>CM060892.1:44931079-45573579 GCA_030762935.1 Hymenopus coronatus | reverse complement strand
ACAGTGTAAAGTATGGAACCCTACGCAGATGGTCAGTCAATGTGATTACTTTTCATCCAACCCATGTACAAATTATAAAAGCATGTGTTTAAATTGTTGAAACTTTAGCTTGTTAAATGCATTTTGAGTGTCTTGAGTTGTTAATTAGAATTGTGAAATTAGCTAAATTTGGACTCTGTCTTGTCATACATCATTTAACTCCCTGTGTCAAAATACAATGGATGGCAGTGCTGTATTAAAAGCATGCATGGTTATGTTGTTTATGTATTGCTTAACTTCACTGACTAAGAGTACCTACACTTTCCGCTATGTCTCAGAAGATAATATATTAAAAAATCCAATGTGTTCTATTCACATGACTTTCTCTACATCTCTGCAACAAATTATTGTTAGAAAGCTTGGGCTTCTATTTACTTCATTCTAACTGAGAAAACATTAGCAGAAATAATCTTATTACTTGCTTCTTTGTAAGTAGAAGCGGAACAAGGGAGTACCATTGGTTAAACAGATAGTCAAAAGCTGGTTACTATCTGACTGAAGTTTCTTTGCTTGTATGGACAGGAGTTGACAAATTCCTGCATGAGAAAAGCATGTTTTTCAACGCTGAAACAAAAAACAAGGTATACCTTAAAAATGATCAATTTCACGAACAAAATGTATATAACATAAATTGTGTGTTTTAATGAGCTCTACATTTTTTGTATGGCGAAGTTTTTGTCCATCTTGCATGGTTTAGCAGTTATGCAAAATTCCGTAAAATTCATCCAGAATAAAGTAGTCCTCAGAGGCTATTCCCAGAAAATTCAAAATATACATTTTATTTGTCAGGTGAATGTCTTTAATATACAAAATTTTACAGAATTTTAATCAAAATCGTTAGAGCCATTTTTGAGAAAGTCAAAATTTTCAAAATTTTTTCCACGTAAAGGGTAGTATGTGGTGGGGGGATTTTTCTCAAAATCTTTGTGTCGCATCCTTGGAAGATACTAAACTTAAATACCAAGTTTGGTGCTTTACTGACTTTTTGTTTTTGAGTTATTGTGTTCACAGACACACAAACACACTCACACACACATGGACCTTTTTCTGAAAATACCTTTTTTGGATATAGGGGACCATTTCCGGTGAAATCTCAGTATCGAATTTCTGGGTGGAGTGCAATACCTTCTCTATACACTATGTTATGCAGAGAAAGTAAGAAATAGCCTTATTTCTTGTTTCCTTATAAGTAGAAGCGAACTAAGGGAGTACCTTATGTTAAAGCGATAGTCAAATGCTGGTTGCTATGTGACTGAAGTTCCTTTGTTTGTATTGTCATGAGTTCAGAAAGTCCTGTATGATAAAAGTATAAGTTTTTTATACCTGAAACCAAAAACAAGGAATATCTCAAAAACAATCAACTCCACAAAAAAAATGTATATGACATAAATTGTGTGTTTTAAAGAGTTCTACAATTGTTGCATGGTAAGTTTTTGTCCATCTATTCGCGTTTAGCAGTTATGCAAAATTCCGTAAAATTGACCCAAAATAAAGTAGTCTTCAGAGGCTATTCCCAGAAAATTCAAAATGTACATTTTATTTGTCAGGTAAATATCTTTAATATACAATATTTTAATCAAAATCATTACAGGAATTTTTTTAGAAAATCAAAATTTTCGAAAAAGTTCCATGTAAAGGGTATTTGAGGTGGGGGGATTTTTCTCAAAATCGTTGTGTCACATCCCTGGAAGATACTAAACTTAAATACCAAGTTTAGTATTTTACTGACTTTTCGTTTCTGAGTTATTGTGTTCACAGACACATGGACACACTGACACACACACACACGGACACACTGACACACACACCACACACAGACCTTTTTCTGAAAATGCTTTTTTTTTTTGATACAGGGGACCCTAAAACATATATTTCTGGTGAAATCTGGGTATCAAATTTTTTGGTGGAGTGCAATACCTTCTCTATACACTATGTACATAGTATGTGTAGAGAAAGTAAAAATTGAAACAAATCTTATTCTTCACTGCAAAGTATGATTTTTTTCCTTACAAATTGAAATAAACACTGTGCTATGTCTCAGAAGGTAATACATTTAAAAACCTGATGTGTACCATTCACATGATTTTCTCCATATCCCTGCAACAAATTATTCTTAAAAAGCTTATACTTTTATTTACTTTCTGCTAATCAGAAAAAAATAGCAGAAATAGTCTAATTACTCGCTTCCTTGTAAGTAGAAGCGAAATAAGGGACAACTGTAGGTTAAAGTGATAGTCAAAAGCTGGTTGCTATGTCAATGAAGTTCCTTTGTTTATATGGATAGGAGTTGACAAGTTCCTGTATGAGAAAAGTATACGTTTTTCATAGCAGAAACCAAAAAATAAGGAATGTCACAAAAATGACGAACTCCACAAAAAAATTGTATATAACATAAATTGTGTGTTTTAATGTGCTCTACATTTTTTGTGTAGTAAGTTTTTGTCCATCTCTTACGGTTTAGCAGTTATTCAAAATTTAGTAAAATTGATCCAGAATAAACTACTCTTCAGAGGCTATTCCCAGAAAATTCAAGATATACATTTCATTTGTCAGGTAAATATGTTTAATATACGAAATTTTAATCAAAATCGTTAGAGCCATTTTTGAGAAAATCAAAATTTTCAAAAAAGTTCCATGGAAAGGGTAGTTGGGGGTGGGGGGATTTTTCTCAAAACCTTCGTGTCGTATCCCTGGAAGATACTAAACTTAAATGCCAAGTTTGGTATTTTACCAACTTTTCGTTTTTGAGTTATCATGTTCACAGACACACGGACACACAGACACACACACACACACACACACACACACGGACCTTTTTGTGAAAATGCTTTTTTTGGATATTGGGGACCCTAAAACATATATTTCCGGTGAAATCTCGGTATCAAATTTTTTGGTGGAGTGCAATACTTTCTCTATACACTATGTACATAGTGCATATGGAGAAAGTAAAAATTGAAACAAATCTTATTCTTCACTGCAGAGTATGATTTTTTCCTTACAAATTGAAATAACCACTGTGCTGGCCTGATAAGATGCTTCTTAAATATCAAAAAGTATAAAAATATGTGTGTTTTGGAAGAAAAGCATGCCATTTTGCTGCTATTGCCAACATAATTAGGGAGTGAAACCAGCTAGATTGGTGTATGAATCATACCAAAATCAGTTTATTTACACACAAACTAATCTACCTAACACAGCGTCAAATTTGTTGATAGCTCTGTAGTTGCATAGCACAACAAAGCTGCCAAATCAACCACATTAGTATATTTGAATATAAATAATGTATCTTATTGAACCTTAAAGATAAAAGAAGAACTGAAAAATTCTTAAAGCTTTGTAGTACCTCATTATGGTGAGTACCAGTCCAGTAATAATACATCATAGATTTACAAGTAATTTTAATTGTGAGGCAGTTGTGGAGTAGTAATTTATTATGTATGGAACTTTATGAGTGCCATTCTGCTGGTGAATTAGCAATATGATATATGCTTGAAGACATTGTTTAAAGATGATTATTTATGGTGTATGTAAACCTAATAAGTAGCAGCATTTCACCACAACTACATTAAATAGTAAGAGAACTACTTTGTCTGGTGCATTTTATCATGAGTTTACTTATTAATTGATCAAAATAGTTTGCTATTCAAAGTTGTACTACAGTCTTTATATTATAATATAATTATTAATGTTTATATGTCTTGTTTTTAATACAGGACTGCCTACCAACTTATGAGAATTTTATTACTTGTGAGGTTTCAGTCCTTAAAGATGTTAGGAGCCCATGGAGACATTGCTACAATTTGTCTTTCCTGGATTAAGAACATAACCTATAGCACTAAAAGACAGTTTGCAATCCCTATAAAAATAACTGTGGTATGTAATCATAATTAATTAATTATATATACCTTCAATGTTTTCCACAGACAGTTGCTCTGAACCAATACTGGAATAACGTGATGATTTTCTTGAAGGATACATTATTGTGGTACCTAAAAATATTAAAAAGAATGGAATGACTATATAATGAATACAAATAAATAAAGAAAAGGAATTTCATAGGCTTTAGAAGTCTACAATCAACATAATACTAATAAAAGATATTTCATCTTCAGTTTTGTATAAACACATGTTGAGTTCCATTTTGATTTGTATGTTCTGTCTAGTTTTTTCTTAATATAACTAGTATATAAAATAACAAAGTTGAAAAGATGCAGCCACAAATGGCATGTTAAAAAATGCTGTGCACTCCTGCATAAAAGAACATATAAATGTAAATTCAGATTGGTAACAAATAATTATGATACCTTGTCTTGAATTCAATGCCATTCCTATCAAGCTACAGCAGCTCCCAAAGGGGTATGCCCCACAGTTTGAGAACCATTGAATTATCTTATGCCAGATAGTTCTGTTAGTTTAACCATTTATATTCTATGTACCAACGTACATAGTTAATATAGAAAGTATTATACTCCACCCAAAAATTTGACACTAAGATTTCACTGTAAATACATGCTTTGAGGTCCCTTGAATCCAAAAAAGTAATTCTAGAAAAAGTGTGTGTGAGTGTGTGTGTGTGTGTGTGTGTGTGTATGTGTGTGTGGGTGGGTGGGTGGAGAAGGGGGGCAGTATAACTCAAAAACAAAAGGTCAGTTGAAACGTATTTAAATTTAGCAGCTTCTAAAATGCAACACAAACATTTTCAAAATATCTCTCCACCCCAAACTCCCTTTGCATGGAAGACTTTTGGAAATATTTTGTTCAAAAATTGCTCTAAGAACTATAATTAAAATGCCATATATTAAAGATATTTACATGACAAATAAAATGTATATCTTGAATTTTCAAGGAATAGCCTGTGAAGACGTCTTCATTCTGGACAACTTTGCATAAGTGGCAAACTGTAAGAGATAGATCAAAACTTACTACACAAAAAATATAGATCTTGTTACAACACATAATTTATGTCATATAACTTTTTTTTATTTGTAGAGTTAATCTTTTCTGAGATATTCTTTGTTATTTGTTTCAATTTTAAACTATATACTTCAACTTTTCTCAAATGGGAAGTCATCTTTTGCTTCAGCTCTTTCTTGTTTTATGGCTATCTTTACAAAGTGAACTGAATTTTTATTATCTCAGATAGTGACAGGTTTTAAAGGATTTGATATGGCTTTAGCCTAGAGTATTCCCTTATTCCCCTTACTTATAAGGAATTAACTAGTAAGGCCATTTCTATTAATGCTTATCTTGATTAGTATGAAGTAGATAGAAGAATAAAGAATAGTTTGTTGCAGAATAGGTGGAGAAAGTCATATGAATGTAACATCAGATAATTTTTTTTTTTTTTTATACATTTAGTTGTTCAATTGTTCAGTAGAATTTCTTGCATATGCTTTTTGGCCTTCCCCACATGTTTAGTAAATAATATAAACTGCAAAATCATTTGATAATAACTTTGTTGAATATGCAATAGGTACTATTTTGTTATTATTTTCTTTATACATACAAACATAGAATATATTTAGTAAATAATTCAAACAAAAAATTATTGGGATTACTAACTCTGTAAAAATCACTTCATAATGATTACTACTATGACATTTTGATTAATTTAGGCTAATGATAATTTTCATTCTACTTGTGCCAAGAACATTTCTTTATGTATGATATTTATTATTCAAGAAGTGAGAAACTTCTGGACAACTCTCAAAGCATTGAGCAAGTAATTGATTGTCAAATGATATTCAGACACAAACAAAGATAAAGAAGGCAATGGATGCTGTTGGATCACAAGAAGAAGGCAACAGGATCTGAGGTAAGAGAAGAGGTTACTACTCATGTAATTGATTTATTTATTATGAAATATATGTTCATATGTGAGTCATCCATTTTGCCGCATTAACTGCTGTAAAAAGTACAAATAGGTTTATGTTTATCAGTGCAAGCATGCTAGAACTTATTGCCAGGACAGAAATAGTTTATCCAGCACATGCTTGCGTTCTACTCATGGTCAGACAGTATTATAGTATGGACCATGGAGGGATCTGGTAGGAAGAATGTCAATTACTTGTGAAATAACTTGAAAATGTTTTGATGTGTGGTCACTAGATTTCAGGAATTAATGTAATTACAGTCAACAATAAAAAACAATACATTTTTCATATTTTTATGTTTTTTTTTTTTTTTTTGTGTTTAATGAGGGGTTTAACCCTCACTGCTCTCCCCCCCTGATTCTGCCACTGTTTTACACTACTTTGAGTAATGGCTAACATAATATTCTTGTATGATTTATATGCCTATTTCCAGATTCTTAGAACAGAGAATAAATAACATTCAATAATATTCATTTGGAATAATGTTCTACTATGATCCCTGAAACTGCGTGTGCAAATTTTCTAGGAGTGATTTTCAATAAACACGTAAACTGGAAAGCATGCATAAGGCATGTCATAAAAACTGAATAAAGGCATCTAAATTATGAGGCAGGTTAGGAAACCGATAGATGATAATACAGTAAAATAGCTTTACTATGCATTTATATAATGAGCTAGTCAAAAACCTCCGAACTGTCTGTGCATGTTTTTCCACTGGGCATGTGGACACATGATTCTGCACTGCTTCTGTAAACAAGGTCACGCTTCTGATGCAATTTTTCTCTGCTATGGAAATACAGTAATATGATGTGGTTCAGTTATTACGAGTGATTTATCATTTTGTCCTGTACTCAGTCACAAAGTATATTATGGTTCAGTGTTTTCTATTGCACAGCATGTATTTATTTATGATCCATAAGTGTTAACTCAGTCAGCTTGTCAAATGAAAGTACAATTTGCAGAAAGATTTCCAGATGTAAAAATTCCAGGTTGTACAATAATCCATGAACTTTACAATAAATTTATAATATTCAACCTAAGAAATCTAAAAGATGGCATATGGTTCTTACCAAAGAAATATTAGATAACATCGGTCATCGTTTGGAGAATTCCCCCCGAAAATAACTTAGGCATCTGCCACAATAGGTAGATATTTCTTATGGCTTTACCCAAAAAGGTACCAAGTTGCTGAAGTTAAAACCGTATAAAATAACTGTGGCACATGCTCTTCAACTAGGTGACCCTACAATTTGGCGCACATTTTGTGAATAGTTATACAATGGTAAAATAGACCCACATTTAATATTTTTCATGATGAGGCTTGGTTCCACCTTCATGGATATGCATGTACACAAAATATTTGTTATTGAAGCTCTGAGAAACTGGTACAGTTCATGAAGAAACCCTTCATGACAGAAAAATTAGTGTATGGTGTGCCATTAGCAGAGAAAGAGTTATAGGGCCAATTTTTATGAGTCAACAGTTAATGCCCATACATGTGAATACAATTTTGCCCCCCTTTTTTAGAGAATTAACAGACAGAGAGCATAATTTTGCCTTCTTTCAACAAGACTCTTCAGCAGTTCATATGGGCAATCTTTCAATGAGAATAATAATTGAAAGTGTGTTTCAAGACAGAATTATTAGCAGAGATTTGTGGCCCCCTCAGTCCCCCAGCCTAACCCCCAGCGATTTCTATCTCTGAGGTAGCTTAAAACATAAAGTGTATAAGACAAGCCTACACACCCTGGAAGAATTGAAAGAAATTATCTGTCAGGAAATTTCCAGCATTTCTCAAGGTGAAATATGGCGAGTGGATAGTTTCCTAAAGAGGTGCCAAAAATATATGGTCAATGACGGTGGTCAGTTTCAGCATCTCCTTTTATAAAGTTGGTAAGTAAAGCCTTTAAAAGTAGTTTTAAAAATGTTGTATGCCTTTATCCGCTCCTTTCTATGATAGCAGCAGACGGCAACAAGCACTGAGGATGCGAACAGACAAAACACTGCACAGTCAGTTTGTAAAAAAAAAAAAGGCAGTTAGAATAATCAGAAATGTAGATAGAACACACAATTGCAGACGTATATTTAAAAGTTAAAATATATTAACTTCCCATGCGTAAATATTGGCGCTCAAGGCATCCAAGCCAGCAGTTGTTGCACCAAACCCACAGATCAGCAGGTAACAATTATTCTGTCAACAATCGCCGAGAAGCATTATATATAACTGATTACCAAAAAAGTAACAGAATTGGTAACACATAAGTTGATATAAACACAATAAAAATACTTAACTGAGAATGTATATTATAGTATGGAAGAGTCCAAATATAAGTTTTAAATAAAAGTTTTGCCCATGTACATTAGGTACATACATTTAAATGTTGAGTTTTTTTTATTGTATATTTTAAAGGATGAATAAAGTTACTTATGAGTACTACTGCTCCTGCTCCTATTTCTGCTGCTCCTGTTACCTTCTCTTTTTCTGTTATTTATATTGTCCATAGAGTATTAACCTATCTAATTATACTATAATTAATTATATTACTCCATGAAGTCAATATTATTCATTGCTCTTTTGTTTAGTTTAATGTATCAGTTTTTTGTATCTCAAAATATACAAAAATCTAACATATTTTCAGTAGGTTCTCTATTTTTGTTAGCAGACTTCTCTGAAGAGTTAATACATTTTTAATTGATGTACTTGTTTAAAACTGAAAACAATTAAAAAACTACCAATGATCTAAATATCTACACAAGTCATATCCTGAATTGTTAGGTTTATATATATATATATATATTAAATGCTTATAGTAGTATGTGAATTAAGGCTGGAAGCAATATACCTACAGAGAAGCGAGATTTATGGTTTAAAGAACATTTTTGAGTTGAACCTTTGTTAGTTATAAATGTTTACTCATGTAGGTTCTGCTGCATGCTTATGGTAATTCCTTCTACAGCATTTAAAGAAAGTTACATTTTATTATTGTAGAATAAGCATTGTCTTAGAAATGACATTTTGAAGTATAAGTAAACACAATTATAACAAATGGTTGACCAGAGAGATAAATCTAAAGAACACCTAACATTGCAGCATTTTCAAACAGGTAAGCTTTTTCCAGTAGATAAACTATATATAATAATTGTATTTATAAAAATATGGTAGAGGTTCTGCAGGACGTCCAGATTGAAGATGTTGAAAATACTAACCTGAACAATAAAAATGCACATGGAATGTGTGTCTTGTGATAAAGGTGATCACTTTGAGTTGCTTTGTCCCACCCACATGCAATAATTAAGATATTTTCTTATATACAAAACTTGTTGCAAAATATATACAACATACTCCATTTTGTAATTTTTATGAATGCATAACTATACTGCCAACCTATTCTTTTCACGAAATCCGTGAGTCTTCTGTTCTGTTAAGCATGTGTTGTTTGTATACTTTGGCAAAACCACTGGAAATGCCTAAAAATTAACTACAAAAAAATTATAAATTAATTTATACATTAATCTAAACCTAACGCTATAGAGAGAATGCTCCTTTTGTTAGCATACTTTAGTGAAAGCAATGGAAGTTACTAAAAGAAAATACATGAAAATCAGTTTATTTACACACACACTAACCTATATAGCGAACCAAGCACACACTCGCTTCGCTCGCATGCTTTGATTAAAACAGTGGAAATTACTAAAATCAAATTGCACAAAAATCAGTTTATATACACACACACTAACCTAGAACTAACCGAGCACATGCTCGCTTCGCTCGCATGCTTTTTTTTTTAAAATGCTAGAAGTAAAACATATCATAAAAGTAAATTTACACACACACTATCCTACACCTAACGAAACCAGTGAAAATACTGAAACTTACACGAAAATGTCTCTATTACACATACACACTACTATAATCAGCTCATTTGAAAAATGTCCAAATTAAAACAAACACCAGAGAACTTCTTTAAGTAAGTAATTCTTGAAGTACAACATTATTGCTTAAAGTGCACAACCGTAACACGCAGAATTGCTATAGAATCGCATTTCTTCCTTTGTGCTTAAAAATGTACAATAGTCTCAAATCCCTTAGCTTGTCATGTCGTGATATTATTTTTATTAATGTTGGCAGCCAACACCATAATGATTAATAGAGACGGAAACAATGGAAACCTGTAATCAACTACATGAGCGCTCCTAATGGCCAAATAATATACTACAAAATCTGGATCCCCAAAGGAATAAAGACCAAATAAAGTTAGAAAGTAAAACGTATTTTATGTTTTTGTAATCATTTAACTTCCATAAAAAATAGAAACGCATATCTGTCGCATATCTAACATTAATATGGATTTACTTCTATATTAAAGCCTGGCAACCTTTAAAATATGGACATTTTTATTTTTTTTCTTAAAAGTATTGTAGATTAAATGTAAAAGCTTTAAAGCAAAATATTTCATCATTTTAACATCAGTTTTATTGTTAACAGAGAATGAACCATTGCAGAGATTAATATTTTGTGAGCATCTGGAGGTATCCAAAGAGACCATGTTAGATTCTAAGTTGGGTCAGTTCTCTGTCCATGTGGAGCTCAAAGGAGGGGGCCTAACAGGTCAGCCCCAGCATTTTCAAGTGCACGTGTCTGGCAATGCTGTTCTTGGACAAAATGATACAAGTCGAGTTACATTAACAAGCAATTTTACCACAGATCTACTACTTATTGAAGAAATATGGTCTGAGTAAGAACATAATTATTGATAGAATGTCTTTTTTCATTATTGTTTTAACAGTTTTCCACTTTCAGGACTTTTTGAGATCATCAATGCAATATTAACCTTAACCTATCTGGTATTCATGTGAAAACTATGAAAGAAACTCTTGTCCAGGTAATTTGAACCAAATCAGTGAATGAGCTTCTTATCCCTTTAAATTATGATGTCAACCAGTCGTAATGAAACTGAGTTACTATCACTTGCTTTAAATACTGGCTCATTCTCTGCCTTAAATGTTACATGTTTTGATGGTTTGACTAAATTTATGCAATTCAGCATCACTTATGTAAACAAAAGATATTAAAATTTTTGTTGTTACTCTTTTGGCTTGAAGGCCATTTTGAATATCATTCAAAATCGTATTGGTACCTAGTCTCATTAGTATCTTGTATTTGCTAGCATACAACAACAAAGAATCCTCATTAATGTACTATAGTACAATAATATTTTCAGCATCACATCTCACTGCCAAAGTTTTATAATACAGATTACTTGGTGTGACACTGAAAATTTCATTTGTATTTAATTAACCCTTTTAAGCTGTGTTTAACATACCTTAACATGCAATAAAATATGTTTGATATTATGAGAAGTATAATGCTAATAATACTCAAGATTTGCTGATACCATCATGTTTATAAACAAGACAAAACTATTGCAAACATTCATGTTTGTTCTTTTTACTCTGTTAAACAGATTCAGAGAGATTAAGAGTGAAGACCAGCAAAACAGCTATGAAACACATTTGTATCTTGGTAGAGGAAAACAAAATTATTATATCTCTACCAAGAGTTATAAGAACAATGTTCTTATGGATGAGCAAAAGAATGAAATCAAACTAAGACATGCAAAGGTTATTATCAGTGCCTAATTTTACTCTTCTACATACATCTTACTTTTAATGAAGTAGTAGTAATAATTAATAACAATAATAATAACAACAACAATAATATGTAGTAGTGGTGTCAGTGGCGGTGGTGGTGGAGGTGGCAGTAGCTGTGGTGGTAATCATCTCTATTCCTTAAACTTATAGCTTAACTTTTAGAGTTTTAGGAATATGTAATTTTTAGGTAATGAAGAAATTAAACTGTCACTGTTCTTGGCCTAACAGCAGGATTTAGTTTTCTTAAAAAAATTGAGAAGCTTTCAGAGTTATTTTTATTCATAGTGTAGTATTCTTTCTGTTATGCCAATGTCTTTAAGCAGTGTAGTTTCTCCACAGAGGAAATATTCAGTTACTATAGCAACAAAATTCATTCCTTATTGCAAACAGAACATATTAAGATCTACAGGTTGTGAAGGTCAGGCTAAGAGAAAGCACCTCCTCCTAACACAATTGCGAAACCAAAGTTTACTTTTTAAATGGGTTACGTCACTCTCCAAAAGTGTTAAATGCTGTACATTTTATCATACATATAAGAATGCCCTTTCTAGTAATAATGCTAGATTAAATGTGTTGCAACATCTTAAATATTAAACAATTTTGTTGTAATATTAAAGCAATTATGTTTTAATTAATTAATTGAAATAGTGATGTATTATACACAAAAGAAATGAAAAACAAAATCCATTAATTATTCAACACAATGTGGGTTTTGTTTATCATAACTAAAATATTATTAAATATATAACATTTTAAACCTAACAGTAATTTTTCAAAGAAACTCTAAATTGTAAAAAGCCAAGCCCAAAGAAAAAAATCTGATGTGTTCCATCCACATGACTTTCTCTACATCTCTGTAACAAATTGTTGTTAAAAAGCTTATGTTTCTATTTTCAAGCTAATCGAGAAAAAAATAGCAGAAATGGTCTTATTATTTGCTTACTTGTCATTAGAAGCGAAATAAGAGAGTACCATAGGTTAAAATGATAGTCAAAAGCTGGATGCTAGGTGATTGAAGTTCCTTTGTTTGTATGGACAAGAGTTGACCCATTCCTGTTTGAGAAAAGTATAAGTTTTTTAAAGCTGAAACCAAAAACAAGGAATATCTAAAAATCGATCAACTCCACAAAAAAATGTATATTACATAAATTGTGTGTTTTAATGTGCTCTACATTTTTTGTGTGGTAAGTTTTTGTCTATCTTTTACAGTTTAGTAGTTATGCAAAATTCCGTAAAATTGATCCAGAATAAAGTAGTCTCAGAGGCTATTCCCAGAAAATTCAAGATATACATTTTATTTGTCAAATAAATATCTTATTTACAAGAGATGTTAATCAAAACTGTTAGAGCCATTTTTAAGAAAATCAAAAATTTCAAAAAAAGTTCCATGTAAAGGGTAGTTTGGGGTGGGGGGATTTTCTTGAAAATCTTTGTGTTGCATTCTTGGAAAAACCCAAATACCAAGTTTGGTTTTTAACAGTCTTTTTGTTTCTGGGCTATGCTGCCCACAGACACACACACACAGACATTTTTCTAAAAATGCTTTTTTTTGGATTAAGGGGGTCTCAAAACATATATTTCCGGTGAAATCTCGGTATCAAATTTTTAGTTGCAATACAAAACCTTCTCTATACACTATGTATATAGTATGTGTAGAGAAAGCAAAACGCAAAAGCAAGGATATATGATATATAGAACAGGAAATAAGAGCAGGACTTTTAAAGATGTCAATGTTGTGATGAAATGGAAAGGATCTGACTTGGGCAAGAAGGAACAATGGTGTTAAAGTTTGAAAGTTGAGAAAGAGTGTCCATTATGTGGTAAATCAAACAAGAATTTGCATTCTATAACAGATTGTTCAGAAACAGAAGTTTGGAGAGAGGAAATATGGAATAAGAAGTGGGACAACCTACAACCAGATACAGTGTAGTTAAAACCTTTTGGAAACAACAGGAAAGAATGTTTTAAATAATGAGCAAATGTATTTAGGGGATGATGATGATGATGACAATGATGGAGGAGCCAGGAGCAGGAACTAGTCGCCCGAGTGTACTCGGGCGCAGGCAAATCACCACGGTACCTATCCGCTTTTCTCGTGGATTTACCCGTGTGATATAAAAGATGTAGTCTTGTGCAAGCGTTTATGTCTGTGTCGAAGTAATGTAGGCAGGGTGTTTCCCTCTGTGCAGCCGGTGCGGACTGGCTTACCTACCAGAGTGGTCATCCACCCAGAGAGGGACCAGGCCCGATGCTGCTTAACTTGGCCAGCCGCTTGCGGGCTGTCAAGGAAAGCAGTGCCGGCAAGCGGGGAGAACTGAAAGGATGTAGGTACGGGGTGGGGGAAAGCCAGTGTTGCAGATCTGGTCGCAGTACAACTGGACGGTCAGCCGCCCGAGTTGTGACCGGACCCGATGCTGCTTAACTTGGCGGGTAGTACTGTATAGAAGGGAGAGGCGGCCGAAAAACTACCATCCCAAGGCGTCCTTGGGAAGGCGGTAGCTTACGCGTCTCCTAGGCAGCGTGTGGTCATAAAGACCGAGAGTGTTCACCTGAGGATTTGGGTGAGGAGCAAGTTTAGTGTATATTGTGCGAGCTCTTTCTCGCACAACGTCCACTATGTAAGGGATTCCGGAATGGGAATGGAAAATGTGGGACGGGAATCTACGGTCTGTGCCATATATCATCCTCAATGCCCTGTTTTGCACGGTCTGCAGTCTGCGGATGTAACGAAGCACCGAACCCCAGACCTCGCAGCCGTACAGCATCAGGGGTGGGATGACCACGCGGTACAGCCGTAGTTTTAGGTATGTAGGCATGGCGGAGCGGAAGATGGGAAACAACTGACGTAGGGCAGCGTGTCCCATACCGACCTTTTCCCTGACATGTGGAGTGAAAGTAAGGCCGCGGTCGAGGAGGACTCCAAGGTATTTGGCGGTGCGGACCCAGGGGATCCGGCGCTGCCGCAACCTCAGCGACCTCTCCGGCCGCCAGCCACGGACTTTAGCCAGCAGTAGAGCTGAACTCTTCTGCAGGCTGATGGCCATCCGCCACTGTTCACTCCATCTGCCTATGGCCTGGAGCTGTCTCTGTAGCGGGGGGAAGCAATATCGGGCGTTCTTGTTACGTGCCATTATGAGGACATCGTCGGCATACTGGCACGTAACTGTACTGGGTTCTGTGGGGAAGTCGGACATATAGGCGGCAAAGAGTAACGGCGACAGCACGCTGCCTTCCGGCACTCCCGCCGCTATGGGTCTGACTGTGGAATGCCTCCCCTCCACCCTCACTCTGAAAGTGCGGTCCCGAAGGAAGCTACTAAGCAGGTGAAGGTAGGGAGGAGGGATTTCTGCGTTCTTGAGTTTGTACAAAAGTCCCTGATGCCACGTGGTGGCGAAGGTCTTTTCCACGTCCAAGAGCACCGCGACTGTCTTGAAGTTGTCCTGGAAGCCCAGGGCAGCCTTCTCAGCCAGTCTCAGCAACTGCAGGGTTGTGGAATGTCCAGTACGGAAACCAAAGTAGGAGTAGGAGTCTCTCCTCGAAGAGAGGGGTGAGGCGAGGTAGGAGTAACCGCTCGAATACTTTCGAGACGATCGGAAGTAAGCTAATAGATCTATAGCTTGACGGGAAGACCGGGTCCTTGCCGGGTTTCAACATGCATACCACCCTCGCCTCCTTCCAACACGTTGGAAAGTGACGTAGGTGTAGGCATGCATTGTAAATCCGCGTCAGGTGGATTACGGCCTTTCGGGGTAGGTGCTGGAGCATAGGCGCCGTGACGCCGTCATGCCCAGGGGCTTTAGGTTGGTGAGTTGGGAAGCCACCTCTTTCGGGGTGACTAAAGGAATGCGGATCTCATCGTGGGGCGGCGGGGGCTCCTCGTAGAGGTAGTCTACCGTCGCTTCCACGGGCTCAGTAAAGTCCTCGTCCTGGGGGTCTTCGCGGGGTTCGAATTGAGACTCCAGATAATCTGCGAAATCCGTGGCTTTTACCTGGGGCTCAAAAGAGAGTCTCCCACGGGTGCCATCGATGGGATGCTGAAACTGACTTTTGTCTTTCCTGAGGGATCGGATGATCCTCCAGGGTTGTTTCTCTTCCAGGTTTACATTTGCCATTGTGTGCTCCCAGGCCGCTTTGCGGTGCGCGCGAAGCAGGCGCCTTGCCAGGGATTTGAACCGCTGGTACACTGCTTGGATCCTGGGATGGCGGAAGCGCTGCCATAGCTTCCGTACGGTTGCCTTGGCTTTTAGCAGCTGTCGGAGTTCGTTAGGAATGGTTCTCGGGTTAGGTTTGTCAGATGGGATGCAGTAGGTGTGCGCGCGTACCACACTCAGGATTTGTCGGGAGAAAGCCGTGGCTGCCGCTTCCAGCGCCTCGATGGAATCCGTGCGAGGTCGCGGATCCACGGTTTGGTTTAGGTCTAGGACGGCTGCGTCCCAGTCGATCTCATTTATCCAGTCTGGTGTTACCAGAGCTGATACGGTCTCGGTTGTGTCAACCACGACAGGGTCGTGGTCGGAGTCCAACTGTTTACCGCCGAGAGGTCTAGTTGATTATGATGTCAAGAACATCCGGTCTGCCGCGAGCCGGATGACACGTAGGTCCTCTCGGTCCGTGCGCGACGAGGCTGGGGTTACCGCTGATGAGGCGGAAGAGCCCGCGGCCTCGGGTGTTGTTGGTGCGGCTATGCCAGTGGGCATGTTTCGCGTTGAGATCTCCTGCGACGCATACCACTGGGTGAAGGTTTAGTAGAGTGGTGTAATCCGCTTCGAGAAAGCGGTGGTTTGGCGGGTCATATGCAGCTATCAGCAGCGCGTCGAGCCCGCCAACGGCAAGCCGGATTGCACAGGCCTCCACGTGCTGTAGTGCTGGGAGTTGGACAGGAGTATGGGTTATGTGGTTCTTAATGAAGATAGCTTTACCGCCACCCTGTCGGCCGACCCGATCAGACCGATGGGTGACGTAACTAGGCAGCGAAAAGTCATTAACAGCATCCAGATGGGTTTCGCAGACCATCAGGATGTCAATTCCGTACGATTGTACAAAACTCAAGAACGGACATAATAGCTGGACAAACAAAGGCCTTTGTATGTTTCCCAGCAAGATCTCTGGAATCTTCTTTCTCCCTAGACTGAGGACATTCTTTTTCATCTCTTCCTAGTGGACAAGCCATAACGTGCTCTTAATTTCTAAGTCTAGAACTTTCGGAGGCCAACCATGGACTATATAAAGGGGCTGGCAAGTGCTAGTGTAGCGAAGTGAACTAAAGTGAATGAAGTGAATAAGTGTGATGCTTGCTAAGAAAGTGAAATGAACTCAATGACTCAGTTATTGTGTACCATAAGTGCAAGTGTTGTATTACATGTAATGCTGTAGTAACCAATAAAGGGAATTTTATTGAAACTAGTGATCTCTTTTGTTACATTGGTGTCAGAAGTGGGATATAGAAGCCAAGAAGAAGACATGCTCCAGAGATTGCTGATCAAGATGGAGACAGAAATACAATCTGAGGTGAAGAGTATAAACACTGGTATGGAAGAAATGAGCAGTGAAATGATGCCAGGGAATTCCTCATTAGAGATGGCGCAGACGGAAATGAAGACCGAGCTGGAAACTGCAGTACAGAAGATGAAAGAGAAAATGGAAAAAATGGAGTCGATAATAGAGAATCTGAAAACAGAACTTTTCATGAAAATCGACGAACAACTGCCCGGCATGAAGAACAACATCACAGAACTTGAGGAAAACATGGAAGACCTCGGAAAAAAAGAAAGAAATGGCCTGTTATTTATGGACGCTCTTTAACTGCTTTGGTTCTCAGCGTCCCATTCTATACTGGCTGTGAAAGATCGATTAATTTTGCTCAGAGGCCTCTCTTATCAGGCTTGAGGTTCTTTTACATGCCGTAAATCTACGACACGGGACCCACAGCTTTACTTCCCTTCTGAAGGAAGCCATGCTAAGGATTTTTACGCCCGAAAAAATCCATCGTCCTCCGCCGGGTTTGAACCCGCGACCTTGGGTATATGAAGTTAGCATGGTAACCATTACACCACGGAGGGCGACTGGAAGACCTTGGGGAAAAGGTGGAAGAACTTGGCGGAACTATGAGAGAACATAACCAGCGCCTTAATACCCGGGAGGGAAGGGCCGAGGGAAGCACGCCATGGTGCAAACGATGCTCGACGGGAGGCTTAAGGAGTTGAAGATCGAGACGCCCGGACGTGACACAACATCTATGCGTGTCAAGTATGAGGAAGTCTTGATTATGTTTCCGACATCCGCGTCGTCTGGAGACATCTGGGAGAACCGTTTCGGGAACCATTGCTTGACCGCAGCTTATTATAGTCAGCTCAAGTTGAGGCATCAGTTACCAGGAGAGACGCTGCAGGAGTTTGCATTGGCCATCGAACAATTAGCGACCAAAGCTCTGGTGTACCTCCTGTCCAGTTATGTTGCCCGAGAAGCAGCCTGCTCTTTTGTTTTGATGTGTGACGCAGAGATACAAGAGCATCCGATGCTCGGCGAGTACAAGACCATCCACGAGACACAACATCTGCTCTGAGGCTGGAGGTGGTCAAAGTAACAAAAGCTCTTAATTGGAGGATTATGAACATTCAGTACTACAGCGGGAATAGAGACTCAGCCCAGGGACGTCGGCAAGAATCTTTCGGCGGTTTGTACTGAGAGTGTGTTCAGCCAGGACACCTAGCACACCAGGGAGCAAATAAAGAGGCGAAGATCTGTAACGACCAATAAGCCAGCAGGGAAAATTCCCGGCTGGGAGTTCAGGTGTTGTCATTTCACCGAACCCAGACCAAGGGACGTAGACCCAGGTCCCGACAACCATGGCCAGGGCCGTACTGTTTGGGAGAAAATCGACAGGATAATCCCATAGGGAAGAAGCTGGTAGTGGGCCCAGATCGCCTGGTCCACTAGGACAATGCAGGTCAGGGCGATCAGCGCTCAGGAGGGAGCAGGGTATCGGCGGCACTGGGCCTGAGAGGCCGCTGAAGGGATTGCTGCCTTGCCCGCTGTAACAATAGAGCAAATGGACACAATAGCCAGGCAAACAAAGGCCTTTGTGTGTTTGCAAGATCTCTTGAACCTTCTTTCTTCCCAGACCAAGAACATTCTTCTTCCAGAGTCATCTCATCATAATGACAAACCATAATGCTCTCTTAATTTCTAAGTCTGGAACTTTCGGAGGCTGGCTATGGAGTATACCTAGTAGGTATAAAGGGGCCAGCAAGTGCTAGTGTAGAGAAGTGAACTAAAGTAAAGTGAATGAAGTGAAGTGGAGTGAGTTAAAGATCAATCTAGTAAGCGAAGCTTGCTAAGAAACTGATGTGAACTGAGTAACTCAGTACATACTCAGTTATTATGTACCAAAGTGTAAGTGTTGTATTTCTGTACTGTTCTAGTGAGCAAAAAATTAATTTAATTGAAACTGGTGATCTCATTTGTTACATAAGATTGGGAAAAATAAAACTGACATCAATAAAAAGATTTATATTTACAATGAAAAGTAATGTTTTGTTTAAACTAATAGATCTATTTGTTTATGATGAAAACAAAAAGTCCTTTGGATTTTGCTTAAAGAGAATCAAATACAACTTCAAAGTTGAAAGCTGCCCTCACTTGTTGTTCACTGTGAGCAATTATGCATCCACTGAACTGTCAACTTTTTCATCTCCAACTTATCATGCAAAATATGAATTGCCATTCCTGTTGACATACCTTTGGCCTATGCCACTTTGCAAACTTTCATTTGATGATCAGCAGAATTCATATTTTGAACTTTTTCAATGATTTCCTCGGTAACATCTGTTGGGGATCCTAGGTACTCTAGTTGCCCTCTGTGGTATAATGGTTACCATTCTAACTTAATATAGCCAAGGTTGTGGTTTCAAACCCAGCAGAGGACAATGGTTTCTTTGGGCTTAAAAATCCTTAGCAATGGCTTGTTGGTCCTGTGCTGTAGACTTACAGCACGTAAAAGAAACTCAAGTCTGATAAAAGAGGCATCTAAGCAAAATTAAGGGATCTTTCAAGCCCAATATAGAATAGGATGCTGAAAACTAAAGCAGTTAAAGAGCATCCATAAATAAAACTCAATTTCATTTACAAAGTACTCCTTGTCAAAAACGAATATTTGACCACAATATATAACCAATATCTAACTGTTGTTATAGATGTCAAAAGGTCCTCAATAAACAGCATCCTATTTCTCTTTTATCTCCTTGCATGTTTCTCATCCAAAAGCAAGACTGAATCTCTTGTTTAGTACTGCATTTTTTCCATTTTAGCAAAAACATGTTAAGTAATTAATTGGAATGCCTTTCAAATCCAAACTATGAAACTACCAGTTTGGCGACTTGTAACAAAATGACCGTACATGATGGTAACACCAAGCTATCTTAGCAACACCATCTATTTTGAAACACAGGTTCTTATTGAACCGTCTTTGTAGTATAAAATAAGCATTAACATTCAAAACAAATGTTGCTTTTGTATTCATTATGATAAAATCCCAAAACTATTTCAGAATTTGGTGTCCGAGGGAATCAATATAGTCCTTCTAAGAATTATGGCTCTGAATAACTTCCTTGGAAGAGTAAAATTCAAACGCATCCTGAGAAATGGGCAGCCTGCTTCTTGTGTTTATGTTAGTACTTACTATTATTCATTTTCTCATTTAACTTAAAACATTGCTCCTAATATAAGTTTCATATTTCATTTAATGATATTCATTGTTCTGAATTAAGTATTCTTTCAAATGTCTTAATATTATTTTTATCATTCTTATACAAGCAAACTATGCATACTTTGCAGAATGTAGAAGAAATAATGAAGAGTGAAGAATCTGAAATTATAGTATGCCAAACTATCAAGGACAAAAACAGTTTCAAACAGACCTTCAAATCGGTGCTTACAACTATGGGTTTGTATAATTTATTTTACAAACAATTAACAAGTTCAGATATTTTTCAATTGTAGTTTACTCAATGCACTGAAAAAGGGTGCCTTATAGTTTAATCAAATTGCTCATGTTTAATTTCTGGTGGCACAGTTTAGTTAAAAAATGTTTCATGATCTTTCCTGACCATTAAAAAATATATCTACATAATGTTAGAAACTGATCTCTTTTTGGAGATATTTATATTCTCAAGAACTCAGTACTAATACTAAAGAAAAATTCTGAGTGATACATTCAGATTCTTTAAAAACTATTTTATACCCCATGACACTAGGTGACTTCTCATAGAAAGACAATGTATGGTTAGGAACTGCGAGGTCATCTTTATGTCTGGTTATTTTGATAGTGCTTGTCTGAGTTGGTTTCAAGGTGTAAATTAAATTTAAATTCTCGTAAGTACTTAAATGTATGATATGTATATTAGGAAGGGTTAGGAGTTTTAATTTTATAAATGTAGAACAACAAAATTCATTATATTTTAGATTTCCAAGATATCTGACTGCTTTTTACTTTCTCCATATGCACTATGTACATAGTGTATAGAGAAAGTATTGCACTCCACCAAAAAATTCGATACCGAGATTTCACGGGAAATATATGTTTTAGGGTCCCCAATATCCAAAAAGAGCATTTTCACAAAAAGGTCCGTGTGTGTGTGTGTGTATGTGTGTGTGTCCGTATGTGTGTGTGTCTGTGTGTCTGTGAACACGATAACTCAAAAACGAAAAGTCGGTAAAATACCAAACTTGGTATTTAAGTTTAGTATCTTCCAGGGATGCGACACGAAGATTTTGAGAAAAATACCTCCACCCCCAACTACCCTTTACATGGAACTTTTTTCAAAAATTTTGATTTTCTCAAAAACGGCTCTAACGATTTTGATTAAAATTTCGTATATTAAACATATTTATCTGACAAATGAAATGTATATCTTGAATTTTCTGGGAATAGCCTCTGAAGAGTAGTTTATTCTGGATCAATTTTACTAAATTTTTAATAACTGCTAAACTGTAAGAGATGGACAAAAACTTACTACACAAAAAATGTAGAGCACATTAAAACACACAATTTATGTTATATACATTTTTTGTGTGGAGTTCGTCGTTTTTGTGACATTCCTTATTTTTGGTTTCTGCTATGAAAAACATATACTTTTCTCATACAGGAACTTGTCAACTCCTATCCATATAGACAAAGGAACTTCATTGACATAGTAACCAGATTTTGACTATCAGTTTAACCTACAGTTGTCCCTTATTTCGCTTCTACTGACAAGGAAGCGAGTAATTAGACTATTTCTGCTATTTTTTTCTGATTAGCATAAAGTAAATAGAAGTATAAGCTTTTTAAGAATTATTTGTTGCAGGGATATGGAGAAAGTCATGTGAATGGTACACATCAGATTTTTTTTTGCAATACAAAGATTTTCTTTAAATTTTATTTACCTTGGTTGTGTTAGCCCATATTTTCAGTTCCATATGTAAGGTAGGAGTAGATTAAAGAATAGTAAATTACTTAAGCTGTAGGTATAAATAAATATTTTATTAGGTATTCCAGAAGGAATAGATTTTTACTGATGAGATACTGATCTTGTCAATATGCTCTTTGAAGTTAAAAGTACTATCTAATGTAACACCAATGTACCAGTTAATGTGGTTTCAAGGTGGTGGGGCATCTGTACATTGTTCCAGTGACATAAGGGATTCCCTAAGTGTAATTAATGTATCCTGATTGCTTGATTAGTAGAGGAGCACCAAAATCATGGGCAGCAGTTCACTAGAACTAAATACTTTTGGTGACATCTTCAGATTCTTATGTATGAGATGCTGGTTAACAGTGAAAAGGAGCTGATGGCAGAATATTTGTAGCATTTAATGCCAGGTATTGAAAGAACCTGGCAGTCATTACAGTGATGAAATTAACTATGCTCCAAAGTCAATGGTTGGCACATTGAACATCTTTTATAAGCACTTATGTAGTTATTCAGCTCTTGTTTGAACCTTTTGTAACTAAGTTTGAAGCCTTTTAAAAACATATATTTGTATCATTTAGCATTCCTCAAGTAATTTGTATAATGGTAGAGTAAATTTTAATATTTATTGACAATGACCTGTTTTTGCAGCTGCAGATTGGTTAAAAAGTTTTGACTGTCTTGAGACCACATGGATTATGACATATAATTAAATGAAGATACACAAGTTACTAAATAAATTTAAGTAAGATTTGCACTTTATATGTTTTATTAATTTGTTGAGTTGGTTTTTTAACACTACGTCACTTACATTGTTATTATGAGGGACTAGTTTTGAAAGCCTATGCTTTCATTTTCAACCTCACGGGTCCAAGGTTTCGAAACTAGTCCCTCATAATAACAATGTAAGTGACTTAGTGTTAAAAACCAACTCAACAAATTAATAAAACATATAATTTGACCGTCACTGTCACAAAATTCCTCCAAACATCAATCAAGATTTGCACTGTTTAAAATTATAAACATTCAGCTGCTCTTATTTCATAAATGTCTCATGTAGCAGAAGGAGGATAATGAACCTCTTAATGGATTTTCATCTCACCCTATGTGCCATTTGAAAAAAAAAAAAAAATTAATGTCCTCTAGCTCCATAACAAGGCATTTATGGACTCACATTTCCTAAAAGAAAATACTCAAATAAAACCCTTGAACCACACTTTAAAATTATTTGATGTTATTCTACATCACCCTACAGAATCATATAAACAATATCATGTAAATATACCAGAATGTAAGTATGTACATGAATAAAAGTACAGGTGAAGAAGCATTTTATATGAACATGGTAAAAAATGTGGAAAAATCTTAAAGAAACTTCTTCTTCTTCTTTCTGTATTTATTCTCATCGTATGCAGGACTTCTACCCCCAAGACTTTCCTGGGGTCAGATACCCAATAAGGAGCAGAGGCTCTGGATCAGAGAAAAGCCAGGATGGTGATCAGCCCAATGCCTGGTATGAAAGTGAGGAAGTGGATGATATAAGATGATGATGATGAAATGGATGACAGGAAAGATGATTATGCAGCAATTGGTGGAATGAATGGTGGGGGAAACTGTAGAACCCAGAAAGCTTGCCCAGATGCTGCTCTTTCTACCACAAATTCCACATGTGATTCCCTGGAATCAAACCTGGGCTGTCTAGGTGATAGGCAACTCTGTCATGGTGCAACTGCCTTTAAAAACTTGTATTTCTAAATCTGTGTCTTGAGCATAATTCTAGATTTATTTGTTAAACAAAATGGTAGTGTTTATTATGACACAGGTAAACTGGTGAAGCATGAATGGCTTGGAAGTGGCTACTTGATGAGAATGATACCAGACTGTCCAGTTAAGAGGCATGGTGACTGCAGGCAATTCCCTATTGTACCACTAGGCTTAGAGTGGCAGAATGATATTGAGCTGATGTCCAAGTATCTGGATAAGAAAGTATGTATTAAAAGATTTTCAAATATATCATTAATGAAGGGAAATGCATGACTTAGTTTTCCTGTCATTTAGCTAAACCTATATGAAATAAACTTGGTAACATTAAAAGTACAAAAGATTATTTCACTTGCTGTTTATAGTTTCTAAAGTCTTCTTAAAGAGTAATTTGAGACTTCAAGAGGCTTTGTAAAATATCATTATTTTATTATATACTAGCTGGTACCTGATCTTATACAGGAGTTGAATACAGAGGATTATTTCACTTTTTTACAGTTTCCAAATTCTTCTTAAAGTCTGACTAAGGTTTTCATGGAGCTACCTGGAAAATATTATTATTTTATTACATACCAGCTGGTGCCTGATGTTGCACGGGTAGCTTTTTAAACTCAAATGATGAATTTCATACAGGCCCAGCTATTCTTAATAACAGATAAAAATACCCAACTTACTGATGCAAAACAATGTGAAACATTTATATCTGATTTCCCTAACCTTCCTCCAGCAGTCTTCCAAATTTTGGAAATTCTGCATAGCCTACTAGATTTAGATATTTTCTACTCCATGATATTTGCAATTAAAAGTCATGTCTTTCTTTGCAAACATATTGTTTTATTACTCCAATGTGTTCATATTCAAGTTTAAGGACTTTGTAAATCCATTTTAATACTTTAGAAATTAATGAAATGAAATGCTGTTTTATATCCATGTAAATCAGAGGACTTGTGCTTTTAAATGATGAAAGAATTATCAAAATCGGTTGAGTGGTTTTTGGGATTACCCTACACACACACACAGCAGACCCACACATAAACTTTCCTAGAAAAACCAAAATGCTTTAGAAGGAATTAGCTTAAGTTTTTAGAAGTAAAATACTTTTCTTGAAAGTATTTCTATTTGTCTCCTAACAACATCTAGAAAGCTAGTAGTCCAATAATGCTTATAGTTGGAGGGGTATTGGATACTGGAAAAATAAAGCAGCATTTTAAATATTAGTTGCTGTGTAATGAAAATAGTATTTCAAATGAATATTTAAATTAAAAAAAAAAAACAATTGAAAAAATAAATAAGTTAAAAAAAAACATAGCTAGTATCTCATGTTATTTATCCTTTAAAGGACATGTTGTTAGTATTTACATATAAATATGTACCAGTTAGTGTTACTTTTATTTCTTCCAAACTACATAAGTATTTTTAATTATGTCTTATTTTATTTGCTTTTATTAATGACTTATTTATAAAAAAAACTTGTTAAGTAAGTTATTGAATACTAGTTCTTTTGCAAAACTTTTTATATTGTGTTTACTTAATATGACCCTAAGGGATGATCTGAAATATTCATCATAGTTCTTTAAGTAGTATGATGAATACCATTATTTTTTCACTAATATTTATCTATTATAATGTTAGGGGAACTGTTAAAAATATAGAAAATTAATCTACAAAAATGTTGTTTATCCACCTGTGCTATAGTGCTGAATAGTTTTTTGTAACTTAAAATATTTTTCAGTATAAGTGATATTCCCCTGTTGAGTAAATCTGTACTTTGTATTGAATAAGTGATAGCATAATATGGAGAACTTCAACAAACATAAAAATGCTATAGGAATATATTATGAAAAGTGAACATTTTCTCTCACACTAATTCCATTCCGCATTTTGATGCACAAAAATATTTGCTCCTGCACCACAAACAGGTTCCTGTACCTGTAGTTATAAGTGATAAGTAAAGATATATATATATATATATATCATATTTTGATTTTAAATAAGGTATGTATTCACATTTAGAAAGAAATGCTATAGTTTAAATGAGAAATGTGTGACATTTCTATAGTCAAAGCAACTAAATGTAACTAAGAAAGACATGTAGCACTATATTAAAATATATATTTTTTTCACTTAGAAAAAAAATTCAGCATTAGAAAAAGAATTTTTTAAAAACGTTCTAGCACTGCCAAAAATTAAAATTTCCAGATTTTTATACTGATTTATAGCTTAATTTCAGCTTTATTTTATGAAATAGATATCATGATTAGTAGTTGGATATCACGATTAGTAGTTGGGCCAATTTTTACTTTCTCTAGCCCACATGTACAATGCACATTGTGGACAGAAAAGGTGTTGTGTTCCACCCAAAAATGTAATACTGAAACTTCACCAGCAGTATGTTTTGAGGTCCCCTGAGTCTGAAAAAAGCATTTTTATAAAAAGGTCTGTGTGTGCGTCTTTCTGTTTGTCTGTCTGTCTCTGAATGTGTGTGTCTGTGGACAGCATAGCTCAAAAACGAAACTTGGTGCTTAAGTTCAGTATCTTACAGGGATGGGACACAAAGATTTTCAAGAAAATCCCCCCAATTGCAACTACCTTTACATGGAACATTTTTTAAAAATTTTGATTTTCTCAAAAATGGCTCTAATGATTTACATTAACATACTGTATATTAAAGATATTCACATCACAAATAAAATGTGTATTTTGAATTTTCTCATAATATCTCTGAAGAGCTCTTTATTCGGATTGAGTTTTGCAGAATATTGCATAACAGTTAAACCGTAAGAGATAGACAAAAACTTGCTTCACAAAAAACATAGACCTCGTTAAACACATAATTTATGTCATATACATTTTTCTTATAGAGTTGACCATTTTCGAGATATTCATTGTTATTGATTTCAATTTTGATTTAATTAATTTTTCTCAACTGGGACCATACTTAGCGAATTGAACTTCAATTGTTTCATACAGTGGCCAGTTTTTAGAAGATTTGACTATTGCTTAAGCCTAATGTATTCCCTTATTTCCCTTCTACATAGAAGGAAGCAAGTATTAAGATTAATTCTGCTAATATTTATCTAAATTAGCATAATGATAAAAGAATAATCTTTTGTAAGAAAAATTTGTTTGTAGAACTGCTAGAGAAAGTTACATGAATGAAACATGGTTAAATTGGTTAAATTCATAAAAAAATTGGGGCAATTTTATTTTAAAATTTCATAGCAGTGGTGATTTTCATTTTATTATAAAAGTTCTAGTTCACAAAACATTGTTCCTTAAGATTTAATTTAATGTGATTGAAGAGTCTAATTCAATTTCTGGTATAGCTTTTATTGTTTTGATGATTGTAAACATAGATATTTTGATTTTTTTGGAAAATGAATTTCAAAATTAAGATTTTATCCATTATGTCAAACCATTCTATCTATCCAACTCCTGTCCTATACATGACATGTGTGGAAAAAACAATTAACTCTAAGAAGCAATGTGTTTATAAGTATTCATTGTCAGAACATTTCACTGCAGTACAGTTCACATTGTACTGTTTAATTTAACTATTACCATGAAGCTTCCTCTTCCATGAACAGATATTAGTACTGTATCCATTTTAACTCACGATTACAAAATGCTAATATCTCTGAAATTTGTTTCTAAACAAAGACACTATGCTTCTTTTTTTCCAAGGAGGTATGTCAATGGCCTTAGGAACCCTAAAATTCAACCCCATGGCACTGCTCTCTGTCATCTATTGGCAGATGAGGAAATATTTTCAGAAGCCATGCTAATTTGAAGGAAGGTGATTTTAATCAGCAAAAATCTGATGTGTTCCATTCACATGACTTTCTCTACATGTCTGTAACAAATTGTTGCTACATAGCTTATGCTTCTATTTACTTCATGCTCATTGAGAAAAAATAGCAGAAATAGTCTTATCACTTGCTTCCTTGTAAGTAGAAGCAAAATAAGGGAGTACCATAGGTTAAAGTGATAGTCAAAAGATGGTTGCTATGTGGCTGAAGTTCTTTTGTTTCTATGGAAACGAGTTGACAAGTCCCTGTATGAGAAAAGTAAGTTTTTCAAAGCTGAAATCAAAAACAAGGAATATCTAAAAAATGAACAACTCCACGAAAAAAATATGTATAACATGAAGTGTGTGTTTTTTAACATGCTGTACATTTTTTGTGTAGTAAGTTTTTGTCCATCTCTTACGGTTTAGCAGTTATGCAAAATTCCGTAAAATTCATCCAGAATAAAGTAGTCTTCAGAGGCTATTCCTAGAAAATTCAAGATATACATTTTATTTGTTAGGTAAATATCTTTAGTATACAATATTTTAATCAAAATCGTTAGAGCCATTTTTAAGAAAATCAAAAATTTTGTTGTGAGTGAGGGGATTTTTTTGTAAATCTTCGTGTAGCATCCTTGGAAGATACGAAACTTAAATACCAAGTTTGGTATTCAACGGTCTTTACCTTTTTGAGCTATGCTGTCCACAGACACACACACAGGCAGACAGACACAGACACACACACAGGCAGACAGACACAGACACACACACATACACACACACACACACACACACCTTTTTGTAAAAATGCTTTTTTTTTTGTATTCAGGGGGTCCTAAAACATGTATTTCCAGTGAAATCTCGGTATCAAATTTTTGGGTGGAATACAATACCTCCTTTATACATTATGTACATACGTGTAGAGAAAGTAAAAACAAAGGAGAATGGGAAACAAAGAAATTAAAATATGCCTCCCGCCCACCTTTCTGAAATCTGGAGCCAACACACCATTTAAATTAATTTTATTCCACTTAAAACTTGGAATATTTATATAAATCTCATATAATTTTAAATATCTTCATAAAACAGCAAAACAGAAAGTTTGAAAATTTTGAGGAAAAACATGTGGCTATACATAGGTATCTTAAATAACTTCTCCCTGTTGCTAGATTCTGCAATTTAATTAAATGCTAACTTTTATTTTTACAGGTACAGCAGGTGGCCTCATACAAATCTTATCTTGATGATAATCCAGATGTGAAGCATATACTTGCAGATTTTATCCAAGCTGTATTTCTTCTGAAACCTATATCTAATGTCATTGAGTTTGCCACTATTCATTTTAACAACTGTACACATAAACCTGAAGATGAATTAAAACAGAAACAGCCTAAAAGAGAGCAGGAAGAAGATACAGAAAGATTCTTTGAAAGCAATTATGCTACATATAGCAGCGATGATAGCATTGAGGAACAATATGAGAAACTGAAAGAACAACATGAAGAGAAGCAAAAGTTCCTTGAATAGATATTATACTGAAAATAGATTACTATCTTTTTAAAAATTTTCCATCACAGACAAAGTGATACAAAGTACTGAGTACAGTTTAAAAATTACTGTCATTACATGAATAAAGGATATATCTATATTAAATAAACAATACATGCATTTAACTGGTTTATCTTTATGTCTATTTGAAAAAAATCTTATGTGTATGGGTCACCAGACACTCTCTCCTTAATAATAATATAATAATACATAATTTGTAACAAAGCTTAATTTATTTTTTATGAATAAAATCAATTAAAGGACATGTTTCACAATTCACAGCTTATTTCTGTTGTTTATTTATGTTGTTATAGTCAACTGCCATTAGATGATGGATTGTTTACTGAGGTATTGCCACCTACTTAAATGGATCCATAGATTAATGGCTTGAGAGAAAATATTTATTTTGAAAACCAGAGATCCCATAATGAATTTTGAGATACTGCCAGTTGCTTCTGTCATCAAATATGTTTTAATTCCAATATATGGCAATGATTTAGTAAACAATCCATTACCTAGTAGCAGTAACCATAGCAATGAAAATAAACAAAAAGAAAGAGGATGCAGTAAAATATGAATTGCAAAGCCATGCCCTTTAACTGATAAGTGAAGTTTTGTTACAAATTATTAATTGTTGTATTAATATTTGTGCTGTATCACTCTTACTAGCTTCACCTTTTATGTTTTATAATCACCTAATTTTGTCCACTTTCAAATTATTCCAAAATTCATTAATCATTCCTACAAAAGTTTTTTCTTCTATCTACTTCTTGTTAAGTGAGATAAATTTCCATTATACAATTTGTTGTTGATATGAGAAGGATGCATACGCTAAAACAAAACTTGAATTTTAAAAAGCATATCACTGTATCTTTGTATGACTGTGGGAAAAACATTTATCAGCTTGCCACTAAAGTATTTGAAAATAAAAACCAGTAACAAATAATATCTCTGAAATGGTTAATGCCACAGAAAGATTTATGTGTCATAAGCTATGCACTTTAATGAGATCAACATTTTTTTAAATTTTGTCTGTCTCTTAAAGTTAACAGTTATACAAAAGTTGTTCATATTCACAGCCTAATTCCTGAAAATTCAATATATACATTTTATTTTTCATGTAAATATCTTAATCAAATAGCTTTGTATTCAGAATCATTAAAACCATTTTGAGATAATAAAAAATAAGAATTTGTTACATTCTTTAGTATGTATCACAATGTACATATTAAATAGAGAAATTATTCCATCCAAAAAGTTTTTACTGAGATTTCACCAGAAATACATGGTCTAAGGACAATTGAATAACAAAAAAGCATTTCTAGAAAAGTGTGTGTGCATGCGTGCAGGGGTTTGGTGTTGTGTGTGCATGCGTGCGTGCGTGCGTGTGTTTTTTTTTTTTTAATAATAATTTTACAGCATATTCCATTATATTGGTTCGTAATGCTACATGTACTGTGTGACACAAGTTTACATTAACCATATCTTAATACTTGGTTTAATAACATTATTTGTTTGATGTTTTATGGTATTGCCTGTCCATCTGGTCATTCAATTCTAAATAATTTATATTTACATATTTTGTCTGGATAACCTTTAAAATATTTATGATCCCATTAATTTATGAGGTACTATAGTTCATCAAAGTTTATTTTGTTAATAACAAACTGTCAAAATTCTTTTATGTGATTTGTTTTTTGCACTGGTGATGATTTCCTTTCCTTAAAATTTATGTTGGGTGTTTCTTTCTATTTCCAATAAGCTGCAGTCATACGGTAGAGCTATTTGTTCTGCTCTTCTACATGGACACCCCAGGCTATCCTGTATTTTAAAATGATAATAATACTTTCTAAATTTGCCATGTCCAGTGACGAAAAAGGTAAAGCTTGCAAATACTGCTGTTTATATTCAGGCAGGGCCTTCTCCTTGGTCTCCATGAATTCTGGAGGCTTCTTCTTTTGGGAACATGGTAAGTATCTTGTTAATGCAGAAAAAATTCAAAATTCTAAATCATCTATGGCATTGACCAGGACATTGCAAGAAATTGATTACTGCTTGAATGCATGTCATACAACAAATGGAACACACATTGAAATGCACTAAATGGTAAACAAACACAAAAAAGTCTTTCAAACCAGGTATACAACATTATCCATAAATTTTGGTTTCATTAAAATATTTAACTTAAAAACTCTGAATTCTTTTATGGAACATTGTATTGATAGTGACAAAGATGAACTTTAACAGTTGATTTGCGATTGTGAGGCAAAAATATCATTACATTTGAATGTTATTATGCCAATAAAATAAATAAATGGTTGCAACTTTGGTGTTTTTTCAAACTTTTACATGAAACTTGACATTCTAAAGAAAATCATGTCTTCAAAGCTAACATGAAATGCACATCATATCTTATTTAAGGACACCATCTTTTTTTTTTTTTCTTAGCAATGTTGGTAACAAGCATACCTGGGTAGTGTGGCGGTAGCATGTCTGCCTCATATTCAACAGGCTGCGAGTTTGAATCTCACTTAGGGTGAGTTACCTGGATGAGGATTTTTTTTCTCGGGGTTTTCCCTTATCCTGAGAAGATGAATATTGAGTAACTTTAAGCTCCATAGACACCCAGATCATTTGAGCATCATTTCACCAACTTCATTCATCATCCGTTATGACCAACCAGGTTAAAGAATGTTTTGGTAAAAATCAATGGTTACATTTGTGGTTCATGCTGAGAGTCTGTGATTCAATTCCTACTTTGGACTGGTGATTTTAGCTAAACCATATAAAAGCCTTCACCTCTTAATGGCTCATGTGAATGTGTTTCAGAGTTCACAGTAAAAGCTGTCCTATTTTCCTCTGCCATCCTCATTATTAACCAAATTGAAGGTAATGGACCCTTGGTGGAACAAGATCCACCAAGCAATTTCATTGCCCATATGAGGAGCAATGAAGAAAAGAAAACATCATATTTATAAAATTGAACTCATTAGTATTATTCCATGGACTTTCACCTAAATGCTAGTCAATAGTAACTATTTAAACCTATTTCCTTAAAATATTTTGTTTTGTTTATTTTTACTTTCACTACCAAGTGCTATGTATATATGCAGAGAAGGTATTCCAATCAAAAATTTTATTCCGATATTTCACCAGAAATACATGTTTTAAGGACTCCTCTACCCAAAAAAGACTTTTATGTGCCAGACTTGGTATTCAAGTTCAGTATGTTCTGACAATGCGACACAAAGATATCAAGGAAAATCCCCCTACCTCCGAGTACCCTTCTACATGGAAGATTTTAAAACATTTTCAATTTTCTTAAAAATGTTTTCAACAATTTTGATTAAAATACCATACTTTAAGATATTTAAATCACAAATTAAATGTATATCTTAAATTTTCTGGAAATAGCCTCTGAAGCCCTCTTTATTCTGTATAACTTTTGTACAACTAATAAACCATAGGAGCTAGACAAAATCTTACATCACAAAAAAGTATTTCTTGTTAAAGCATACAATTTATGTCAAATAGATTTTTTTTTTGTGCAATTAGCTATTTCCATTACATTTCCAAATATTTACACTTTTCTTAAATGAAAATCATCCTTCGTTTTCCCAGTTTTTTCAGTTTGGTCTGCAAATAGAACAGAATTTCAAAGCCACCACATAGCGACAAGCTCTTAAAAGATTTATTCTATAGCTTAGTTTAGTGCATTTCCATATTCCCCTTGAACCGATAAGAAGATATATAATAAAACAATTTCTGTCAATATTTATCTTGATTAGTATAAAGTACATAGAAGAATAAGCTTTTATACGAATAGTTTGTTACAAATATGTGGAAAAAGTCATGTGAATGTAACACATCAAATATTTTTTCCATATTTAGTAAATGTTGATTTTCACTTGATTTTAATTAAATATATGTTACCCTTCCCTCAAAAATAGACTGCCCACCTGGGTAGTGTGGTGATAGTGTGTCAGCCTCACATTCGACAGGTCGTGAGTTCGAATCTCGCTTAGGGTGAGTTACCTGGATAAGGTTTTTTTTTTTGAGGTTTTCCCTTATCCTGAGAAGACGAATGTCGAGTAACTTTAAGCTCCATGGACCCTGATATCATTTGAGCATCATATCACCAATTTCATTAATCGTCTGATATGACCAACCAAGTTAAAGGACGTTAAGCTACCCAAAAAAAAAAAAAAAAAAAAAAAAAAAATACTGCAGATGTCCTGACTCTACCTTATAATATTAAGGTCACCCAAAAAAAGAAAATAAAAACTAATAAGTTTTATTCTCTGCATGCCAGAGAAATATTTTGAATTCCAACAAAAAATATGATAAGAGGTTTCACCAGAAATACATGTTTTGAGGCACTCTATAGAAAAAAACTTTGAGAAACAAGTTATGTGTATGGGGGAAAGAGCTGTCTATTTATCTGTCTGTGTGTCTGCAAACAATATGATTGGTAAATGAGGGATGAATTGGATTGGTAAGTGAGGGATGAATTGAAAAAAATGAAAAGTTAGAAAAATACCAAACTTGATCTTTAACTTTAGTATCTTACAAAGATGTAACACAAAAATTTTAAAAAAAATCCTTCCTCTCTTAACTACCCTTTATGTGGAAATTTTGGAACTGTTTATTATGTTGTAGATAGTAAAGGTAAGTGATAGATGAAAATATGCTGCATAAAAAATTTAGACCTCTTTAAGGCACGCAATTTATTTCAAATATTTCTTTTGTATTATAAACCATTTCCAAGACATTTGTTATTGATGGTTTGAGTTGTTCAGTTCTTTGTCACTCTAAGTCCTGCCAACATTCAGTTGTTTCTCATGATTGCATGGAAACAGTATGAGATTTTAGGTCACCATAAGTGTCCAGTTTTTAAACATTTGACTATAACTTTTCACTTTTCATTTATAACAAAATGGTAACATAGCTCCTTCTGCAAAGATTTATCGCAATTAAAATAAAGTATATTGAAAAATAAACTTTTATAAGAATAGATTATATACTGATTTAATAAAGGATATAGAGTAGAGAAAGTCATGTGAATGTAGGTGAAACAGATTTTTTTATCTCTAGCTCTCTTCTCCTTCATGGTCTTTTGCTGCCTCCCTTACTTCCTCTATTTCCCTTCCCCTTCCCTCCTTGTCTGCCACTTACTTGTTAACAATAATGTTAATAACATCATCAACAACAACAACAACAATAATAATAATAATAATAATAATTGCTATAGGACAAGGATTTTTCTTACCTTAAGATTTATTAATATATGAAGCAAATGTATTGAACTAAAAAGATAGAAGGATGCATTCACTTGCTTTCCTTACCCAGTGGCTATGTTACATAAACACCTTTGATTTCCATGGCAACAAATAATGTGCCTCAGTTGCCATGGAAATGATAAATACTAAAGAAGAAAAAGAGAAGCTTTAGAGCTCCATACACTTCAGTTACCAATAAGATAATTATAATGTCATGGAAGAAAATAAGGCAAGAATAAAAGAGAATGTTGCAAAGTTATGCAGAAACCTTCAAGCATATATACTTATATTTCTTGTAATTTTCTAGAGGGCAGCAGATCAAAAAATTCCAGCATCCTTCAGATATCGAGATCCATCATTACTGACAGATTTGTATGCCTCTACCTATGGCAAAGACTTCACCTGCCAGTTTAAAACCCGGAATCCTAATGACTTTGTTAGCACCATCCAGTTTGCAAAACAGCAGTACATAAAAACATTGGACCAAGTGGTAAGTTTTTTATTAACTACAAATATTCAAAAGTAAGTGGTTGCACAGTTGTGATCTGTCAGTTCACAAAGAATGGTATTCATTTCTTTCTCATTTTGCTTGTATGAGGGAAGTAACATAGTACTTTATTATCTTGAAAAAATAACCTATCTTCAGAAAGGAAAGTTGGTTGATAATTAGATAATAGCATGTTTTAAACGCAATAAGATAAAGGCAAAGCTATAGGAATATGAATATTTGCAATATGGTTAGTTTAAGGGAAGATTACACATGTGATAATAATGAAAAATAAAATTTGTAGTTTACATGATATGTTTATTTAATTGCATTAACATATATGAACATTTAGCACCTCAAACATTAATAATCAATGCAGTAAACATCAGTCCCATTTATATTTTAAAACCCTTTTACCATGAAATAATAGATGTTTTAAGAAAATTAGTGTTTAGTGAACTTTATTGTTAATTGGTGAAACTAATACTGATGTTGATAGGTGATAAATGGAAATGCTGAAATGAATTGATATTTCAGAGAAATAGATAAGTGGAAATGAATGAAAACTAAGCATGAATTTTACAAATTATATCTTTTAGACCATGGTTCAATTTTTTCAATGCAGGAAGTTAAACATTAACCTATTTTCAATGCTTAACATATTAAAAAGCACCATTATAGTATGAATATATCAGAATTTTTTTCAATATTTACATACCTATACTAATATACATACATATTACTTTTCATGCAAAATCTAAAATATTTTCTATAAGATTGAAACTCATGAAGTGATTCAGCATGCAGCTTAACAGTGCAAATTAAATTAATAAAAATGTTCAGTATATTATTGGGGTTAATCTGTATAAACTGCTATGGATAAACTTATAAACTGTGACATAAAGTTTAAAACTGTAATAATTTAACTGAATATCCTCTTAATGTTTAAGCAATAATTCAGTAACATATTTGTTTGCTCTATTTACGCTCTGAAAAAAAATTATAAATCTATTAAATCTTTGAAACCTTAAAACATATAGTTATTTAAAATTCCTGCTTGTTCTAGATTTGTCAGTCTATTAGATTTAATTAATCATATTACATGTAAAATTAATTTGCTTAGTTAAGTCTTTGCAAATGTAGCTCATATTACAATGTTGTTTAATTCAACACACTCTTATTACCTACAAAGAATAAAATAGCAACACTCCATGACTGTCTCAGGAGACAATATAAGGCATTTAAAATCATTATCTACTACAGCATCTAGAACCCATGATGTCATTCTCATGATTTTAAATAACCATCTTGCCCGCCCTGTTAGAACACTTTCTTAAATACCAAAAAGTGCAAAAATGTGCAATATGGAAGAAAAGCATGCAATGTTGCTGCTGTTGCACAATTGCCAATGAATTATAGGGAGTGAAACCTGCTGGATTACATGAAAATAAGTTTACACCCACACCCACACACGGGGCCGGGCCGTGGCTGAGTGGACCACTCGCCTCTATCTAGACAGCCAGGGTTCGATCCCAAACGACTGCATGTGAGATTTGTGATGGACAAAGCAGTGCAGAGGTGGGTTTTCTCCGGGTTCTCCGGTTTCCCCCCACCATCGCATTCCACCGGTGCTCCAACTTCATTCCATGTATCACCAGTGTCATCGCCTGCGGTGCCACAAGTAGTAAAAGCAGGCGTTAAACACTACCAAAAAAAAAAGAAAAGAAAAAAAAAAAAAACCATACACACTAACCTAGATCTAAATTATGCTCGCATGCTTTGGTGAAAGCACTGCAAATACATAAAAACTAACTTCACAAAAGTCAGTTTAGTTACACACACTCACACTAACCTAGATCTGACAGAGAAAGGTTTGCCTGGTTTGGTAAAATATTTTGGCAGTACAAAAGTTGTAAATCTGACAGTGCAACAAAGCTGTCAAAGCAAACAAGGTACTTTTTGGTGTATCTGAACATACACTGTGTGTTTTATTGAGCTTTAAAGACAAAAAATAGACCTGAGAAATTCTTAAAGCTTTTTGGAGAGGGGGGGTGGCGCTTATATTTAACATTCTTTAACCTGATGGGTCATACTGTACAATAAATGAATCAAATAGATGCAATTATGCTCTAGAATTAATACATTCATAAATTTACAAATACTTTTAATGCTGGGACAGTTATGAAATAGTAATAATAAAATCATCTTTCTTTAACCACTAAAATATTTCTATCTAGCTAGCTTCAAAGCCATGGAGGCCACTAAAACCTGGTGAAACAGAATACAATGAGAATTACATTCGTACTGAAAAACAAGATGTTGCTGATGATACCAGACATCCTGCAGTAATATCTATATGCAAGGTAAAAATTAATAAGTATATTTTAGATAGTTCATTGTTAGATTATTTTTTAATTACATAGAAGAAAATCTTGTATGTTACATTCATCTGTTACATTCACATAATATCTTTCATATAGAAAAGTAATACTTTCTATTTGTATTACATCACTAATGATAAGTTTCTGACTAGATATTTTTTATTTTCTCAAAAATGGGAATAACAATTTTGATTAAAATATTATATATTTCTTATATTTATATGACAAATGAAATTTATATTTTAAACTTTCTGTGATTAGCCTGTGAATTCCTTCATGCTTAGTTATTTTGTATAATAAGTAAACCACAAGAGATAGACATAACTGTAGTACACAAAAAATGTTCATATCTTAAACATCATTTATTTAAAAACTTTTTATTTACAGATTCAGCCATTTCCAAGGTATCTGTTATTAATGGTTTTAATTTATCAATTTCTCAAATTTCCTGGATCTGTTCGCTAGTAATAAAACATGGTTTATTATATTCAAACAATGATGTTTTGTTTTCTGTATCATGCATGTAGCTAAGTCAATGTTACTTAATTTGAGATTATTTCTAAATATAGGTGTGGCATGACAGCTGAACCTAGGAAAACTTAAAATTGTCAAAGACTTTAAAAATGGCTATTGCTACTTAACATATTTGGTATAAATTAAATGTTTCAATGAGCTCTACAATTTTTATAAAGTAATTGTTTTTTCTCCCTCTCTTACAGTTCACATGATTACGAGGGGTGTTCAATAAGTCCTCAGAAAAAGATAAACAAATTATTTTTGTTAGATTTTTTTCATTTTTCAACATTATCTCCTTTTAGCTTGATACACTTTCCCAGCGTTTCTCCAACTTTTTAAGCCTTCCAAAAGGTATGATTTCAGAAGGTCCTCAAAATAGGCATCTGTTGGGAGATGATCTCTTCGTTAGACATGAATTGTTTTCCGCCTAGCCACTTTTTCAAGTTTGGAAATTTAAAAAAAAAGTCATTGGGGGCCAAATCTACTGAATATAGTGGATGTTGCAGTAATTCAAACCTTAATTCTATAATTTTTGCCAAAAAAATTGCACATGTGTGCACCCTTACATTGTCTCGATGGAAGAGAATCTTTTTCTTTGCCAGATTGGGCATTTTTTCTTTATTTCTCCATTCAACTGGTGCAATAAAGATGCTTAATCTCTCCATTTATTGTTCTTCCTTTCTGCAAGTATCAATGTAGATGATTCCATGTGCATCCCAAAAAACCAAGGCCATCACCTTGCCTGCAGATTTCCCACCTTTGCCTTCTTCAGAGCCTTTAAAAATCTACTGTTTCAACTGTACTTTTGTCTCTGGAGTGTAGTGTATATCCATGTTTCAACCACAGTTATGTATCAATGCAGAAACTCATCAGGATTGCAACAGAAAAGTGACAAACCATCATCTGAATTGATCACATGATTGCTTTATTCTCCATTGAGAGCAAATGTGGCACCTATCTTGCTGAGACCTTTGTCAGATCTAATGTTGTGCAACATTGTGGCCTCTACTATTTTGCAAACTTTGATTTGTTAATCACTCAAAACCATATCCTTTTTGTCAATCATTTTGGAGGAAGTCACTTCTACTGGACATCCAGAACAATGTTCATCATTTGTGGATGTACAGCCACATTTAAATTCATTTATCCAATTGTAAATTGTTGCAAATGCAGGAGCAGATGTGCCATGAACTTCATCCAAATTTTGGTGTTAAGCCTTTTAAATAGAAATGTTTAACCACTGCACGAAACTTGTTTTTTTCCATCTTACTAAAGAAGCACAAGATTGTTGATTCAATCGCCTATGGCAGTGAAACTATGTAATGGATATAGCTGAAACTTTAACTACCGCCTAGTAAGAGACAAGTAAATACAAACTTTTTTCAATGCTACAAGTGTAATTTCTTGGATTTTCTAAGCATTTATTGAACATCCCTCGTATACAAAATCCATTCAGAGCAAAGAACAATTCACAGGCTATTCTAGAAAATTCAAGATATATGGTTTATCAGTCATGTTAGGTATGTGATATACAGCTAATTTTGAAAAAATAAAAACTAACAAAAGATTTTCTATGTAAAGTGTAGTTTGGGATGGTGGACATTTTTTGCAAATCTTTGTGGTATATTCTTTGAATATGTTAAGCTTAAATAGCATTGCATGCATGTATGTGTGTGCGCACACTACCTTTTCTAGTAAATTAATTTTTTTATCTTTCTTTCTTTTTGTTTCTTTTTCATCCTTTTATTTTCTTTGATGGGAACTCAAAATGTGTTTTTCATGAATATAAATATCAAATGTTTGGATGGAAAACTTCCTCTGTCTACCATAGGCAAGGATGCCTACTGGGGGAGGAGCACATTTGGGGCAATGAGAATTCAGGAATGTAATAATTTTATTTATGTTAATTGTCTAATTTGGTGCATTGTTATGAAATATGGATAACTATTAATATATCACTCACAATACTTCCCTAATGATTTCTAAATTTTCTCTTTGTCCTTTAGAAATCATTGGAATGCACACAACAATTGCCTGGGATAGTGGGCTATATTGCAAATCATCTTTTTAAGTATGATGCAATTTGTAGAACAATGCAAGTTGATTCTGCAGACAAACAATGAACATCACTATAAACTATTGTAACCTTTGGATGTCCAAACCATCACCAATATCTTTGATTCTTCTGAGCACATTTATTTTTTGTCTGAAGTAGATATCAAAAGAAGTACCTTCTCGTGCACTTTTGCTATCCTTTAGATTTTCTAGAGCCAGAACAATTTTGCATTCCAGGTTTGCATCTTCTATATTTTCTTGAAATAACCAAGTGAACATACTTTTTTTATTGTTCACTTCTTGTTGCACAAACTCCTGAACATTCAATACCATTTTTTGACTCTGTATGTGGAAAAAGTTTCTGTTTCAATTTCAAATTAATATTAGGCATAGACATTAGTCTGGATAGTTCAGTTGCTTAAGCACATACCTACCTTCTGATCCCAAGGTTGTGTGTTCAAATGCAGCCTAGACTGATGGTAATCAAATATGCTTAAAAGCGACAGCAAACACCTCTAGGACAAAATTCCAGCATGCTGGCACCACTGATGTGATCCTGGCAATTGACAGCATCATTAACAAACAGAATATTTATTTTATTTTGAGGCACAGAAGTTGTAGTTTTAATATTGCAATTGAGTTTGAGAGAAAATAAAATCAGAAGAGGATTCCTTTATTAAGAAAGTGGTGGATTGATATAGGAGGGAGCCAGCCAAGATGAATCCAGTAACTGTTTAAATAATTCAGTCCTTTGAGTAGAGAAATTGTATTTTAAGTAGATATCTGAATGAATTTCCATAATCGAATGTTGTAAGTTGACAACAAATATGTTAACGTACTTAGTCTATGTTAAAATATTTTTTCAACAAGAAAGGATATTTATGAACCTTATAACTATATTTAAAAACATTAATGGCTTATATTAGCTTTAATAAAGTAGTAATGGATTATAGAACTTTTATATATGATACATATTTATATTACTTATACTGTGTAGAATATAACAATATCAGTTCTTTAATGTTTCTAACATTGCAACGTCACATCCCTTTATTATATAAGGCTTAGCTCAAAAGTTATTTGTTGTGAATTAATTGTTTCTTCCACACCATTGTCTAGGATAGCAGTTGGAAAGGCAGAGTCAGACTGAAAAATTCAATGTCACAGCTGGGATTTGAATCACAGATCTCTTGGTCTCTGTCCAGTTGCTCTAACCACTAAGCTACCATGCCAACATGCTAGAACAGCATTAAATTCCCCAACTGATTCATATTTTCCCCAGTAAATCACATGGAGATCTCAAATTATTTTGAAATGACATACCTCAATGATGACTTACAATATCATAAATACTTTAAGTAAGGCTTCATAGTGTTAACCAACTACTAGATTGACTATTATAAGGTCAATCATTGTGAATTAATTATTTTTTCCACACTAACCATGTGTGGGAATAATGCAAAAAGGTACAGACATAGCAAAAGAATGATGAATGGAATTTATTCTTTCAACTTATTTTAAAGCTGAAATTCTGATACTAAACAGAATCTGGTTAGTTTTTGCCTTTTAACTGGTCACTGTAATCTCAGGAAGCACCTGCATACAATGGGAATCTACAAATAAAATCCTTTTTGCAGGTTTGGCAGAGGGAGGAATCATCCTCTTGAATTATTTTCAAATGCAAGACACTATCTCAGGGGAAATATTATATGCTTGGCATTAGCAACAACTACTCAATAAGAATTTATAAAATAGGCTTTTAAACTTCATTAATTGCACTGTTCTTCTGGGCTAAATTGTGAAGCTAGGAAATAAAACAACAGACCACAGGACTTTAGGGTTAGAGTATAACCCAATCTAAGCTTCATTTTAATCTGAACTAACTTAATGAGTCAGAAACATGCAATGAAGCAGCTCTAATTTTTGTTTTAAAACTGTTTAACTTGCATTTCATATCAGACAGTGAATGCATGGGTGGAATGATGCTCAAATGAGTCCAGAGCCCATAGACCTTAGAGTTTTCTACTTAAGGTAAGAGAAAATTCTTATCCAGGTACTTTAACACCCCAACTGAGATTTGCACTCAGTCTCTCAATACTACACTCACAGATGCATGTGGTGCCTTACCAAGAAGTTTTGAATGGGCTATAGAAGCAACAAGAGAGTGTCCTGCAGTTATTTTCTGAGCAGGATGCATTTTAAAACAGCAGCTACATAGTTGGCTTACTCTCTCTGTTTGTAGGACTGACACTCCCCTAAGACTTACAAGTACAGAATGAAGAACCTGGAATGAATGGTCAGCCTATAACCAGGAATGAGCATAAGGAAATGGATGATATGAAGGGAAAGTGAAACAGATGATAGGAAGGAAGATGCTGAAACAATTGATGGAATGAGTGGTGTGGGAAACCAGAGGACCTGGAGTAAATGGCCCAGATGCCATTTTATCCACCACATGTGGGTGCTTGGGATCGAACTTGGGCGACCTAGGTGGGAGGTGAGCAGCCTAACCACTCTGTCATGGCACTCCCTTTTAAAAACAGCTGATAGTAACATTGCCAAATCTAAACTAAAGTTGAAGCAGATCTTAAAAGCAATTAAGTTACTTATCCATGGCCAATTCAGCCTTTAAAGGTTTATTCAGTTATTCAGTTTTTTAAGCTGGTATTAATAATAAACTGTTTGTTCAGAGTTGTCAGATTGGGCGTGATGAACAACCTGCAATTCAGCCAATGCTACACAGCATTGCAAAGCATCTTGATCCATACATAAGTACAACTAAGCTTATGCATACACAGTTTTCTGAAGCAGACAGACGAGGGATTGCTGCAAATGACTGTATTACTTTCTACAACTCACAAGATTTTGCTGGACAGGATTTCTCTATACACACAGAAGCACCTCATGATAAATTTCCATTCAAACACTGGCCAAGGTTGCGACTTGTTCCCCAGTTTATTAAACACGTTCCAAACAAGTAAGAGCATAAAACATATTTTTATCTTAACTTTCTAAAAATAAATGAAATAGTCCAATAAATGCATTTATAGCAATGGAACTGCTTGCCATAAACTTTCATTTACAATTTTGAAAGCATCTTTATTTTCTTCATTGCTTGCCTAAGATAAAACAATTATATTACATATTCACTAAATTCATGAATTCTGTGTACTGTGTGCATTGTGTGAGGGAGATTTGAAATTTATTAATCAAGGTTTTGCATTGGAAAACTGTACACATTCACCTGTATATAAAAACTCGAAGAGCTCACAATTAGCATACACAAAAACCATATATATGTATATTGTCACGATTGCTGGAGCTGCAAGATGTTTGTCGGTGGTGGGGTCCAACTCAGGGACCGAGACGAAACCAGACCAGACCAGACAAGAGAGCGCCCAAGAGCCGAGATCCCAGCTCTTTATATAGCCAATTATTTCCTATAGGAAGCTAGTCATTTCCTATGGAATTGATCATAACAGGATGTTCTCGAACGTTCTATCTGACGCACATCCCTTAAATCGGCACGTAGGACTCAGGAAGTTTATGTGTTGTGAGTCCCGATAGAATTCCCCCAGCGGAAGGGGTTAGCCGCTAAAATCCCGTCATAGACTAGCCGTGCCCATCCGTTCACTAAGAAATATTGCGAAACGTAAGAAAATGTATAATTTAGAAGAATAGCATAATTTAGATGAATATATAATTTAGCCCTAAAGTGTCCAAAAATAAGAATGTTCCAAATCATATGTGGATCCTTGCACCTCTCAACAGCAATCATGACAATATATATATATCTGCATACCTTGCTTTTATTCATAAAAGTAAAATCTAAAATGTTCAAAGCATATATAAAGGGTAATTTTAAGTTAAAAAGAAAAACCAGTACTCCACATATACATATGCCTATTGTTAATTTGTTGTAGCAACTGTTCATTTGTACTTGTTTAAATAATCACTATAATTATATTACAAAGTATTGGAAGAAGTTAATTGGAAACTAATTATGAATATTTATATTACTTTTAGTGTAAATACATCTGCCCTTGTAAAAACATTTAATCAATTGTCATATATAAGTAGGTACCCTGCAATTATTTTAATCCATTTTCACATAATTTCCTTAAAAGCAGCAGAGAGAGAACAACATAATAAAAAATGTTATGCAATATTTCACATGATTTCTCTAACCATTATTGTTTATTTTTATACATCTACAAACTAGTCTTACAATAGCTCATTTTTCTATCTACTTCATGTTAATCCACATAAATATTTATATATTTTGTTGTAGATGCAAAGGGAATATCAACATGATAGTAAAATGTTTTAAAATAGGCATTATATGCTGCCTTGAAGTTCCATACTCTTTCTCTCACATTGCAAGAAACAAAAATCTGATGTGTTCCATTCACTTGACTTTCTCTACATCCCTGTAACAAATTATTGTTAATAAGCTTATTTTTCTACCTACTTCATAATACTAATAAAGATAAACATTAGCAGAAATGGTCTTATTACTTAGTTGCTTTAAGTAGAATGGAAATAAGGGAATACAGTAGGCTAAAGTGACAGTCAAATATTTTAAAATGTGGTTGCTATATGATTGAAATATGATTCTTTGTATAGCCAGGAGTTGACAAGTCCCATATGAGAAAAGTTTTGAGTATTTTAAAACTGAAACCAATAACAATGAATATCTCAAAAACAGTCAAATCCACAAAAAAATGTGTTTGACATAAATTGTGTGTTTTAAGTAGATGTACATTTTTTGTGTAGTAAGTTTTTGTCTGTCACTTATGATTTACCAGTTATGCAAAATTCAGAAAAATTTATCCAGAATAAAGAGGTCTTCAGAGGATATTCCCAGAAAATTCAAGATATACATTTTATTTCTCATGTAAATATTTTGAATATGCAAGATTTTAATCAAAATCGTTAAAGCTATTTTTGAGAAAACCAAAATTTTCAAAATGTTTTCCATATAAAGGATAGTTGGGGTTGAGAGGATTTTCTTGAATATCTTCATGTCCTTGGAAGATACTAAACTTAAATATCAAGTTTGTTATTTAATGGACTTTTCCTTTTGAGCTATGCTGCCCACGTACTACATACAGACATTTTTATAAAAATGCTTTTTCTGGATTCAGGTGGTCCCAAAACATGTATTTCTGGTGAAATCTCGGTATCAAAGTTTTAGGTGCAATACAATATCTCTTCTATACACTAAGTACATAGTATGTGTAGAGAAAGTAAAAAGTATTGAAAAAGCAAACCACTAATATCTGTTGTGTAGTAAGTTTTTTGTGGTTTAACAGTTATAGAAAATTAAAATGTTTTCTGAATAAAGAGGACCTCCAGGCTATTCCCGAAAAATTCAAGAAATACACTTTATTTGTCATGTAAATATCTTAAATATATGTTACTTTAATCAAAATCATTACAGCCATTTTTTGAGAAAATAAAGTATTCTGAAAAATATTTCCATAAAGGTTAGTTTGGGTGGGGAATATAACTTTAAATGTTTAATGTTACATCCTTGGAACATACTAAATGAAATACCAAGTTTGGTATCCATCCAACATTATGTTTTTTAACTATGCTGCTCACTGTTCACACATATGTATTTTATTTAATTTATTTTTTTTATTTAGTGTGCCTCAAAACATGTATTTTCAGTGAAATATCAAAATACAATTTTTAGGTGGAATTCAATAGGTACTTCCTTTATCTACTATGCTTGCAGTAGGTAGCTTCCTTCAGAAGGGAAGTAAAGCGAGTGGTTCTATATATAGATTTACAGCACATAACAGAACCTGATAAAATTGGCCTCTGAGCAAAATTAAGCAGTTTTTCATGCCCAATATAGAATGGGATGCTAAGAACCAAGGCAGTTAAAGAGCATTCATAAATAAAACTCAATTTCAATTTTGTGTTGGAGGTTACTGTTTTGTTTATTTACTTCCATATTCAGTCAGTACCATTTGATTTTTTATGTTAAAGTTTTTAATTCATCCAATGCTGTATTACTTGAAGCTCTGATCACCATCCACACTTTATTTTGTGCAGAAAACCAATCATTGTTTCTTGGTAACTGTGTTGGGTTATGTGACAAAATTAAAGTTCTTGGTGAGTCTAATTTTTTTGGCTATGTCCATCTTGGAAAGTAATATATGGGGAGCAAACTTTTTTTTTTTTTTTTTTTTTAAGTTTAACGTCCTTCAACCTGGTTGGTCATATGGGACAATGAATGAAATTGGTGAAATGATGCTCAAATGATCTCGGGGTCCAGAGAGCTTAAAGTTACTCAACATTTGTCTTCTTAGGATAAGGGAAAACCCCGAAAAAAACCTTATCCAGGTAACTCACCCTAAACGAGATTCGAACTCACAATCAGTTGAATGTGAAGCAGACACGCTACCACCAAACTACCCAAGTGGGCAGCAAACTTCTTCTGTTTGTCATTTACCTCTTGCCCTATTTGTAATCGAAAATATTATAAGGATTGAGAGGCTTAAACTACATTGGGCTAAAACTCATCCCAATGAAAGCTTGAAGCCTCCTCAGTTATATCTGGTGAAACCAAAAAAGAAAATATTCTAAAATTCCAAACTGCAAAATTAATGTCAGAGTCTTGAGCAGAATACCAAATAAAACAAGATGTTTTGCAGCAAACAAATTGACTAAGTTAATTGAAAAATGTATCTCTGAAAATACTACTGAAAGCTCGCAAGGTCTAATATATGCATACATAACACTTTGAGCAACATCTAAAGTAAATCTCTAGTATAAAAAATTAAGGACCATATCACAAACTGAAAACCTTGGTCAGTAAATGAAACCACTTAATGCCCACCTTGTGGAGGTTAAAGGAGTGGTGGAGATATTAAAGGAGCAGTTACAGAATGAAATAGGTAAAATGATGCTCAAATGATCTTGGGGTCCAAGGAACTTAAAGTTACTCAACATTCATCTTCTCAGGATAAGGGAAAATTCCGAAAAAAACCTTATCTGGGTAATTTACTCCAAGCGAGATTCGAACTTGCAACCTATTGAATGTGAGGCAGAACACACTATCCAGGCGGGCCAATCTAGGTATTGTTAAGCCAACAACAGCTACATATGAAACCTTGATGTTGAAATATCCACCACTTTCAAGACCTTTGATTTTCCCTGACCCTCCTAAGCTAAAGATGCCAATTTTTCAGCCTTACAAAAACAACTACTACACCCAATAAGAGGCATTCCAAATGGTTCCTCTTCCAGCACTGATGGAATTCAGTTCCAAAGTTTAAAAGTTCTCACTTTGAAATCTACAGGGAATTCTGCCAGACTACTCCAGAATGCCATTAACTGGCCAATATAATGTTATGCAGCAAAGTTAATAACACAGCAGCATTGATTGTCATTGGAAAGTAAGATGGAGGAATATGAGCAATTGTTTCCATTGACTAGTTGCAAAATTGGCCTGTCTTTGATTAACTGCGACCTCAACAACCTAGTTTTGATGTTATGAAACACTGTGAATCCATTCTATATTCTGTGTGGACATTTCTCCACAAGAATAGGATCAGTCGAAATATGGATTTAGAAATCTGATGGGTTCCATTCACATGAGTTTCTCTACCTCTCTGTAACAAATTATTGTTAAAGAGCTTATTCTTCTATCTACTACATATTTGAGAATAATTTTAAACAAGAACCTAAAGTGGAAGAACCATATTGAAAAGTTAGCATCTAAATTGAGCTCAGCTTGCTACTTATTAAGATCTATTAAAAATTAAACTGTAATAAACTTAAATATCCAAAGGAATGTTTACTATGCAAATTTTCACAGCCTAATGTGCTGTGGCATAATTTTCTGGGAAACATGTTATGAGAGTGAGCAAACATTTAAACTACAGAAAAGGGCAATTAGAATAATAAGTGGCAAGGACAGTCGGTGCTCATGTAGAGCTCTTTTCAAAGACAAAACATATTGCCTCTTACTTGTGTATTTGTAATGGAGACATTAACTTATATTAAAAAATGTATAATCAGCTTGAAATAAATCAAAACCTCCATCGATATAGCACTCGACAAAGGAATACACTGCATATTCAGTTCTGTAGAACCAACATAACTAAAAATAATGTAAAGAATTTAGGTATTAGACTATTTAACATATTGCCTCAGAATATCAAAGTAATTACTAAAATCCACCATTTTAAAAAAACGTTTAAAATCGTTCCTACTACTGCATACATTTTATTCCATAGATGAGTATGTATCATATTCTACAAATACCATGAATTAATCATTCTGTGTTATAGCGTGTATTCAAAATATAATGTGAATTATTAGCTCTTAATAACTTAATGATGTGTAATGAAAATTGTTTATTATCCTATCATCTAGCTAATACTACTGTACACATGTATAAAATTAGTGGAAATATTTTTACCATTTACATGTCCGAAAAACAATGTAAATTTTCTAAAAGGATGAAAATAAAAATATAATACAATGTTAATCAAGATAAACATTTGCAGAAATGGTCTTATTAATTGCTTCCTTGTAAGTAGAAGAGAAATAAGGAAATACACTAGGCTAAAACAATAGTCAAATCTTTTAAAAGCTGGTTGCCATGTGGTTGATACCCATTTCTTTGTATGGTCAGGAGCTTACAAATTCCTGTAAAGTTTAAGTATTTTAAAACTGAAACCATATTCAAGGAATATCTTGGAAATGACCAACTCCAAGAAAAAGAATGCATATAACAAAAATTGTGTGACTTAATGAGATTTACATTTTTTGATCAGTAAGTTTTTGTCTATCTCTTACAATTTACCAGATATGCAAAAGTCATCCAGAATGAAGACGTCTTCATAGGCTATTCCCTGAAAATTCAAGACATACATTTTATTTAAGATATGTAAATATCTTTAATACACAGTATATTCAGTAAAGGGTAGTTTGGGGTGGGGGAATCTTACCCAAAATCTTCATGTTATATCCTTGGAAGATACTAAACTTAAATACAAAGTTTGTATTTTACCGACTTTTTGTTGTTGAGTCTCACAATCACGCACACACTCACACACACACACATGGACCTTTTTCTAATTTTTTTTTTATACAGGGGACCCTAAAATGTGTATTTCTTTTGTAATCTTGGTATCAAATTTTTGCATGGAGTGCAATACCTTATCTAGTTACGTACCATGTACTATGTAGAGAAAGTAAAAATAGACTTTAAAAATCCATTTAACTATATTGCAAGAGATTCCTTCTCTTTATGCATTCATATGCAAGCATAGAAACATCCTTCTCTCTTGAACTATAATAAGGAAAGAATGTTAAGTTAATACTTACAAATATTGCTAAAGAGATCATCTTCTCAGAGACTGGTGTTCAACTGGGAGATCCACATGGTCCACTCCTCTTTATTCTTACTTTGGATTCAGTATTTCAAATCTACAACCAAATTGAAACTCTTTTATTTAGATGATACCACCAAATGGTGTTCCCTCTTATCTTTCTGTACTAATTGATGCCTATAGCCAAATCAATTTGGATATTAATTCTGCTAAATGCAAGCTGCTCTGAACAGGTTTAAGAGGTAGCTACTTACTTCAACAATATTGTCCCTGGAATTAAAATTTCTGATGAACCTAATTTGAGACTTCTTGGTGCCTCTGTCTTGTTTTCAGCTGCCAAAGAAAGCATGCATGGAAAATTAAAAACAAAGAAAATATCTTCTGAGACTTTCACAATCTATTTTTTCTCACTCAGTCTTTTCCTTTTAAAAAGTTGCTTTGCAATTCTAAAACTATTTTATTTAACTGCTCTACACTGTTATGGTTATTTTTAACCCTGGTTCAGGAGGCAGATGCTTAGTTGAATTAGTTTGGAAACTAGCTTCAACTTAAAACTTGAAGGCAGTATTTAGAAATTAGCTTCTTTGCTCATAAAATTATGAGGACTTGGTGTTGATAAGATCAGCAATGTCTGTTTATCTGCTTTCTTATCCTGATAACTTATGGTGTATTCGATTTTGTCAAGCCTTTTCTCTCCAAACAAAGTGATGAGGTTGAGATCTGCTACATGTCTGAGACAACTGAGAGATGGGTTGAACTAACAGAATCATGAAATACCAACTTTCCCATAAACCCAGAAGCACTGGGATACTGTAAATGTGTAATGCTTCAAATGTATGTCCATGTTATTTATTAGATTTACCAACTTTTAAAATTCTTTTGATGTCATTTTGTTTGATATATTTGGTACTTTCAAAATGTATAACTTCTTGTTTCATAACATGTTTATTCCTTTTGATTTTTGTTGACTAATATATTCTGTACTTTCATTTTCTTTTTTATACGTTGATATACATTGTATTTCAGATCATCCTGGATCTAGCCTTTTGTATGTATTTTAATTTGAAGTTTAATGTTCATGTGCTCATAAAATTGCTCTATTATTATTGTATTATATATGCTACATAATAAATACAATTCATCCTGTTAACATGTTTCGTTTCTCATATAAAATTCAGTAAAATAGACACAGAAATAAACCAATGATATATCTACTTATTTTTTAAGTAGTGACTACCATCTTGGCTTTCTGCATAAAGCACATTACCACAGTACATAACTGAAATTGTACTTTTAATGTTCATCATAATTAACAGGAACTAGAAAGAAAAAAGAGCTTTTGTAAGAATAGTTTATAGAATAGCTATGGAAATAAATGGTTATGGATAGAGAATGTGATTGTTAATTATATTGTTATCGAATGTAAAACTGTATTTTTAATCCTGAAATTCTGTTGATTTGTAAACTCAAAATTTTATTAACATTTAATATCTTATGGTTGTGTTTCAGAGGCCTAAAGAGTGAAGTGCAAGGCAAATATGTTCACCCTTACCAACAGGGCTGGTCCAACAGTAAATGGACTGATGCCATTGAAAGTCCATTTAAGTTAGTTCCTTCCACACCAGGCAAATTTATTGGTGTGCCAAACTCATACTACACAGAATATATTCACCTCGGTAATGTCAAGCCTTTGCGCTCAACAATAGATATTGGAGCTCCTAACCTTAAGGAAAAAATTCATTAGAGAACATTTTTTTTCTCATTGAATTTTCATTTGGATTTATTTATTTCAGACAAATTGTATGATCTGTGTACACCATGTATGTATGAACCAATTAAAGAACAATTTAAATGTATCTATTGTTGAGTAGTATTTATTTTATTTTTTTGGACCAAAAAGTACTGTGGAAAAATTTCTCGCCCATGGGGGGAAATCATGATGCAAATTGTGCCATCAAGAACTTTTAGAGGGTGGGACTGAAATTTGGGAGAAAAAAAAAAAAAGAATGAAATAAATTAACGTTAACTCATTTTGTATATTTAAGTTTGTAAATCTAAATGTGCTGTATTATTATATCAAATAATATTTTTTTTTTTAGCTTAACATCCTTTAACTTGATTGGTCATATCAGACAATAAACAAATTTGGTGTATTGATGCTCAAATGATCTCGGGTTACATGGAGCTTAAAGTTACTCAACATTCATCTTCTCAGGATGAGGGAAAACCCCCAAAAAAAACTTTATCAGGGTAACTCACCCTAAACAAGATTCTAATTTACAACCTGTTGAATGTGAGGCACAGAGGCTACCCCCATGCTACTCATGCGGGCTAGTAAATTCTGGGAATGTATAAAAGGTACTATATCATTATAGAACATCATCTAGTATTGCTATATTGCTATATTACACATACAAGGTAGCACCATGGCTAAGCGGTTGGACTCTCTCAGTTGGGTTCAATCCCAAGGAACCACTTCTGGGATTTGTGGTGGACAAAGTAGGTTCTGGGAGGGTCTTCAGTTTCCCAGACATTTATTCCACAAATTGCTCCATCATCACCTTTCCTATCTATTTTGTCTTCATTTCATTTCATCTACTCACTCTCATGCCACATTCTGTGTTCTTCATTCTATGAGTAAATGTCATTGGCTCCTCAACAGGCTTTTCCCCATAAGGACCCACATGTAAGTCCTATGGAAGCGTAAGTCCTCCATATGGGGAGGATAAGCTAAGTTAAGTAAATAGATGCATAGGATACATATATCATAGCAGCCTATGAGTACACATTCTGGGTGTTCTGGTAATGTGAATAGTATCTGCCACATAACAGTTATTTGATCAAGTTGATACAACTGCAGCTGACCCCAACAACAACAATAAGAAATATGACAATGATGATATTGAGGCATAAGTAGTCTTACCAAAGAAAGGGTTGTTTTGTGGATGTTTATTGCAAACATTGTTAAGTATCATTCTAAGGCAAGAACAAAGTAAAGTAAATTAATATGCAGTTGAGAATATGGATAGCCTGAAATATGAAGTACCTACTTCTACCAAAGTTGCAAGATGGCAGGATTAATGCAGTATTACAGCCACTGTATTACGAAGTGCAGTGCTAAGAAGCATTAAAACTGTTGCTCTCTAGTGACCTTTATTTTTACCACAGTAAGCTACCATCCCATGTCATTAATGTCAATTTGTACTGATCCGGATAAGGAACTTCTCATTTGAACTTGCTTTAAAGTGCGCATGCTACACATGTATTTGACCCATAAGGTAAATATATCACACCAGTCGTGCATGTGCTAAAATTACTTAAAACTTGCACAAGTCAAGTTATGCTACCAATAGTAATGGTGTGTGTTATTGAGTTTAGAGGAGCAGCATGGCAGATTGAAACACTGTCCTTTTAAACTACTACATATACCTTACATTTAATGATATTCAAAGAAAGAATATCAAATCAATCCATAATGTGCCATAACTTTGTGTGATCACGTGCTCTTATGCTTTTATATAGCAGCCACTGCTGTGTATGACAGCTCCTTTGCAAAGCTTTCCAGCGGCATAAACAAGAAACTGAATAGTTAAAGATGAGTTCTCAGAAAAACTGAGGAAACAAATGAAACTACTTGAGCCTCCTGCTCAGTAATGTAGGAAAGGGCAAGGACATGGAATGAAAGGCATTGCTGGATACTCTTCTTTTTTTATCCCATTTTACATTCACAAAAAGCCAATAGGAGCTATATCAATAATAATCATTAGTGCTAGCAGGTTTACTGGCAACCTTTTTTTTCTTAGTCCTCACCTTAGTAGGACTGATACTTCCCTAGGACTTACAAGCAGATGCCTAGGAGTCAGAAGTCTGTCAGGGAGCCAGCGGCATGTAACCACAGGGTGGAGAACCTGGAATAAGTGGTCAACCTGTAGTACTGGCAAGCTTAAAATACCTATATGAAATGCATAGGTATATTAAGCTATTGGCAAGAATATATAAAATTCATATATTATTTAACTAATATTTTATTATTTAATTAGCAAAAGTCAAAACTATATCCATGCAACAGTACATCTCACAGCACATAAGTTTCATCATGAGGGAAGAAGAAAACTGTATCATATATGACAACCACAAAAGAAGACAGCATTCTTATAGGTGCCATTGTTAAACATGGAAATATTAACAATGATTTTTCTTATAAACATATTTTTACTTTCTTTATCATATATTATTAATAGAGAAGACATTGCATTCCACCCAAAAAACTTATAATTTCAGTTTTAAGCTACTTAAACTTTTCTCAAATGGCAAGTCATACTTTTTCTCACCTTTCTATTGTTTATTCCTAACAAGCAAATTTCAATTGCTTTACATAGTGACCAGCTTTTAAAAGAATTGCCTATCATTTAGTCTAGTGCATTTAGCTTATTTATTCTTATTTCCCTTCAATTTATAAAGAAGTAAATAATAAAAGTAATGCTGGTAATCTTTTTCTTGATTAGCATGATATAGATAAAAGAACAATCTTTTGTAAGAGAAGTTGTTTGTGGAACAGTTAGAGAAAGTTGTGTGAATGGAACAGTAAGAGTTTTCTTTTCATGAAGAGTGCATGGACTTTCAAAGTCATCACGCAGCAACTTACTTTTGAAAGATGACATCAATGTTGCCAGTACTGATATTCTGTCTTAATAGGATTTTTTTTACAGTTGGAATTATAATCAGATTTTGTTATTGCTTTTTACATTTTTGGAAAGAGTGTTTCCACACTCAAACCCTCTCCTCCTAGCTGCATTTCTGCTCTTACATGCCAGTAAATCTACTAACATAAGGCTGTTACATTAATGCACATCTAAATGCTGTCATTCCAGGGCAGAGCTACAATCTCAGGTAGGTACAGAAAATCAGTACTCAAACTGCACCAGTAAAACTGACCACTGAAGTTATGAACTTTGGCAGAAATCTTAGTGTAACTCCATGGCACAACAGTCCACAAGGAACCTTAGCCTATCGACCAGCCTCTGCATCCCTCATCTCGGCCCAAAGGCATCATGAATGGGGTAAAGTGCTGGAGGGTGAGATGCAATCAGCATCTCGAGTCCCTCCAGGCTGGTTAATGCGGTCTTCTTGATCTGGAGCCTCTACTTCTCAATCAAGTAGCACCTCAATTGGCCCCCCAGGCACCTCTTGAAGCTGAGTGCACCCTGGAACCAGGTTTCCCGCTTGGTAAGCAGCTGCGTTACCACCATGCTAAGGAGACGACCGACAGAAATCTTGATCAGGCAAATTATCTCAATTACTTTAAAACTGCATTAGTTAAATTTTGACAATTACTTTTTTGTTGACCACAGATGCTTATTAGAGTGCTATAAGGGTATATTATTAATATTGTTTTTGTTCAAAATTCGCAAATGAATCGGAATTAAGAGTTGAAAATGGGAACAAGTGTTCCCAAAACCGGTCCCAGTAAGTAAAAACAAGTGATGTTTGCGTTACAAAAACCGACTCAAATTATTTTATTTTTTATTGTTGTTATTATTATAATTATTATTATTATTGTTATTGTTATTATTATTATTATTATTATTAAAACCTGAAAGCTCAAAAATCTTAAGACCACCAAGAGTGAACTAGGTAGAGTGAAAGGTGTTGAATTAGTATAGGTAAAATGCAAAATAATGAAGAACTTCCCTCCGAGTCTTGGCCCTAGTATAGATTCTATATCTTACTTTAGTAATACTTCTTTTCCTATATTCATATTAGTATGCAATCCTTAAAAGGTAAAATTTCACTGCTACACATGTTTAATGATATTTCAAAAGTTAAAATTCTTGCTATTAATAACATTGATTAAAAGAAAATGAAATTGAGCATTTTGTACCTAAAGGGTGTAAATTATTAACTTCATTCTGTCACACACTTAAGCAACTTGGTGGTACTGTAATTTATATGGACATTAACTCTCATTGGGAGTTTAAGGTTCTACAACTCAAACAATTTTTTTTGAGGGAATATTTGAATGTTGTGCTGTGAATTTTTCAACTCAAAAGATTGGTGTTGTATCAGTGTATCAGATACTCATCACAGACACTGTAACCTTTATTGATGCAATAGATAAACTTATTAGTTTCATAAGAAGAAATAAACATTGTAAAATCATTATAAACATTGATGTGAGGCACTGTACTCAAAATGTTTCAAAGTTTTTAGATATATTCTAAGATCCAATAATTTATATTGTTTAAATTTTGAGGCTACTATGCTACAATCTTGCTTAGATAACATTATGACCAATTGCATTGCAGACATAAATTGGGGAATATTTAATTCACATTTTTCTGATCATAAAGCCTCTTTATTAACTGTCTTGGATGTACATTATAAAATTTTACCTCATATTATCTGTACAAGAAAACAACACAATGTTTAACTGCTTTAGGAAAACATTACAAGAAGTAAATTGGTTTGAAATTATTAACTGTAGCAACAGCATATCTGAAGCTTTCAATAATTTCCTGCACACAGTGACTGTAAACTATAGTAAAATATGTCCCAAAATACATGTTAGAATAAATAATATAGGCAGTAATAGGAATGCGCATTTTAATTGGTATATTTCTGAATTAAAAAGGTTAAAACTTTATTTAATATATTGAATGAAAAAAGTTGCAAAAGTAATATATACAAAACAAATATAGGCAAATACAGAAAATATATAACAAGAAAATCCAAGAAGCTAAATATAGAGGTATAGAAAATTACATTGAGAATAGCAATAACAAGTGCAAAGCAGTCTGGAACATAGTTAAAAATGAATCATCCAGAAATAATAAGCCAACTAAATAACCTTTTACACCAGATGAATTTAATACAACCTTCATAGGCAAAGCATGTACAAACTACCCTGTAACTAGATTTCTGTAATAGATACAGAAACAGTTAATTTATTACAACTCCAACAATTTGATTATAGGAGGATTGGCAATTTTAAATGGTGATGTGTTAGTGAACTAGAAATTATGAATATTGTTCCTAAGTTTAAATTATCCAAATCTATGAACTACTATGGGTTATCTAATTTTATACTCAAGAAAACTATTGATATATTGTGTCACACTCTTGCATATCTAATATTTAATAATCTTATTAAACAATGAAACATATTCAGATTGCCTAACAATTGCTTTGACTGTATCAATATATAAGAAGGGTGATAAAAATTATATACAGAATTACAGACCTATATTCTTAGTACCAGTAGTATCTAAAATAATTTAAGTACCTAATAATATACAGATAATTAAACGACACATACTTTGACAAATTAAATTTAATTAACAACTCACAATATGCTTTCAGATAAAGTGTATCCACTATAAAAGCAGTGGAAAGTGTAACACAAACAGTATTAGAGGGCTTTGAAAACAATATGCTATTATGCGCAACACTTATAGATCTATCCAAAGGTTTTGATAATATATTACATAACATTCTTATAAAAAAGCTGAAATCTTATGGAATTAATCACAAAGAACTATCACTATTAAAATCTTATTTGGACAGTAGATTTCAGATTTTCACTATAGTCAACAAACATTCTAAAGATTTAAGAGTTAGACAAGGTCTAACAGGTCCCTGTACTTGGAGCCTTTGTTTTTTTTATTTATATAAATGACATAACTAACTGTTTACCACACCAAACTGCATTATATTCAGTTGATACCTACTACTTTTATTACTACAACAGACATGGATTATATTGAGCAACTTAATAAGAGTATGTGGGAAAAATCTGCACCCTGGTTTAAGATGAATCAATTAACTATTAATGATTAAAAAAACGGAACAAATTTTATTCATTCAATACTGTAATGCTACTAGGAATGTATCTAGACAGCAGATTAAACTGGGATGTACATACAAATAAACTTTGCTCAAAACTGACAAGAGTCATGTAGGTACATGCTTAACAGATTAAAATTTTTAATTATACTTCGCTTGGATAGTGTGGTATTGCATGACTGCCTCACATTCAACAGGTCGCGACTTCAAATCTTGCCTAGGGTGAGTTACCTAGATAAGGTTTTTTTCAGGGTTTTCCCTTATCCTGAAAAGACGAATATAGAGTAATTTTAAGCTCCATGGACTCCGACGGCATTTGAGCATCATTTTATCAAGTTCATTCATTGTCCAATATGACCAACCAGGTTAAAGGACATTAAGGTAAACAAACAAAAAAATTGTTTTAATTATTAAGATATCATTATTGAATGTATATTATGCATTGTTTCACTTTCATCTTTGTTATGCAATTTTTCTATGTGGTAATGCAAGTGGAGCTAACACTGTCTTCCAGGGGCAAAAGAAAGCTATTCGTTGTATGAATTGTCTAAAAAATATGGAATCATGTAATATTTTAAAGAACTCAAAGTTTTAACTATGCCTTGTCTTTATTTGCTTACTTGTGTACTATACTACCTAAAAGAAAACTTCCAACCCTTACCTTACCTTCCAGGCACACTATACACTTACTATACTAGAAACAACAGTAATTTATAAATGCCATATTTTAGGCTAAGCAAAACAGGTCAGGTTTATACAGGTCTTAAAGCTCTTTAATAAATTACCTACCCCATAGTATCCAACTATTTCCCATAAAGCAGTTTAAGACATATCTAGAATTTATATTAAAGGACATGGCTTTTTATAGTATTAGTGGATTTCTAGCACTAAACATGATAAATACCATAACTGTAACTTTTTATTTATTTTACTTAAAGACACATATATAATGCATTTGCTTGTATAGTATTCTGTCGCATTACCTATGTATACAGGGATGTAAATGTATATTTATTTTAACTATGATTGTATGACTATGTCTATAGGCCAGATAATGCTTTTGGGTAACTATAAATAAGTAATAAAATAGTTTCTGTGGACTTAGATACTGCCTTTAATTTGCTAGATAGATACTGCCTTTGCATCTTGGCCCTGCCATACGTACTTGCTTCGTGCTAATGTTGCATCTGAATTTTGATATGCAATGTACATAAATGTAATTCAAATCGCTTCAAAAACAAAGCCAGGAGTCCCAGCACGATAAACAGAGGGGAGAAAAGCTGTTTAAAACTAATTTTTTTTATTTAGTTTAAATTGGCTGCAGATTGAATAGCTACATTAAATACTTTAAAACATTTGACAGGATAAGGGTCTCTTTGAAAACGGGAACTTGACGCAAAATCATAAGGTTCGCTCTGATTACCCTGATTACTGTTTTTCCCAGTCATTGATCGCAGCGCGTGTACATCGACCCCCCTTTGAGTGACGTCATCACAACAAGGCAGCACAGGAGGTGGGATTTGTTTTTGTTTGGATCCGTTCCTCCAATGGCTGCCAAGCAATGTAAGACAACATCTTGCATTGGTTCAAACATAGGTTGTCATTTCCTGACTTGTCGCCAAGGCCCCTTATTAAATGTGACAATATGTTATAGCAGCAATCCGAACATCTCAACTCTCATATTTAGGAAACGGCATGTACTAGATGTTGAACAAATCATCATTTTGGTGTATAGCATTCCAATATGTGTGTTGAAGTGGCGGATTCTGGCATGTACGTTATCCAATCAGAGCCTCGTTTAGAAGCATAGAGCCTCGGAAAATATTTCGTCTGGTATTTCGATTCTTTGTTGACCTTCGGTTTTACGGGAAATTTTGTAAATACAAGGAATACCACGGGCTCACACCATGATACATACGAATAGAAATAAACTAGAGGTAAGATGGTGCTTAAGAGAGTGCTCATTAATAATGCTAACAGTACTAAATAGAAAACAAAACACCTCAAACTACGTCCAATATCCGCCATTCCCAGGGCCGAGCGAGTAAACAGCTGATTTTGAGACGAGCGAAGAGAGGCCTGGGCCAAGGTTGTGTCGGCTGAGATTGCAGTGGCTTCGTAATTCCTCATATTCGCGTGAAATGATTGCCGTAGGCAAGATATTGATGCCCGGTGTATCTGTTATCCTATAAGTAGTGTTGCAGCTTCGGAAAGGTAAAAGGAATGTAAAAATAAGTGGTTTTATGCAGAATCGCAGCCTGTGGCCTTGATGGTCCATGTTATTGCCTTCTTTGTTGTTGACAAGACACAGTGAAAAGGCATTGTATTGCCTTATTTTGACCCTCACTTGAAATGTTCACTCTAATTTCTCCCAGTTGCATTTATTGGTATACATTATTTTCTATAAAAATTAGACTTTAAAATCTTGCACCCTCAAATTCAGATGAGTTTAATTTTTAAAAGCAAGCTTTTGTGCAAGTTTTGTTCTTTATGTTTTACATGTATATTATGATTGGAATAAACATAATTTATTCACTTATTAGTCTTGTGTTTTTTGTTTTTGTTTGTTTACTTTTGCGCAGGCTGTGGTGAGACCTTGGTGGGTGCCATCAGTAGGCCGCAACAAGAAAGACCGTTCAAATTTCTCAGTGTGCACAATGAAGCAAAGCTACATGCAGGTATAAGCACAATAATCCCAAAGAAAAATTGATTTATGTTACATGACACTCACCACCACCCACCTGCTCGCCAGTAAAATGTTTTATTGCTTAACACCCTTGCTCATCATTGCTTCTTATCATCCTTTCTAACAGTAACTTGCTGTCTATATTCAAATGCTATAAATGGAGATTGGTGCAACAGAAAGATTCAGGTCATTATAAACTGTTGATGTACCAGTCAGATGTCAATTAAGACATGATTAACTGACAAGCTTTTCCTTTCCCCTGTGATTTTTATTAGGAAAGTACTGAATTGCGTTATTCACAAAGTTGGCTCTTCATTTCTTTCCTCAAACCATCTGTTTTGTGAATAATCATATTAAGCTTCCTTTAATGATAAGATAACTCCAAAACAAAAATGAGTAGCATTATGCATTTGTGTGTGTGTATGTGCTGCAGAATTCCTCCCCAGAGAAGTCTGTATGCATTAAATTGTCGATAGACTGTGAAAATCTAAGATTTTAATACGCTAAACTTGTCAACGAAGCATTTGTACTATGATCATTGTAAAGACTATCTGCTTTTTCCTATAGCACATCTACAGCTAGTGCACACAATTGCATTGTTACCTACAACATAATCCAGTAAATTGTGTTGTACAGCATGTTATGCATGATTCCTGAGTAAATAATAAGTTTAAAACATATTTTTAATTCCATACACATGTTAAATCACGCATGATAAAAGCACTGGAAGATGATACTATTGCTAAAAGTGACATTTCTATAAATAAGTTTAATATGGATGTACATAAAATGTACCATAGGTAAAGCCAAATTCATTTATATAAAATGTGGTTGAACAGCAAAGACATGTATACCTATAATACTCTAGTGTTGAAATTAAATAAAACCTGCCATTTTAGTTTTATTTTCAGAGTCCAAATAGTGGGTATACTATATGAAAGTTACAATGAAGTAAAATATTTGCATTATATTAATTATGGCTGTAATTCTTTATACATTTTATGGGATATGCTCCTTACAATGTTTCAATATAAGGTGTCAATTAAAAAAATCACTTCAAGCCACCATAAATCACATAAAACTTAATAAATAAATAACATTTCAGTATTTGACAAACAATAGTGTTTTCTCTGTCATTTTTTAAAATCAAAATATTGATTCCATTACTGCAGTTATATTTTGTTTGTTGAGTCATAGATTTTAAGCCATCATTAGTATCCTTCACAAAGCAGTTAGTGCACATTGTATGAGGGGGGGGGGTTCAATAAGTGCCCATGTTAGAAATTAAGAATCTATGTTTTTTAAACATGAACTATTTATTTCTCAACACTGTCCCCTTTTAGGGATATACACTTTTATGGTCCTGCCATTTTTTTCATTAACCCCTTCAAAAAATAGAAATTGTCAAATTTGGCAAAGCATGCCGCTGCCTCACTGATGACCTCATTTGATATAAATTTTGTTCTTGTTAGCCATTTCTTCATATTCGGGAACAAGAAGAAATAGCAGGGAGCCAGGTTGGGCAAATATGGGGAACCTGGCACAAATTAATAATACAGTTCATGCTGTTTGGTGGCAACAACCAGACAAATGTTTAGGTGCATTGTTGTAGTGAAACCACTTTCTTCTTTGCCAAATGGGGCCATCTCTCCAAGTTCTTGATGAATTGGGTCAGTTACTCACTATAGTATTGTCCAGTAATTTATTTTTCAAGAAGTCAATGAGCATGAAACCCTTTGCATCCCAAAAAATCATTGCCATCTTTTCCTTCGTAGCAGATCCACCAGAAGTAACATGCTGTTTTATTTGCTGCTTGGTTTCTGGAGTATAATATGAATGCAGGTCTCATAAATGGTGACAACTCAGAGCATTAAGTTCTTTGGATTTTGCTATAGTTCCAAACACATCTTCGAAGTTGAAAGCTGCTCCTGCTTGTTCATTGCAAGCAATCGTGGCACCCATTGGGCTAGCAACTTTCTCATCTCCAAGTTATCACCCAAAATATAAATTGCCATTCCCATCAACACATCTATGGCCTCCACCACATTGTAAACTTTTGTTAAATGATTTAGCAAGAATCATTTGAGAACATTTTCAATGATTTCCTCATTAACCATGTCTGCTGGGCATTCTGGTCAATTCTCATCACGAACGAATGACCATGTTTAAAGTTATTGAACCAATATCTGTTACAGATGGCGAAATGTCCCCATTAACAGCATCCACTTTCGCTTTTATCTAAAATTTTCTCATCTAGAAGTAATAAGTGAATCGCTGAATGTTACTGCACTTTTTCCATTTTAGCGAAAATACGAACAACTAATTGAAATACCTTTCAAATTCAACCTACATATCAACAGCAAATTTATTTTGGCAATGTGTAACAAATGACAGAAAACAATGGTAACACCAACTTGTCTTAACAACATCCATTTTGAAACATGAGTTCTTATTGAACTGCCCTTGAACATAGCTACTGACAAAAATTGTTTTAAATATTAATCCACATAATTTTAGGTTAACACAACTATTTCCTACTCATCCACAGTGCTAATTCTAAATAAATGCTAGAGAAATAAAATAACAGCAGTTCTTACTCAGAAGATTTAGCAAAATAATACAAATAATTCAAAAAATTCCGCTTTTTCCTTTGGAAACCAAAAAAAAAAAAAAAAAAAAACAGGTTTAGAATAATATTCCATATTATATTTACAACACCCAAAATTGCACATATTTTACCAGCTTAATAATTTATTCACATTATTCTAATGAATTTTAAACAAACATTCAAATTAGCATGCAGCTTTACAACACCCAAAATTGCTCATACTTTACCAGCTTAATAATTTATTCGCATTATTCTAATGAATTTTAAACAAACATTCAAATTAGCATGCAGCTTAAAACAAACTACAAAGCAGTTGTAATTAGTTACTTAATCTAAATTGTTGGGTTGAACTATCATTACTATATATAAATTTTCAATGAGTTGATATTGTTTAATACGAAAAGTAATTGATAAAACATAAATGATTTCACTAGAATTGCTACAGGAATTCTTAAATTACAATATTAAACAAGCAAAAGTCACTTCCAAAAGTTGGAGAATATTGAGAAACCTTTGTAACTGAAAACTCATAATCCAAACTATTAAGATCAGTTGACAGTCATGCCATAATTTGACAGGGTAGCTGAGGCTATTAAGGCATGTAAATTTGAACAGAAAATCTGCACTTTCTTCATTCTGTCCTCCCTGAAACAGGTTGTTTCCAGATTTTCTGGGCTTCATAACCAGCAAATGTAGGCCTGAAAATTTTCATTCCCAAATATCTCATATATCAATAACCACTGTCTGTGGTGCCATATGTAGTAAGAGAGGTGTTAAATACTACTTCCACTGTTTAATAAAATTTGTGCATCAAGGTCTAAAGATTGCTTACTTAAGATGGATTACATTCAGTGATGAATATTATGGGCTATCACAGCTATCACCAAAGCCCATGTCTAAAGTAAATTGGAAATTAATAAGTATTATTAATAATAATTGCAATACCAGTTTCCTTTATGGAAAATTAGCATGTGGGTGGAATATGCCTCGTCCTCCATACTATTGAACCTAGAGGAAATGAGCTTCAGATGCTTGAAGCTGCAGTCCTACATTATGATACAGTAAAAGAGAGTTTTGGAAGGAGGAACACAGGAATCAGCAAGTGAAGGCTTCAGAAAACAAAATTGCCACATTAACATCTCTGAATATGGACATGACTGGCCTGTTTCTTTATTCTGCATAGCACGTGGAATTAAAAGCATGAAAGAGTGTGTTGTGTTTTTCATTGTAGTTATTGTATGATTAACTGTTACGGTCCTTAATAGTTATGAGTGTTAATATGTATTAGTATTATCAGTTCAGTGTACAGTATATCTAGATGGTTGCCAGCGCTAATTCTTCAAAATAGACAAATAATATGGAAATAAACAATTAGGTAAACAAATCATTCTCACAGTTGAAATACAGGGATAAGTTGGTGATCATCAAACAGGGGAGGCCTACCCCAGCTCTTCTGCACTTGTAGTATGAGCAGAAGGAAAAACAATAAGAACCCTTACAAAAAGTATTTTAATATAAACAATTTGAAAAGTATGTGTGGCTGTGTGATTCATGCAAACTAAATTAACTTGATTGCTGGCCATGCTTGTTGTTTACAACAGAGAAAGTGCTCTGGTATGTGACGGGTTACGTACATTTTGTGTATTTGATCGCAGCTCTGAATAAACATAAAAGATCAACAATGCATATAAAATAACATTTAATGAACAATCCCTTATATTGTATAACTGTATTAGGTCTAGAGATAGCTCACCGTAATCCCAGTGCATGCCACTGGTTACATTACAGAATGTATTTTTATAGATCTAATAACCCTAAAGCATATAAAGTATATGCTACTTTACCAGACATTAGGAATTTTGCAAGATAATGATAAATTTGGATGACGTTACAGATAGGATAATGCTGTATGTTCAACAAGGCAGTAGCAGGTATATTCATATTTGGTGTAAGAATAAAGTTGCTCAATTTTAGAATGACAGTAAGAGACATTCTCTGCCCCTCTGCATTTGAAAATCAGAGGCCGTTCAGAAGGTAAATGTAGACTTACAAGAGATACCTTTATTTACACAAACTGAACATACTGTGTGCTGTGTTAAAATTTTAAAGGGAGGTCCAGGGTAATTTATGTACAGATCGGGAGATGAATAAGTGCAAATAATTTGATATTTAGTACAAAACAATACATATAATACATAAATGTGTGTCATTTTGTCTGCTTATAAATAACATTGTCATAAATAAAGCACAAATTTCAGGGTCTAATATGTTTTGAATGGCCCTGCATTATGACTCTCTTGTGTTTACATACATTATGCAATGGCCAGCTCCTATGTTTATTAGCACATCTCGCACACTGCTGACCTGCATTCATGTGACTGACAGGGTGAGCTAGTAATATTCCTTTAATTTATGCCACAACTAGAGAATCTGCCAATACTGCAAGGGCCTGTGTCATCGGCAATTTCCAAATTGTCATCTTCCCAAAAGACGAACGATAACTTAGTGAATTGAAGGATCTGTGATACAGGTTCATTTAATTCCCAATTTGAAGGTTTTTAAAGTGTTGAGGTTTATTTTTTAATTTCTTACCTTCTAATGGAAGTGCAAGTGCTTAAATGTTGGTTTGAGTTATATATTTGTTCAATAAAATCAAATTTAAATTAAGTATAATAATGGCATTGTGGTATGAATGTTTAAGTTGAATCCTGAATATATTTTGAATTGTAATCAAATAATATTATACGGAAATAAAAACTATTGGTTACGTAGGTTGAACAAACTGGACAAACCAGGGGTATATCTTATTCAATGTTTAGATCGTGACAAGATCTATACAGGAAAAACTAAGAGAAGATTAACAATTAAACAAAAGGAACACTTTAGTAATATTAGATACAATAGACAAATCAACAGTAGCTGACCATTTTTGGACAATTAACCATAACATCAGTGAAGATATCAATTTTAAAAGTCCACAAGAAATTTTAAGGAGTTGGAGCTTTCCGAGAAGATCCTCATTAAGAAGAACAAAGGAGGAGTCGTGAACTTTGAGATTCTGAATGATGTAAACTTTTATTCAAAATTATTTCAAACTATGAATTTATTGTATGGCGAGTGAAAACTTTGATTGTTCAGTTGACTTCATCACCACAAAATTTAAACTTACATTTGATGTTTTAGTGCAATCAGCAGTCTTCTCTTACATCACTCCTCCTAAAGTTAGACAGAGCAGAGTAGGATAACTATGTGAAATGTTACGTAAACAGTCTAGGATCAGGAATAATAGCCATCCTAAAACATCGTGAAATTTTCCTCATGAACCTAACTATAGAAAATAGCAAAAATACTGTAAATACTGGATCATCACATCGTCTGCTGACACAAATATTTGAGCTTATCCACTTCCCACCTAGTCAAAACAACTTGAATCATTCATAATAAGGTCATAAGTCACACTATAATTCAGTATGATCTGAAGTTCATCCTTTATCAAATTTAAACAATATTCATAATGTTTCAGTGTTCCATATTTTGTTTGAAATTGTGAAAATCCTCTCTATAGAGACATGAACCATTCATTAAATATGGTATTAATATTTAACCATTTAACTTCAGGTGATCATATCTTGGGTTGTTCAGTGACCTTAAATCTATACAAATAAACACAATTCTTCATAAAAGAAAATCTCTTACATGTTTTGATCCAATTACATTCTCTTCTAAAGTTTCTCCTTTGGTTTTGCCATTGGCCAGTTTACTTATTTTGCTGGAATTGTGCCAGATGAGTTACACATTACAATCAAAACTATTATAACTAAACTTTTGTTTTATGTTGTAATAACTCATTGGGATTGTTCTTTGTTATTATTCTTAGTCATAAAAAAGTTTATTATTTTCTGTTGCGTTAGATTATTGAGGCATGTTTTAAATTGTTTTCGCCACATCTGAAACAAAATTGAAACTGCTTTGAGACTATTATTTTTTACAAGTGTTATTACTTTTTTTGCTCCTCACTGTAGTGTGGGGGAGTGCCTGCCTCGCATTCAAGAAGTCACAAATTGGAATCTGCTTAGGGTGAGTTACCCAAGTAAGATTTGGGGGGGGGGATGTTCCATTGTCCTGAGAAGACTAATGTTGAATAACTTTGTTCCATAGACTCCGAGACCATTTGAGCATAATTTCACCAATTTCATTTATTTATGCTTACTGATTCAGATTTTGAATATCTATTGAGAATGCCCAGCACCATTTTGAGTAAGCAACTCTATATTCAGTGAATTTCTTAGCACTAAATAAATGAACTTATTTAATTAAAAATATATGAGTCACATACACCCTTATGCTCATACAATAAATTTGACTTGAAACTGTTTTGTATATCCTTATGTGCATCTTCAGTTAAGCGACTCAATTATTGCTCTTCCTGCTGTTGCAAACTTTAGGTATCTCTCTTGATTTCTGACAAACTTTAAATTTGGGTTTTCGTCCAGTTCATCAAATCACCAAGAGAGGAGCCACCAGAGTCTGCAAATATAGGAGGTCCAACAGGAAGAGCTACAATGCAGCAGCTTACCTGAAGATGCACATAAGGCTGTATGAAACATGTTTTAGGTGAAATTTATTCTTTGAAGCATAAGAGTGTATGTGACTCATATATTTGTAATTAAATAAGTGTATGTTTGAACAATTCCCTGGTAATTTTATTTAAATAAATGAAGTTTGGTGATACACTATAAAATTTATGGTTTTAAATAAGGATAAACTTTCATGTAGTTTTAACTCTTAAATTTGAGCTGTTAAAGGTGGTAGAAGATATTTTGGTAGCAAATTCAACACAATGTATCTATTTCTCATCCTGTTATTCTTTCTAGCATTGCTGCATGCACAACTTTCTGTGAATGTAGAGTGGGACAAATGGCCAATGTTATTCAAAAAACTATTAGGAGCCATGCCAACTGTCAGTAAAACTAATAGACTCTAAGAATAATAAATGGAATAGATAACATGAAGCTCTGCAGTTCTGTAGAAAACTTAATATACTACTTTTAACTTTCTCTTTATTATAGAAGTTGCAAATGGTATCAAAAGTTATTAAAAATATCAATATCTTTTCCTATGACACAAATAAGAAAAATAACTGCAAAACCTGGAGGTGCAGAAAAATATTAAAAAAAAAAATCATCTTGAAAATTCATTCATTAAAGTTCCATCGTGCCATATCGGTATATATTGGGTCACTGTTACAGTGGTTCCTTGATCAGGGATTGCTAGTTTGTCATAATCAACTCATGGTCCATAGATGGCATTATATGATGAAATCATGACTTGTAGGTGTTAAAATGGCAAATTTAGCCCAGGAACCTTTTCGTTTAAGGTATAAGATTCTTTTACATTTAAAAATATTACACTGGATAAATGAACCTTACTTCACTTCACTTCCAAAGGAAGCCTTGCTCAATACTAGCAAATATAATAGAAATAACTGATTTAAAACAATTTAATGGAGAAGTTTAAAACATTCTAAACCTTTCCACTATAACATATTTTTTGTCAGTAAATAAATGTGTGAATAATTTAACATATTTTGCAAAACCTATATATGGAAAAATCTGTTTCATTGCATTCATAGATTTCATATGTACCATAATGCAGGTGTAAATAAAGAATTAGACTTAAACAATTCACGCACTCGAGTTATATGAACACTGACACTATAGAACATTCTTAGGGATTGGTTATGGCACTAAGCAGCATGTGGTCCCAGTATGAGTGCTCTCTTTGCTGGAGAACTGGTCTGTTACAGTGGTAGATTTCCCCATAAATAGAAATAGAAGACTGCCTAATCAGAGGACTAAGGCCATAATTCTCTACTAATAATTCTATCCTCAAATATTTCTGTATGATGCTGTTGAATCTTGCTGAAAATAAATGTTCTGGCTCGCCTGGGTAGTGTGGTGGTAGCGTGTCTCCCTCACATTCAGAAGGTCGTGAGTTCGAATCTCGCTTACGGTGAGTTTTGTGGATAAGATTTTTTTTCAGGGTTTTCCCTTATCCTGAGAAGACGAATGTCGAGTACTTTAAGCTCCATGGACCCTGAGATCATTTGAATATCATTTCACTAATTTCATTCATCATCCGATATGACCAACCAGGTTAAAGTACATTAAACTACAAAAAAATAAATAAATAAATGTTCTGATACTCTTTAACTGTTCAAAAAAATTCAAGCATTTGTGTTCTGTATCTCTCACCATTGATTGTGTTGTCAAAAAAATTAAGGCAGTCAAGTCTTATTGGTCAAAAACTGCTATGGAGGATTTTGTTGGTGGTGTAGTAATTCTAGTTGTGTTAAAAAAAAAAAAAAGGATATGACTGATTGAGAAAACTATAAATATTTTAAAATTTAAACCAATAACAAGAAACATCTTGGAAAAGATTAGCTCCACACGGAAAAATGTATAGCACATACTTGTGTGTTTGGACGAGATATACATATTTTGTGCAGTAAGTTTTTGTCTATCTCTTATAGTTTACCAGTTATGCAAAATAATCCAGAATGAAGAGGACTTCAGAAGCTATTCCCAGGATATTCAAGACATATATTTTATTTGTCATGTAAATATCTTTAATATACATTACTTTAATCTAAGAGCCATTTTTTAGAAAATCACAATTTTCGAAAATTTTTCATTGGAAAAGGTAGTTTGAGGAGGGGGGATTTTCTTGAAATACCAAGTTTGGCATTTAATAGGCTTAATTTTTGAGTTATACTACAGTCATACACACAGAGCTTTTTTATGCATTCAAGGGATCTCAAAACTTGTATTTCCAGAGGAATCTCAGTATGGAATTTTTGGGTGGAATACAATACCTTCTCTACCTACTATGTACATTGTACACATGTGCTAGAGAAAGTAAAAACAAACAACTTGCATTATGTACAGGCTTTAACTAATGCACTATTGTCACTGTAAGGCTTAAATTTAGAATTTTAGTGACTCTAAACACTTGGTTTTTGAAACAATCTTTCTGTGGCAAAGAGATTTTCAGTGGGAATATTTTAACCTTCCTACTATCTCATTATGTTTTTCCTCAGTAAGTGAACTTGGGTTTCTTTTTCCACATTTGTTCTGTACTGACCCCATTTCTCTAAATTTTTTCACAATGTTTAATATAGTGATCCTAGTTGGAACAAGTGCTCCAGAAAATGTTGCAAAACATTGTTGCTCTTTTCTACACATTTCTAACAAATATAAACTTTTGTGGTGCTGTATTAAGCCACAACTAAGACATACCTAATACCAACACAGCATGTAGGAAACTGAACGGCAGAGCTAGAGACTTGTACGTAACCTACCTGTCAATTCTAATTGCCTGCAGAGCCATGTTAGTAAAAGTGGGCATTAAACACTATAAAAATGTCAGTTCTAATTCCACCCACTGAACGACAGCTCTGCAGGGACAACATAATTATCAATTAGTGCGGGAAGGACCCCAAAGAACACCGCATATATCTTTTGTATGGAGAAGAATCACTCATTTTCATTTGACTTTATTACTAACAAATCATAAATAAAGTCAAACTCAAGTAAAAGCTCTGATGTATTGCATTCATATGACTTTATCTACTCACCTTCTAGAAACATTCTTCCAAAAGCTTAATCCTGTGTAATTCTTGTTAATTGAGGTACACTTTCATTACACGTTTATACATTCACTATAGATATGACAAGAATATAGTAAACCTGCCTTTTTTGTTGTGGTGGTAGCATATCTGCCTTACATTCAAGAGGTCCCGAGTTTGAATTTCAGTTATGAGTTATTCAGATAAGGTTTTCCCTATCTTGAGAAGAATAATGTTAGATATAACTTTAAGCTCTGTGGACATATGAGCATAAAGCAGATTAAAGTGATAGGCTTGAAAAATGGATCACTGTGTGAAAGTTCCTACTTCTCGCATGACCATGACAAAAATGAGTAGCTACCTGCCACCAGCAAAAAGTGAAAATATTTGAAAATTTGAACTAATAACTCAGAATTTCTTGGGAAAGGTTGACCCCCCAAAATTATACATTTTTGTACTTTAATAAGATGTACATTTTTTGTATTAAGATATACTTTTTATGTTTCATGGCCTTTAACATGGTAGGTTTATCAAATAATGATTGAAATGAGCCCAGAATCCATAGAGCTTAAAGATATCTAGATAAAGTTCTAAAGATAAGGGAAAATTCTGAAAAACATTCTTATCCAGGTAATCTGCCGTAACTGAGATTCAAACTCTGAACCTCTTGAATGTGAGGCAGACTTGCCACCCCCACATCACCATGGCATGCATTAAGATTTTGTCTATCTCTTATGACTAACCAGTTATACAAAAGTCATTAAAAACGAGTAGGACTTCATAGGTTACTCCCAGAAAATTCAAGATATACATATTTGTTATGATAAATCATAACATATATATTTTAATCAAAATCATAAGTGCTACTTTTGAGAAAATAAAATATTACACTTTTTTCTGTAATGGGAGTTTAGGGGGAGGGTGGAGCTTCTTAAAAAATGTGATTCATCCTTGGAAGATGCTGCACTTAAAGAAATTTAGTTTGATATTTAATTAACTTTGTAGGTAAGTGGTACAACTTGATGGCAATGAAAGTAGAATTACAAACACGAGTATAATCATAGATGTACAACCTGTGTATGTGATTTAGTTCCTTTTGATGATGGTCAGTGAAACCTGAGATCAGTCAATTATTGTTCATGCAGTTATGTCGTTCAGATGTGCAGTTTGTGTATACATGTTGTGGAAGTTAAATGTATTGTAGCAACAATGTTAAGGGTAAAATGGAGCAACGTATATGAAATTCTGGTTCAAACTTGGGAAACTCCAAAGGAGATTGCCTCCGTGGTCGAGTGGTCAGTGAGCTGACTTCTCACCTGGACGTCCCGGGTTCGATTCCTGGCTGGGGCGGGGCATTTTTCTTTAACTGGAATTATTCCCTATCCCCCACAGAGTCTGGAAGTATGAATGTGAGAGTGAATGTTTGTTTGTTTACTAATATAAAGTTTAACCTAATGCTCTGCACCTACAGTTTCACAAGTGAAAGTCCCCGATATGACCATTGATGTTAAAGGGGGCTATACAAATGAAGCAATTAAAAAAAAAAAAAAAAAAAAAAGAAAAAAACTCCAAAGGAATGTAACAACATGCTGTGCCAGATGTATGGAAACGATGCCTTATCGAGAAAGTGGATGACAAGTGGTACAGGCAGTTCTATGATGGTCAGGACAGCATGAAAGATATGCCAAAGCCAAGTAGGCTCATGATGTCATATGGTATAGATGGAAACATCAAGTAATTTTGCCTATGTTCAAATTGATAGTACATGATATTTCAGTTGAGAATTGACCCAATTTTAGTCTCTTCATGATGTCATAGGTCTACATTTTTCATACTGTTCCAAATATCACGAAATCGCTTGTGTCGTAACTCTTGTACCTCACTTTTTCAATAAAACACTGTTTCCATTTGCCAGGCACAGCATATTGTGATTTTCTTTGGAGTTTTTCCAAGTTTGAAATATAATTTCACATTTGGACGTTACTCCATATAATGTATAATGGTGTTGCTGCACTATACCTAACTTCCACAATGCATACAAACTGCACATCTGAACAAGCACAAGGCTTTGTGAATGATAACTGACTGACCCCAGGTTTCATGGATCAATGGGATCAGTTACACAGCACACAAATTCATTTACTATATTTATCACAAGTTGTATATGTAGAGGTGTAGCACAAAAACATTTTTTTTCAGTCTCTCAAGCTCTTAAGTGTAATAATTTAACTTAGAGATGTCAAATATTCCTTGTAAATACTCATTACAACTAGCAAAGCATCAGTTCACCCATTAAAGGGTCATTCTAAAAGTGTGCTGATTTTGATATGTCAAATTATGAACTTTATTTTTTTTAAACACATTAACGAAATACATAAACATGTTCATCATACCTTTACATTTCAGTTATGGAAAATGATGTCAAGCACATAGACTCCTCTGCTGCATTGGCATGCAAGAACTCTGTCCTTGAAATAAGGTGACTTACCTGACAAGTTTCTATTTGGATTTCGTTAACCACTTGTAGAATTTCCACTTTAAATTAGTGGTTTATTGACATACACCAAAGTGTCAAGGGTATCCCAAAGGAAAAACTCAAAAGAATTAAGTCACATGACCTTGATCACCATATATGATCAGCATTCCACGAAATGCAACAGTGCGTAAACTCTCATAGAACAACTGAAGTTTTTGAGGGAAGAATGACAGATAACATCAATCTGCTGAAAACACAACTCTTGGGTATGCATTCCATTGAAACAAAACCATAAAAACATTCTTATCGCACATTATCAATTTCCATTAACTGTCACAGCTTGTCTGCGTCATCTTTTAAAAACAGGCCGATGAATTCTGCCTGCCCAAAAGCTGCATTAAGCTGTCACACTTGGATGCATTTCCGTTTCTTGAGTCATGCAAGGATTTTCTGACATTAACAGTAGTTCTGTTTATTCACAAATTCATTTAAGTGAAAGTGCACCGTGCCACTGAAAATGATTTTGCTTGCACATCATCGGGACTATGCAAAGTCACCTGATAACTGCTGCATAACTTTCCATTCTGGTCCAATCATCACACACTGCATAATAGTAAACTGCTCCATGACCGGACACACATAAATGCAAGAAATTCTGACAGGCAACAATCACAATGTTTATAGATAAGGCCACAATATAAAACAATGTCAACAACCGATAAACAAAACTTTACCAACAGTTCAAAACTGGTGCACTCTTTAATTACCATATAAATTATAAACTGGTAGCATTTTTGCGGACTCAGTGAAGTGCAATAATTGATGTGTTAAAAAACCAAATGGATTAATCACTCAAAGACTTAACTACTTTTGAGTATTTACCTCATACTTACCTTTGAAACATGCTGAAGGTAAAACACATTATTGCAACAACATATAAAACTCAGAATTTTTACTACATAGATACACAAGTAGATATTGCTATGAAATACTAAAAGTAAAGGCCATACTTTTTTGTAAACACATGTTTTGAGCATCTTGCATGAAATCTACAAGGGAAGTGCTCCCAAAGCCTCAATAACTAGAAATTCAATGCATTAAAAGATACTTGGCAACAATGTTCATACTATGAAGAAGTGTCATAAATTGAGTAGATAAATAAAGTAGAATATTTTGACCTGGAGATCAGTCAAAAGGAACAGCATAATACATAAGATGATTTGTTCTTCCAGTAAAAAAATTTTATGTGTTCCATTCACATGACTTTCTCTTCATCTCTGCAAGAAATTATTGTTAAAAAGCACATGCTTCTATTTACTTCATGCTAATTGAGAAAAAATGAGCAGAATTAGTCTTATTACTTGCTTCCTTGTAAGTAGAAGTGAAATAAGGGAGTACCATAGGTTAAAGCAATAGTCAAAAGCTGAAATTCCTTTGCTTATTTGGACAGGAGTTGACAAATTCCTGCATGAGAAAAATATGTTTTTTAAAGCTGAAACCAAAAACAAGGAATGCATAAAAAACGATCAACACCACTAAAAAACTATATGTAACATAAATTGTGTGTTTTAACGTGTGTTTTTGTGTGGTAAGTTTTTGTTCATCTTTTACGGTTTAGCAGTTATGCAAAACTCCGTAAAATTCATCCAGAATAAAGTAGTCTTCAGAGGCTATTTCCAGAAAATTTAAGATATACATTTTAACATATGATATATTTATCATTGGACCCATTTTTGAGAAAATCAACATTTTCAAAAAAAGTCCCATGTAAAGTCTTTGTGTCGCATCTCTGGAAGATACTAAGCTTAAATGCCAAGTTTGGTACTCCACTGACTTTTCGTTTTTGAGTTATCATGTTCTGTCTCTCTTTCACACGCACGTACACCTTTTTCTGAAAATGCTTTTTTTGCATTTTTTTTTTTTTTTGATACAGGGGACCCTAAAATATATATTTCCGGTGAAATCTTGGTATCAAATTTTTGGGTGGAGTGCAATACCTTCTCTATACACTATGTACATAGTACATGTAGAGAAAATAAAAATGCAAGGTAATTTGTGTTTTGCATTAATTTATAAATCTTACCTGGTTTTATACATCTCTTTTATCTTTTAATTAAGGAAATTTTGCATAAACTTTACAAAATAGAGTGTATTAAGGATGAATTGAACATTACAACATATATTACAGTATAACAGAAGATTAGAATATGCTTATCATTAAATGATGAGTGGTTATCATGCACTAACATAATTCAAAATTTTAAGTTTACTTGAACGTTAATTAAATATAGATGACAAAATTTAACCTGCACTTGCTTAAAATGTTGAGGACATTCAAATTTGGCATACACAGTATAACACACAGATCATTTTATGAAAGGCAACAGTTTCAATCCAGGAAAACAAAAAGAAAAAAAAAATTATTAGTATGATCCACAGATTAAAAAAAACTGAATATGAACTCGGACATTGTCAAATACCCCATTAATTGAAAAACAATGACTTTAGCAGGAAACCCATCAATTAAAAAAAAAAAAAAAAAAAAAAAAAAAAAGCTGTCCACAGTAGAATACATCTCCCAAACAGAGCTAAGAAAAGTATACATCCTTGGCAGCACATTTCTGGGACAGAAACCAGGGATCATCAGAGAAATTAAATGACTAAAACCAGTAAATAAGACCAATAACCTTAACACATGGGAAATCTTTATAAAGAAGTTCAATGACAACCTACTGAAATTGTTACACCTCTGAGGACAGATTTTCAAGCTCATTAAGTCTCTAACAACTGCACTCAGGAGTTCTGTATCTTAAAGTTATCCAATGCTGGCAGTTGACAACCAGCTGATAATGCAGACAACAGTCTGTGAAACATGTTCTCAATATTTTGTGTAAGTGATGTAGTAAGAATGTGTTACATCATCTATTTATCTTCTATTAATGTATTAGGCTTCGCTGTGTTTAGTTTCTGCGTCTTATACCAATATACATGAACATTTATCAGATGTGGTTCATCTCCATTATCAGCAATTATTTGACTAGCTAGATCTGCTGTTTGTGTTTTAATTTGGTTGTTAGTGATCATATCCTGTGGTTGAGAGATGAACTTCCAAGAGAGAATTTTCAGGTGGCAAATCAAAATAAAAGCAAAATGCTGAACTGCTTTTTCTCAAAGCACTACTGCTGATTTTTGTGTTTTATTTTAATCATCTTCTGAACACATAGAAAATTCTAATTATAAAAAATAGGATACACACTTTGAATTTTGATTTACCACCTGAAAAATTTCTCAGGAAGTTCATCTGTCAACCATTGGATGTCACTACTGACAATCAACCTACTACAACAGATAACAGATTTAGCCAGTTGCACAATGCTAATGATGGAGAAACCTGTTCAAGTAAGTTAAGTATTTACATTACCCCTTGTTTAATGAAAAGGTCTGATTTCAAATAGTTCTCTCTGCAACTATCTATGCACATTTTAAAGGTATAAAACTTGGCAAGAAGAATCACTGAATGACAATAACTGACTTTCAATCAAAAGTAGACTCTTGGATTTTCACACTCATTGTAGGTACATCATTAGTAGTAGGAGTTGATGTAATAGAGAAATTTAAAACATATTTTTTTGTTTGTTTGATCCATATACCCCACCTTTAACTTTATTGATCATATCAACACCATCTGGGTATTTGTTCTCCATCCAAGCATATGCCATTTTAATAATCAAGATCGTTAAGATTGTGTTAGTTATTTTTGAGAAAATCATGAATAACAAACAAAATTGCTGTGCCAAATGTAGTGTGGGCTGGAAGACTTTCTTGAAAATTTTTGTGTTGCATGCTTGGAAAACGCTTAAGTTAAATACAAAGTTTGGCATTTAACATTTGATATTTTTCTAAAAATAATGTTTATGGCTTTAAGGAGCATATAAATTTATTTCTGTGAAATCTTGGTATTGAATTTTTGGGTGAAATGCAATACTTCATCTGCTTGCTCTAGATTAGTAGTACACAAAATAAAAGCGCATTAACACTATGTAATTGTTGATAACACAGCTCAGCATTAAAAACTTGCCCATTTGGGTTCAACTTAGAATGAATTATATCTTTGTAGTTCCAGCAAAAACTAAATCTACACCAATACCTGCTCAATGTATGTACATGTTATGTGACAAATAAAATATTATTACATTAGACAACAGCCAGAGAAGGTCTACAGTAAATTGTCTTTAATAGCATGTGCAGGCAGTTAAACTTAGAATGAATTCTTTGTAATTCCATTCGAAACTAATTCAATTTGTGAGCATCAGCTCAATGTATGTAAATTTTATGTGACAAAGTATTATTACACAGACAACAGCTAGAGATGGTTGATTGAGGCTAATTGTCTTCAATTCATATGCAGTGATTTCAATAATAAAGTAAAGATATCAGTTTCAAAAGTTTCCTCAGTTTGTTATTTGAAGAATTTTTGCTTTTGTTTAATAACTATGTAAATCCTTTTAATTGTGCTTTACTGCCACAGTAAACCATTTTATTTATTTATTAAATTTTTTTTTTTTGCTCTTGGGTCTAATTAATGCAGATTTTTTTAAACTTTGGATTTTTTTTTTTTTTTTACAGTCCCCATGTCATATTTCTAGATTCTGCAGGGGACAAAGGTAGGAAATATTCTAATTAAAGAAACATTCCCCTGTGCTAGTTAGGAATCAAACTGAAGATCTTTGTTTCAAGAAGACATAAAACTGACCTTTTGACCACAGAAGCAGTCTTGTATATTTTAACAAATGAAAATGCCTATTGCTGCTAAACACATTTTATTTATCATTTAGACACAAATGTTACACTTTAAACACAATTGGCACACTCAGAACAGAACACTGTCGAATCAAATCACAACTGAACTGTTCTTGGTACTGTCCACTTTATTAACTGAACTGAATTGAATTGTCCAATTGGGCAGAGCAGCCCCCATATAGGCCTCACATACAAAGCAGAACATCTTTGAAGGAGAGGCTACTAGAACCTGCTGAAAAGAATATTCTGGAGTGGTAATTACACAAATGGTGGGAAAGTGGCTCACAAGGGTTTGTTGTGTGGCTATTATTCTGAAAGGCCAGGCAGTAGGGTAAAATGGGTCAGTGTGCACTCACCCTAATAGCCTGTAGAGTTCCCCCCCAATTGGGTTTAATGCCTACTTTCACTACATATGGCACTACATGTGATAACACTGATGATTCATGGACTGGAAATGGAGCACTGATGGAATGCGATGATGGGGGAAACTAGAGAACTTGAAGAAAACCTACCCCTGCATTGCTTTGTCCACCACAAATCCCACATACGGTCACCTGGGATCAAACCTAGGTTGCCTTGGTGAGAGGCAAGTGGTCTAACCAATTGGCCACAGCATGGTCTAGCGTGTAGGTAGTTTCATACTGCAGTCTTACTATTTTAGGAAGGCAAATTCTGCAATATGCACAAACCAATTTTATATATACATTTAACAGATACCTGAATTGAAATTGTAGCTTCAAAGAAACTAATTTAAAACAATGAAATAAAATTTTAAAAGCATCCATCTCTGTGGTACTCATCATTATACATTGTGTGCGTGTGTGTGAGTGCATGTGTGCGTGCCGTAACGTCTTTTAACCTGGTTGGTCATATTGTACAATGAATGAAATTGGTGAAATGGTGCTCAAATGGTCTCGGGATCCATGGAGCTGAAAGTTCTCATGTTTGTCTTAGGATAATAGAAAACCATAAAAAACCTTATCTGAATAACACCCAAAGTGAGATTCGAACTCTCAACCTCTTGGATGTGAGGTTGACATACTATGCCCAAACTACTGAGGCAGGCAACATACTTTCAGCAGATGAAAAATAAGTTAGTGAAGAGTTTTTACTGAAGTGGAAGAGATCCTATTGCTCCATGCATACTTAGCAGAATGTCTTCAAATGTATAACATATTAGTCCCACATAGAACAAAACTAATATCTATCGTAAAATATATATCTAATGAAAACAATATGTTTCCTATGCTATAAAACCTGATCAAAGATGGCATTAAAAATGCTTAGATTTGCAACACACCCAAAGGTTAACACAAAATTGTATTAATTAATAATTACTTACCCAAGATTAAATGTGGAATGGGCTGGGATGTGCTTTGTAACTTTTGCCATAGATCTAACTTTAAACAACCTGATCTCACTTTCTGGTATGGTTGGCAGCATATTCAACTATCATATCAGAGGAGGAGAGTTTCATTTATTAAAATTCTGGGACTTTTTTTTTTATTTATCTGTATTTCTATCTAAAATATTTTCATGTTGGTTTCATTATTTTACTATTTTTTTTTTTTAAATTTAAATCTGTTAATTCTTTTATAATTTATAGCTTCAAATCTGAGCTTTGGATATCTTTTGGTGATAAGTTTGACACTTATTGGAATTGTATGGTTCTATTTTGATTCTACTAATTGATGTTTACCACATTAAAATTCCAAGACAAGCAAAAGAAAGTACTCGTTTTGAATAACCATTCAGTTCATGGAATCATTTGAACCTAACGTTACGAGATAGAGAGCATGATGCTGACATATGTACTGTCACAAATATCACTGATACCCAAGATCATCAAAATGAAATGGCGTTTTATTTATGGACACTTTTTAACTGCTGTGGTTCTTAGCGTCCCATTCTATACTGAGTGTGAAAGACTGCTTATTTTGCTCAGAGGCCTCTCTATCAGGCTTGAGGTTCTTTTACATGCCATAAATCTGCAACATGGGATCCATGGCTTTGCTTTCCTTCTGAAGGAAATACATGATTTGGCATCCCCTGAATCCAAAACAGCCATTTTCAGAAAAATGTCCATTGTGTGGGTGGGTGGATGGGTGTCTGTGGGCAGCATTGCTCAAAAACGAAAAATCCATTAAATACCAAACAACGCCCGAAAAAATCCATCGTCCTCCGCCATGTGTGAACCCACAACCTTGGGTATATGAAGTTAGCATGGTAACCATTACACCAAGATCATCAAATCCTCTTTTGCAGCACTGTGGTGATTTGTTAATAGAGATCAGGTCTAATTTAAAAATCCCTGAATATGAAAATAGGATTGCATGAATATGGATAGCATATTGTCCCCAGTTAGCATGCTTTTGTGAGATTAAATTTATGCATTCTATCCCTAATGACCAATGGGGTGAGAAAGCTACAGCTAAGAGCATTTCCATTTATACTCTAAGAAATAACTGGTTGGTACTATACAACCGTAACAAGAGAGATTTTAATGTATCTTTTTTACCTTCAGGGAATGTAAGGTTGCAATGCCATAAATTTCACCCTCAAAAATTGCAATTCTTCTGATAAACTGCAAAACCCTCACTAAAAATTAGGCTTTACAATGTGATGAAGGATTTTTTCAAATATTACTATCATAAGGAGTGGTTAATGTCCAAGTGAAATATTCAAATTTGAGATAGTGACTGCTTCTAGTTCTGAAATAAAATTATCAAAATTTTATTTAAAATTTCTACTAAATTTCTGTATTCTGGTTCTAACATGTGATGCATCTATAATCTGTGGATAATTTTCAATTTAAGGTATGCTTATTCATTTTACCCATAGCATATACAGCACAAGAGAGTTGTATAGAATGCTTCTATTGCACAAAATACTGAATATGAATATATCCTTGCTGCCTTTGTTGCTCTGTTTTGCATGAACATGCCATTTTTGCCCCCATATTAGCTTTTTTAAGCAAACAAAATTATTTTTTTGGATGGGAAAGAAGATGTCCATGATTGTACATTTTCTGTTTCCTCAGATGGAGGAAAACAGTGAATTAGCAAGGCAGTCAACAGCAATACTTGCACAAGCAGGAAGATACTGAAGCGGATTGGAAATGCCAGTTTATATATTTTTGAGTAGATACAATTAATTTTATTTTTCCTAAGAAAGTTGACAGGTGTTAAATCAGTTTTTATGAAAGTTGATTTTCAGCTAATTAAAAGCCACTACAAATCTTAGGCAAATCTCTAATTCTGAGATAGTAACTTAGCAAACCATGTGCGATTCTTGTGCACTATCAGGCAACATTGCTTTGTGGGGATAGGAGTCGGGATGGCTAGTTAAGCTACTTTTGCACTATAAATGTGAGGCACTAGAATATAATTAGGTTGCGAGTAGTAGCATATGTTTCAATTTCCATTTCTACAGTTACTAGCGATCCCATTTTACCTGCCATCCAAACTTCACATTTTTATTGTTGTTATAAAGTTGAGTTCACAAGTCTCAATGTTTGACATGAACATGTTGCATTTAAGGTGTTAAGATTAACATGTTTAGTCAATTGGGAAAGTAGTTGAGCAAACTCATTTGACTTAACATGTTGATTGAACATGTAGTTTCATCATTAAATGTGAAACTGTTTTCTTGGAAAACTTGTTATGCTGAATAGTTCTTCATTGGTCTCCACATTAGCCCTGGAACTTCCAGTTGTTCAGCTGTTTCTACACTTGCTCATTAGTCACCATTTTGATGAATTTCTGTCTGTGTTGTGGTGCGTGTGGTTACATTAATTTAAGTTTTTACAAGTATGAAAATGCTTGTAAAATTAACTGGTTGTTAATTTTATCCTAGCCTTAAATTAACTGGCTGTTCTCAAATTTATGTCGTTTTTATGGATTATGGGTTTTACCTAACTCAAAATACTTCACTCATTCTCAAAAAATGTTTGAAGCCAAACTTCTCAGTTTTAAGTTTATTCAAAATGTTTTCACTCCTCTACCAATTAGCCAAATAGGACCTCATCGAACTTCTCTAACCAGTGGCATAGCCAGGGAGGTTTTGGGGGTTGGTACTCCTCTTTGCTAAAAGAAAATATAAGAGGTAATAGCTAAATCTAATTTTAATTCAATTACTGGAACTTAATCTCTGAATATAACGTACATTTTTAAAATATTTCAACTCAGGATTAATTCATATTTATTTTGATTTTTTACAAATTGTTTAAAAAATGAATTCCTGTACACATACCCTTCATCCCTTAATAATTTTCTAGCTGTATAACATATTATACTCATAACATATCAAACAGAAATACAAATAGCAATATCCAAATTCTCATCACTGGAGTTCATTTTGCTTTTGAGAGATTTAGTTATCTCAACAAGCCAACCAATGTGGATGAAATGTTAAAAAGTTTAGTTACAACATGTTGAACAAAATCTTGTTAATTGTTGAATGCTAACTGTTGATTGTTAAAGTTAAATGTTGATCAGTGTAGACAATTAGCTTTATTGCTGTTTCATTTTTGTACACAAAGAAAATTATTGTAGAACTTAATTTGACTAGCGCATGAAATAGTTTGCATCTACAAAACCATCATGAATATTTTTTGCAACCTTTGGAGACTAATGTCTTATTAATTCATGGACATTAATCCCCTATTACCTGGTTGTTTGAAATTGTTCTGATTTTTCTTTGTTGCAGACATAAGGCATGTTTTTTGTAAGTATACCAATGTTATACAATTTGACTGTTTCTTTGAGAAAATCAAATGGATTTTTACTCTTAAAGGTATATATAGAGAAATATTGCCAAATGCTGAACTTATACGAAATCCATCCACACTGACAATATTACAGAAAACTGCTAGAGCACACAAATATAGCTATATACTGCAATTTAACTTGTAAATGAATTAAATTGAGCTAGATAGTAATAATGTAAAGACTGGTCAATGGTTGGGATGGAATTGTGGGAGAGTCTACAACCCGACCTTGTTCAGGCAAGGATAATACTATGGTAGTGTTGCAATTTCCCTTCTGCAAGATGGTGGTGATGAAAGGACATACCCTGTCCCAATGGGGGAGTAACCTTGTGAAAGCTATCTTCACTCATTTTATCTGCTAGACTGATGCAACAGACAACGAATGCAGTGGCATTAATTAGCTGAAAATAGAACTTTCTATGAAACCCATCAATCAATTGCAATAGACAAACTATTAGTTTCAGAGCTTTTCCCTTTTCTCCTGCATTCATATTGCTATCCTGAATGAATATACATCCACATGATCTTTGGGACAATCCTAAATAACCATTAACCATATTTTAGTTACCTAAAAATATTTTGGTATTTACACTATAATGATCTGCTATGATCTGGAGTGGTTGGCAACTACAAAGGTGATTCAAATATGAACTGTAATTTTATATATACAAGGTGGTTCACCTGTCCCTTATTCTCTGGTTTTATGCAACCTGCAGATTACAGTCTAACCAGAAACATTGTTCCTGAGACCCATCTTCTGCATACTAACATTATAGACTTTGGTGCTACAAGTTAAAGCTGAACAATAGCATATTTGATTAACGCATTGTGTTAGCTGAATTCTCAGATGCTTGATTCAGGTTCGAATCTTACCATAATGTTGACAATTTTTTTCCCCACTTTCTTTCTTCCTAATTTGGCACAAAGCTAGATGGGATATTGGAACATTTTTAACTTGCTTATTTGTTTCTTTTATTGTTCTCTTTATTTATGGTTATTCTAACTTAATCAGTCCAGTTACAGGAAATACAATGAAAACGAACATTGTGAGACACATTCAGTTTCTTCTAAATATGCAAGTATGATTATTACAATGTTTTAAAACTAACATAGGTATTCAGATAATACTACAGAACCAAACCCATTTTCAGGGTATCTCTAAAACAAAAAATACACAAAATACCTAGGCTGACAATCACAAACTGTGCCAAATACATAGGTATTCACCAATACTTTCAGTTGAAAAGAAAATTAGGTTTATTCCAGATGACTTAACAAAATTCTCAAAATCCACTAGACAAAGTGTTTCCAAGATGAAACTTAGTGATGAAACTTTTTCATTTAGTGCAGCAGCTGTTCGAAATGATGACCTTCTTCATTGATTCAGAGTTGTGTGCAATGTTGTAATGACAACCTGGCAAGCAGTAACATCTGGGATGTGACGGACCTGCAGGCCTCCCTGATTAGCTGCTAAAGATGATTAAGACTATGCGTTCATTGGCTGTACATAGGAAGTAATTAAGTGGCGCAAAATCAGGAGATCTGGTAGGCCATGAGACAGGTCCTCACCTACCTATCCTACCATGTTTGAGGATGTGTGACATGAAGATAATTTACGATGATCCTGGACTGGTGCGGTGAAGCACCATCATGCTAAAACCATATTCATAATCTTTCATCTAATGGTACATGCTCCAGCAATGGAGGGAGATCGTTTTGGAGGAAGTGAAGGTAGTGTGCTCCCGTAAGGTGACCTTCAAAAAAATGTGGCCCGATTAGATGATCACCCAAAATGCCACACCATATATTAATTCCCCACTGGTCTTGAAAAGCTGCCTGTCTTACTTAATGAGGGTTATCGACACTCCAATAGTGCTTGTTGTGACGATTCACAGTGCCATTGTTGTGAAACCGTGATTCATCTGAAAACAGAACTTTGGATAAAAAGACTGCATCACAGTTCAAACTACTAATACCCACTTGCAGAAATTTACTTGAGCTTCAAAATCATGACCATGGAGTTACTGGTGTAGCTGCAAGCGGTAAGGTTGAAATGTATTGTTAATCAGTATTCGCATAACTGATTACCTACTGATGTTCGTGTCTTGTGCCAGTGCCCGTGTGCTAATGGGGATTGTTTAAGACAGTGTCTAAAATTATATCTTCATTGTGCCCAGAGATAACTGGTGTGTCTCTTATAGGACCTGTCCTTTCAAATGCTACTGTTCAAAGTTCCGAAAAGTGTTTTTGTAGGTTTTCGTCTTTTTGGAAATTGATTTCCATACAGGCATTTAGCCTGGAAAACATGACAAGTTCACGACCGACTGAGTCTGCCTATGTATTGGGCTGTGAGGTTCATAGGAGATAACCTTAGCTGTAGATATAGCACATACCTTCATATTTACTTTGTGCATTTGTATCTAATGGGGCATGTCTAGATCTAAAGTGTCTTCCGGTAGTATTCACTAATCCACCGAGGGTTCCAGCTGCCAACATTTTTTGAGAAAGTCTCTAATTATGAAGAACAATTGATAACATGTTAGGTGTTCCAGTATTTTGAAATTGTCTTTATTAACTTTATATGTTTTAAAAATTGCCTTTATTATTTAAAGCCTTAGTGAAGCTTCTTTTTCAAAATAATTAGAAAGAAAATTAAGGATCAAAGACTGAAGAACACGTAAAATTAACTGTCATTTGTTTTTCATTGGTATACCTTTTTGTTTATGCTTAAAATTATTAGAGTGGTAAACAATGAACTAGCTTAGCACCTCGGTGGATAATACATAAAGAAGAAAAAAACGTGCATGCAGACTGTGTGACTCAAACTGCTGACACATTGGAGGTGATGAGGAAAGATGAAATTAACCAATTGGGCTAAAATCATTGTATTAATACTTGTAGGTATAGTATCACACATGTCTCCCTCTCCGCTTCTGATCTCTTTATAACTGTTGTGGACCACTTTTTGTAGCTTAAGCCATTCATTTAGCCTTCATTCATTATAATTTAGATTGTAGAATGTATGACATTCCTATTGATATAATATATATTGTAACAGGAGTTATTAAGCACATGTTTTTGGAATGGATGTAACTACTGCTGCTAGGGTCTATTTTCCGATGAAAAGTAGGCTAGATTTGCATGGTTACCAAATGGCCGACAAGCACGGTAATTTGATCTTATTACTTTCAGAGTATGAAGTGTTACCTATCTGCAAAAATAATAAGGAATAGGTGAACCATCTTGTGTGTGTGTGTGTGTGTGTGTGTGCGCGTGCATGGTTTTTTTATTTTTATTTTTTTTATTTAGGGTGACCCAGAATTCGACTGCACAAATTTGCAGGATTGTAGAGTAGTCCTAGATAAACAAGTTTGAGATAGGGAACTTATTATCGCTTTTGTCAAATGTCAAAGTTATAGCATGTTTTCTGGACTGCACATTAATGGCTGAAAATGAAAAGAATGTGGATGTGCAACTCCTATTTTCATTCAGAATGTCTCATTTGTATGCCAGCAGTTCAAGGGATGCAGTATTAGTGCACAATCAATACAATATTTAAAATTATTGGGAACATTGCCAGTTCTTTGAAGGTGTGCATGCCTCTGATAACAGCTCAGTTGATTTTCTTGTCATGAGGTTCACAACAATCCTGGAATTTTTGACAGGGTACAAGGCTCAGTTCTTTGTAGATGGAATCTCTGCAGGGATGTTGCAGGTTGTGACATCGAAAAGTTCCTCTGTTCCATGTATTTTATGTTTTGGATATTGTATTATTTTTCAATTCTTTCTATTTGCCATTCATGCAGAGATGAAAAGGTAGAATTAACTATCCTGACTAATACATAGTTCTAAATTCATTTTATGTGGATACTTGTTTTACTACAGAGATAGTTATTCATTTTTATTTCATTTGAAGCTCATTTGATACACCTGTGATCAATGTAGTACCAACATGCTAATTGTACATTACATTTTTATTTTATTTGTCAATAGGAATAAATTATATTGAGTAATGCAACAAAATATGAATGGCTCATTATAAAATGAAAAAAGTAGATAAGATAAAAATAAATGTATCTGTGGAGGCTTGATCCCTCAACTACCTTGACATTTTAACCCAATGGCCACAAGCTAACCATAAGGCTAAATAATGCCAATATATCTATGCTCTCCAAAATCCAAGTTGTCAACATCACAGTCTACTGCAATTTGATCAGTGGTGTGCTAACCCTTAATACATTGTATGCTGTAGCAAAGAATTTAGAACCCCATAGGCCATAGGTTCCTTATCTGAAACTGCTTATTTTGGACCCCTCTACAATCCTGTCAAATTATGCATTCGAATTCTGGGACACCCTGTATGTATATAGTCAATAAATATGTATAAGTATATTAATATAAAAATAATAGTTGCAACAAATCTTCACTTATCTTTTGGAATCCTTGGACTAGTTTTGCAATAAATTATTTTTATATTAATATTTGTGTTGTTACTTCACTGTTACTAGCTTCTTTTTACATTTATATGTATAAGTATATTGATTAAACATATCAAAAGTGACACCTTCTCTATTTCCCTACATAGCCTGCTTCACACTGTATACACTTTCTCCAATGATTTGGAAGCTTGAATGTTTCTTGTTCAAAATAAGTTTGTGGGCACATCATCAACCAGTTGTGCAATGTTTCTCAATATGTTCATTGGTTTCAAATAATTCCCCTCCAATTGAATGGGCACGAACAAAAAATAGGGGGGGGCCAAATGTGGATTATAGGGAGTGTGTTAAAAGACTTCCCATTGCATGTCCTTCAATGTGTGCCTTGTCAAATTTGTGGTATAAGGCTTAGCATTGTATTGGAGAAGGATGATGTTTCTGATGGGCATATGGCATCTTTTGTTTTGGTCAGCAGCTTTTGTTGACCTTAACAATTAGCAAAAGTAAGCCACATTCACCATACGTCAATCGTGAAGAAAATCAGTGAGTAAAACTCCTCTGTAGTTGAAAACCACTGTCATGAGAACTTTTCTTTTGATCTTCACTGGGCATGCTTCATTCTTTCTTTGCCACTCTTGCTTGCCATTTGGACTCCAAAGTGAATGATGAATCCATGTCTCATCGCATGCGATGATGTACTTTTCAAAAAATGTTTCCCTTCTTGCCAGAATGTATTCCAAGTCTCTCACAAATCTCCAACCTCACCTGTTTTTGCTGCTCGGTTAATAAATTTGGAACCCATCGAGCACTAATTTTTTTAAATCCAAGATGTTCACTGACAATGGTATGAGTACTCCCAAGGGGTCACCCCACTCCTGATGCGATTTCTTCAACAGTGCAGTGGCGATCAACTTCAATAAGCTCTTGAATGACATGGATATCGTCTGTGAGACTTGATCTTGGGTGCCGAGTATGACCTTTATTTTACATAATTCCTTGTTTGTCCTTAAATTGCCTGGCTCAGGTAAACACATGATTCTGGGACAGTGTATCATCCCCAAACTGTGCCTTCAAACAAATTAAATTCTCCAAGGGTTTATCCTGTCATTGGTTAAAAACTTTAAATAAAGCATTGTGCAATAGTTGAAGAAACTTTTTGTTCACTTATAGTTATATTGACGCAGAAACCTATCGAAGCAACTGGTTCCACCTCCCTAACACACTGACCTTCAACCCTCCACTCCACCATACTGCTCAGATCTGGTTCAATTACCCTTTATATTTGAATCACCCTCATATACCAGATATTCCAGAAATCTTCAGCAACACAAAGTTGTATACTATTAAGTAGATCATCCTATCACTTTTCTTTTTGTGGTAGAGAAAAAAAAACAGAAAATCATCATCCTATATATTATTCATTCCACTGTTCATCCTGATTCATAAGTTAAAGACCTGTAGTACTTTGTAATGAAAATGTTTGAATTTTACTTTTGAATAATAGTTAAAAGAAGTATTGATCCTTGCTTATTGTTTAATGTTTTGTGGAAAACCAGATTTCACAGGAATGAAAAATTTACTGTGATATTTAAATTGTCTTTACTTTGAAATACTTTTTATACAAACTTATGATGCTTCACACTTATATAATTTGAATGAGGACAAGGAATGTAAACAATTTATGGAATGAAATACAAGGGTTTCTGCTTAAAATACTGAAACTGTCAGCCCTCCAAATCATAGGCTTTGGTCAGCTCTATAATATAAATGTCAAACTATTTTAGATATACTAAAATATTCTAATTTTAGCTGTTTCCCAAAGATTAGGAGACATCCTGTATTCTGCCTTTGATTTACTATTTATTTTTCATTCAAACAAAACCTACAAATATATTGGTAAGTGCCATAGTTAAACTCTTTTCCTAATGCATTTATTATTCGGTTGTTTAAATCCATGACCATTTAACATCTGGGGTTTCTGTAGTAATTGCCTACATGTACAAACTGTCAATAGTATTTAGTTAGGGTATTTGTTTCACATTTAGAGGCAGCAAAAGGCATTATAGTGTAATAGATATATAATGCCTTGCTCATTCTGTTGCACCACTTCAGGATGATGACAAGTAGGGTTTGAGTTATGAAGCTGCAACATTGCTTGTTGGCTGGGTACATAACTTGCCATGTGTCCACTCACTGAACAACTGGATAGAAGAGTAAGTACTAGATTCAGCAAATGTCTAGGCTCTAGACATTAAAAACCATATATAAGACATGCAAATAAGAAACAAATTTCTTTGCTTATTTTCAGCTCACGAGAGTTTTCTCGGATGATGAGGCCCAAATTAATAAAAAGCTACCCAAAGAACTTCTACTTAGGTGAGCAGCTCTCATTATAGATATTTGCTACAATTAATCTGCCTGTTAATATCCATTGATTGATATTTTTTATTCTGATGCAGGTTTTGTATTAAAGAATTTTATGTTCCATTCACATGACTTTCTCTACCCATTCTGTAACACATTATTCTTATAAAAGCTTATTCTTCTCTCTGCTTCATGCTAATCAAGATACATATTAGCAAAAATAACTTTATTACTTAGTTCCTTCTAAGAAGAAGGGAAAACACTAGGCTAAGGTGAGTCAAATCTTTTAATAACTAATTGCTATGTGTTCCATTGAAATTCCCTTCTCTTTGCATTACCACAATAAAAAAGTGAATGAGTTCCCATTTGAGATAGTCTAAATATTGGAAATTTTAAAATCAATGATGAATATCTTAGAAATGGTTAGCTCTACAAAAAAAAAAAAAAAAAATATATATATATATATATATATATGGCATAAATTGTGGGTTTTAACAAGATCTACATTTTTTTGTGCTGTGAGTTTTTGACTATCTCTTATGGTTTACCAGTTATGCAAAAGTCATTCAAAATGAAGCGTACCTCAGAGGCTATTGCCAAGAAATTCAAGATATGCATTTTATGTCATGTAAATATCTTTAATATTTTGTATTTTAATAAAAATAGTGCAATTTTTGAGTAGTTTTGGAGTGGGGGAATTTTCCTGAAAATCTTTGTGTCACATCCATGGAAGAAACTAAACGTAAATACCAAATTTTGTATTTCATTTTTGATCTATGCTGTCCACACACACGCAAACTTTTTCCTAAATTTTTGGGGGTACTGGGATCCTCAAAACATGTATTTCTGGTGAAATTGCCTTACCAAATCTTGGGAGAAATACAATACCTTCTCTATCCATACATAGTACTTAGTAGAGAAAGTAATACTTGAGAGTTAAGAAATAGCACCAGATTCTGTGGGGGCTTGCTGATGATACTTGAGTGGCCTCTCTCAAGACCTTGCACATAGGCCTGATAAGCTGGAGTTCACTCAAGTTCAATGGTCCCAATAAATCAGATTGCAGTCCTGATATCTGCAGTCCTTCTTATATCCCCAGGCTCCAAAAAGAAGGACTGAAGTGTTACATACCTGTAAATGTAAATGGTGTTTTATTTATGAGTGCTCTTTAACTACTGTGGTTCTCAGTGTCCCATTCTAAATTGAGCGTGAAAGACCGCTTAATTTTGCTGAGACACCTATCAGGCTTGAGGTTCTTTTACATGCCGTAAATCTATGATACGAGACCAATGGCTTTACTTCCCTTCTGAAGGAAGCCATGCTAAGAATTGTTACACCCAAAAAAATTCACTGTCCTCTGCCAGGTTTGAACCCGCGACCTTGGGTATAGGAAGTTAGCATGGTAACCATTACACCACGGAGGGCAACTTAATACCTGTGAATAGCAAATGCCTCGCATTCACATAATTCTGGGAGGTCTCAAAGTCTATGCAGCATTTTCTGCATAACAGATCTTCAGTAAGCCCCTTTATGCATAGGTGTCTGAGGGCACAGGATGCTTACAGGAACCTTCCACACTCACAAGTAGTTGAGGTCATTAAAGCATTGACTAATGAGCAGATGTCTGAGGTTCAAATCCCAATCCTCTTTGATTGAAGCTTTCACCACATTTTCCTTAGTCATAACTGGCAAATGTGGGAGGTGTATCTTAAACTTAGGCCTAGATCATTTCTTTCCCAAACTTGCTTTCCCAATTATAATTATTATTATTATTATTATTGTTGCTTCATACCTCACCAGTGTCCAACTATGGAGCCATGTGTACTTAGAATGAGTGTTGAACACTAATAAAATAAAATTACTCATTAGAAACTGTTGAAGTTTTATCATTTGAATTATAAAAATTAGCTGGCTCAGGTAGTGTACTCGGAAATTGAATGTGTTGACCCAAAATGGAGCTGCTTTTGAGCATCAAAGTTTGAGCCGTTGGCCTTTGTTTAGTGTGCAGAAGGAGCATAAGCATAGAAGAAGCTAGTGACATCAGAGACATCACTTTGAGTGCTCAGCGCATCGAACATAAAACTACCAATTGAAACTTCAAAGCTAAAAAATGACCCTAATATTACTTTGGGCCTAAACCATTCCAATTTTTGAGAAGCAAGACACCTCAATCAGATAGCTTTACAGCCCCAATTGTGAATAAGATGAGTAGGCATATCATATTTTTCTTAAGTTTATGTCAATAACTAAACTTGTACATTAATTTAAGCAAACAACTTTGAATTAGTTAGTCATTACACTTTTTCATCTTTAAATTTCTCATATCGTTTCATATTGTGATTTAATTGTTGATACTAGTGTGCCAAATAAGCTAGCTGGTCATGTTAAAAAAATTTGCTGTTATGCGTTAACTTTCAATGAAAGAATGACCTCATCAGTTTGTAACTTACTTTAGATCCTACTAAAAAAATAGTCCATATGTCATCTTTTAAATATTACCCCAAGAAGCAAGATAAAAAAGATTAAAATATCTTACTTATTCATGTTTTTTTTTTTAAATTTTCATCCACCAAGAGCTAACATATATGATATTTCTGAGAAGTTCCGTTACTTGCAATTTTTTTTTTTTTATCCTTAACGTCCTTTAACCTAGTTGGTCATATCGGACGATGAATGAAATTGGTGAAATGATGCTCAAAAGATCTCGGGGTCCATGAAGCTTAAAGTTACTCTTCTCAGGATAAGGGAAAACCCGGAAAAAAAAAACCTTATCCGAGTAACTCACCCTAAGCGAGATTCGAACTCACGACTTTTTGAATGTGAAACAGACATGCTACCACCACACTGCCCAGGCGGGCTGCAAAATTTTGATAGGATAAATACTGAAGAAATGATATCACTATTTTTTTTATTCTTATTTATGTATATTAACTGATAACAAACAGAAACTGTCCTAATTCCAATCTTATTGCAAGCATAAGGAAGATACAAAGTTTTAAATACCTTTAAATGCTTTACTTATGTTTTTATTTACATGCTTATGAGCATTGCTCAGTACTGTAAACATATGTAATGAATAAATAAATAATAAAAAACAGAAAAAATCAGCTTTATAACCAATTTTCGAAACATCACATTACTTTTATGTAGTAGTGAGAAATAGAGAGGTTAATGAGATGGGAAAGAGAGGGAGATGAAAATGGAGAGTAGAGAAGAAATTATACATTGAAAGAATAACTTGAACTTCAGCTAGAATTAAGACCACTACTATATTTATATTTTTAAATGGATATCAATCCATAAGTAAGATTTTTCTTTTTACAAAAATGCAACCTACCTTGCTGCCTAACTCAGCAGCATTGCCTTAAATAAGTTACATGAAGGTGGAAAAGGAGATCAGAATTTCTCTTGTAAAACATTGTGGTAGAATTTAAATGAATTGAGCCACCTTTTTTATACTTTTTGGTCCAACTTTGCCTTCGTTTGGGAACATCGGTTTCAGGGTACTTTAACCCTATCTTCAGTTCTGGGGTGACTGACGCTATATACAACAGGCGGTTGTGTGCAGCCTGGTGTTGTGCTATCCTCTACTCTTGTCAACAGGATGACGTCATCAAAGGCAGGGACCTCAAAATTCATAAGGAAATCATCTTCTTTGGCGATTAAGATATTTTCCCAAATTTGCAGTTCCGAAGGTTTCTTTGCACATTGAATCAACTCTATTTCTTCCTTTATGTTATAATTTTCAGACCAAACATAATGTGCTACTGCAGACTTGTCTATGTGCTTGTACTTAATGCTTCTCAAGTGTTCTTTCATCCTAGTTTCCAAATTTTGTTTTGTTTTTCCAATATAAATATTATTGCAGTCTCCTCAGCTCATTTTATAAATCTCTGATTTTTAGTGTTCAGTGTGGTAGCTTTCAAAGGGTGATTCAATAAGTTCCGGATATTATATCTATTTTGAGGGACCAATTTTATATTAAAGTCTTTAAAAATCCTTTCGAATTTCCATACACTTTTGGGTGAAAAGCAAATTTTGCAAATTTACTATCCATGTATGTTATGTTTACAACACTGCATTTATTATTGCTAGTATTTTTTGATTGAATGAAATCCTCCTCTGTATTTCAAATGCTGCATCTGTCTTATTTGAGGTGAGAAGATTGGAGGGGCTGTGTAATAAATATTTTATCAGGATGTGTTTTTGTTGCAGGATATTCTCGTATCTAGATGTTGTGTCCTTATGTCGATGTGCTCAGGTATCTAAAGCATGGAATGTCCTTGCTCTTGATGGAAGTAATTGGCAGCGAATAGACCTTTTCGACTTCCAAACAGATGTAGAGGTAATGTCTATAGTAAAATAATTTCTAAACGATAAGTCATTTACAACCCAAACATATGTGATTTGTATATCAGCAATCATCCCATTGAGTGTTTTCCTGTGGAAAAGCTAATAATCATGGACTATAGTAGATCTCCTGATGATCATAATCATCATCACGCATTAGTGTGTAAATGTGTGCATAAGTGGTTATTCAATAAGTAATTTGACCACATTTCAGGAATGCCACTATTCACTCACAAGAGTTGTTAATAGAACTAGTGACTGGTGGAGCAGTCACCAGAATGAGGAAAATTATACAAGAAAGAGACACTGAATTGTCAAACATAAAATGTTTACTGAATGCATTACTTAAAATGATGGTGATGTGTAATACTCGTGTGTTGTAGCTTTATACAGTTTTAATTTAAGTGATTTGGCACACTTCTGGCAGAGTATATTAACACCCTACTCCTGAGCAAGACAACAGAGTCATATTTTTCAGTGAATATTCGGGACATTCCCCTACCGTGTTTAACCTCTCTTAAGTGAGCATACATAACCTGTTTCCTATAATTCACAGATCTCCTATCTCTCAGAACTGTGTAACAGTTGTCGAGCCATTTCTCTGTATGGAACACAATTACCAGAATATTTTCTTGCAAAGCGTTTTATCACTTCTCCACAAGAATCAGCTTTTATGTAATTATCATACATAAACACTCTTTGTTCAACATTGAATGGCAGCATAATTAACGCAAGGTAGCATGTAAATTAATACACAATATACACAGAAAATTGCATATAACAAAGCCAGATCTTCAGAATCATGTACTCCAACTGACTAGATAACTACAAGCCCAGCATTACTGCCTGACTCAGGCGAGATGTTATTGTTTTATGAAGAAGTAACACCACTCTATCGGGCGCTAGTTATATTAACAACCCTGTATAACTAGACTTCAGGAATGCCACTAACACTCACACATACTATTTTGAGTCATATGCATAGAATTGGTATACAACTAAATGGAATTAAAGTTTATGAAAAAATCTGATGTGTTCAAATCACATGACTTTCCCTATCTGTTCTGTAAACAAATTGTTCTTATAAAATATTCTTTTATCTATATGGTGTTAATTGAGATAAACATTTGCAGAAATTCTCTCATTATGTGCTTCCTTCTAAGCAGTAGGCAAATAAGGGGATACCCTAGGCTAAAGCAATAATCAAATGTTTTAAAAGCTGATCATTAATGGAACAATTGAGGTTTGGTTCACTTTGCAAAATTGAAGCCAATAACAAAGAACATCTTGGAAATGGCCAACTCTACCAAAAAAAATAAATAAATAAATAAAATAAATAAGTAAAAACATAAATTGTGTATTTTAACGAGATCTGCATTCTTTGTGTAATAAATTTTTGTCTATCTCTTATCTGTCTCTTATGGGCAAAATTCATTCAGAATGAAGATGTCTTCAGAGGCTATTCCCAAAAACTTCAAGATATGCAATATATTTTAATCAAAATCGCTAGAGCCATTTTTGAGAAAAACATTGATCATTTTTCCATGCAAAAGGTAGTTTGGGGTGGGGGATTTTCTTGAAAATCTTTGTGTTGCATCCATGGAATATAGTAAACTTAAATACCAAGTTTAATATTTAAGTCTTTTCTTTTGAGCTAACCTGCCTCCCCCCCCCCCCACACACACATCCCTTTTTCTAAAAATGCTCTTTTTTTGGACTCAGGGGACCTTAAAGCATATATTTTGGGAGAAATCTTGGTTTAGAATTTTTGGTTGGAATACAATACCTTCTCTTTACACTATATACATAGTACATATAGAGAAGGTAAAAAAAAAAAGTCAGTATAGCTCGGTGTATATAAAGTAATGTTCAGAATAATTTGCAAAATGCAGGCAACCAATAATACTAATTAACATCAAGCTGTTGTTGCCTTCTTTATGACATATTAAATACAATTTTTGTTTTTGTTTTTTTGTTTCTTATTCAACAGGGAAGTGAATTTATGTCTGAAAAAGTGTGTATTAACAAAAATGAAAGGATTAATGGCAACATCAGCAGAGAAACAAAGCAAGGCAGTTCACATCCAGTTACTAATACTATCTATAAAAATTGAACCCATGCATTAGATATTTGTATAATAACTTTAATAATTTGACATCAATAAAGATCATAGATCATATTTTATATAACTAGGTATGGAATTCCTGAGAAAAGGTGCAAATGAGTATTATTCATTTTTCTGAGCTGCTATGGACAATAGCTACGATGCCTTTGAGGGCTTTATTTTGCTCCAATGAAGCAACACCAAGCTTTACTGTTGTCACTTTCTGCAATATATAGGGGAGATTCAGGAAGATTTTAAGGCAAATTCACATTTTAACAATGATTCTATGAGCTTCTTCTGTATCTTTTTACAGTCAGACAAATTTCTTTACTTTTGACTTCTAATTGTAGCTATGGCAATTTTATTTTTTCCTTGCGTTTTCCTGCAAGATATTCAGTTTTAAATTCATAGTTCCTGATGAATACTAATGAAATGTACCTTTTAGGGACCTGTTATAGAGAACATTTCACGAAGATGTGGAGGTTTCCTGCGCAAACTCAGTCTCCGAGGCTGCCAGTCAATAGCAGATGGTTCAATGAGGACATTTGCCCAGTTGTGTAGCAATGTTGAGGATCTTAATCTCAATGGCTGCAAGAAAATAACAGATAGGTATATAAATATTTCAGTGTGGCATTTCAAATGGAGGTATTCTATGAAGTTACATGTTTATAAAATGGTTGATTATGCTGCAGCACTTGTCAGTCGCTGAGCCGATATTGTTCCAAACTGCAGCGACTAGATTTGGGTTCATGCTCCGCCATATCAGATCTGTCCCTCAAGGCACTGGCAGATGGTTGTCCCTCTTTAACACATATTAACATATCTTGGTGCGACCACATTACAGAAAATGGTATGTAATACTTTCACAGTTTGTTTAGTTTCATTTAAAAGTTGAGAATGAATGAGTATATATCTTCTTGTTTTTGCAGGTGCAGAGGCTCTGGCACGTGGTTGCCCCAAGCTTAAATCTTTTATTTCCAAAGGCTGTTTACAGATCAACGACAAAGCTGTGACCTGCTTAGCTAGTCATTGCCATCTTATGGAAGTTGTGAATCTTCATGGTTGTGTGGTAATTTAATTGTTTAATCATTTACTATTCAGCCCAGCCATGATATTATTGAATAAAGGAAAACATTGAAGTATAGTCAGATAAAAAAAATGCAATGCCTTATTGGGGATTTGAACCATGGATTTCTGGTTTCCTTCCATCATGGTTCTATTCCTGGCTTTGGCATTAAATTTTTTAGTCTGACTCTATCTCTTCAACTACTGTCCTACATACGACTGATATGGAAGAAACAGTTAATTCACAAAGGAAAACATTTTCAGCATCATGATCTTTTTATACTTTAGATGAGTAATCAATTCAAATTAATAAAACAAAGATATTCTGCAAGCTGTTTAGCAGTTACAAAAATGTTTTTGCATAATAAAACTTGGGTGATGTCTCAAGGCCATAATTTATTTACAAAAATATATTGTGGAAAAAAAGTATACTTTTACAAATATTTTTTAATTAGAAAAAAATATGTAAAAAGATCACTTTTAAGGGGTGTGTTATGAGAAAAAATTAGTCCTGCAATAATCCATTCCAAAAATTAAAATTTGCAAATTTGAAGGAAAGAAGTTAAACATGTTTGTGTTAAGAATCTCTAATTGAATAAAAAAGTTAAATAGTCAATGTCTAGTGCAGAAATAATTCATATTGTTGCAGTTCCTATTAAAATGAAACAGAAATTTGAACATAGAAAGGCAAAATGAGTCTTGTGTAAAGGCAAATTGTTGTGTCAACTTTCAAGTACTAAATAAACATAGAAATAAATGTAACAAAAATATATGGATATCATTTTTTTAAATATGCAAACTTTTTTAATTTTGGTTTATAACAAAGATCTACAAAGAAATGAAAAAAAAAAAAAAAACTTTATTAGCTGCTGCTGCTGCTGCTGTTAGACATGTAATGAGCCCATCTATTTCTATTCCCTTTCATGGAATTCCCCCTCTCTCCTCTATTGGTAGCATACAGTATGTCCTGCCTGACTGAGGTTTCTTCCAGGTTTTCCTTAGTCCTCATAACAACAACAACTGCCTAGGAGGTATCCAATTTTCAAATGTGCCACCAGGTAGAGTTTTATGAAATAAGAGCACGCATTAATCACCATAGAAGATGCAATTTGTTACTCCAGCAGTAGAGAACTTGATCATATTCTACATTCTAGTTGCTCGAGTTTTACAGGGTAGACAAATGTATGTATCTAATGCTCAGAACTTGACAGTGAAGTTATTAGTCTTCTTGCTTTCCAATATTTGGAGATAAGGTTCTTGAGTGATATTGTTGTGCATGTTGATATCTCTTTAAGACACAGAGGACAGTTTGGTGACTCCAATACTCCAGTCCTGTGCAAATGTTTGCCCAAAAAGTTACTAATCTGTCTGAACATTCTGCAAGCTAATTTTCTGCTTTTGGTACTATAGTGTTATAACCTGTTATGTTGAAATATTGCTTTTGATGTTCTGATATATTGGCTTCCATTACACCAAATACAACACTATGTATTTTTATAAATTATTAATGTAGAACAGGGGGTAATCTTAGATCTATGATGTTTTCCAAATAGCTTGAGGGAAAAAAGTAAGTTTCAAACTTCACAGATATGGCAGTGGCAAAGCATGGGGGAAATGATAAAGTTTACTGCCAAGGTCATGACATATGCAGCAGCATTTGTATGCCATAAAGATAGTGTTAGTGGACCTACATTCTCTCCTCTCTTCATAATGATGTGAATTCAAAGAAAATTTCAATGAAGTAAAACTCTTTACAATGATGTGTTATACATATGTTGTCTAAATAGAAAATGTTATTCATTATTGTTGTTGCAGCTGCTGCAACCTTTACCCATTGCACACATGCTGGTAAATTTCTGTTCTCTCCTCTCCTCTCCCTGTCTCACCCGCACATTATGGGATTTCCACCTAAATTTGAAATAAGTAAAAGTTTGTACCGTGATGTGTTATATTAGTTATGTGTCTAATATCAATACATTTCCTCTCTTTATCTTCCTACCCATTAACTGGATTTCTGAGGCTGCGCCGTGGCCGAGTGGTTAGACCACTTGCCTCTCACCTAGATGGCCGGGGTTCGATCCCAAGCGACCGCATGTGAGATTTGTGGTGGACAAAGTGGCGCTGGGGCGGGTTTTCTCCGGGTACTCCGGTTTCCCCCGCCATTGCATTCCACAGGTGCTCCATCATCATTCATGTATCACCAGTGTCACCGCCTGCGGTGCCATAAGTAGTTAAAGCGGGCATTAAACACTACCAAAGCTGGATTTTTGTGTAAATTTGAATTAAGTAAAGGCTTTTACAATTATGTGTTTTATTAGATATATGTTGTATAAATATAAAATCTTATCCATTAGCATTGTTGCAGCTGCTGCTGCCACTTTCTCCCACTGTACACATACCAATAGATTTCCCCCTTTCCCTCTTTCTCCTACCAATTCATGATGGGTGAATTTCTTTACAAATTTGTATTAGGTAAAAATAAAAAAAGCTTAAGCGTTCCTTAGTTTATTCAAAATATATGTACTACTCTTTAAATTGCTTTAAAAATTAAATTATCATGTTTTCTTTTTGTATAGATGATATGCTAAATTTCAAAATTAAGTTCTGGAAAAATGGGGTCTTCTTGCATTTGACGTCTTATATTCAGATAAATACAGTATGGCTTTGTCATATTGTTGTTTAATAAGTTTTGTCTCGTTTGTCATTACTTAATTCTTGAGTATTCCATTGACATAACTCCATCAGTTCATCATTTCTCAACCCTGAAGCAGTCCCCTCTTGGAGATCCAAATGGAGGATTCTCACTGTGGAATTTGTTACATTTTGGAATACATTTTTAATAGGCTTATCATAACTGTTTTTGAGTAGTAGGCACAATATTTTCAATGTTTGCAGTAATAGGTTAGTCACAACCTCCAGTATCTGGAGGACCTCATTTGTCGTTGGTTAGTGGAACACTTTGACCTAGCCAGGAGGACTATCAGACAACTCCAACAGCCATTTCCTCTCCAGCATTTAGAGGGGGCTTTTTTGCATGCAGATCAGGATGCAGGGTAACACATTTCCTCCAAAGTTTGTGGAACAGTTATACCACTGTGGCTTGGTCCCCAGAGCCTCATTCGTTAAAGCAGGGTGCACCACAGGCAGGAAGAGGATGGGATTTGAGTAGGAGAGGCTATACGAGGCGCATCACTACTCCTTACACCCCATTTCACACAAATAAAATCAGTAACATAACCTTTTGTGTGTCTGAATATAATACACAGTATAACTAAATGGAAAGTAATCAGTGTTCATACAGATAGGCAGTTGGTGCATCTTACAATAATATACTCACAAAATCAGTTGGGTGATGTAACTTATCAGCATTCAGTTTGAGCTAATGCATTTCCAAAATAAAATATGCACATTAGCCAATGTCAAAATAAAAGAATACTACTAGAGTAGCTCTAGTGGCTGTTTCATTTCATAGCTGCTTAAAATAATTTCTACAGTGAAGAGTCTAATTGCAAAATATGGTTCTAATGTTTCATGCCTGGGAATGAGAATAAGAAAATTAAAATTTGGCAAAGTCTTCCTCTTGTTCCTCAGTTATGAATCAGCCTTATCAATAAATGAATTCTTGGAACCTACCCTAAGTCTTTATTACTTATCATAATAATATTATAGCCTAAACGTGTGTATATTGTAACTTTTTACAGAATATTCATGATGAGGCAGTACAGCAGTTGGCAGAACACTGTCCCAGATTGCACTATTTATGTCTGTCAGGATGCTCACATCTCACCGACACTTCACTTATCGTCCTAGCTCAGCAGTGCCACATGCTGAGCACTCTGGAGGTTGCAGGATGCTCACAGTTTACTGACACAGGCTTTCAGGCACTTGCCAGGGTATGTTAATGTGTATGCTTCCAAGCAATGATCACAGTTTTACAACATTCAACATAAATAAATCACAACTTTTGTGTTTCCAGAGCTGCCGACTTTTGGAGAAAATGGATCTAGAAGAGTGTGTGCTCATTACTGATGCAACTCTAATCCACCTTGCTATGGGCTGTCCCAGGCTAGAAAAGCTGGTAATGTTGCAGTAAACAATATTATTGAATTATATACCTAATTAGCTGTTACTGTTTCAAAATAAATGCTTTTCTTTACTGTTTCACATAAATGTTTTCACAACATATCGTCGCCCTCTGTGGTCTAATGGTTGCCATAGTAACTTCATATACACAAGGTCGCGAGTTCAAATCTGGTGGAGGACGATGGATTTTTTCAGGCAAAAATCCTTAATATGGCTTCCTTTGGAAGGGAAGTAAAGCCATTGGTCCCGTGTTGTAGATTTATGGCACGTAAAAGAACTTCAACCTTGATAAAGAGGCCTCTGAGCAAAATTAAGCAGTCTTTCATACCCAGTATAGAATGGGATGCTGATAACCACAGTAGTTAAAGAGTGCGCATAAATAAAACTCAATTTACATTTTTCTTTTCACAACAAATCAGTGTACTTAGGCTTCAAATCCAGTGCAATTAGTCCATATTAACATTTGTTACATTTCTAAATTAGTAATTAGCTAGTCCAGGGTTTCTATAAGGGAGAGAAGTGGCTAAGGGAGGCTCAGATTCGAGTTATGGGATTATTTTATGGGGATCACCACGAAGGAAACAAGAGTAAAAATATTTAAGGTAAGAAAAGAAAACAGTGAAATTTACTGTAAAAAAATCCAAAAAAGAAATAACTGCAGAATTGTTTTAAAAACTCGCACTAGCATTACCTTCTCTGTACATATATGAATATCTAAAATATATTTTAAAAACAATAAAAAAGATAAAAATATGAACATTCATAAACATAGCCCTCAACAAAGAAAAACTACTTTAAAAACAGGTTAAGAGGCTTGCTAGAAACTAACTGTACTGGAAGTAAATTGAAAATATTAATCATATAATCATTACTTCTCAGGATTAAAGAAATAAAAGGAAGCAACAAAACGATACTTTTTGCAAAATCTAGAAAAGTTTCAAATGATATGCTGCTTCTTTGTAAGAGGCTATAAGTGTAAACATTCAACAAGATCGTATCATGTTGTTTCTTTGTTAAAGGGATGGTCTGCCATCAAAATAACTCTCATAAATTTGTATGGTCAGGAAAGAAGGGCAACTTTTATCACTTATTTTGAGTGGTGTATCTAATGAACCTTTTCTAAAAGAAATTAATTCTTATTTTGTTAGAATGCCTTCTATGCAAAGAAGAATATAAAATGGTGAAAGTAAAAAAATGGTTAACTTATTACGTTTTTATATTAAAATTGTATACATAATAGTGTCACTGTTATTTAAATTTAGATTGTTATATCTATATTTTATTTCATATGACAAAATGTAAAATCATTACAATTGGTGACCAAACCTGAATCGGAGTACATATACTACTTAAAGGGTATTTTTAATAATAAAATTAAAAAAAAATTCTAATACTATTTTATTATATGAAAAATCGTACGGCTATAAATGTAATTTAGATCATACTATAAAACACATTCTATGACTTTCTCTACTCATTCTTCAACAAACTATGCTTACAAAAGTGTGTTCTTCTACTTCATATTAATTCATCTGTAATTATTGTTTTATTACATATTTCCTTGTAGATATAATGAGAATAGCAGAATGGAATAATTTAAGCCATTGTAAAATATTTTAAGAGCTGGTTGCTATATGATGGTTTTAAAATTTCATCTACTTTATGACCAGGAGAAAAAAAAGAATAACAACTTCTTCTCATTTGAGAAATGTATAAGTGTTGTAAAATTCAAACTAATAACGAGGAGTATCTTGGAAGTGGTGAACTCCCTAAAAAATGTATTTGACATAAAACATATGTTTTAATGAGATCTACATTTTGATTATCTATACCACAGTTCAAAAATCATTCAGAATGAAGAATTTCAGAGGCTGTTCCCAGAAAATTCAAGATTTACATTTCATTCATATTGCTTCCATGTAAGATGCTGAGCTTAAATACCAAGTTTGGTATTCAAACAGTTTTCAGTTTTTGAGTTATGCTGCATGTACAAAAATGCTTTCTTTTGGATTCAGAGAGTCTCAACATGTATATTTCCATTGAAAATTTGGTATAAATTCTAAATACTAGAGAAAATAAACATGTGTAAGTAAACTGTGATCCTGCCTTGTCTGTTAGTCCAGGATGCCTGTAAAAAGTCCCTTTTAATAGCATTTTCTTACATGTCTGTTTCCACAGAAATTAAAAATGAACTAATTTATTTATTGTTAGAACCAGCCGAAAAATTCACTGCCACAGCCCAGATTTTAACCCAGACCTCTTGCTTTCTGTATGATTGCTCTAACCATTGAATTGCTGTGACAACATACCCGTATGATTTTAAATTCTCCAACTGATTCAGGTTTTTACTCGGGTTAAGTCACTTCCTAAAATACTTGAGTGACAACTTACTATCATTAGTATCCAGGTAATATCTTTATGGCATACAGTTTGTTAGAGGTTGCAAATACTAAATGTTCAGTTTTCAAATGTGTTTGTTACACACATCATTATAGATGTCCCATTAATAAAGTATCATAGACTGAAGGTTAATTATATATTCTATAAATAAACCTTTCAGATAAAATAATGCCAGTTTTTCAGGCATTTTGAAAGAGATTGTTTTTTTACAAACATATTTGCAGCATCTAATAATTTTTTTTACTCTTGTGTAAGCTAAGTTAGGAATTGAAAATTAGTTTTGTAACACTACATCACTTACTTTTTATTTCGGAAAACATGTTTCAGAAGCCATGTGCTTCCATTGTCAATTCCTTTGGTCGACTCAGTAATAACTAAGTTAGGAAGTTGAATCAAATCCTATATTGAAACATCTTCAAACATTTCAGTAGCTCTGAGCTACTGAAGCAATGCTATTATTACTTTAATTTGCCTACTGTTTTAGCACATCATAAGGTATATTTAAAGTAATTAAAATATTATAAAAACTTAAAATTTTTGCTTTCAGAGTCTGTCTCACTGTGAGCTTATAACAGACGAAGGAATTCGCCACCTAGGAACATCTCCATGTGCAGCAGAAAACTTGACTGTATTGGAACTGGACAACTGCCCCCTTATCACAGATGCCTCTTTGGAACATTTAATTTCCTGTCACAATCTACAGCGAATTGAGCTCTACGACTGTCAGCTTATAACTCGAGCAGGCATTCGCCGACTAAGGGTATGAACAACATGCTGCCTTGACTTTTTATGGACTTTTAAATCAATCATAGCTCAGGTTTTAGTAAATTCACACTTTTTTTGAAGCATTAACTATAGATTTTTAAAGTAAACATTTATATGTGCCATATTATAAATTACTTAAGTATTAAGCAATTTCAATATTACCATTACCAGTTTCATCCCTGATGTACCCTAAGTTAGGAACAACTAACACCACAGCAATAATTAGTGCTAAATGGAAATTATAAATCAGCAATATAATAATTTTGTTATTGTTGCTCAGTTCCCAGAATTCTTGCCATAAATCCCATAAAAACAATAATTGAATGTCTGCTAACCCATTGTACTCATTTATTTTTAACTTGATAAAGTATTCTTCTAATTCTTTGAGATATCTCCAAAATTTTCTTTATTGCTATCCCAGTTTTTCTTAATCTTCTTCCAATCTGTTTTTACCAGACAATAAAATAGAATATAAATATTTTCACTCATTTACATAATAGACTTATATGCTACTCCAGTGTTCTTTAGTTTCTTTTTATTCCCCAAATCCCTAGTCTAAGCCATACTAAACCTTTATACTCCTATTACATCTGTTGATATAACCTACACTCATTAAATCCTCATTTACTTTTTAAAACAGCAACAGAACTTTTCTCTAGTAGCAGCATATGTTATTTAACCTCGTCTCTATCAAAAACTATCTACTTTAAATTGTTTCTCCCTATCCACATTTTCTCCACTCCATTGAATGTCAGTTGTTATATTATTGAGTAAAGGGTTCAAAGTATACAAAAATGTAAACAGATTTTGTTTATTCAGATCAGAGGCATAGTGGGGTTTTGGAGTTTGAAAGCCCTCTTTCAAAAAACAAAAAAACAACAACTAATTACTGCACCTAACCCTTTACATAATAGTGGTCTTTATATTTGCCACCTAATTAAGGTCCTGAATAATATGAATCACTCTCAAGAGAAATTACATTATATAGATTTCTAATTAAATGGATTAAACATTGGCATTTTTGTAGGTCAGAAAAGAAACAATGCTTAGTACCTAAATAATATATGATATTATGGTAGACATAACACAAAAGCTATAAAAACACTGATGTATGCCATTAACAGTATACCATTGTGTCAATATTACTATTAACATTTTAAAACTGTTGCAAATACAAATGAAGTTGGACACTACTTGGCACCACCAAATCTTCTTGCTTATTTAAACTTGCCTTCCAAATTATTTGGAAATTGTAACTCTATTTTATCACAGGCTAATTAACACCACAATGAATGTCTCCTTTGTTCATTTAAAAGGGTTTTTGACTCTTACAGGGCATTATGCCTCTGTCAGCAACCAAAAAATTTTATTCTTATTATTACTACTATCATCAATATTAAATTAATATGCTACAGTTGACCATAGGAGAGCACTGGAGTTGTATGCATAAAAAAAGAAAAATATGAAGTGCTCCATTCACATGACCTTCTCTATCTATTTTGCAACAAACTATTCTTAAAAAGAGTATTCTTTCATCTATTTCATACCAATTGACATGAACATTAGCACAAATGGTCATATTACTTGCTTCATTGTAAGTAGAAGGGAAATAGGGGAATCCACTAGGCTGAAGCAAGAGTCAAAATCCTTTCAAAGGGAATTATTATGTGAAACAATTGAAAGTTGGTTCTATTTATGTGGCCAGGAGTAAAACAAATATATATGAAACCAATGGAAACTCTCATGTTAGAAAAGTTTAAGTATTTCAAAATGAACAATTTTGACAAGGAATATCTCTGAAATGGTTAACTCAAAAAAAGTGTGTGTGTGGGGGGGGGTGTTTTTTACGGTTTACCAGTTATTTAAAGTCACCCAGAGTGAAGAGGACTACAGAGGCTATTCCTAAGAGATTCAGAGTATCCATATTATTTTTCATTCATTGCAGCCATTTTTGTGAAAATAGAACATTTCAGAAAAAACTTCCATGTAAAAGATAACTTGGGGTTGGGAGATTTTCCTGAAAATTTTCATGTTACCTCCTTGGAAGAATTTTCGTTTTTGAGTAATGCTGGATACACACACATACAGATCTTTTTGTAAAAACGCTTTTTTTTTTTATCTATTGATCCTCAAAATATACATTTTGGTGCAATCTTGGTATCAAATATTTGGGTGGAATATCTTCTTCAATTACTATGTACATTGTACATATATGCTGGAGAAAGTAATATTTAGAGACCTTAAGATTAAAATTTTGTGGAGATGGAGTTGAGTGAACATTCAAAAGATTTCACTTACCATGTCTGGTAACGGTTTGGTTGGCGGAGTATCACCTGGTGACATAGATTGGAACCATTTTGAATCAAAGTTTCCCTTTCAGAAGATCATGACTCATCCTTTGTTCTTCTTAATGAGGATCTTCTCCAAATCCTTTACATTTCTTGTGGACTTAAAGAGTTTGATATCTTCACTGAGTTTAAGAAGAACGAAGGACGAGTCATGAACTTTGAGATTCCAAAAGACATAATATTTTATTCAAAATGGTTCCACTCTATGCTGCAAGATGGTACATCACCAACCAAGCTGTTACTCTTACTGGATACTCAAGCCAGTTAATAATATAGGCAAAAGCCTGTACTTGCATTTATTGTATGGTGAGTGAAAACTTTGGATGTTCAGTCGACTCCATCCACAAAATTTAATCTTACATTTTTTTCACTGCATTAAATTCCCTTTTCATTGAAATTTAGTAACTTTTTTCCTTTTCTTTTATTCTTTAATCAGGTAGGTCATATTAGACAAAGAATGAAATAGGTTTCAATGCTTAAATGAGCCTTGTTCCATAGAGCTTTCTTCTCAAGATAAGGAAAATCCAAGAAAAAATCTTATCTGGGTATCTCACCCTCACAGAAATTCAAATAATATACAATACAGTATATATGATGTATAAAGAAGCTGACAGATAAATTTTCATTCTAGTTTTCAACTACATGTAGACCAGTTTTTTCAGTATCAAGATCTGCAGCTTTTTTTTGTTAGAATCACTGAGTAGAATATTGAGCATAAGACCATTTCACTTTTGGAATTGAGAAACACATTAATCAGAACCAGCTTACATAAATTTTTATTCTTCTACAATCAGTTGGTGCTGCAATGTAATGAATTACACAGATTTCACTGCAAGCATAGTATGTAATCAAATCAATTTTATTTTCACTTGAATTAGTATTTGTACTAAAAAAAATTCTCTCCCACCAGAATCATCTACCGAACATCAAGGTGCACGCTTATTTTGCTCCAGTTACACCGCCACCAACTGCTGGGGGTTCCCGGCAACGTTATTGTCGATGTTGCGTCGTCTTGTGAACGGAGCTTCACTGCATTGATGCACCAACATTTCGCACAACTGGACCAAAGTGTTATATGTGCTGAATCTGTTTCTGCTCCTGCAGTCATCGCAGAAAAGATTTTGATAGACTGTTTCATATTTTGACAGTGTAAAAAACAAACAGTTCACAAAGGAGATATGATTATTTATGTTAAAAAGAAAAAAAAGGATATCTTGCAGAAGAAAGATGTCTAATGAAATGTTTGTCTTACAAACAAAGTGACGCCAAGAGATCTGCTTAAATACTATTTGATTATGTTTACTGGACTATCATGGAACTACAACTGTATTTTTGTTAAATGGATGTTTTTATGTTATATGTATTACCAGTATATCTTCCTCATACTGCTGGATGTTCGGTAGCAATTTTGGTCTCTCTCATCTTTGTTAATGCCTGTGTAATCAGATATTTTTATTTTGTTATGCATGCCCAATTATTTTTGTCTTTGGACAGTCTGTGTACAGAGAAAAGTAAATCCAGAAAGGATTCACAGAGTGGTTATGGCATTATGTATCTGCTGAAATTCAGAGAAGTTAAAAGGAAGAGGCTCTAAAATATCCCGTGCTGAGGCCCAGGCTGAGTTGCATTTTTAAGTAATGCCTATTTTTGTCTATTTTTTTTGGTTACTTTTGTATTGACATGCTCATTTTTGTGCATTAATGTGTAACTTTTTGCTGCAATCTGCTTACATTAAGGTAAAGTCTTTGGTATTCAATCAAATGTATTCGTGATGATTTATCCCAATTGTTGATATTGGTTCACAATGCAGTTGACACAGCCTAGGTTGATTCTTTTATAACATGCATAATCCATATGCCAGGCTTGTCTGTAATAAGTTGTTAAGCATTATTACTAGAGCTTAAGAAAAAAAAATTCCTTGTAGAGCCAAAACCCAATTTAGGTTATATAAACTTCTTAAAATTTAAACTTTGCAGCTAATGTACTAGTTTACTTAGGGTGAAACAGCTGTTGTTTGTTTTTCTTTATTTTTCAAACAAGGTATTGCGCTAAGTTTCTTCTTTTTCTTTAAAATTACAATATATGAATTTTTTTTAAACATGCTGATGAAATTAAATTTCATGTGGGTTGTATGCCAGTCAAGATGAAAGTATGATTGAGTTTTGTAGGAAAAAAATCTATATATTTAGGAAATTGATGGCATTACAGTAAATAACATGAAGTGTCCTACTTCATCCACCAAATGCAGAAAGTTTTGTGTTCGTGTTTGAAGAATTCTAGCAGCTCTTTCTCCTTGAGTTATATATACCATAAAGTCAATCCAGTAATAAAGTACATACAATAGCAACTCACCTCTGAAGTTATGAAACTCGGATACCTGAGTTAACCTTGGAAGTTACAAGAGAACAATATATATAGGATTCTGAGAATTAAATCCTAGAAGTGGCATTAAGCTTTTGGAGTATGATTCAACTTCCATACCAGGGTTATCGTTCATACTGCCCTACATATTCCTCTGCTTTATTCCGTGCCCACCATCATAACTTTTTTCTTCAGTTCTACAAATGGATAGCCATTCATTATGTGGTTGGGAGATAATGGAGCAAGTACCTATTGAGCATAAAATCAATAACAATTAAAATTAAGTGGAGATGAGTGATGAAGTTGTTTTTATGTCATCATCTTTTGAATGTTATGTAGTAATTCAATAGACATCCAATTAGTCTAAAGAGTCATACAGAATTTTTGTGTGTTAAAACTAAAATCCATGCTTGGTATAGCTCATAACACACAACAGAATAGCAGATAAGTCTGGCTTTCTCATTGGCATACACATCCCTGAAAAATCTTGACTGTTACTAAAGGGGTGAACTTTAATGTCATCAGCATATAATAAAGCCTCAAGAAATGAGAGTTATTATCTACTATTTGAAAAACAGAAAAATAATTGTTTTTATAACTAGTCATTGACAATCAGCAGAAAAATAACTTTGGCACATTTGTCAATAGTGTGTGTCAAAGCTATTGGCTACTAATCACCTCTTTTGCATTTAACTCAGAGCAGTCTGTAATGTCAAGATCCTTTGTACATTCATTGGTGGAGGGATTTTGCACTCTCTTATTTTAGACTAGTTAAATATTACAGCATTGCTTTAGTGTTCATTTTTATTGTGCTTTCAACAACATATAACATTTCTGGTGTTAAATTTCCTCTTACTGTTGCCTCCTTAGAAGCTTAAGTTGTTGGATGCAGAAAGATACCTAATATGCATCATATTCACATCTGACAAGTATTGTTCAAGTTAAAAAATGTTGAGGTTAGAATTATATCTTGTCTTTCATAATATTGGCTGTAGTTTTACTCTCTAACCCCACAAAAGAGAAGCACTACAAGTTTACAAGCACAGAAAAATGTATTATTATTTAAAAGTTTTGAACACACTAATAACACAAGTAACTTACATGGGAACATAAACCATGAGCAATTATTAAAACAAAATGAGACAAAATCCTCAAATATTTAATGTTATTAATACTAAACTTGCTGCACAACTTTTGGATACAGCCTTCTTATTCCACAAGTATCCTTTGCTAGGAAGTTCATGCTAGATTTCAGCATGAAGGGCCTCACCTGTCTAAATCATGATACATGTTGGCCCAGACATGATTTTGAATTAGGCACTATTTACTTACAAGGAATCATTGGCAAATTGAGCTGCAATTTTTTTATAGTAAAAATACATAGAAAACAAAAATATCCATATTTTGGCATTCTCTCCCATAGGTTCTTTATTTTTATAAAGTTTTAGGGTGTAATATAACTTAAAGTCTGCTTTCCGCTCAACAAGCTGGTGTTGATATACTTTGGCCTGCTCTAAAGATAACTTACAACCAAGAGTTCTTTTAGCAAAGAGAATATCAGTTATAGATAATGTTTTATTTTCCCCAGTGAAGGGTGTCTTCAAAAAAGAAAGAAAGAAAAACTGAAGAGATAAAAGTTGCTCATTTTTATGCAAGTAATTAAATATTAATATTAGTGAATATTTTTTTTTCTTAAGCTGAAACATGGGTATTTTTATTTTCAATGTACTTTACTAAAAAAATTCCCAGCTTAAAAATGTAACAGTGACCCCTTGTTTGTTGCATTACAGCATGCAGAAATTTCCACCATTAATTTATAGCCAAAGCATATTTTTGTAATTAATGAGCAAAGCTCCTCCCTCCCCAAAAAAAGAAGAATTAACAGTTTTCAAGCCTGTAACCTAGATGGCACACATTAAACTCCCTTCTAGAAAGAGTTAAACATACAGCAATGAATATTTCATCACCAGATGCTGCAATAAAATTCAGTGGAAATGAAGAGGGCTCAACAAAATTCTTCCTGATGATATCTCAAACATTAGTGTTTGAGGTATTAAAACAATGTTTTAATCAAAATATTTAGAGCAATTTCTGAGAGAATAAAACAGGAATTGCTTCATTTACATATTTGTTTGATATGGGGGATGTTTATGAAAACTTTGGCCTTGCATCCTTAAAAATTCACGTTTATCCAACATCTTTAATGAGCTATTATAAGATTTATCTAACATTTTTTAAGGAAAATAAATAATGAAGGCCCATATGTTTGAAAGCCAAGATGTATCAGTTTTAAATGACTTGTCATGGAAGATATTGCTGAATGAAATTATGATACTAGTAATTGATGGCTTTTTTTCATGTTGAGTTGGTTATCATATCACACCATTATTACATTCCTAGCAAGGCAAATATCAGCAGACATATTTGTAAACCAAGGGACCAGAAACACACCACTGTGTATCCTTTCTGGATGACTGGAGATTTAAGGGTTATCATGTATGAATGTTACATGACATGCATTTATCAGAAACATAGTTTCTTACAACCTGTAGTGGTGCAAACAAATTTTTCGTTCTGTGTGCAAACTTGACCATTATATGTACGTACAACATATCAAGTGAACTGGTATCCAGATGCACATCTCAAGGAAGGTTTGCATGTGGAATTATCTTTCACGGAAATCTGTGTTGCTTTGCAGAATGATGTTACTTTTATGTGCCACTTGCTGTGATAACTGTCGTGTAACAGATACATGCCTACTTACTTATCCTTGTATTCTTCAAATCGCCACTATTTCCATAATTGAAGAACCAGCTAGAAAAGGTTTAGGGATGACTCCTCTTCCCAAAATAAAAACAAATAAAAAAATGTTTTGCCTCAATAAGCCTGTGATACAATGAACTAAATACTGTATTTAGAAGAAAAAACTATTACATACTATTATAGAGATGAAAATTATTGCATTTAAAATAATTTTAAAAATAGTTGAGACTTGCATGCCACATAATATAGGCAATATTTTTATCCTAAAAAAATAAATTAAACAAGCACTTTGGCTAAGTTGAGCTAGATGTGCAATATAGCAAAAATATGAAAAGCAGAAAAATAAAAAAAATTACATTGAACCAAAATAATGAATTATGTAGTTTTGCATCTGCATTGCTTAACATGAGTGTTCCATTATTATTATAATTATTGTTCCCCTTGGGTGTTGTATCTCAAATGATGGAGATAAGTTTTTAATACTTAAGAAATTATGTGCTGTGTGGAACAGGAGTGGAAGAGTAAATTATTAGCAGCTCATTCTACAGATAGTCTCTTGTAAATTTGTTTAATACTTTTTTTTGTAAAGTTTTGTACCTTTTAATATGAGTTTAAATAATATGTTGCTTGCAAGCAATAAATACATGAAGTTTTTAAACAGACAACGAAGTAAATGGAGTTATGTTAAAGAAATGTTCTTTCAAAATGGATAGCTTTGCCTCAACTCAACCATAAAAATATGCAAGGATCATGTCATAACTATTGATCAGTAATTTATAACCTCTTGGGTTTATCTTTCCATTTTCCTACCAGACATTCATATTCATTTTCCCAGGTTGAGTACATTTTTTAAGATATTTCATAGTGATGTTTAAAGCCTGGTGGACACTGGTGATATATAAAGTAATTTGGGAAGGAAATGTTCCAGGCCTGAGTTTAGAATACTTTCTGGCCATTTACCTGTAAAAAGCACAGTCAGGGAGGATGGTACTGGCAGGATTTGAACCACATATCTCCTGATTACAAGTCCATGTCTTAACAACATTGGCCATCTGTGTGCCATGACTGCTGTACATATCCCTGCCTTGTGAATCTTGTACCTTGCACCTTCCTAAACAAAGGTCAATATAGGGAGAATACATCACAAGTAGCCAAAGTTGTTAAGGCATGGACTCAAAACAAGGTTTGCGGTTCAAATCCTGCCAACACCAACCTACCTCATAAATGGCAAATGTTGGGAAGGTACCCTAAACTTAAACCTGGAAAGTTTTCTTCCCATATTTCCTTTCCAAATTATTTATGTATCACCAGTGTCACTGCAAGTGGTGTCATTAGTAATAAAAGTGGATATTAAACACTAATAAATAGGGAAAATATGGTGTATGTTATAGTATCTTTCAATCCTGCTTCTGCAGAAGTGTTGTGACAATATTGATATTATAGGCATTATCAGGTAAATACACAATCAGCTACTTGGGGATCAGGCCTCTAGTGTCAAATAGATACCCCAAAAATTATTTGCTTTTCTGCCATAAGCTCTTTGAATTTACATGAAGGAAAACTGCTTTTAATGTGAAATTAAATTGGTTACTGAGCACACATCCATCCCTTATTGTAATAACATCAATTTAAAAATCATGAGTAAGAAGTTTGTAATTACTAATCAGTAATTATGACACTGTCCAATGATTAACAGATTCACAAAATAAGTAAATGTGCCTTTGTTCATGAATAAGTTATATACAGTTATTTATAAATGTATTCTTGGTTTTCTAATAGAGTACACTAAATGGATACACTTATCGTTAATTCTCCTCCTGATTATCATCTTTGGGCCAAAAGTATGTGTCTCCTCAAATTTGCGCAGAGACTCATGATCCTATTCCACAGTCAAATTGGAGAAGAAAAAAAATCTTGTGTTCCACTTTCTATGCTCTACCATTTATAATGGATATAAACACTACTTTGCGAAAGCTTATTTTTCTATTTTATGAATTTTGCAGAAATAGTTACATATTTATACTGGATTTACTTTCTGTATTCTTTCCATGCAATATATCAAAATCTGAATGTTGAAAGGACTTGAAAAGAATTGCAAAGATTTGAACAGTTCATGCTATCAATAACAAATAACTCAAAAATGACTTATAGCACAAAATTGTCTTTGAACCAAATTGTGTGTTTTAGAGAGAGACAATTTTTTGTGAGTGCATTTTTGTCTATTGTTTAATATTTATCAGTTATATAAGATTATACAGAATTCCTTCTGCATGAAGAGAACTGCATAGGTCATTTCCAGAAAATTCAAGAATACATTTTATTTCTCATGTAAAAATCTTTAATATTATGCTAATCAACATTATTATCCATTTTTGAGAAATAAACAGTTTCAAAAAATGTGCCATATAAAGAAAAAAGTCTTGGGGATTTTATTGAAAATCATGTTGCATCATCGGAAGATACTCATCTTAAATACCAAGTTTGTTATTTATCCAGCTTTTCTTTTTGAGATTTGCTATCCATAGACACACAAAGACTGTTTCCTAAAAAAAATTTTGTTTTTTGTTGCAGGGAACATGTATTTCTAGTGCAATACAATACTTCACCTACTTTATGTGGTAAAAAAAAAAAGAAAAAAAGAAAAAAAAAAAAAAAAAAAAAAAAAACATTAGTTTTTATAGACATAATCAAAAACCAAACTACAAGGTAGCCAAAATAATTAAGGCACAGAGACTTGTGAATGGGATGTGTGTGTTTAATCTCCCATCAGGAAGTCCTCTACTGAGGTTTTAAAGTTTTCCTCAGTTCTCATTACTGGCAAAAGCTATGAAAGAAGCATAAACTTAGGCCTGAAGCATTTCCTTTCTAAATGATTTTATTCCATATATCATTATCCACCACCTGTGATGCTTTATGCAGCAAGAACAGGCATTAAATACTACTTTAAAAAATTATAAAATAAACTTGCCAGCCTGCTAACATCTATTCAAGCTATTCATCTGCACTGCAATTATTTGAGAACAATTCAAGATATAATGGAAGGAAGCAACAGTGGCAAGTTAACCTTTAATCAGCTCACATAGGGGTTCATGGCAGTAAGCTGGCAATTGTGTTATGCTAAGCTCTACTGTAATATTACATCTTTTCACTGGTTAACTTTTTGCTATGCTAACCTGAGAATTACACCCAGAATATGAATATTCCATTAACTTTTTCTCCAGTTTGGCTGTAGAATAGGATCCTGGAGTATTAGTGCATAAATTGATGGACACCTGTGTGAGCGTGTCTATATATATATATATAGTGCAGAAAATATGGCATAAAAAAGCAGTACCAAACTAAACATTTTGAGGGGATAGTTAAGAAAAAATAAACAATGACCTATCTTCCCAAAATAATCAAATTTAATATTTTCCTGAATTTGTTTATGGGATTTCAGCCAGGTTGTGAGGGATTGATTGGAACTCCAACACTTTGAAGACTTCCATTGTCTTCATTTTTGGGGAAACTGAACTGAAAATGATGAAAGTTTTTGAAACATTGAAGTACCAACCCATCACAACCTGGCTGGAAACCCAAGAACACTTTCAGATAATATTCACCAGGAAAACCTCAGTTATTTTAAATTTGATATTATTTTGTACTATAACCCTATCAATACCAGATGGTGCAGATCCAAGTGGTCCAAGTTAGTATAGAGTAACTACAGGTAAATGAATTGCTGAAATGGACTCACTATTTACTGAAGATGTTGAAAGTGGCCCCTTGCAACATCAATATGGAGCTGTGCCCATCTATTCATATTCAGATACACCCTGCATAAAGTTCTGATATTGATGGCAGCTATTTTGCAAGTTGAATGTTATCTTTCAGTTCTTAAAATTGCTAGCCTACACATGATATGGCTTAAAACCAAGACTTTAATATCTGCTGCCAACTCCTACTTATGCTTGTTGAGCCAATTTATATGTATGGCAATCTCAATAATTTCTGGTCTGCAAACAAGGGATTCTTTCTTGATTTACATTTTGCACTTATCCTATAGTACGCCACTTTTTAACTTATTTCTGTATTGCCAGTATTACCTCTACCCAGATACTTATCTTTGAAACTTCCTAAATTGAACTTGTTTTCATATATGCTTCTACAATTTGAATCGAAAGAGGCATTTTCCAGAATGCGAACAACAGCATGTATATATATATATGAACTAATGAAATAGACTGAAATGTTGGCGGCATTATTATTTATTTATTTATTTATTTATTTTTTTTTTTTGGGTAGCTTAATGTCCTTCAATGTCATATTGGATGATGAATGTAATCTGGTGAAATGATGCTTAAAGTTACTTGACATTCATCTTCACAGGATAAGAAAAAATGCTGGAAAAAATCTTATCCAGGAACCTTGCCCTAAGCAAGATTCAAACTTGCAACCTCTGCCAACTATTGACTATTTATATTGCATAAAATTGCCCATTGTACTGCAGCTTGATTTAATTTTAATTTTTAACAGAAATTTATATTACTACACAATGAAAATCTTATATTTGCATTCAAATAGGAGACAGGTCATTTTATCTGTGCCATCCTATATATAAAACCTACAACTTACAGATGTGGTATAATATAAGAGTGCCACATGAACATAAAATGAAATCTGACTTTATAAAACATCTCTTACCTGTCAAAATGAAATGTAACTCTCACAGCAAGTGTGTAGAGATACTGTCTCAACCAATGAATACTGGTACATGGTGAAAAACTATTATATGCGTATACTGTTGCTTTGAACAAATTGATGTTACCATAGCAATGAGTAGGCTTCACAACACAAATCCAGCAGCACTGAATGTCAGACATCCTGTACAAGAGTGCATTTTGTTTCCATCTGACATACTAAAAACAGATTTCACAGCTGAAGACAGCATGGTGGATTTAATGTAGACATATGTAATACAGTAGATAAGCTTCTGTAACTTTTCTTTTTATGGAAGTTTGTACACAATGTTGTTATATTCAGTTGTTTGATGAGTCTATTAATTACACACTTACTTGGGATTTTTGCTCGAACATGTTTTGAAGGAAACTAGTCCTTTGAAACATGTTCCAGCAAAAATCCCAAGTAAGTGTTGTTTAGTGTACTTAATCAACTCGTCAAATAACATCTTCTGTTAACCCTAGTTCTAATGTTTAAAATCCTTATTTTAGCACTGCCTTTGTACCCTATTTTCTGTATATTGTTTTTTCATACTGAGTTTTGTATATATATATATAGACACGCACACGTTAAAAAAAATTACTGGCAACATGAGCCTGTAGACATTAAGGTTATCCATTACATATATGCAAAAGATTGACCTTACACTATTCTAAACTTAAAAACCTTTAGGTTTTCTTTCACTAGTTTATCATTTATGCCAATATAAGTAAAAAGAATATGTTAAAATTTATGTATTTTTAATTATAATTAGATGCTCATAAAGTGATGTGTAACTTTCGATGTGCAGCCAAGGGTTTACTTTCTCATTATGCTGTTCTTGCATGCAACTACTCATTCTGGGTCTGAAATAGTGCTTAATTTTATTTTTTTTTTTGTGGTATTTAGTGTATCTATTCATTTTTCTTGAAGGCAGTAGTAAAAGAAACTCCCTGAACTTTCCTTTACATGAGCACTTACTTTTGCATTTGTCTTCTTTGTACTTGTAAAATATTTTCAGTGTGTTAAAAGTTCATAAACAGTAAAATTCAAGTTAAAATATGGCCTTAAAGATATGTGCATATAATTTTTCACAATTTGTTATATACATACACGATATGTGTTGCTCATATTATGAGGGATGATGTTTAATTTTCTAGATTCTAAGAAATTATGGGACATTATTTTCTGTTAGTAGCACTGTAAAGGGCATAGGGAAATAAGTGTTGGAGTAGATGATTTTTGTTTCTCAGTTGTTGGTTTGGATGAGACAATTGAGTGGCATATTTCTGTTGCTGGAGTTGCATGTTGAATACCAGCTTTTAAATGTGCAATAAAACAATTCCTGCAATACCAAACTCCTGCTGGTGTTGCTAGAATCATTAAATAAACTTTACTATCATAATTATGTTCGGTCGTCTCCTTAGCAGGCTACTTGCCAAGCGGCAGACCAGGGTTTGATTCCTGGTACTGGCATGGGGAATTTTCCCCTGCTGGGAGACCTGGACTTGGCTGCACTCAGCCCTGTGAGATCCCTGAGGGGCCAATTGAGGAGCTACTTGATTGAGAAATAGCAGCTCTAGATAAAAAAGACCACATCAACCGGCCGGGAGGGACTTGAGGTGCTGATCACGTCTCACCCTCCAGCACTGCACCCCACTTTGGGCCGAGATGGAGGATGCAGTGGCCGGGCAGTAGACCAAGGTCCCTTGTGGACTGTTGTGTCATGGAGTTATGTTTATCAGTGAACATTGGCAAAACACCTTTTGCAAAAAGTAAATTGCCAAACTATCACGCAACATATGTTCCAACATTGTTTCTTATTGAAAACATAGAATCAGACTGAAAAATTCTATGCCATAGCTAGGATTTGAATCCCAGACCTTCGGTTTTGCATGCTAAATTGAGTTAACATGACAGCGTGCCAGCACAACATTAAATTCTGCAACTGACTCGCATTTTTCTCAGTAAACCGCAATACATTGTCAATGTATCTTTGAGTCTTGATTCAATATATCCAATTTTAGTCGCACATGGTTTGTGTGGAAGGATAACCATCATTGATTGACCTAATAATGAAACCTGGGACTTAAAGTGTACTTTTAAGATTGTAAGTTGCCATTGGGGTTTATCTCAAAATGAATCTGAGAATGCCTTACATTTACTGGGGAAAATGTGTGTTAGTTGAGGAAAGTTGCCAGCATATTGCCATAATAGTTGAATTGATTACAGCAATGGCATGGAGAGCCAAAGAGTGTGCTTCAATCCTGGCTATAGCATTAGGTTTTTAAGCCTTGATCTTACACATAGCTTATGTGGAAGAACAATTATCATTGTTTTTAATTGTTACTGCCAAAACTTCACAATGCCAATTGCCTCTTTCATTTTAGGCCTACTGAAGTACTTACTGTGGACAAGACAAAGCAATCTACTCTTACCCTCTCTGTCTTAGGAAACTACAAGACACTAAGCAGCAAGACATTTACAAAGCTGAGACATATTTAAGGTCTCCTCTATTTTCTATAAATAATGTTCGCCTATGGTTTTCAGCCAAATGTTGATTTCATTAGAAACAAGTTTCTGGTCACCTCTGTCTTCATATATTTTCTTATCTCTACAAACTCTACTTGAATTAAAAGAGCACCTTTTCCTTGACTAAAGTCTAGAAAAACAATAGCACGCACCACGACCCTTGAAATAGCAGCCATAATGGAAGTTCTGTATATTCTTCTGTACTTGTTATTCAAGGCATACTGTATTCAGTTCTGCCAATACAAATTGTGTATATCTGAAAATTCTTTAGAATCCAGGAAAAGATATCCTAAAGTTGCGCATCCAGCATGTGAAAAAACAGGAATGTGAGATGGATTATGGCAAGATTTTTATGCTCGAGGACAGTTTGTCTTTATTTTTTGGGTGAAATGACATTGAAAGTAATGGGATATTTTATATTTTGGCTTTCTTTGCATAAGCCTCTGTTATCAGAGAATAAACTATAGTAGCATTTAAACAATCATAGTATGCAAAATAATTGTAGTATTTTGTAATACATATTAAAGTTTTCGAAAATGAAACAATACATTACAAATTAAAATTACTGCAAACACAATTATATTTAACTCGAGACAAAAGGGGCAAGTTACAAGTATTTCTGTTCATCTCAATATATGTTAAATTTCTTAATAAATAAATGAATAAAAAAAATTCATAGAATGTTTGTAGATGTGTTTATGCTATACATTTAATGTTAAATGTATACCAGAAAGTTAATCTATGTTTTTGCACATGCTTTAGAAATGCATCATACATAAAAAGGAATGATTTATGGAATTATTTACCTCTGTTGTGCTGAACCAGAGCTTATATGAAAGAATGTCCAGAGAGAAACTTCATTATTTTCAAAGCTGATTTCCCAAAGAACAACAGACATGATGTGCCAATATCATCTTATAGGTATTTTGAGGATAGGAATGAGGTCATAATGCTGTGGATGTAAATTTTCAAGTTATAAATAGGTTTGATGAAGTCTGACAATAGGCAGTTTTCCATGGAATGTCATAAGAATTAAAAAATTAACATGGACTAACATAGTACATAATTACCTCAATGAAAACTCGCATATTACATTTGGCTTTTCCTCCCTCTGAAGAAACATTTCTTCTTTTCACCACATTTGAACTTTAATCAATATGCTTTAAATGCATTTCTACAGTAGTATGCTACCCAATTTTAAATCACAGCTCTTTATTTGCTTAAAAATATTTAAATGGTATGAAAGTAATTTATAATCCTTAAGGAGATGAATTAGATTACTGCATAAATTTATGTGATTGCTCTATTTTAATTTTATACTAATTTTGATGTGCAGTTTAATGAAATATTGATTTTAAGCTACAAGACAAAGGTATCACAACTTAGTGGTGTTAGCAAAGCAAAAAATGCTTATACTAACATTTTACCATTGGTTTTAGAATAAAAATCCTTCTTGAATATTTACATTCACCAGTATGAAAGCAGGAAGTAATAAATAGCTCTATAAACTGTGGTCCTCCGAAAATAATAAGTGATTTTTTTTAAATTCTACGTCATGAGGAAGTTTCTCCATATGCCCAATTGATGCCTTAGTATGAAATTTGTAGTGGGCCATAAGAATCCTATTAAGCTTATTTAGAAGCAGCAAAAGAAAATATTAAATTAGTATAAGTGGACCAATGTTATAAGTACAGTTTTGATATATAAGTAAATCATAGAATTATAACCTGAAAGAGGTTTGACTATAGTTGACATGTTTTATTTTTTCCATTAGACATAATTAAATACATGTTGCAATAATTTTTGTAACTTCTAACCCAATGTGCAATACAACATAAGTTTACAATGGTTTTATTCATAATAGTGGAAGAATTAATGTAACTATGCATTGACCATTGGTTTAATGATCCATAAATGAGTTTCTGAAACAGAAAACTTCAAAATTATCCTGTTCAATACTTGACCCTATCCTCAAAATACTAATGCAACCCCTATTTCAAGCTTAAATATTTAACACATTTTTCTAAAGTGTTAATATGCCTAACACTGTACATCTTACTTTAATATGAGTCTATCTGTATAATGACTGGTAATCCTGATTGTATGAGAATATTAAGACTGATGAGAAAATGTTATTTAAATGTGTATTTTGTACTGCAAGATTCCAAGACACATGTATAGATGTTGTTCAGTACAGAAAAGTTTATATAGGAAATATGCTTATACAATATGACATAACTGTTGGTAGAATTGTGCTACTAATGCTTCAAATTTCATATGTTCACAACATCCATTCTCTGTTATTATCAATGCTAATATGTCATTTTAAAATAAATTGTTTTGTTAATAAAGAATTTAAATGTTTCTAATCAACCAGCTTTAATTTTTTGTTCCCCATAATTTAGAAGTTATGATGGCTGTCTTAGAATGCAGCTTTAGATTATCTAGCATTAGCGTCAGAACACAATGACTGACAGAGTTCTGTATCCCACCAACAGGCATGAGAATAGTGCTGCAAGGGAACCATCCAATTTCTCCATTCAATGTAACAAGTGCTGTGTTTTAAAAAGGTTTTCTGTGAGCAATTCTAGATGCCAAGCTTGTAATCCTTAGTGCTACATCAAAGACAATCATAAAAATACAGTAAACCTGTATTAAGTAACCTCCAATGGTTTTCATTGAAAATTGGTCTTTTAGAGGAGTGATTGCTTAATTGTATTCTATTAAACTAATTGGGAATGTAATATAAAGACCCTAAAATGTAGATCCAGGAACTTTGAATCCTCAGTATGGAATGCAAGTCCTAGCGAGCTTCTAAACTCCCTCTGTCTACCAGAAAAATATACCTTTGTTGTTCTTTAAGGTGATATCTAGCTTACTAAACCCCCCCGGCATGCGAACACACATTTTGAAAGTGGATATAACACTTATGTGCATCAACCCTGCAGGGAAAAATACAAAGAACTTTGATAGGGGCGACAGCCATTTAGCATGCCATCTACTAGCTAGCCAGACTAGCACTGGAGAGCATTTAGGTGTCTCACAACCCTGCCCATCGCATCATCACACAGATGTATCCAATCTCCCATGGGTGTCGGGACCACTACCTTGCCAAGTCCAACTCAATCCAAAAAGCTTCCTTCTGGGAGGAACTCGATGTTTCCCGGCTACTTCTAGTAATGTCAGAAGTAACATGGGTGCTTGGCTGTATCACTTAAAACAATAACATTCTTCTTCCTTACATTTGCTTGGGGAACACCCATGTTTCAATAAGCATTGTTAATTCTTTACCAAGCATTGTGAAGTTTGGTTTTTTGAAAAAAATTGTTTTGATTTTTAGAAAGATACTCTCTTGGAGAAAAAAAGAGAAGATGAGTGGAGGGTAAATAAACAGACTCACTTATTGATAAAATATAACATGTCTGGGCTTGTAGGCCGTGGTCGAATCTTAAAATAATATTCTATCAATAATAACACTGGCCGTGAAAGCCTACGAGCATATTTGAACAGACTCACCTTATTTCTCAGATGCTTCATATTTAAGTATTGAGTTCTAGTAATATTGAACTATTTTGGCAGAAGTGTAAGAGAGAGTGGCTCCACCTGTAATAATTTATTAGTAGAAATTGGATTATTAAACAGAATAGTTGGTTGAATGTGAATAATATTATTATTTCTTATAATAATTCAGAATCATTTGTCAAAGGCCAATTCCTCCCCAGTAAACCTATGTTTAGCTATGTAACATGGGAGAGAAAGTGACTGCTTGAGATTTGTGTGATAAGGAGAGATGAATCTGATCAAACTGTACACATGCTTAGGCAACAATAGATTTGAAGTCAATTTGAAGTAGAAAGAGTAATGGAAAAAAAAAAAGAAAGAAAAAAAAAGGGTTTCATACCTCTATGTATTTGGCATAAATGTGTTGAAAACTTGTATCATCACTTGAAAAATGACTTTAAAAATCCTAAAATTGAAATTAAATAAAAGGATTATCTTTAAACATGGGTGTACATGAAGAAAATAGCTCACCAAAGACTGGTGACTGGTTGCAGAGAAAGGTGGTCTCTAAATAGAGGTAATACATTTATTATATGGGTTTTTAAATTGGTTCCTACAAAAATTGATCCTTAAGGGGATGGTCATTAAAGGAGTTTTCACTGTAATCACTAACTCAGCACTGACTACTTAAATTCAGTACTACCTTCTGGTATTCCAAGAAATGCAGAAACATGTATTACACTTACTAAAAATTTTGAGTTTAGGAATCCTTCAATATAAAAGTCTTATCAGCTGTCTTAGTCATAACAAAAATCATATGACAGTATTCTTAATGAAGTTTCTGATAAGCCTGTAATGTTTTGTAGATATAATACACCAGCTGAGTTATTTAGATTGCAACTGACACTTCATCATTTTTAAAAACAAAAAATGTAAGCAAATTTTGTTGCATAAACAAGTCAATAATTTGATAATCTCATTATTTATATGTGGTCACAGTGATTTGTACAGATCAGACACATTTCTTTATTGTTGCTGTTTTTGTCATTTTGTCCTTGTCACAATAAAAATGCATCATATTAGCAGCTCTCCCTTGTGAAGCAATACTAAATACAAATTAAATTACTACTCAAGTGCATTTGGTATTTGCAATATTCCCAAAAGGGAACACAATGCTGGCACTGGTACAAATAGTGTAATTGAAAGTTTTTTTGATTGGATAATTTCCAAAATCCTGGGCCACCAAGATCTGTGGATTTGATGATACTGGACTTTTTCCTAAGGAGTTAAAAAGCCAGTTTATCTCAAGCCTCATGAACATTGGGCAGTTAAAGGAAAAAGTTTATATTCAATATTTTTATACAGGTTAGTAATCACCCAAATATACTTAACATCTGATGTATAACAAACTGTAGTTAGCATCATACATTTACAAATAAAGAAATGTGTCATTGCATATAAATCATGCTGTAGAACATCAACTAGTTGATACAAGGGCGGATCGAAAATTATCACTCAATACATTTTTTCTGCCTTGATATTGCAGCTGGAATGTTACAATTTCACACAGATATAGTTTGAAGTTTTCACTACAGAGAGTATTTTTTTGTTTCAAGTGCAGCTCCAGCTACAGAAGTATGAACTATGCAACAAAGATGCACACGTGCTATTGTCATCCACATGTGAAGAGCAGATAGGTGTGGTTCGATATTTGTAAGCCAAAGGGCATAAACCAAGTGAAATTCACAGGGACATGCTTAGCATATATGGACTGTAGCAAGGTGGTGTGCATTCTTTCAAGAGGGCAGTATGAATCTTAGTGATTTGCCACTCTTTGGGAGGTTGGTGACAGCTGCAAACTTTATCATAACATACTCTAGACGTTCTCGGCCTTCAACGTCTAGAGTATGTTCGTCGCCAGGAAAGCTTTAGCTCATATTTATCATAACAGTTCAAGATTTCCTATGGTGCACTGTACAATATTGTTCATGACATATTGAAATTTTGTAGAGTTAGTGCTAATTGGGTGCCTAAGAACCTGACAGACAACCATAAGGGCCAGCGAATGATGACAAGCTTAGATCATTTAACGCGCTACACTGCAGAAGGGCATGACTTTCTGAAAGGAATGTCCCTCATATTTTTTTGACTCTGATTAAATGTAACATTTCAAAATGTCTGATAAAAAAAGTTTCATAGTCTTTCATATCAAGTAAGTATATTCTGAAACAAAACAATGATAGACTGGTAGAGCTCTAAACAGAAAAAATCGGATGTGTTCCATTCATATGACTCTTTCTACATCTCTACAACAAATTACTGTTAAAAAGCTTATTCTTCTATTTATTTCTTGCTAATCGAGAAAAAATTAACAGAAATAGTCTTATTACTTGCTTCCAAGTATGTAGCAGGGAAATAAGGGAGTACCATAAGCTAAAGAAATATCAAAAGATGGTTTCTTGAAGTTCCTTTGTTTTTATGGATAGGAGTTGACAAATTTCTGTATAAGAAAAGTATAAGTATTTTATAGCTGAAACCAATAACAAGGAATGTCTAAAAAACAATCAACTCCACAAAAAAAAATGTACATAACATAAATTGTGTGTTTTAACGAGCTCTACATTTTCTATTAAGTAAGTTTTTGTTTTTCTTTACAGTTTACCAGTTATGCAAAATTCATCCAGAATAAAGATGTCTTCAGAGGCTACTCCCAGAAAATTCAACATATACATTTTATATATCATGTAAATATCTTTAATATACAACATTTTAATCAAAATTGTTAGAGCCATTTTTGAGGAAATAAAAATTTTCAAACATTTTTCTATGTAAAGGATAGTTTGGGGTCAGGGAATTTTCTTGAAAATTTTCGTGTTGCATCCTTGGAAGATACTGAACTTAAACACCAAGTCTGGATTTAACAGAGTTTTCGTTTTTGAGCTATGCTGCCCACAGACAACGTAAACACACTGACAGACTAACAATTTTTCTAAAAATGCTTTATTTGGATACAGGAGGTCTCAAAACATATTTCCAGTGAAATCTTGGTATCAAATTTTTGGATGCAATACAATACCTTCTCTATACATTATGTTCATAGTATGTACAGAGAAAGTAAAAACACTAATTTACAACTAGACATTCCTCTAATAAATGATAAGCCTTATTCATAGGCTAGAAGACTGAAAGCTATGTTAAAGTCTGGGAGAATTAATTATGCACCTGACATTAGCACTACCTTGTGGTCGCTCTATCACTCTGTTTCCAAGTTCTTCACTTGCTTTCATCCATAAACAGCAGCTGTACTCCCAAACTATCAAAGCTACTAAAATCTGACATCTATACAAGAAACCAATGAAAAAATTGCAGGGGTTTACTTATTTAAAATAGTTTATGTTATCTCTCCAGACATGCCATTATATATATTTTGTCTACAAATAACAATCACTGCAGTTATAAAGCAATACCATTATGAGCAGTATATATTATGAACAGAGCCCGGAAACCTGAGGAATGTTAAAAAGATATTTCAAGAAATGACATCACACATCTCAGAGATGTGTTTATAACATGATTGGATGAAATAGGGTGAGTCTCCTCATAAATGAGTGAGTCAAGTGGCTTTCAAGTGTATAGGACTAACTTTAACCACATCAATTTTCTTCCTCCACAGCAAAATTACATAATTGCTCAATTTTCAATAATCCAGGTTGAATCTTGTTTAGTTTTCACCATGAAAATATAATATATACCCATTGATAAATACAAGTGAACACATACAGTTGTAATGTGGCACTGCAGGTAGCATAGAGATCGCTGTCAGCCATGTGCTCCAAGCTAACAAGTGCCATTACCATGATCAGTAGAAAAACAAAACTAAAATGTGTAGGATTAGATTTTATTAATTTTCATGACATTGTAGATATCTTTTCTGGATCTCTTTGAATTCTTTTCTTTACTGCTTTTGCAGTGATCCAAATTTCATTATCATACATTAGAATTTGTATTCAGTTAATAGTTTGTTTTCAGAGTATTGTTACTCCAGATTACCTGAGATTGCACATGGTGGAGGAGGTGGTGGTGGTGGTGGTGGTGGTTGTGGTGGTGATGGCATTGGTGGTTTATTGATCCAGAGAATAGAAATGTTTGATGGGAGAAAATCCAAAAAAGGGATGAAAGCTGGATATACCAATATGATCTGGAAACAAAGTGACAGTCACCAGTGTTGGTCTTCCCAAGGGAGGATACTTCAACAAAAGTGAGGCAAGTAAGAAGAGTTTGCCAAAAAATCATCTGTTCTTCCTACTCATATTGTGACAATTCCACTTGGGGGACAAAAAAATGTCATTGGCACCGGTGGAATGCGATGGCGGGGGAAACTGGAGTACCCGGAGAAAACGCGCCCCAGTGCTGCTTTGTCCACCACAAATCTCACATGCGGTCACTTGGGATTGGACCCCGGCCATCTAGGTGAGAGTCAAGTGGTCTAACCACTCGGCCATGGCACGGCCCTAATCAGATCAAACTTCTAATCTGACAACAGTTTCACAAAGTCTGTATATTATAAATGTTGGATTGGTGAATCAGACTGCCTTACAGCCCACAAGATCACACTTTAATCTAACAGCAGTCACCAAGATCTACAAACTACAAATGTTGGATTGGTGACCCAGATTGCCTTACAGCCCAGTCTACATTTGACAACAGTCACAAAAGACTATATTACTATAAGGCTGGAGTAATCAATCAGTTTGAATAATTCAATGCTACAGCCTAAAAGCCAAAGATTTGTAGTTAAAGCCTCACAATGGCCTCATATAGTAGTTTACCTGTATGCAACTTTGTGAAAGAACAAAACATGCAAATTATCCCTAGAAAATTAGCAATCTTTACAGAGATGAATGAAGTAAGTATACTTTCTTTTTCATTCATAATAAGTCTGAAAATCTCTTTGCCAAGAGATGGTAATCTGTTTTAGAGGCTCTACACCATACGTACAACCTGGGGATTAAAGTATGAGAAGCCTAACTCTTAACTGTGTATTATTTATCATACATGCAATTAATGTAAATTCATTCAAGTTTCATCATGCCATGTTGGCACATATTGGGCCATCTTTACATGGTTTTTTGATTAGGGAATTTCTGCTTTGTGAGTTTGCCACTATGTGCAAATGGTAACGAGGGTTCAACTCATCACCCATAGATGGCACCACATGATGAAATCATGACTTGCAGATATGAAAAAGGCAAATTAAGCTCAAAGACATATTCTTTCAAAGTATGGGTTTCTTTTAAACGTTATGCAGACCTTACTTACCTTCCGAAGAAAGCGATGTGAAAAGAAATAAATATTACAATAAATATTTAGCTAAGCAATCTATCTTCTTTCACTCTTTCATCATAATGTCAATTTCAGTGTATTTGTAATATTAAAAAATATAATTAAAAACTATTTTAGATTATTTAAACATTGGACGAAAACAAAAATAAAGCTTTAAAGATTCTACTTTTTTGTAACTAATTCCAGATATCCAGCACCAATTACAAAACCTAACCCAACTTTTTTCTAATATCTCACTCATTTTCAATATCTAAGAGTATAAGAAATGAAGGAGCATAGCAAATGGTAGCTATAATAATGATTCAGACTTCTACTTTTGATAAATATATATTTTTATACAAATGAAATAGATTTCATCTTAAAATTACATTTTTAATAAACAAATTTGTTCAATACTAATAATTATATTTTGAAAATAAGTATGAATATTCTAAGTTCAATGCACTTGTTTCAGCTGGTAAAAGTTTCAATCAATTACATACCAGGTCAGTGGTACATGAACAAAAACATTGGGGTTTGCTGTAATCTATTGTATCTGTTTATAGAAGGTTTCCCATCAGCAGATGGTGGCAGTGGTGCTATCAGTGAAGAGCTTGACGTTAGCAGGATCCCAGTAAAGTCCTGATGACTGGCACACAAGTGACCATACGTATGGGATGAAGAAGTCTTCTGGTTGATCTTCCTCCACATATTTAAACTTAAGGTCAGGAAATTTCTAGGAAAAAAAGAACATTCAATAACATTATAAAATGTGTAATTATATCTTCATTTATTCAGAGGCCACAATGAAAAACTACCTATGTGAAATAAGTATTCTAATTTATTGTACTCTGGCCAGTGACCATGAGAGATAACTATGAACATGTACAACAATTTTAATGAAAAGGTGTTTTGGAACAGTGATACGTATGAGTAGAATATTTCCGAGTTGGCTTTGTAACGCTTAGGTATCACTTAAGAATAGTTTTGCCAGATTGGTTCTGAAGCCCACATAGCTTTGAAATCAGTCTGGCAAAACTATAGTGATACCTCAGCATTACAAATCCAACTCGGAAATATTCTATGAACATGTAATTAATTACATTACATTCAGACTAAGTTAAAGAGAACTGAGATTAGTATTTCTTAAGAGCAGTTTTAAGAACCACAACAATGAATAATAATAATAATAATAATAATAATAATAATAATAATAATAATAATAATGATGAAAATAATAAAAACAATAATAATTCAACTGTTCTTTACAAGCACTTCTATTATTAGGAAGGTTTTTAACTTAAGTCGCCACTCACAATTTTTAATTAATTTGATAGCTTGCTGGTTAGGATTTTGCCCATTGTGAGGAGATTCTTCTTTGTAGCACAATTATTAAATGTTGATAAAGAATTTATTATTTATTTATCCTTTGTAACATATACATGTTATTGGACACGTAAAGTTTAACAGAAAAAATATATATATACAAGGATACAATAAATGTCTCTCTTCTGGCTCTACAGCCCTTGGTGAGCTTTGGCCTCCTGCACAATCCTCCTCCACATATCTCTATCTTCTACTTTACTTTTCCACCCTCTGATTCCAATCTTTCTTAGGTCTTTCATCACATCATCTAACCATCTTGTTTTAGGTCTTCCTTTTTTACTTTCTCCATACGCACTATGTATATAGTGTATAGAGAAAGTATTGCACTCCACCAAAAATTCGATAGCGAGATTTCACTGGAAATATATGTTTTAGGGTCCCCAATATCCAAAAAAAGCATTTTCACAAAAAGGTCCGTGTGTGTGTGTGTGTGTGTGTGTGTGTGTGTGTGTGTGTGTGTGTGTGTGTGTCCGTGTGTCTGTGAACACGATAACTCAAAAACGAAAAGTCGGTAAAATACCAAACTTGGTATTTAAGTTTAGTATCTTCCAGGGATGCGACACGAAGCTTTTGAGAAAAATCCCCCCACCCCCAACTACCCTTTACATGGAACTTTTTTCAAAAATTTTGATGTTCTCAAAAATGGCTCTAACGATTTTGATTAAAATTTCGGATATTAAACATATTTACCTGACAAATGAAATGTATATCTTCAATTTTCTGGGAATAGCCTCTGAAGAATGGTTTATTCTGGATGAATTTTACTAAATTTTGAATGACTGCTAAACCGTAAGAGATGGACAAAAACTTACTACACAAAAAATGTAGAGCACTTTAAAGCATACAATTTATGTTATATACATTTTTTTCGTGGAGTTTGTCGTTTTTGTGACATTCCTTATTTTTGGTTTCTGCTATGAAAAACGTATAATTTTCTCATACAGGAACTTGTCAACTCCTATTAATACAAACAAAGGAACTTCATTGACATAGCAACCAGCTTTTGACTATCACTTTAACCTATGGTTGTCCCTTATTTCGCTTCTACTTACAAGGAAGCGAGTAATAAGACTATTTCTGCTAATTTTTTTGATTAGCATAAAGTAAATAGAAGTATAAGCTTTTTAAGAATTATTTGTTGCAGGGATATGGAGAAAGTCATGTGAATGGTACACATCAGATTTTTTCTTCTAGCATACAGTCTTCCTTTCAATATTCTTTTTGGCATTCTATCTTCTGTCATTCTCTCTATGTGTCCTAGCCATCTTATACTTTGTGCCTTTATAAATTTCACAATATTTTGCTGCTTAATTAGTTCTTTTATCTCATAATTATATCTTATTCTCCATTGGTCTTTATCCTTTACAGATCCAAAGATTCATCTAAGTATTTTCCGTTCAAATCTTCGTAGTATTTCTTCATCTACATTGTTTAGGGTCCAGGTTTCTGCAGCATACGTTACTATTGGTCTTATTAGTGTTTTATAGATCTTGTATTTTGTCCCTGTACTAATAAGCCTATTTTTAATAGATTTAAATTTGCATAATAGGCTGCATTTCCACTTTGAATTCTTTCTTTTATGCACTCGTTTAAATTGTTATCATTATTTACAAGTGCTCCTAAATATCTAAATTTGGATATGCCTTCAAATGTTTTGTCTCCAACTACTAGATCTGCAATTATTCTTTTGCTTTTGTCTGCTGTCATTTTCAGGTATTTAGTTTTTTTTTTTCATTTACTTCTAATCCTATTTTTATAGACCTTTTTTCTAATTCTTCATAAACTTCAACTAACATTTTTTATCTCTTGCCACAATCAACATGTCATCTGCATATGCACATATCTGACTAGACTTAAAAAAATATTGTTCCTTTAGTATTTATTTTTTCTACTGCTCTATGCAGGGCTAGGTTGAATAGAGTCGTAGATAGTCCATCACCTTGTCTTACTCCTGTGTTATAATTAAAATCCAGACTTAATTTATTCATTACTTTCACTTTGGCTTTTGTATTTTCCATTGTAATTTTTATTATATTTTTATTAGTCTTATTCTCTGTCAATTGAGTCAAAAGCAAACTTAAAGTCAATAAACAGAAAGCATAAATCTATGCCATGCTCATAGAATTTTTCCATTATTTGTCGTATTACAAATATCTGGTCTATTGTACTCTTGTCACTTCTAAATCCACATTGATACTCGCCTAATACATTTTCTGCATATTTTTTTACTCTATTATTTAAAATACTTGAAAATATTTTATATGCTACATTTAGCAATGTAATTCCTCTATAATTATGGCATTGATATTTATTACCCTTTTTATATATTGGGCATATTATGCCTGTCTTCCAGCTTTCAGGCATCTGTTCCTTCCTCCATATTTCTAATATTAACTTAAGTATTGCTTTCATAATTCCATTCCCACCATATTTAATTAGCTCAGTGATTATGTCATCTTCTCCTGGTGCTTTATTATTCTTTAGGCTCTGTATTGCTATTTTAACATCCCAAATATCCGCTTCTTCTTCTTCTTCTTCTTCAATTTTTTCTTCATTTCCATTTTCGTTCTCTCCTTGTTCCTGATTATTTATTGTTTGCCGTTTATTTAACAATTCCTTGTAGTACTCAGCCCATCTTTCCAGTATATCTTTATCTTCTCCAAGAACATTACCTTCCTTGCTTAGACATTCTTCCATTTTATTCTGTTTCCCTTGTTTCATTTGTTTTAATGCCATATAGAATTTCTTTATCTCACTCTGTTGATTCAATGTTTCTATTTCTTGGGTTCGCGTTTTCCAATATTTTCTTTTCTTTTTCTTACATATGTTATTAGCGTCTCTTCTTCTTTGACGGTATTCTTCATAGTTATTTCTAGTTTCTTTCTGGAGCATTTTTTTCCCAGTCATGGTCTTTTTTTCTATAGTTTGCTCACACTCTTTATTACATCATTTCCATTTTCTTTTCACCTATACTTATTTTTGCTACCTCTTTTACTGTCTCCTTTATTATCTCCCATTGTTCTTCTACACCTACACCTTTTCATTTAATTTGCTGCTCATTAACTTTTGATATTTCTTTTTTACTTCTTTATCTTTTATTTTTTTCTCTATCCCATCGTATATGTTTGTTCTCTTGAACTCTCTCCATTTTCTTTATTTTTATTCTCATTCTTACTTTAACCACAAAGTGATCCGAATCACAATTTGGGCCTCTACAACTTCTAACATCTATAATTGATGATGTATGTCTTGCTTTAATTAGCACATGATCAACTTGATTTACTATATCTGAGCCTGGCATTTTCCACGTTCCTTTATGTATTTCTTTGTGAGGGAAGCAGGTACTTTTAATAATCATATTATTTCTAACTGCGAATTGTCCAAGTAGATTACCATTTTCATTACTTATTTGATGTAATGTATGCTTCCCTGCCACTCCATTTAAATAGTCTTCTTTCCCCACTTGGGCACTAAAATCTCCTAGTATCACCAATGTATCATAAGTTCCTACTGAATTACATGTATTTTCTAAGCTTTCATAAAACTCTTCCTTTTCTATCTCTTCTTTCTCTTCTGTAGGTGCATATATGGATAATATAGTTATACTTCTGAATTTACCTTTAAGACGTATTTTACAGATTCATTCACTAATTGATTTAAATTCTATTAGGCTCTTTTTGATTTCCTTTGAGATAATAAATCCTGTACCATTAAGTCCAGCTTTTTTAGGTCCACTATATAATACTGTGTATTCTTTCTTATCTATTCTACCTTCCCCTGCCCATCTTATTTCTTGGAGCGCTACTACATCTAATTTATATTTTAATACTTCATTTGCTATTTCTTTCATTTTCCCAGGTTTCAGCATTGTCCTTACATTCCAGTCACTAACATTAACCCATTCCGAGGCTTTTTTGCAGGTTTCGTAACAATATTTTTTTTACAAGATTAGGTTGTTAACCTAATGCTTAACCTCCAACCTGGAGGACCAGGCTTCCTTATTTATGTCCCCAGGAAGCAGGGTGGTCCGGTTATACCTCTGAACACCGGGTAGCTCAGGCACCTCGGGGGTGTTACTCCCCGTACTCACCAAGGTGAGCCCCTGAGGGTATACAATAAATGTATCCATTAATAACATTAATAGAAAATATTTGCATATGTCACAAAAACACCTTGCAGACCTAGATTTATCATGTCATTTATGAAAACAAGAGTTTTTATACAGTAAAATGAATATAGTAAATATAATACATATTCATAATGAATTACTTAACTAAACAATTTCAAAAGATCTATTAACTGATTAAAAAATTATTTTGGCATTGAGTATATTGAAAAATAGAGCTCAGCATTTATTTGGATTTTAAATTTCTGTTGCTGTCAGCAACTTTTGTAGGTACACCGTATTGATTAGGTACACAATATTGAGTAAAATTGGTTAGAAACCAAGAATTTATTTAAGTCAGGTTTGAATTTTTTAACAGACCCTATATTCCTCAGACTATATATAAAATGATTATGGAATTTTAAACTATTATATTTAAATGACTTTTCAAATAGTTTAGCTTTATGAGTAGGAATATACAACTTATTTTTATTCCGTATGTTTTGAGAATGGATCTCAGAATTTTTAATGAGATCATTGAGATTGGATTTAACATATATTAAGATTTCCTTTATGTAAATGCAAAATAAAGTTAATACATTCAATTTTTAAAATGTTCCCTGTAACTTTTCCTTTTGAAACACCCACTATAGTTCTCAATGCTGTTTTTTTTTTTTTTTTTTTTTTTTTTTTTTATTTTTTTTGAAATCTGGTTATTATTTTCACTATTTCCCCATAATATTATTCCATATTGTAAAGGTGAGTGAAGTAAGCAAAGTAGTAACTTTTTAGCACATCTAATGTAACACGTGACTTCAGTTGGATCTCCTTTTCCGCTTGCTGGGTCAAAGAAAGAAGCTTTGAGCCACTGATTTACACCCAAACCAGCAGCAATGGCCAATGAGGCAAGATCAAATTACACATCCAGTCAGTGCAATAGCAATACCAACTGTAACTCGGCTCTATCCTCCCTGTTTTGTAGCAAAATCCAGCTATATTGGTGTAAAACCAGATACCCCACTGTCCTAATATTTTATACCTTGGCTCTATCCCCCCTGTTTTGTAGCAAAATCCATCTAAATTGGTGTAAAACCAGCTACCTACTGTTCTAATATTTTATAATTGATCAGAGACATCATCCTACCACTATTTAGGCCAATATTGTTTTATATTTTTAAATTTTGCTTGCAGAGGACAATTAATTGGTTGTGGTGGTTGCATGAGATTCTTTCAATAGTTGCAGAATATATTGAAGATTTCGAGAAAAAGCCCGAACAGCTACCTCAATATATCTCAATGTTTCTTATAATTTTATTTATTTTATTTATTTTACTTATTACTTTTTCTACACGTACTCTGTATATAATGTATGAAGAAGGTATTGTATTCCACCCACAAATTTGCTGTTCAGGGGTGCATGTGCGTGGGTGGGTATGGGGGTGGGGGGTGGGGGTGGGGGTAGGGATGGGTGCATGTGTGCACGTGTGTGTCAAAAATGACAAGTCTGTTAAATACCAAACTTAATATTCAAGTTCAGCATATTACTAAGAAACGACAGCTTGCTTTATGTGGAATAATTTTCCAAAGTTTTGATTTTCTCAAAAATGGCCTAAATACAAATACAAAGATATTTTACATGACAAAATTATATATAGAATTTTCTGTGATTAGCCTCCAAATAGCTCTTCTTTTTGGATGTCTTTTGTGTAATTGGTAAACCATAAGTGATAGACAAAAATGTACTACACAAAATATAGACTTCAAAACACATAATCTATGCTTGAACATTTTTGTTGAGGAGCTAACCATTTCTGAAAAATTCCTTGTTATTGACTCCAATTTTAAAATACTTATACTTTTCTCAAACAGGAAATCATCCATATTTCGTTTGTTTTACTCCTGGACATGCAAAGCGAATCAAATATGAATAACAATCACATAGCTACAGCTTTTAAAACATTTGGCTATCGCTTTAGCCTAGTGTATTCCCTTAGCTCCCTTCTATTTATACGGAACTAAGTAATAAGACCATTCTGCTAATGTATATCTTGATTAGCATGAAGTTGACAAACTTTAGTAAACAGCTTGTTTGCAAACTAGGTACAGAAATTAATGTGAATAGAACACATCAGATTTTATTTTTATTGTGTGGCATAGGAAAGGGAATCTAATACATTAATTTGCATTTTATAGTCATCAAAACATTCTCCATCTCAAAGCTTGTATAAAACAAGAACTATAATGTCAGGGGAAACTTATGAAAAATCCTGTTTTCAAATATTTACGTAACTGCAAGTAATTTTAGTAAATTGCCATATCCAAATGGCTTATAAACCAGTTTTAAAACAAAAATCTATTTTTACTTCCACCCATTAATTAGCCACATTTAAAAAAAAAAAAAAAACAGTGGATTCCTGATGTCAATGAAAGTGTAATAACTTCAGTGTGCATTCACATATACTCAATTTAAATTTTGTTCACATAAAAAAAAATGAGGTGATGTGCTATTTTATTATTCTTTTTTTAATGCCTGCAGACCCTCTGAAACATCATTGTAGACTTGTGTGGATCCACAAACTCCACTTTGATCCTGAACTATGGGGTATCAGGCTATATTCAAAAATAAAGTTTTCTTTACAGAATCAATATAGATATCTCAATATTTCCTTTTTCTAATAAATGGTTGTTAATCAATGACTACATAGTGTATTTTCTTCCCTTCTGACTCTGCCAACTTCATATACCTATTTCACATGAATTTGTAACAATGCATTACAAACTATATACAAATTATTCTAATGGCTATTTGTCTCCTAATGTCTTTGAAAGTAAATGACATTCATTATTATACCCATTATCTGATTTTGACGGATTGAAAATTTTAAAAGGAAATGAATAGGGAACAAACACAAATGAATCATACAAGCTAAATATACAGGGTCATTATTTTATATGGTAGCCCATTTTTTGTTTGTTTTGTTTTTATAGTTTTATCATCCTTTGAAACATATACATGTTGTTGGACACATCAACAATGTACAACAGAGCCGGTGGTTTATGGGAAAACTATGCTGGCAGAGTTGGACTAAAATCCTTACCTTATAATAGATGCTGGAAATGTTGACCTTCTGCTCTCAAACAAACACTGTATCTCTTAAAAATGTTGTCACTCACTCGCTGGAGCTCAGCAGCATGAATTGTTGTGATTTCTTGCATGATATATCTCGAAGTTGCTCTAGTGTGTGAGGAATGGAATTATATACTTTGTCTTTTAAAAAAAATCACAACTTCTTAGGTCAGGAGAACGAGGGCCACAAATCAACACTTATAATTCTGTCATCAAACACTGCTCCTACTACATTTAACGATTCAGCAGCCATGTGTGCTGTTGCAGAATCTTGCTGGAACCAACCATATAATTTCTCTTCTTCTGTCAAGCAATCGAAAAATGGTTTGAGCATTAACTTCTGATATTGCTCTGATTTTATTGTTTCATCAAAGAAAATGGGACCCATTATCTTCTAACACTTAATGCACACCAAACTCCAATTTTCTGATCATAATGAGGCATTTCATCCAATAGTACAGGTTTTTCTGAAGCCCAATATTGACTGTTGTGAGTATTCACATGCCCATTTAAGTGAAACCAAAATTTGTCAGAGAAAAATAAAAGCTGTGGGTCAATGAAACTTCTTTCTACAAATTGGAAAAACTAACTGTAATTATTCACACATTTACTGGGGTCATTTGCTTTTAATACACCTGTTTGTTATGCAAATTTGTTCAACAATGTTCAGGTGTATACTTCAAAGTGGCACCGATTTCATCCACTTTATTTTCTGTTAACACTGACCTCCTAGATATTTTCTTGTCCAACACTGAACCTGAAGAACCAAATTTATTGACGACCACATGTATAGCTTTTCTTGCAGGTGGTACAGAGTTTGTAAACTTTTCAGCAAACTCCCTGTGCACATGGTGAGCAGATTCATGCTTACAGTAAACTTTACAAATAAACATACATTCTTCCACAGTTAAGTGAGGCACCATGTTTACTGCAGCAACAGAAGTACCTAATAACATTGGTTGAGTGCACGTTCACCTGACTCAGCAACACAGAAATGGCAACAATGCATTTTGCATTTTCAAGCAGGAATTGGCAGTTCGAAGACTCCTGGCAAATGGCACAAGAGTAGCGATGGAGAGAAAGGTCATGAATGGGTTACCATATAATATAATGACCCTATATAATCACACCAAAGAATTTTTATGGGCATTATCATCACTGCACACCTAAGACTACATACAAATTTACTATCATTTACAGAAAATTTGTTAAAAAGCCACATGCAATGCTGTTTTAAATTTCATTTTAGAAAAGTAAATTGATATATTTGCTTTTTCTTTATTCTTATACCATGCTAAATTCATGCAGTGACACCAACACTGTCATTATGCACTTATGTTCTGGCAGCAAGTTTTGGACTGTTTTGGGACTCACTACTACTCTCTAACTGGCAGAACAGACCCAACACTTATGCCAGTAAATGGATAGAATTAGGCACAAACTGTGATGTGGTTTTTAGGTGTGCGATGTAGGGGTGGATTTATGGAGAAGTATCAGTTGAACTCTCATGCTCACAAAAGAAAGACTTATGAATTTACAGCTGATCAAGCCTCAGCGAGTTTTGGCTTCAAAATCTTTGTTAGTATATTTTTAGTGTTTGAAATTTCACTTCTTGAGCCATGAGCTGGGCATAAATTGCCAACAGGTAAAGGTATCTGTGACTTATGGGCTTGCAGTGTAAAATTATTAGAAGAATTGGAGGAGGGAATTTACATTCTAAAATTTCTAGCTTTTTAAATCATGTTTCTATTTTATTAACTTTGTATGCCTTTTGCTTTCATGAATTTATTATTTGTGTAAAGGGTAATTTTAAATAATAAATCAATGTAAAATGGGAACGTTTTGAGTAATGTTATTTCACTACGAGCATTTTTCTCTTCTCTGCATTCTTTTCCCTTTACTCATGATAATATGCACTACCTTCCTTATAGGTAAATGACCATGTGAAATCCTTGTAGCAATGGAAAAGGGGCTTTATTTTAAATTTGGAATCTTCTTCTATTCAGAGAAGTACAAAAAATATCTGTCTACCTTTAATCTGTCCCTGGGCCATTGGAGAGCACCATGTTGGATTGTAGTGAGCACTTCACTGACACTTAAATCTCGCTGGACTTGGTCCAAACGATTTGAGAAGTAGAGTATAACCTGCAAAAAGAAAGAAAAGGGAGGGGGGGAAACAGCAATACTTAGTCAAATTGTTACATCTTTTATCTGTTATTATTTCCTGAATTTATAAACATATTTTGAAAGAATAATTTTTGAAACCATATTAGTAATTTTTGACAAACTTTTTTTTGTATATATCAAGACAAAAGTGCATATAGGCATAAAGAAAAGAAAGTAAAAATAAGAAGGTAATGTTGGGGATGGGTGTGATGATGGTGATTGTGCAAAGCAAGTAATATATGAGATAATTTAATATCTTGAAACTTACTACATCAATATTCTGTATTATATCCTGGAAGGCAGGGTGTGTGCGAAATGGTTCGAACACATGCTTCTTGTACAGCAGTGTGTAAACAAGATTAGGATTATGTGCCAACTGATGAGTCAGACAGGAGTTAACAATCTCTAGCACCATTCGTAATACTTCCTCCAGAACACCCAGATCTTGAACCTGAAACAGAAAGAATCCCAATGGAACAATATTGTCGTGTTTCTCACTAACAGGTTTTAATGATTAGAACACACTACATTTGTAAGATAATGAACCACAGTTGCAAAACCATTAACTTAAATATGGCCTTTTTAAGAATGAACAGCTTTACTATTATATCTGAATCTATACACTATCAATAATCCTCAAAGTGTTATTTATAGATCACTCTGTAAAAATATTTTTGAAGTTAAGGGGGGACATAGGCAGAAATACCTTGACACAACAAAAATTCTACCATGGCCATAATTTTTGTTCTAAAGCAATGAAATTTTGCACAGTTAATTATCTTGATATCTTTTATGACTGTCTATTTTATAAGTAATTTTGTCAACAAATAAAGAAATTACACTACATTGGAATTTTCAAAACATCAAAAAAGTTATGTACCTTTTTCTTAGTATGCCTGTGGTGAAGTTGCTTGAAAGCAAGTGCACATAAAGTATTAGAATTATGCTATATTTTGGCGCAGAAGTTTTTTCTCTATCTCCCTTCAATGATTTTTAAAGTATTTTTCAAGGTATGTGAGTTTTTTTATTTCAAATTATTATGTATTTCATAGCACAATACTTATAGAATCTAAATAAAAAGAAAACTAGCTGCGCCAAAATACTCATTGTGGATTGAAATATGTGTGTACAAAATTTCATTACAAAATCTCAAATAGTTTCCAAGGAAAAGGTAGATAAGTCTGAAAAATTATAAACCTGAGTAAAGAAAATTTTGTTTGTTTTATTTAAGGAGTGATCTACATACTTTAGATAATGCCTAAAATCCACCATAACTTTAGTCAGCTTCTGCTTACTGGTCAGAAACTAAAGAAACTACCTTCTAAATATTTATAATTATAACTATGTTTGCCTATAAGAAGCTGATAAGGTATCAAAGCTGATAATCAAGCAAGCAAAAAAGGGGACGTGGCATAAGTCCTAAGTTTTTAATTTATTTATTTATTTATCTTTTTTTTGGTAGTGTTTAACGTCCGCTTTAACTCTTATGGCACCGCAGGTGGTAACACTGATGATACATGAATGAAGATAGAGCATTGGTGGAATGCGATGGCAGGGAAAACCGGAGAACCCGGAGTAAACCCGCCCCAGCGCCGCTTTGTCCACCACAAATCTCACTTGCGGTCGCTTGGGATCGAACCCAGACCGTATAGGTGAGAGGCGAGTGGTCTAACCACTCGGCCACAGTGCGGCCTTTTAATTTATTTGGACCACAAGAAATCAAATTAGGTTATGAAACTTTGGGAACATAAAGCTGAATGTATTAACAATTTATTAGTGAAATAAAAGTAAAATTGAAAAATTTGCCATTTTTAGCCTTAATTTTATAGTGAACAAGTAAGATGTAAAATTTCAGCAAACATTTTCATGCCATATTATTCTGAACTTTGTTTTCAGCTTTAATTTTCTACCCCATTTAATACTTGAACATTTCTCAACATACAATTAGCGTTAATATGTCTAGTTATTGAATGACTGGCATCCTTGATTGTCTAAAAACATTAATGATACTAAAAAATATTATTTAAATACACATTTTGCAGAGTGCAAGATGCCAAGATATATATATATATATATATATATATAATGATACTGATGTACATAATGAGTTACCTATGTGATAGAGGTTTGCATGCACTTGGGCTTAATTTGAATAATGTTAGTTGAGCTTCAAAATCTTATTTTTAATGCAAATATTTTAAATACACAATATTTTAATCAAAATCTAAAGCAGCATTTTTGAGAAAGTAAAAAATTATGAAAAATGTTCATGTATCAGGAAAAGAATTAATATATCATATTTTTTGGTTTGCAAGGTTGGGATGTAAGGCACTGGCAGAGCTCAGTGGTTTCGTGCACAGCTCTCATGTTATGAGTCTATAGTTCAATTCCCAGTTTGAGGGTGGTGATTTTAAGTCACCCTATCCAAACCTTCACCTCTGACCCTCACCCAAGGCCCAATATGGTCCGGAGTTTACAGTATCCAAAGCTGTAGGTCCTCTCATGCTGTGTAATCCTTGTCATCAACCTATCATCTGAGGTAGCAGACACCACCTGCAGGGTGCCTCCACCTTAGAAATGTATCCAGTCATCACTTGGTGAAATGAGGTAAACCCTCAAGGTCGATCTGACCATATGAGGAGCATTGGAAAACAACATGTTGAGATGTACAAAGTAGCACAATTTACATCATGTATGCATCCATAGCAATAGTAATACCAGAAACAATAAATAAATGCTTATTTCTACCATTTGAGAATAAAATTGCAACAGCAACTGTACCTCCTTCTGTTCATCCACCACTTGAGCAGAATGCAGTGATATAGTCATGGTCATTAGGGCAATATGCCAACATGCCAGTACTATATGCAGATTCCAGGATCTTATAAAGAGAGAGTAATTTTTCATACCTAGGTCCAACTTAGAAAATAGGCTACATATAGCAATTTAATTACTTTTCCAACAGGTGGTTGAGGTTGGAGGATTCCAGAGACACAAAATCAAAAGATCTAAATATCTCACTTTGAATCAAGTTTCTGGCCAAGAAAGGTGTAAAATTGCATGAAAATCATTTGGTCCATTGACCTAGCATTATCAAAAGAATAATTATATCAACATACAATACAAAAATTAAAAAAGAATATATTATAAACAAAAGAAAACAATGAGAAATACTACATAACAACATTGGAATTACTGCCCTACTACAAAAATCATCTATCATAGCAGTTTTTAGACTAATAACAGGATGGGCTGCCTCAACGAGCATCTATACAGATTGGTATAGCAGAATATTGTGTATGCCTCTGTGAACTTGAAAATACGAAGAAAAACCACTTATCCTACTGCCCAACTTTTGATTAATATATCAATCCCACATCAAGATACTGGAGTGTAAGAGAGTAAAAGGCTTTATTCTCAGCTGCCCAACATTGGATACCAACTGACCAACCAACCAACAAAAAGTTATAATAGATTGTCAGCCTGGGCTGATGTATAGCCATATTCCTTGTATGGGGTGCTTAGTACAAATAAATAAATAAATAAGATAAAAAAATAATAGATCGTCCTCATCAGCTGCATTGCAAGGCTAGTGGCACATATTTCTGTGTTGCTAAATTTGTAGCTTATGTTATGTTTATTAATAATCTGGAAGAAAAAAAAGATTTTATTAATGATTTGTAAACCATCACATGGCAAAATGGGATGGAGTGCAAAGAGAGAAAAAAGGAGAAAGAGGAAGGGATGGTAAGGGAAAAGAGAATGAGATGGAGATTCAGAAAAAGAGGGAAGGGGTGAAGAAATAGTGAGAAAATGTGATATACAATAATGTAAGCAGAGCTGTGGGTTCTTTTGTAGGAAATATGCTTACAAAAGTATCATACTTGGTGGAATTGTGCTAATAATGCACATATTTCATGTATTTACAACAATTACCATAATTTTTCTAAATCTTCCCACAATATTGCAAACCTTTAAGGATATATAATTAACTCTCCCTTGCATTTATGTTATTTTTATGACCATAATTTTCCCAGCTTTTATATTGTATTACAGCCTCCTTCCTATATATCCTTGCTGTAGGCAACCTCTTATATATACACCACACTGTAATTTCAGTAATGTTGCTATTATTTTCAAAAACACTTTGAATTCAATTAAATGTTATTGCTTCTAAACGTTTGACTGGGATTTACAGCCTAAAAATTGCATTAAACCGAAATGTCTTTAATAAATATACATGAGCAATCATTAATATAACAATTAATAATTGTAACAATTCTCCACTTATCTTTTTGAAATCCAAGGACTAGTTTCACAGTAAAATGATCTTTTGTATCGTCAGCTAAATTTCTTTTTGATCTTGTTTAGTTACATAATGGTTACCACTAATAGGTGGATTGTGTGCTAAGGCATTGCTAACTACTGGAATCAAAACAAATTCGGTGAGAGAATTAATTGGTGGTATATCAAAATTCACTACATGATTTTAATTTTTTAATATAAATATTTTCTCCCAAACCATTAAATCTATGGGTCCATTTAAGTGTTTTAGTAATTTAACATCTGGATTTATTTCATGATTAAATTAAACGCTAGCTTCCTTTATATATTTATGAGCAATCACTGGTAATGGAATCCTTTATGTTTCTTTAAAGATAAAAAATACTTGATGATTACGTACCAAGTCTGAGGCCTGCTCTGGATCTTCAACATTAACAACAGTGGCCCCTTGTTGTAACCTTATCTGTTCTGCTAAGCGACTATGCTTTTTTGCAAGTGTTTCAAACAGGCTGACAAGCCGCTGACTCACATATGGATGCAGACCTCGAAACTGGCCTGACATGTTTGCCAGTGCTGCCAGACAGTTTGTATGGAGATATTTGTCCTTGGAAAAACGAGTATTTAAATTAGTGCAAAAGAAAGCATTTATTATATGCAACGGCATAGATTTAGTCTTGTATAAACTAAAATGAGAAAAGTCAAAACAAACAAATAAGGACAATGTGAAAAACTTGGAACCAAATTTAAATATAAAATAGTTTTAAACTTTATGAAAAGAAGAGGAGGGAGGGAGAGAGAAGAAGAAAGAGGAGAGTAGAGAGAATAAAAATATTAAGGATCAGAAACGTATACAGGAAACATGACATGAACAGCTGAGAGATATTTTTGCTTTCAAGATTTGAAACTATCTTTAAAATGAAAGCTTTCTCAGAAAAATTACAAATTATTCTTTCTTAATATCTTGCTAGCAATATTAAGTTAAAACTATGCTTAACAGAAATAAATATGGAACAACATCTAACATATTTAAGATCTTAATGCTTTTTTCAAATCAAATCTATCTGAACACTTAATTATGTACTAAATTAACATATAAAATACTTAATTCTGCAGGTTTTGACATTTCTGATGCATCATAAAAATGAGATCTAAACCTTAGAACTTCTCAACATTCCATACACATATGACTGCTCTTCTTTACAGACACTGTCCAATCTACACAAATGATTAACAATGGATGATCATATTCTTTGCTGTTGCCAAAATGAATAAACATATTCAGTTCATTATCACTACTTAATTCAATGAATCGCCGAATTCTATTAATTTATCCACTGATAAAAAAACTGGGCAACTGAAATACATGTAAGAAGAGCTAATATTCATTTAGAAGATATGTAATTTCCTCTCTGTGTTGTCATGCTAAGGTCATCTATTTTAAATAAGTTTATTCTATGGATTAACTAATAGGGTCTGCCTTGAAGAAATATACATGTATGTTTAGGTTGAAAGGACTTTCCACTAAAATGAAGAGTATCAAGTATAGGAAATTATTTTTATTTTGTCTAATATGTACAAGTAGAAGATGTATAACATTGCACAGAAAATTTCACCTCAAATATGTTTTAAGCCTTCCTGAATCCAAAAGAAGCATTTTTAGAAAAAATATTGTATGCATGTGTGCATGTTGTGTGCGATTCATCATTATTCAAAAAAGAAAAGTTTAAAAACCAAACTTCAAATGTAAGTTCTGCTCTTTCAAGAATGCTACACAAATTTTTGCAAGAAAATTCCCCATTCTAAACTACCCTTCACATGGAACATTTATTGAAAATTTTCATTTTCTAAAAAATGGCTAACAGTTTTCGTTCAAATACCAAATATTTAAGATATTTTCATGACAATTTCTGGGAATAGCCTCAGTATGACTTTTACACAACAGGTAAACCGTAAGAGATAGACAAAATCTTACTATACAAAAAATGCAGATCTCATTATGGGTTTTAAAGATTTGACTATCACTTTAGTTTAGTGTATTTCCTCATTCTCTTTGGAAATACGCTTTGGATAATGGTATTGCATGTCTTCTGTTTATAATCAGTTTACTGTGCCAGCTCTAATATCATGATTTAATCACTGAGCAGAACAGGAAGATAGTCATCCCCTGGCACGTGTGTCTTCTATTTATAATAATCGTTCTGCACCAAATTTCACATCAGTTGTTATTCAGTGACTGAGCAGTAATAGAATAAGACAGTAGAGGAAGTTGAATCCATGTTTGAAGAATACATTGAGATACTGATAATTTATGGCAAAGCTGGACATAACAGACCAGCTGCTCAATGCATGCATCATGAATGCTTTTTATACTGCTTCACTCCTTTACATATAATTTTTGTCAGAATACAAAAACATCTGTGAGAAACAGGTACCTTCAAAGTTAGGAGGGCTGACTGGGTGTTCCATGAATGTATCACACTCACGACTTCGAAGAGGAAGTCCTTTATAACATAGAAGAGCACCCATTGAATAGTACACAAAACATTGTCAGTACCAAGAATGCATCCCACAAAAGCCTCTCACAATTTTTGCATGACCAGTAGAAAGTGCATGCAATAGGCCCAGCATATTTTGTACCAAGTATCAGGTTCTGTGTATGGTTCCTTTTCATGGATAAGACTCACTTTACTAGGAAGGCTGTTTTTAACTGTCAAAAGAAGAAGAAAATCCTCATGTCATGCAGCCTCTGGATTTCAGGATTGGTTAGACACGTATGAGTTGGTATCATTAATGGTCATCTGATTGGACCATACTTTTTCTACCGCCTAATAGGCCCAAGGAGCCTACTTAATCTTTGAGCAAGAGAACTGGTAAACAGTAGGCATGATTTATCACTGTCACTATATCAGCAACATTTAGTTCCAACATGATGCCATATCCATGTGATTTTCACTTGTTATGTGCAAATATTTCCACAAAATATTTGGGGAAAGATGGATAAGTCAAGATGGTCCAACTCCTTGATCACCAAGGTTGGCAGATTTAACTTCTCTCTACTTTTTCCTTTGTAGGCCACATAAAGGGTCCTGTTTATAAGACTTGTGTACAGTCAAAGGAAAAATCTTCTTGCACAAGTTCTGGCACAGCAAAAATCATTCAGCAAATAACAGGACTTGAGGGACATGTGTACGAAAACATGCCTTACAGGTGCACTTTCTGCAACGAACATCAGGGTCACCACATGGAACCCTTTTTGTAATGCACAATGGCAAGCAATCATTGTCACTTGTGCAATGGGAGATGTAAAATAGCTTCAATTTTGAAACTTATTTTGCATTGAAACAATACATTTCTGTACATGCTTACCCCCCCACCCACTGCTTCACTTGGGCCCATCTGTTGAAGCTCTAGTTGTGCCTGCAGCCTAAAAAAGGCTTATTGTGCTAATACCATAAACTGCAGTCCTCTAATCCTGTGTCCCTTAACAGGGTAAACAGGACCAATTATATAATGAAGTGATAATCCTCTGGTTCCATGAAGAATTTCCCAAAGATTTTCTATCTCCTTGCTTCACAGATGCATAATATATGATGGGCTGTTTCAGTTTTATAGCCACATTATCCACAGTCTGTTCTGCCCTGAAACCTTTCTATTAAGTTTACGTGTTTTCTCACTGGTGCATGCCCAGCGACAAAAACAACTAAAGTTTTTAACTGAACTTACTACATTTGATAAGCTTATCAGTAATAGGTGTGTATGATTCTTTAATAAACAATTTCCCATGCCATATTTCTGGAGCCCTGTTCCAGTTCAAAAGATGTTTTTACACCTTGGTGTTCCCAGAGGTGGCTCTGGTGTTGGTTGCAGCTGTGTCGATCCTTGCTTTACAAGCTCATTTGCTTTCTCAAAGCCTTCAATTCCTTTTTACCCTGGGATACATTTCAAAGAAACTTTGTTGTGTTTTGGCATATATGATAAGGCAAAGATGCATTCATTAACCAGTCTTGAAGACACTATAGGTATGTTTAAAGCCTTTAGTGCAGCCTGGCTATCTAAGAAAATCTTATGTGTTAAACTCACATGGCTTTCTCTAGCCGTTCTACAAACTTCTTACATAAGATTATTCTCTTTCTGCACCTTGCTAATCAAGGTATTCAGCACAATGTTCTTATTACTTAGTTGCTTATAATTAGGAAGAAAATAAGGGAAAACACTAGGCTAAATCGATAGTCAAATGTTTTAAAAGCTGTTGTTATGTGATTGTCATTACAAATCGCATCTTTTCTTGGCCAGGAGTAGAACAAAAGAAAAACGGACACTCCTGTCTGAGAAAAGTATAAGTACTTCACAACTGAAACTAATAACAATGAATACCTCTCGAAAACGGTAAGCTCCATGAAAAAAATGTATATGACGTAAGTTGTGTACTTTAACAAGGTCTACATTTTTTGTATAGTAAGTTTTTGTCTATCTCTTACGGTTTACTAGTTATGCCAAATTAAGCAAAATTCATCCAGAATAAACAGGTCTTTAGAAGCTATTCCCAGAAAATTCAAGATAAACATTATATTTGTCAGGTAACTATCTTTAATATACGATATTTTAATCAAAATCGTTAAGAGCCATTTCTAAGAAAATCAAAATTTTCGAAAAAAGTTCCATGTAAAGGATAGTTTGGGGTGGGTTGATTTTTCTCAAAATCTTTGTGTCACATCCCTGGAAGATACTGAACTTAAATACCAAGTTGGGTATTTTAGCTACTTTTCGTTTTTGAGTTATCGTGTACACACCCCCCCCCCCACACACACACACACAGACCTTTTTCTGGAAATGCTTTTTTTGGATTCAGGGGGTCCTAAAACATGTATTTCTGGTGAAATCTCGGTATCGAACTTTTGGGTGGAATACAATACTTCCCTATCCCTATGTACATTGTACATACGGGGCTAGAGAAAGTAAAAATGAACATCTGTTTACTTTTATACTCTCTTCTAAGATGCACATTGTAAGGAGGCAAATACTTTGGCTTGAAAAACCGGGGTGTGTAGACCAGAGAGTTACCAAGGTCTAGGTCTAATGCCAAAAACTCCCTGAGCCATTTTTGTGCTGTCTGTTGCTATTCAAAATATTATCCACTTAGTTGATTCTACAACCCTTAGCAGCTTGTAATAGGAATTATGAAAAGCTTTGTATAACTTACAAATAAATTCTTGCAAGCAAGCAAGCAAGCAAGCAAGCAAGAAGTTGACTTCTCAGTAATTTATGAATTATTTTTATTAATTAGTCTCTATAGGTAACAGTAGTTAATTTCCATTTATATAGTTGTCTACAAACGGCAAAGGCAGATTCATGACTAGGAAAATGGCTTTATGTTTACATAATGAAAATAAAATTAAACATTGAACATATTTCCTTTTCTCCTTCAAATTAGTTTAACTATGAAATAGCATTTGAATAGTTTGTAAAGCTTATTCTATATCAGTATATAAATAGTACAACAAATCATAGACCTACAACTTTTGAAAGCAGACCAAATTACAAAGGAATCATATTGTACAATAAACTTACAAAAGATTTAAAAGCAATAATAAATGTAAATATATTTCAGAAAAAATTACATAAATATCTAGTTGATATGTTCTATTCTGCAGATGAGCTAATTACCAACTGAGAATACTGCTGTAAATATTTTCTATACTGTTGTAAATATTTTGTACATATATTTATACCTGACAGTATCTAATAGGTTTATGTAACTTCTACTCTACAGGCAATAAAATAAATTTGAATTTGAAATGACTCACTCTCATTTTCAGCATGTTGTATTGTATTGTACGTATTACAACAAGAACTAACAATCCACCCAGGGAGATTTCAGAGATTGACCTCTCAGTATACCATGCAACACCTTTCAGCATCTACAGACATAAACAAAGTTGGTGTTAAAAACCTTTTACGTCTATAATGTAACTTTTAATAAATTATTGAATTAGAAACTTAAGTTAATTGTTTTAAAACTCAGCAATGGCAAGGAAATTTATTAAACACTAATACCATTAATGGGCATACAATGTTGCAAAAAAAATAAGTTTTTATTTGTTTCTACACTTTGTCATGTACAACAATTCTATAGTTCAATGAGGTCGATTTCAGGGTCAACTAATATTGTTTTAATATTAATAATATATACATTTTAGAAAATATAAATATTAAAGAAAATCCCTTATGATTTAATTTACCTTAAATATATGGATGGGCATATATTTAAAGTGGACAAGCTAAATGTTTCACAGTCAGAAGCGAATTTATATTGAGTTACAAATTATAACAACAATAGTAGAAGAGACCAAAAGCTTAGATCCTTGAAGATGACAATGACAACTGTTTAATAATTACCTATATGTTGTGTAATGCAAGGTGAAATAGTTTCAAATACAAAAGAGAAACAGGAGCATAAAATCAGTAGTAATGTGCGGAGTATTGAGTGGATAATGTTGCAAAACATTTTTTTTTTTTGCTGTAGAAAACAAATGAATGTTACTGAATGTATATCCTGAAATGTTGTAATACTGTTGGAATTAAGTCTGTACCATTTTCCCAACATTAGCTGCACGTACTTACCCCCTGGATCAACAAGTGCGAGGGTTTACCATTCCTCCAGGAACACTAGCATTAACATTGAGCCTATAATGTTTTTCGAACGGGAAGAGTTCTAGGCTGCAGCGAATGAGACGCGTTATCATGCTCTGCATTGCCTGGTCACTACCCCCACTCTTTTCATATTTCCCTCTCACTCGCACACTGAGCATGCAAATCTGCCTAGCAACATAATGTTTATTCATGTATATTATGAAAACTATTTGAGCTAAAAATCTGTGGTTTTTTATGGTTCCGCTACAAACATTACTCCCTCTCTTTCTCGTGAATTATTTTTTGCAAAATTTGAATATTTTGTCTTAGCACAAGTAGTATTTATGAGAGACAAAATCACTTAGTGCATTACTCCTCGGTTAAGCATGAATGTAATATGTCAACAAGCAGCACTTTGATTGGCTGCCAGCTTGGTGGCGCTCAAGGAAAAACCTCATCCTATTTGAAAGTTACTGTAGTCACCATTATTACAATGTCTTTGGTCTTTGAATATTTCATCTTCTTGAATGGAGGATGAATCTCAACTAACAATCTCAAAATAAGTAATCATGATTTTTTCATAGTTCAGATTAGAAAATGCATTTATGTATAAACAACTTTCAAAAAATGCTATCTCAGCATGTTTCACATTTTGCATTAGTTTCCTTCATAGATTGTCTCTACTGCTATTTGTTTTAATAACTATTTGAAGAAGGCAAGACACTGGTCCAACAAACTTACAATACTTATTATTACTATCCTCTAGATTAAAATACTTACTGTTTCATGTACAGTCTTATTGAACAGGTCATCTTCACTTAGAATTAATAAAATAATAAGAGACATATAGATATGATGAGAATTGCTGTCTGGTGCATTGTACAGCGTCTTCAGGATTGGAATAACCTGGTTGAAAGAAAGAAAAGATTTATAACATAATAACGATGATATATAGCCAACAGGCAAATCACTCTTTTAAAACTAACAAAATATTTAAATTTTAGTTAATACAATGGAAACCCAAATGGTAAAATGGCATAAGCCTTTTTAGCACAGCTTATATTTTGTAAGGAATTTTAACATCATTCATAAATAATTTATAAAACAAAGCAATATGTCCATGTTACACAGGACACCATAGTTAACAATAAAATTTGTACAGATCACAGATAAGGATTAATAACAATGTACATATATATGATTCTAGAACTAAAGATCATATAAAGAGGGAAGAGAAAAAGGTTTTTCAAAAATCCATGTGTGATTGGAAAACTCTTGTAAAATAAATTACCAACCCCAATTAAGCAAATGATGGACTCTAAATTCATTAAATAATTAAAAAATTACTTAGTTATATCTTTTATGATATACACAAATATTTGTAAATATTGCAAAATACTAGATTTTAAATATTTTCTTATGTATGTATAGTTTGTAAACAATTGTAACAAATACTTGTGAATTCTGTGATATATAAATTAACTGTAATACACCTAACTATAAATATTAATTATCCACAAAATGTTGTCATAGTCTGTTGGATATAATAAATTACTATTATTATTTTGATGATGTTTGTAACCTAAATCCATCCTCTATGAATTTTTATAAACCCCAAGTTTTGCCTATGTGCTTCAGAAATTTTAAATGATTGGTATGGTTTCACTTTTCATTTCCTAACTAAAGGTTTGATAATTATGAAGGTAATTAACCTGTAATATTTTAAAATGAATTAAAAGGGCCTTAATACGTAGAAAGTAATTCATCATTACATTGTAAAATTACAGTTTTCTAAGTTATTTGGTAGTGTGATATTACTGTGCTATTTAACAAACTTTGATCTTAGATGGATAGCTAAACCCAATTTGAAAGCTTCAATGATTCAAACAGGACTTGAAATATGATCTTTCAGCTTACCAGCATGGTAAGCTAACATTGAGCTATCTTATAAGAAGGGTAATCAGCACATAGTAAACAAGAAGTGAAGACATGGATAATGAAAATTGTCCTTGTCATTACAAAATATATGAAATCTCACATTTACTACACGATTCCATTGTGAAGTAAATATTACTACTTCTTGAACAAATAATCAATGCAGATTCCTCAAACCATAAAAATTGTCATATACAATTTTCTGGAAATGCTTAGCTTCTTAGTAGTGCAAGAGAAATGGCAATTCATAGAAAATTAAAAAAAAATGTTCAAAAATGTCTTCCTTTTGTTTCTAAACTCATCCAGCTGGTCCTCCCATATTCCTGTGACTATAATGCATTGATGCCTGATATACTGATTCTTCCAATTGCCAGGGTACATATGGAGCTACTGGACAATTAGTTACTCATCCAACCCACATGCTGAACTTAAAGTAATGTTATGTCTATCTTGAATTGTACATGAGGATTTCTGTCAGCCCACAAACTTTGGTTCTGAATATCTCTGATCTCATTTCTTAAACAATAAACAAAACTACAGACTATAGCTCTGTTGGTAGAGTATCTGCCTGCTGTGCAATGATTCCTGTGTTCAATTCTTGGGTAAGAATCTTTCTCTAGCCAAGGTTATTCCCAATCCCCACCAAAGCCTGGAAGAATGAATAAGAGAGAGACAGACAACTGCATGCAAGCTTATTTTTTAAAATCTAATGACAACTGCATACAGAATATACTGCCAGAAGGTAGAAGGTGATACAACCAATAGTTAAAGGTGGAGTATAAATGGAAAAAAAAAAAAAATTAAAAAGCTTAACACTGCCAGACATGGATTTTATGCAAGATTTCCCTTTGTTTTTGTATGAGGAGCTTGTAGCCAATGTTTTCTGGGTATTTTTATATACCTCAAAATTTAACATCACTGTTCCCCCCTCCCCTGAATTTTTTTGATTTTTTGAAAACCTAATTTTTACTTTCTCAGCATGTACTGTGTACGTAGTGTATAGAGAAGGTATTGCATTCCACCCAAAAATGTTATACCAAGATTTCAGTGGAAATAGAGTTTTAGGGTCTCCTGTATCCAAAAAAAGCATTTTTAGAAAAAGGTCGGTGTGTGTGTCAGTGTGTCCTTGTGTCTGTGAACACCATAACTCAAATACCAAAAGTTGGAAAATACAAACTTGATAAATAATTTTGGTATCTTCCAAGGATCTCCAGCACTGCACCCCATTCATGATGTGGGTTGAGATGGGGGATGCAGCAGCTGGGTGGTAGGCTATAAGGCCCCTTGTGGACTGTTGTGCCATGGACTTATGTTATCTTCTGAGAATACAACGAAGATTTTGAGGAAAAAATTACATGGACAAATTTTTGAACATTTTTATTTTCTCAAAAATGGCTCTAACGATTTTGATTAAAATACTGTATATTAAAGATATTTATACGACATAAAATGTATCTCTTGAATTTTCTGGAAGTAGCCTCTGAAGACCTCTGTATTCTGGATGAATTTTGCAGGATTTTGCATAACTAGCAAACCGTAAGAAATAGACAAAAACTACACTACTACTTGAAACACAAAATTTGTTATATACATTTTTTTCGTGGAGTTGAGCATTTTTAGATAGTCCTTGTTATTGGTTTCAGTTTTAAAATACTTAAACTTTTCACATACAGGAATTTGTCAACTCTTTGCAATGCAAAGAAATGGATTTCATTCACAGCTTTTAAAAGATTTTACTATTATTTTAGCCTACTGTATTCATTATTTCCCTTTTACTTAGAATAAAGCATTTCTGCTAATGTTTATCTTGATTAGCACAAAGTAGGTAAAAGAATAAGTTTTTTAATAATAATTTGTTCCATAAATGTAGAGAAAGTTCATGTGAATGGAGCACATCAGATTGTTTAGTACACAGCTGAAAAGTTTTGAGCAACATCCTAGACATATGTCAACTTGCATGCACACAATGCAAATGACAAGTTATTTAAGTTTAAGTAAACCAAACTAAAAATGCAATAAATGTATTTAAAATGCATATATCTTTAAATTTAAATAAAGAAAGCGAGGGAAAAAAAAAACCCACCTGCCCACACACACGGTACTTTACCTTTAACCTATGAGAGCTAAATAAAATGCACTAATTCTTTTATAATTCTCAACCCTTCAGTTTATTAACTTAACAGTAGGAAAAGGAATTTAATACAGACAAGCTTGTACATAATAATTTAAACAGCTAGAAGATTAATATAATATGCATAATAAAGTCCTATGTTTATAGACTGAAAAACAAAGTCAAACTTAAAACACACAATAAGTAGCTATTTCATTTTCTAATAAAAATGAAGTAATTTTACTGCAAGCAATCAAAACTATAGGTAAATCCTTCTAATAATCTACAAGGGTGGATCAAATACAAACTAACCTTTTTAAAGATTTAGTGCACCATTATTTTGCAACATAATACATATCTCATTTTTATGGCTTTGTGCAATTTTGCCAGTAAAATTTCTTAAATTCAGTTTTAAAGATATAACACTCAGTTGTGCACAAACTGCTCCATCTGCTGGTCATTCCAGAAACATTCTCAATCAAGCACTTTCGCTTTGAGTGGCCTGAGCATGTGATGGGTCTGGACTCTATGTCCAAAATTTTCCTATGGATAAAATGGATGACGATATACTGAGCAACAGAACAATGAACAGCCTTTTTTGACTATCTCAAAGACAACCAAAAAAATAGTGTTGGGCTTGAAGCAACTTTGTAATTGAAGGTCCTACTTCTCACTCTACTGCAAAGAAAAATCTCATCTGTCTCCCAGGTGTTTGCTGGGCTCTGGGAGATCAGGTCAGTTTATGTTTGACCCAACCTTCATATATAAATCATACACAGCTGCTTGAAAATCTGAGAGCTTTTATTATAAACAGAAAAAATGACACTCACGAGCAATTCAATATCGGAACGAGCTAGAATAAAAGTCTTGATGTGACGATTACGATGTATCAGAAGATATAACAGTAATGTTGTTTGGTCAGTGCTTGGCACGTTGCACAGGGTGTTATAAAGTTTTCCCATGTCCAGTTTGAAAGTAGCTGCTGCTCGAGTAGGAGTAGCTTCATTACATGGATCTGCAATATGACCTGTTTATTATTCTATACTTTAAGTTTTTTGTTTAATTATAATCATTATCCAAAGTAATCACTAATCAAATAAGGTTAGGTCACAAAGATAATATTACATGTAAAAATTATCTTCTATAACAATTTTTGATATGTTGATTATGAAAGGCAAAAAACATACAAGAAAGATTACCTACAATGCTGTGTTTAATGATTCCTCTACCCTAAATATTCTAATACGAGTAAAAAACTGATAACACATTAGGTATTACCTTGTGAGTTTGAACATGAAAAAAGAGCTTGTCGATAAGGGTTGTGTAAATTTTTGTCTCCTGTGCAGTGGTTTGCAAGCACCAAGACAAGCAGAAGGGATTGATTTGCTAATGGTGCATCAGACACCTGGTTGACAACTGCCTCTGCTCCAGTCACCATCCCATCTCCTGCCACAACAGCTCCTTGTGGCGCACTTTTTCCCAAACCAAAAGTAAGCATATTCCACAACTCTGCTGCAAAATGCAATAATAAATATTATTAGCCTACCTCTTACTTGTATCATATAACATGCCCTTTTGTGTGTCATCTTTGCAAATACAGACCATACTATAATGTGGTATGTTCAGAGCAGGAAATTACTTTATTAGAAAGCAATCTTGAACTCAGCAAAATCTCATATAGGCTAAAAGTCTATTTTCCATGTACTAATCACTATGGTTTATGTGCATAAATAATATGGATTCTCATAGGGATCTGTACTTCAACCTTTATTATTATGCATTACATGGCAGGCACAAAGTTTAATGGTGGGTGGCAGGGGGAGCTGGTCAGCACAACATCCAATCAGTTCACCCTGAAGACGAGGAAGATGCACTTTTTCGAAACGTTGGTGTCAAGCCAAGTTTTTACCTGGCTAGAAGCCCGAGAAGAGTTTGAATTAACACGTCGCCAGGAAAGCTTCAGTTCTTATTTTATCCAATCAGAAGTTTGCCATACCTTACAGCATTTTGCAAAATCACGCTGTAAAATCACTGGCATAAATATCATTACTGTTCACAAAAGAGGAAAGAGAGTTATGTATTTGTAAAGAGCATTTAACTATTTTCTCTACACATACTATGTACATTGTGTTTAGAGAAGGTATTATATTGCACCCAAAAATTTGATACCGAGATTTCAGCGGAAATACATGTTTTGGGTCCCCCTGAATTCGAAAAAAGCACTTTTGGAAAAAAGGGTTTTGTGTGTGTTTGTATGTCTGTGTGTGTGCATGCATGTATGTATTTAAGTATGGTATCTTCCAAGGATCTGACATGAAAATTTTCAAGAAAATCCCCCAACCCAAAATTAACCTTTACATGAAAATTTTTTTGAAAATTTTGACTTTATCAAAAATGACTAATGATTTTGATTAAACTCTCTTATATTTAAGATATTTCCATGCCAAATAAAATGTATTTCTTTAATTTTCTGGGAGTAGCCTCTAAAGACCTCTTTATTCTGGATGATTTTTATTGAATTTTGCATAACTGGTAAACTGTAAGAGATAGAAAAAAATTTACTGCACAAAAAATGTGGATCACGATAAAACACTCAATTTATGTCATATACATTTTTATCATGGAGTTGGCAGTTTACGAGATATTCCTAGTTATAGATTTCAGTTTTAAAATACTTAAACTTTTCTCATACGGGAATTTGTCAACGCTTGGCCATGCTAAGAAACAGGATTCAATCGCATAGCAACCACATTTTGACTGTTGGTTTAGCCTAATGTATTCCCTTATTTCCCTTCTACTTATAAAGGAACTAAGTAATAGATTATTTCTTCTAATGTTTTAGCATTAAATAGGTAGAAGAACATGCTTATTAACAATAATTTGTTACAGAGATGTAGAGAAAGTCATGTGAATGGGGCACATCAGATTTTTTTTAAGCTTGCAGTCAAAAAACCAATTTCCTACATTATCTGGTTGCAGACATATGGATCATGTTTATCAAGTTCTCTTTACTTTCATCGCTCTTTGTTTATTGTATCAGCATGCGACTTAAAACAGATAACAGAACTCGTATGAGCTAAGTGATAAGGAAGGAAAGGTCTCAAGCTGAATGATGTTATTTCAGTAGGAATTTCAGATTCCATTTTCAGTTCAGTTATATTGATTGTATTGAGTTATTTTATTTGTGTTTGAAATGTTACTAAGTCAAGAAGGTACAAGTAGTGAAAGTCAACCAATAATATGTAAACAAGAAGTGCTGTATCACCAAAGCAGGAGTATAATTTACAATGCATATTCTTTCTTTTAAAATCTTTCTATGAGGAATATTCTGCTTGATCTGCAGACATTTCTGTGGCCTTTTTAAGGCATTATTTTTACATTACTTGCTAAATTAGCATGCACACCAAGTTTATGTTTGCTTGAGTACTACAGTAATACCCTATAAATTGTTTTAATTTTGTCTTATTATTGCATGCAACTTCATTGTGTGGCAACATTGTGGTTCTTTGGTAGTGGTCAGCTATCAGCTGCCATTAAATTTTGTGCCTGCCATTATAATGTTAATTATACCAAAAATATTAAAACTGTAACATATGTTGAGTGAGAGAGAGGAAAGATAAGATTTTAGGGAACCCAAACTGTAAGTTTATTAGGACCCTACAAAAGCCTAAAAAGAAAGCTTCCCACTGAAATGTAGTTGACTATGCAAATGTCTGTGAAACATGTGTGCTACAGGTAATTAATATTACTGAGGCTTCAAAGTGTTAATTTAGACAAAAATGTTACTTTTAAAAGTTATCATTTCACTTCCAGTTTTGTGATTTATCATAGATATTTAGTTGTTCATAAAGGAACAACTCCAATGAATCACAAATGAAGGATCTAACACCATAAATGTAATAAATTTGTAAGATTGTAAATTACGATAAGGCCATAATAAAACCAAACCAAGAAGAGCTAAAAAGATAATACAGCCTGGTATGAAGATTACTTTAAAATATAAAATATTTTATGCAATAAAACACAAAACCATGAACTCTGCTCACAGCAAACCTGCTTTCCAGTGTTATACATTTAAGAGCACAAAATATAAAAGATTGTGTATCACCATTTTTTAAAAAATTGAAATCTCAAAGAGAATGGTTCTCATAGTTTAATTCTGAGTTGAATTTTCAGTTTAACAAGGACCAATCTAAACATTTAATCCTGTAATTTCATTTAGGTTATTAGATTAGATGGCTAAAATGGCAAATCATTGACATGGATTTGGCCCAAAATGATATTTAAGGCACTTTTCTGGTATTAAAGTTTCAGGGGTCAGTCTTCGACACATTTAAGGATCAAAAGAAAAAGAGAAACCAGCACTATCAGAGAGGCCACTTGGTGAGTGGTTCAACACATTGAGCACAAAGCCAACCAGAGATATCACTTTGGGTATAAGTATTTCAAATACTGAAAAACAGACCAACCCAGCCAGCTATCCTTGCAATCTGAACAAAATCGCAGTTTCAAACTAGTGCAGTGTTCCTTGCAAGAAACAAAAGAAAAACATTATTCTGATTTGCATGCAAATATTATCATCCCAAATGTGTGCATGATACTTACATGCAATACCAACTACAAGGCTGCCACCAACAGCGTTGCGTGCCAATCCTGCTGGTGCTTTCTCTTGATTTATGAAGTGCAAAAGCAGTGTCTTAACTAGAAGTGGTGCATGTATTGAGTATCTGCCTCGCATTAGACTCCTGTCAACAAAAACAAAGGAATAGGTTTTTATAGATCTCTTTACTTAAGTTTATGGTAAAACTTTCAATCAAGTGAAATTTTTACTGAACAATCAGAATGGCAGTGTCTAATGTTTAGTTGTTTATGTAAATAAATCTTATAACAAGACAATAGCTTATTTGTCCCACCAAATTATTTATATATTCCAAATATCTCTATATATTTGCTTTTGTAAAGTATCTCTTGATATCATGAATGAATGCAAAATAAGGACGTTAATGTATCATGCAATCTATTGGCACCTAAATTTTCAGATTTAATGATTCTAAAAGACTAACACTAAATTGTAAGAAAACCATACTATAATTCTGTTTTACTCTTAGTTATAAGATTTTTACAATTATTCTATTTTTAAATTTCACAACATTGTTAATAATGCCTCCATTTGGTGCTGTTAACAGTAAATCATGCAACCTGATAACAATAAAAAAGAAGGGCACCTAATTTGTATTATCTATGAGACTGAAAAATAATAATCACTACTATATTTATATGTTATTTTTTGTGAGTTTAATTTATGATCTTACCTATTGTGCTCTAAAATGTTCAAGTAGGAAACAAAGATATTTTATTAAAATTAAGATTGCATGAAGCAAGAATACTAGATGACATTACTGGAAGCTTGTGATAGAGGAACATTACTATTGTACCATTGCTGGGTAAGCAGATGCATTTCACAGAGGGAGGGAAGATCAAAAATATAGCGCTGGCAGACCATCATCAGCAAGTGATGATATGGAAATGTAAATGGAGTGCTATTTATGGACACTCTTTAACTGCTGTGGTTCTCAGCATCCCATTCTATACTGGGCATGAAATACCATTTAATTTTGCTCAGAGGCCTCTCTATCGGGCTAGAGGTTCTTTTATGTGCCGTAAATCTATGACACGGGACCAACGGCTTTACTTCCCTCCCGAAGGAAGCCATGTTAAGGATTTTTACACCCAAAAAAATCCATCGTCCTCCGCCAGGTTTGAACCCGCGACCTTGGATATATGAAGTTAGCATGGTAACTATTACACCAAGGAGGGCGACAATAATAATAATAATAATAATAATAATAATAATAATAATAATAATAATAATAATACCTTTATTGTCAATAGACTGCAATACAGTTTCTGACATTGTCACAAATTCATATTTACAATTATGTATTTACAATTTTTACATTCATCCAGAGTAGTCTACACTTAAAATATGTTAATTAACAAATATTACAAAGATGGACAACCTGCATAGTTACAAATTTTACTAAAACTACATATCAGTTGTATATGAATGTAAACGCTGTAAGAGCACTACTGGAAGAATACCATTATTGGACTTGCATTGAGTCAGCAAAGGAAGTTGAAATTGTTCCCATTATATTCTTTGCATACTTAAGATGATGCTAAAGATGAGAAAAATCTGTGCTTAGAAGATTCCACCTATCTTATAAGGAAAACCTGTGACAGAGAATGGAAACAGCATGGTTGCACTTAGAACGCTATAGATATAAAAGCTAGCATTTCCTTTGACATATCATAACTTTAAATGAAATGGGTTCGATACTACCATCCAAAATGAAGTCAATTAAATGACAGCAACATAATTCCCCAAGGCCAAAACAGTACAGCATGAAAAGGAGTCACTTAAAACCATGTTCATTGTAGCTTATGATCTTGATGATGCCCTTATCAATTGTTCAGCACCTGCTGGAAAATGTGTAAATTGGTGCATATTACAATAATTTACTTTCTGGAACACCATTAACAAACAGTAGTGTAAATGTCCAACTCTCCTGAATTCCTATCCTATTGAGCTACATGATGGTGCTCACTCCCACATAGCTACCCCTATGGTTAATTTACTTTACATATAGAACTGGGCAATTCTGGAGCATTCTCCATACTCCACAAATATGAGGCCATGTGTTTTTGAACTTTTAATGAAAATAAATTTACCATTTAGAAGGGAGTTTGCTTTAGAACCATTAGGTAATTATAGCAGCAGTAGATCAATCTGTTCTAAGACTAGTATAACAAGAGCTAAGATGGCATCCGAAATCTCCCTGCAGTATGGCAGCAAGTTCATATTGGAGAAGGTTGCTTCTGAGCTCTGCAACAATTTGCCTACTCTAAGAACATTTCCGTTATTAATAATTCAAATGTTACCATTAATCATTGAATGACTCGGGTATATGTAGTGATTTCTTAAATATCCTCCTTTACACAGAAAAATGGCATAACAACTCGGTCAGTCATTCTGTTCCAACAGTTCTTTCATGAAATGCTTATGATAGCATAAAAATAATTGCCAGTTTATAACCTGCATTTACAAAAGAAAACAATAAAATGGGCAAGAAGAAGCTTGGGGTATTTATTTATTTGAAAGAGCACGATTTTAATGCTCAAATTTACTGCCTTTTCGTTCTTACTACATGGGGCACTAAGAGGCAGAAGACAGAGATACTGAAATGAAATAGTTGGAAAAGAAAATTTGAGAAGGAAACATTCCAAGCCAAGTTTAGGGTCATTCCCCAACATTTGCCAGATAACAGGACTGAGGAAAACCCGGAAGGCACCACAGTCAGAGAGTATGGTCTTAAAAGAAACCTTTGCCACATTGAGCTGCAGTCTTGTTTTGATTTTCTCTCCCATAGGATCCCTATTTGTCGGAAAACATTTAAAATTTAAGCTATAGTGAACTGTAACAGCTCCTTTATATCTGTCTTCTTCTCAATGATCAGTGTCTGGTAGTATCAGGAGTGGATAATGAACTTTATTCACACCAAGGCTGTAAATATCTGCATGCAAGACTGCACTAAAGAAAAGAAAATGCACAACCAAAAGTTCATTTAGTACAGAGAATATCAGCTGTAGATATATTCATTTTTTTCCCAGTGTTGGTTCAAGAAAGAACAGGGAGGAAAAAAAAAACAGAAGAAGAAAAAAAACTGAAGAGTTAAAAATTGCTTGCTTTTGTAACTTCTCTTGTTTAACCCATTTGCATCCTTTGACGGGCTCGCCTGTCATTGCTTAACTTATGTGTTCAGACAATGACAGGTATTTCGTTCATCAGGGTTTGTAACAATTTTATGTGGGCTGCATTACTGATCAGACTGATTATATCATTGTTTTGGTCCTACAAGTCCAAGAGATGTCTCTGAATGTATAAGCAGTCATGGTTATTTGTATTGAACTCGTATCAGCAAAGAAAGCTTCGAGCGAAGCATAGAAACCGCCAAACTTCTGCCTTTCCATGAGCAGCAGAGCAGTAACAATGGCTGATGTGTGTGAATTAGAAAATGCAAGGTTTTGCAATTAATTTTTGAGGATAATGATAAGTTTACTGGTGAGTTATCAGAATCTGACGATAGTGAGAAAGAGGAAAATGAGAGTGCCTGTACACTGGCTTTATCAGACATTAGTGTTACTGTCTGCTATCACAATAACTTACAAATTTGCAAGAGATGTGATTTGTACTGTTCCATTTCAAGCACAATGCTCACTTGTAGGTGAAATAAATCCTTCAACAGCTAGGCATCTTGATGAAAATCCCAAAGAAGTTTATGTTGTTAGCGAATACTTGTAATTTTTGGTTAAAAAAATGGTATTTTCAGGCACAATTTGTTCAATAAAAAGGGATGTCAATGGGTTAGTATTTTTTAATCATCGAATATGTAAGAATTTAAATAAATATTTCTAGAATCATTCTAATTTTCAAATAATTTTTTTCCTTATTAAACTTGGTCCTATGCTAAGAGATAGCCCAGACATGGGTATTTTTATTTTTGATCTGCTTTTACTAAAAATATTCCAGCTCAATCTGTAACATCAATATGACTATGATCCCCTCCATAGTGAGCTTAGAACCTCAGACCTCCTGTTTACAAGTCCATGCTTTAAGGACCTCAGCTGCCTATTTCAGTAAAGATAGTGCTGAAAATAAAATATCAGAGATACAGTTATCAACAAACATATCCTAATTTTAATGCCCACTGGGAACCTCACATTCCTTCTATTTCATAACTTTTAATAAAATTTATTGACACATATTATTGCTATGCAGCCATGTTCCATTTTATACCACACAAAATAACAAGGCATATTCAGACATCTGTGAGAGGTCTCATATATCTTAATTGGTTATTTTAATATAAAGCATACACAAGCAGAAACATAAAAACAGTTCACTCTAAATATATTGAAAAATTCATCAAAAATAATAAAATTAAAAATTAAATTTAGGTCCATAATAAAGACAACATTTATTTTAAAAGTGCAATGTGCACATATGCACATAAATCATGCTTACTACAGCAGAGTTAATTGCAATAAAATTATATAACAGCAGTACATATAATTTAACATTTGCTTACGGGGAATATCACAAATGATTCAATATTCCAAGATACTATCAGAGCAAAGCCTCCTCCAATAACTCTACCAAAATAGGCATCCATATAATTTGCTGACAGTGATTCATTACAAATATTGTTATATGAACCAACTCGTTGCCCATACTAACAATTTTTGGTATTTCTGGGATGCTTTCAGTTTCTGGTTGGCTCCTCATTTTTTCTAACATAAAAAATTACAGTGGATAGAATAGTCATCGGTGAATTCATCTCTTTAATTTTAACCAAGTACCTTGGCAAACTCTTTGTTTCACACAATTTTCAGTTACAGATAAATTTTTATACTTAAATTAACACCTCTATTACTTCTGCACATTGTTAGTTTTTGAGGTTAAATTATAAATGCTACTGTTAAGCATTATATGAATCACATTTCTGTTCTCTGTAAATTGGTTACACTAAGTGACAGAAAGATGCTTTCTTCTTAAAAGCTAAGCTTCTCCTGCTTCTGTGAAACTACAGCAAACCGCTTACAAATTAAATATGAATTTTTATTTAGAAAAAAGAATTTCCTCAGAAGAGTATAATTTAACCTATTTAATTCTTTTAAAATTCATGCATTAAAGCAATATTCTCTCATATCAATAGAATTATAAATCATTCCTTTAACGTTAGTTAATACTATAGCTATGTTTATAACCTTAGCCTAACAAATCAATAAACATGTTTTAGACTCCACCCTACAGCTGAACAGTAAATTTACAAACTTCAAGGTAAAGAGAAAAAAAAAAAAAAACCCAAAAGAATACCACTATACATATATATTTTGGAAGGTTTAAAACTTTACCTGTAAATACAAGATTTGGAAGCTGGTCTCTGAGAAAACATCTGTACTGACAAGAGCACTAATAAACAGTTCACTGCCTCCAGATGCAAAGGGTAGGTGAAGTCTCTACAAAATATAAAAAAAATATGATTTGAACACAAAGTGTAGCTTTTGACAACATAAATACATTTAAAAATATTTATAGAAAAATATATAACCATAAACCCTATGATAAGAACGTGAAAACCTTTTCTCTCTTTCTTTATGACATAATTTAAATAGATGATAGTTTTTAGGGTGGCCAATTCCTCCCAATCAATGTCACAAAGGAAGAGAAGGAAGGAGAAAGAAAACTATGCCATACAGGTATGTTCAAAAGTAAGTACACAGTATGTATGCAAAGAAACCTAAATTACATGGTACCATATCAGCATTTAAAACTGTTGGACAACCAGAAGAATGCGAGAAGTGTCTATATGCTATGTAATAGATTTTTTTACAACGAAATGTACTATATGCACATGTTTTCTTGGGCACTTGACTCTCTAATCTCCATTTGTAGGTTTTGTGCAATTTCGGAAGCAGAGCTACCGACAACATTGAATTTTGTTATACACCCCGATATCTATGGCTTCAGTAGAATGGTTTCATTGTGTCTGTAGATCCCAGAGTTCATGCATATGCATGTGATGTGATTCATTTAATAATTCAGCAAGTTCGCAATAAATGAGATATCCTATCATAATGGCTGAGGGCCTCAAAGAAAGAAACTTTCTTTGGTTTACAACATTACAGAAAGAGAAGTGGGCCAGCTCTCTCTTCTTCCCCCTGAACCCTTGCTTACCTGTAAAACTACTGCTCAAGAAAAAGCCGGTCCCCATGGCCACGCTCGCTAAAGCGTCTCGCTTTGGTGCTTCGTGGGCAGGGGATCGTGGGTTCGAGTCCCGCCTTGGGCATGGATGTTATATGTTTGTGCAATGTGTATATGTTTGTAAAAGAAACAGTAAAACCAGTAAACCAGTAATCAGTAAAACCTACGGGGGGAAATGTAAATAGGGATACAGTACCGGAGTTAAAAGAAAAAAAAAGAAAAAAAAAAATAATAATAATAATAATAATAATAATGATAATAATTACATTAGTTTGTATGCGAGTCACCCATGCTGCCACATCTAACAACTGCTTCAATAGGTATAATCACATATTTCCAGGTTCTCATTGCTAATGAGCGAGCTATCCAATGATTCTTTTGTTTATCAGTGAGAGTGTTCAAGAAGTTTATCGCTAGTGCACATTAGTTTATACAGCATATTCCTCTTGATTGCCTTCTCGTAGCCGAACAGTAATGCTTTATTTAAAGATTTGAAGCTTTCTCAGAGTTGATTATTATAGATGACTTCACGGGATAGCAATCGAGTTAGATTGGAATCAAAGAAAGCCAAGCTTTCGACCATCTTGATTCTATGGTCTTCGTCAGGGATTTTCCAACAATCTATATCTCGGTTGCCATCCCGTGAAGTCATTTATGGTAATGCTTTAGTCCAGATTTGATGCTCAAGCATATTTTAATACTCAGTTGTTTTTTTCTTTTTTGTCAATTTCCTGGCATGACTCTAATGAACTGGACTGTATCATCAACAGCATGTAGTCTTCTTGCAATTATATATCCTTTACATTTAAGAACATTCCTAAGATAGAAATCCAGAGAACTTAATGTTCATTCTTTTCATTCTACTTGCTTATTTGAGAATTCTTTGGCTAGAAATTCATGCTTTGAAAGCAAGAGCCCCATCTTACTAAGAATAAAACTCTAAATTGCGTAGCCCACTCATAATATTACATGCATAATTTTATACCAACTATATAATTATTTTTGTGCAACCCAGTATGTGCAACACTGTAAACAGCTATTGAATACCCTGCAATAATGCAATGTAACTCAATTTTCACCTTCCATTGCTAAATGCTCAGTTATGACTAGACTAACAATTATTATTTTACAGAAAATGGTAGTCAGAACCATCCTGCTATCATATAAGCAAATTGGTTCTACCACCTACACTGCAAGTCTGCTGCACAACTGAATGTTGTTCAATTAGAGTAGTTATTAAGAACTGATCCAAAAGAGAACATTAAAAATCCTGGTTTAAAAGCCCAGGAAACAGACGTGGTAAGCTATTTTTAGGGAACCATGTACGAAAAGAATAGAAAGAAAATGTAATGTAATAGAATTCAGCTGAGAACAATTATTGTTTTTCTCGCAAGACATGCTCCTGTGAAAAAGCATCTTAACATAATAGGGGCGTATCAGGGTAACTTAGACTGCAGATCGTGCAAGAAAGAGACTGAAACAGCCCAACAAATCTATGCTCCTGTGAAACCTTGTCTCACAGGAAATACAATATTTTTGGGGAAATGTTTATAGAACCAAAAGAAGAACCCACTAGTAGATTGTATTGTTTTTTTAAGGATGTTGGTCTTAAACAATACGGTAGCACAACAAGCCTTAGTTGGAAGTGCACCTGGAGAAACGAGGAGGAATTTATATCGAAACAGTAGAAGAAAAATGTTTTTGTTCCTGTATTACAATTCCACATATATGCAATTTATAATATGAAAGTCAGAGAGAGAGCGAGATGAATGAAATGGGTAACATGACAATCAAATGAGCCCATGGTCCACTGAGCATATAATACACTACAGTTATGTGCTCAATAAGCTTGATTATTGTATGTACATTTGTAGAATTACATTGTTTATTAACTGTTAAACAAATGAGTCAATCGTAATGAACTATTGAGTCATTTTACACAAAAATTGTTACTTACAGCAGAACTGGTATCGCAGGATCTGTCTCTATATCATCAACTGCATATGACTTCTAAATGCAGGTGAGCCATCTGTGATGGTTTGCTGCTTATTCTCTGGTGAGGAACTGATGAACTTCAACAGCAAATGTTCTTCTTGCGGAAGATTGATCTGCAGCTGATGATGTAGGGCAGATCCTACGATATGGGTTCTGCTATGTAGGTAATAATTTTGATGAAGCCTTATGTAAACCAACTAACTAGTGCATTACTATAAACTAAGCTTCACAGTGTATTATTTCCAATTCATTACTATTATTAAATGAGTCAATATTTACAGTTAAAAGCCCACCTTATATCTTTTAGACATAGATGTGAGCTTTTGGAGACATTTGCCTCTATCCTCAGCTATTGGTCGACTGTCCTTATGTCCTTGGTCTGTCTTGTGCCAATCTTTATTGAGTGCTCTCTAGTGCATATTTTGCAATACTTAAAGTTTTCACTAGTTAGCAGAATTTCATTATCTAACATTCTTTACATTTTTATATGATAATATAACATCAAAATACTGCAATGCAAGAGAGCGAATGACTTCACTGCCAACTGCTCAACCACATTTTTCTATACAAAAAGTTCCAATGATATTATTGTGTTTCGGTAGTTTGATGTTCTGTCCACATACCTTATTAATGATATATGTTGATGATATATTTGCTACTGTTCCTGATAAGCATGTAAATGATGCTTTAAAACTTTCAAATTTACAAGATAAGGCTATAAATTCACATTAGAAATTGAAAGTGATAGCTATCTCCCTTGTTTAATAGCTATTTTATGTATTTCTACTACTATTGTTTTTATAGCAACTTGTTTTAATTTTTTAATGTAAATATGTATTTTATCAATTGTAAAATTGACGATGCTTTGTAAAAATATTACAAATGGCAGAATAAATCAAACTCAAACTTCCTGGATTTAAAAATAATAAAAAATAACAGTAAATTGAATTTTGGAATATACAGAAAACAAACTCATACTGATACAGTTGAACCTGTTTTATACGTAACCCAGTTGTAAGTAATTTTCGTTGGTCCCGGCAAAATGTAATTTAGAAAACTGTTAACAGAATCTTATTTATATGTAACACATTTGTACGTATTAAATTTCAGTAAAATACAACTGAGTTTTACATTAATTATAATGAGCATACAGCATACACTATCTTAAAAGAAACTTGAGGGTATTTTCCTTATCTCTGTTCACAAAGATGCAAGCTGAACGAGCCTTTCGGCCTCGGAAACAATAGACAATAACATGTTTGCTGGTAGAACATGCAACAACAAGAGAAGTAAAGATAAAAATGTTTGGTTATCTTGTGTTTATTGTTACACAGCAGTTTATCTTTCAGTTCTGCGTTGCTTTTAATCAGCCATGGAGAACAGAAAAAGGAAATGTTATATGCTAGATCAGAAAGTGAAATTAAATTCATACGAGAGGTGGAGTTTAATCCACACAAAACCAAAATCAAAATTGCTTCAGACTTAGGAATTGCCTATGCCATGCTATGTACAGTCATCAGTAACAAAAATATTATTTTGGATGAGTTTTTAAAATTGGGTCAGCAGGAAGGGAGATATGATTTGGAAATGGCACTTTTCACATGGCTCCAGCAGAAACGGGCTGCAGGTCTACCAATCAGTGGTGACATGCTGAAAGCAAAAGCAATAGATTTAGCTAAAATAATGAACATCATGGCTGATTTCAAGGCTTCATCAGGATGGTTGCAAGAATTTAAAGATTGTCATGGAAGCACAGGGAAAACAATTTGCGGCAAGTCGAATGCTGTCGATGACATTATGATTCAACACTGGAAGAAAGAGGTTCTACCGGGAATCATACGGATTATCAGCCTCAAAACATCTACAACTGTGATGAGACTGGCCTATTCTACAATCTCCTTCCCAACAAGAAATTAGCTGAAAAGGGTGAGTCATGCCATGGCGGGAAGAAAAGTAAAATTCACGTAACAGTTCTTCTTACCACCAATGTAGACGGATCAGACAAATTTGTCCCTCATGTAATAGGAAAATCCAAGAATCCGAGGTGTTTTAAGGGTGTGAAAACAAAACCTACGAATATGAATCCAATAGGATTGTCTTGGATGACTATGATTTTAATGGAACAGTGGTTAAAGAAACTGGACATTAAAATGAAAAAGAAACAGAAGAAGATCCTTCTTTTTGATGGATCAATGTACAGCACATCCACCTCAAAAAAATTTGGAAAATATTTGAATATACCAGTCGTTTACAGCCAATTTGATTTGGGCATCATTGCAAATTTCAAAGTTCATTATAGAAAAATGCTGGTTGAACATTTAATAACGCTGACTGATGCAGGAAATGAAAATCTTGCCAATAACTTACTACCAGACATGGAATTTATTTCGGCTGCCTGGAAGCAGGTGTCATCCTCCACAATCAAACACTGCTTCAATAAATCTGATGTCTTACAAAAAGAGGCTGTCTCTGATGATGATGATGATGATGATGACGACGACGACGAGTCTATAAATGAGCTAGCTCTACCGGAGGGTGCAAATTTCGATACCTTTGTGCATTATGATGACAATCTAGCTGTGTGTGGGGAACTACAGGATGAGGAGATTATTGCTGATGTGCCAAAAATATGGTGGTGATCAAGAAAGTGGACCAGTTTACAGCAACACTGACAGTAATTAGGATGACAACTCAAATCTTGAAATACCTAAAGTGAGTGAAGTGTTAAGTGCAATAAATGTGTGCAGGTGTTACTTCAGTGCTAAAAGTGGTAGTGAAAAATTAATACATTAATAAATTTGCAAACTGAGATTTATGCACTTAGTGCAAGATAAGTGAAACAAGCTAAATTAACTGATTTCTTTAAAGCAGGACCAAGTTCAAAATGTTTTCTTTGCACATATCTTTACTGTTTGTAAAATTTTGCACATGTAGGCCCACTGTATTGCATTTTTTTTTTTTTTTTTTTAAATATGTATGATGCATTATCAAAATCTCAGTTGTAAGTAATTCGAGTTACAAGTAATCTTCCCTCATTCCCTTGATATACGCATAAATCAGGTTCAACTGTAATTACATAACAAATAATGGCTTTAACCCTTTTTTACATAATTTTGCTGTTTTCAATAGTTTATTTTATAGGTTAATTAATTTACCGCTTAATAAAGATGAATACTGTAAAGAATATAAAAACATTACCAACACTGTTTTAATTAATGTTTTTAATACTGATTCTATAAATAAAAAAATTGAGAAGTTTAAATATCAAGAAGCTATTAAAAAGTTTTCTACTCTTAAAAAAATAAAAGATAATTAACGTTTTTAAAAAATGTACTTATCACACTTGGGCAAATAAAAAATTCACAAATATTTTCAAAGAGCATGGCACAATATTGGTTCCTCAAAATAAATACAGTATAAAAAATGTGTTAGACTTTTCTAAAAAAAGATGAAATCTAGCTGCTTTACAAAACTCCTACAAAAGATTATTCTTCTTTGTACACAATGCTAATCAAGATAAATGTTAGCAGAATGTTATTACTTAGTTCTTTATAAGTAGAAGAGAATAAGGGAATGCACTATGCTAAAGTGATTGTCAAATGTTTTAAAAGCTATCGTTAGGCGATTTTCATTGCAAATCACTTCTTTGCTTGGCCAGGAGTAGAACAAAAGAAAAACAGACACTTCCTGTGTGAGAAAAGTTTTAAGTACTTCACAATTGAAACCAATAACAAGGAATATTTCGAAAATGGTTACCTCCACAACAAACACATAAAGGACAAAACTTGTGTGTTTTGTCATGAGGTACATTTTTTGTGTAGTATGTTCTTTTCTATCTCTTATGGTTTAGCAGTTAAGCAAAATTCAGCAAAATTCATTCAGAATAAAGAGGTCTTCAGAGGCTATTCCCAAAAAATTCAAGATATACATTTTATTTCGGACATAAATAGCTTTAATATGCAGGATTTTAATCAAAATCGTTGGAGTCATTTTTAAGAAAATCAAAATTTTCGACATTTTTTCCATGTAAAGGGTAGTTTGTGGTGGGGGGATTTTTTTGAAAATCTTCGTGTCGCATCCTTGGAAGATACTAAACCTAAATACCAAGTTTGGTATTTAATGGTCTTTTTGTTTTGGGGCTATGCTGTCCACATACACCCACACCCCCACACACCCCCACCCCACCCCCACACCCACACACACACACACACGGACCTTTTTTTTAAAAATACTGAACATTTTTGGAAATTTAATAATGAAATAAACCCAGATGTTAAATTATTTAAACACTTAAATGGACTCATAGATTTAATGGTTTGGGAGACGATATTTATATTAAAGAATAAAAATCATGCAATGAATTTTGATATACCACCAATTGATTCTCTTATAAAATTTGTTTTGATTCCAGTAGTTAGCAATGCCTTAGTACACAATCCACCTAGTAGCAGTAACCAATAACTATTCATGCAATGAATTTTGATATACCACCAATTGATTCTCTCACAAATTTGTTTTGATTCCAGTAGTTAGCAATGTCTTAGTACACAATCCACCTAGTAGCAGTAACCATAACAATGTAAATAAACAAGATCAAATAGAAAATGAGCTGACGATGCAATAGACCATTTTACTGCGAAACTTGTTCTTGGATTTCAAAAAGATAAGTGGAGAGTTGTTACAATTATTAATTGTTATATTAATATTTGTGTTGCTTCACTGTTACTAGCTTCCTTTTTACATTTATAAATTACTTATATCCATTTAACACACATATATTCATTTTTTTTTTTTGATTTATTTATTTATCCTTTTAGAACAATTTACATTGTTATTCGAATATGTCAATGGTATAAATATTCCACTTTATACATGTGTACAGTAGTACTGTAGTTAAATGATAAGACAATAAACAATTCTCAATTATACATCATTAAGTTATTAAGAGCTAGTAATTCATATTATATTTTGAAAACACACTATAACACAGATTTATTAACTCATGGTATTTGTACAATATAATACACACTCATCTATGGAATAAAATATGTGCAGTAGTAGGAACAATTTTAAACGTTTTTTAAAATGTTGGATTTTAGTAATTACTTTGATATTCTGAGGCAATATGCTAAATAGTCTAATACCCAAATTCTTTACTTCATTTTTAATAATGTTGGTTCTAAAGAATTGAATATGCAGTGCATTTTTTTGTCAAGGTCTATATTGATGGAGATTTTGATTTATTTCAAGCTGATTGTACATTTTTTTAACATAAGTTAATGTCTTCAATATAAATACACAAGTAAGAGGCAATATTTTTTGTTCTTTGAAAAGAGCCTCAACATGAGCACCGACTATCCTTGCCACTTATTATTCTAATTGCCTGTTTCTGAAAGTTATGCCATAGCGCATTAGGCTGTGAAAATTTGCATAGTAAATATTCCTTTGGATATTTAAATTTACTTTATTTTTAATAGATCTTAATAAGTAGCAACAATCAAGCTTTAAAAAAAAAAAAATATTAACTTGATGGGTTGTTACAATTCCACTCTCTTTTTATATTTTAAGACTAAGTAAGTTTGACAAGTTGCCAGTTTATTAGCTTTAACACACTGTAAGTCATGAATAATAAAGATTTGATTCTATTCCAACTTATTAAAGTTTTACTTACTTGACAGGAACATCAACAATGATTTCTATGAGGGAATCCAAGAACACCTCAAGTCTATTCACATTCCCATCTTCTGGATGCACAATGCTACCTAAAAACATACAAAAAATATGCTAGTTACAAAGGAAAACATGGGTTTAGAATACAGCAAGATAGCAGCCGGGCTGTTAATAGCCACATTCTTTGTATGAGTACTTAGTGCAAATAAATAGAATAAAAAATAAAAGCATTAAATAAACATACTTTAAAATATAGGATTGGGAACATGCACAACATGCACTAAAAATATTTTTAATAAAAGGTTCATCCTCAATATAAAATAAAATATTGCATTATCAGGGTCATTCTTTCGAAAGCAAGGTAAAAATATTTTGAAGTCCCATTTTAAAGGCTCTCAAAAATGCTTTGATGTCAACATCCGAGTTGTGAGGTTATCATATAGTTCAAACTAAAACTGCGCTACAATTTATGTATTGGTGGTGGATGTATATTGTTACAGCTTTATTGTTTATATATATTTTTTAATTACTATAATGAAGGTTTTAAAGCAGAACCATCAGATAACTGCCATACATGGATGCATTATTGGTTGCATAAATTTTCAGATATGACAGTTTTGTGGTTGCCAAAATTTGTGCAGAAAAAGCATAATATTGTTACCATACCCATTTAATATGCATCTGATTATTTATTCATGTTTGCTAAGTTGGAACATATGTAATAATTATGTGTTCCAACTTAACATGAATAATCAGGAGGTAAAAACTTGAGCAAAACATATTACAGTCTTTTATAAAATAAGTTATAAATATTAACAACAGACCATCTGGCTGAGGAATCGGGCGTGCCTCAAACTGGCGGACTAATTCCTCTTCTTTGAGATTTTCTACAAAAAACTTTGTGACACATCGCAGGATGAAAAGTGCATTGTATGTCTGCCAGCTGAACATGTTACTGAAAAACAAATCATACTTCAAGATAATTCTACCATCCCCTTCATATTTATAATATATATATAGCAGTATTATTAAAATAAACATTGCTGGCTAAAATTAGTACTTTTTCAAGGGAACAAATATACTTTTCAGGTAAAATCACTGAATATTTTTAAATTAAGAAACTGTTCAACTTGGAAAAGCTTAAGCACAAAAAGATACTAAAAAAAGTTTACAAATTATTGTAACAATACCATGCATTACATTTATACACCTTAGCATTTCTCATATGTGTAGTTTGCTTTCACTGCAGTCACCTCAGGAATTTTCTGCAGCACACTAATGGTAAATGGCCTGCTTAAGGCTATGTTTATCGCTGTGTTATACTGTGTCAGTTGCTACCTATAGTTCAAGCTGTAAAGACTAGAACTTGCTCATTGTGCATCTCATAAGTGAAAGTTTATTCAGGAATTCTCTATTGTGTGCGAATTGCATTAGGCTATTCTTATTAGTCCAATGAAATACCTTACCAAAAATTCAAATTTGAACCCAGAAATTTAATGTACAACATATACATAAAACCCAAATCAAATAGACAGGTGTGTAGACAATTTCAGGAGAAATTTCCTGGTATCCCAGTTCCAGATAGAGAAACTGTGAGATGTCTGTTAATAAATTTAGGACAATGGGGACATTAAACATTAGAAGCAAAATATAAATGTTTAACAAAGAAAAACAACCAGCCATTGTAGTGTTGGGGTGGCATGCCTGTCTCATATTAAAGAGGTCATGAGTTCGAATCTTGCTTAGGGTGAGTTACTTGGATAAGGTGTTTGTCAGGTTTTCCCGTATCCTGAGAAGACGAATGTTGAGTAACTTTAAGCTCTATGGACTCCAAGATCATTTGAGCATCATTTCACCAATTTCATTCATTGTCCGATATAACATTAAGCTAAAGGATGTTAAGCTCCCACAAAACAACATCAACAAAATTGTTGCACCATTCGAGCGCTCTCTAAAGAAGTGTTTTAAGACTTGTTGCACAGCAGGTGGGTGTTTAAAAAGTCCTTGGTCTTAGAGCTAATAAACTTTTAAATTTTTAAAATTGAAATGATGAATGTTATTGTCAAAATGATGTTCAAATGGTTTCAAGGTCCATGGAGCTTAAAGTTCATCTTCTAAGGATAAAGAAAAACCCCCAAAAAATACTTTATTTGGGTGACTCATTCTAAGCAAGATTAGAACTTGCGACCTCTTGAATGTGGGGCAGACATGCTACTTCCACACTATAAACTAACTCAACTTGAATAATAGCAACACGATATTAAACTTTATTCCAATGAATTACAATTTTCCTTAAATGAATAAAATAAAATAGATTTATAAAGTTTTTATATATATATAGAATAGAATAATGAAGAAAATGTAAATGAAGATAAATCAGATCCTTTCAGTGCAAAGGTAGTATATTCATTAGCCTTTTAATTGAAGGCTTGTATGAATGGTTGAATGAGTTGAATTCTATTTTAATTAAATTTAGAGGTGGCTAGAGTGACTATTGTTCTATAAATTACAATAATACATAATAATGAGAATTGACTCATTGCAGATGGATAGTATTTTTAATATAACTTATGACAAGGTTAGTTTTCAGTATAGGGTATGTCATCACACATAGTTTTAGAACAGAAAACTTACAATAACAATGTGCAGAGCATCCTCAAGTATGATCTGCAGCTCGACAATAAAAAGTATACACTGTATTTTAATTCATTATTCAATATATTTTAACTGTTTTGGAACGGAAAAAAAAAAAAAAAAAAAAAAAAAAAAAAATAAGCAGAAATAAAGATCTGATATTATCCATTCACATGACTTCTCCACATTTCTGCAACAAATTATTGTTAAAAAGCTTATGCTTCTAGTTACTTCATGCTAATTGAGAAAAAATTAGCAGAAATAGTCTTATTTCTTGCTTCCTTTTAAGTAGAAGCGAAATAAGGGAGTACCATAGGTTAAAGTGATAATCAAAAGTTGCTATGCGACTGAAGTTCCTTTGTATGGACAGGAATTGACAAATTCCCATATGAGAAAAGTATGTTTTTTAAAGCTGAAACTAAAATTAAGGAATATCTCAAAAACGCTCAACTCCACGAAAAATATATATATATATATATATATATATATATATATATATATATATATATATATATATATATATATAACATAAATTGTGTGTTTTAATGTGCTCTACATTTTTTGTATTGTAAGTTTTTGTCTATCTCTTACGGTTTAGCAGTTATGCAAAATTCCGTAAGATTCACAGAATAAAGTAGTCTTCAGAGGCTATTCCCAGAAAATTCAAGATATACATATTATTTGTCAGGTAAATATCTTAAATATACAATATTTTAATCAAAATTGTTAGAGCCATTTTTTAGAAAATCAAAGTTTTTGAAAAAAGTTCCACGTAAAGGGTAGTTGGGGGAAGGTGGATTTTCTTGAAAATCTTCGAGTCACATCCTTGCAAGATAAGCCCACAGACACACACACACATACATACACACACGGACCTCTTTTTCCAGAAATGCTTTTTTTGGATTCAGGAGTAGCCTAAATTTGTATTTCCAGTGAAATCTCAATATCAATTTTTTGGGTGCATTACAATACCTTCACTATACACTATGTACATAGTACTTATACAGAAAGTAAAAAGATCACAAGGTATTTGTTAGTTCCTTTTTGTCTGTTTTCTATTAATCATGATGCATATTGCAAGAAATGGATTCAATCAGGTAGACTATAGTCAGGAATTGTGTAGTGTGCAGAAAACTAAAACGACAACCAACTATTAAAATAAATAATTAATTTTACTATTACAGACTCAAAAGATAACAAAAAAGTGGACACACACTTAAAAACACATTTTCCATAAACTTTATGGAAAGTTAAATGCATAACAGCAAATATTATGAAAATTACCATTCCTAAGAAAAATGTCATATGACACAAATTTCTCCAATTTTCTCTGGCTTCTACCCAAATAAATATACAATTCAAAACCAATGTTTAGAGTAAAATTTAGAAAACATAGAGATATTATGCTGCAGGAAAGCTTCAGCTCTTATTTTGACACCTTTTTTTTTTATTCATTGGTTTGCAATTAGCAATGCACAGCTGAATGTGACTTGGCATTCAGTCCAACCTGGACCAAATTTAACAAGAAATACATTCCCCTGAAGTAAGCTTTTGTTCATCTTCATCCTAGTCACATAACATTTAAAAGGAATGAAGTAAATGCTATTAGTTACTTAAAGCAAATTCAAAATATGCTATATCTGTCATGTCAATCTCTCTTAAAAATGCTTATCTTCAACACAAATTTGGTATATTGAACTTTTCAATGTTAAGTTATTCATGTGTGCACAGGACCAAAAATGCAACTTTGAATTTAGGGATCCTCAAAATGTATATTTCTGGTGAAAATTGCATTACTGAATTTTAGGTCAAAGGTAATCAAAGGTTAATTTTCTTCTGCATAATACAAATCAAAAGTGTACAATCCAAAAAAATTCAGATCAATACTTCCATTCATGCATCTTGCTGATTGTAATTTTCCTTCCATTTTCTTTTCACAATCCTAATTGAAATCTAATTGCTCAATAGAGATATAACGCAAAGGGTTTACTCACTTGTCTGTTTGGGCAGACGCGAGCAGCTCTGAAGCTCTGCTCAGAAAAACATGCAGCAAGGAACCAAAATTTCCAGACTGTAAATTGTTGACCATCAGCTGCCGACATGTTGCCTCAATTCGTTCATCCAGGGCATGGTGCTCTGAACTGGAATAAAACCATTCACTTGTGAATCAGTTGTAACAGCAAATTGCACAATATGTAAATAATCCATGAAACAGATTAATTTTGTTTCAAACTCAATTGTCTATGTATAATCATTATAAACTTTATATGCAAATTATGCACTTGCTTAAGGTATATTTTGCTGGAGAGTGTAAGATTTCACAGGATGCTTTAGAGTATCTTCCTTTGCCTCATCTCAACTTGCTAATGATTGTGTGTTCCAAAATGGCATCCAGGTTCTAAAACAGCCTTTAGGATGTATGAGGTGTGTTCAAAAAGTATTGACACTTTGGTTGGCAAAAATATAGAAATACTAATCCCCTTCAAATGTACACACTTTTCCCAGCGCTCCTGCCATTGTTAGAAACACTTTTGGAACACAGTTTTTAGAATGCTGAGAAGCCTGGCGATGCATTTGTATGATGTCTTCTCTTACTCAAATTAGGTCTCTTTCAGTGCCATTTTAAGCTTGGGAAACAGCCAAAAGTCACATGGAGCCTTGTCAGGTGAGTAGGGAACATTTGGCAATGAAAACCTGAATCAATTGCGCAGAATGAGCGGGAGCGGTGTCATGGAGCACTTACCTCATGCCCAAATCCTTGGTCAAAATTGAATGTACCAATCAAGTGCTAACCCCTATCTCATTTGCAATTTCTTGGACTGTGATACAATGGTCCTGCAACACCACAGTTCACACTTGCTCAATGGACAGATGAAACGCAAGATGAATCTGTTTAAAAGTTACATTGTTTAAAATTGAAACCAATAACAAGGACTATCTTGGAAATGGTTGACTCTACAACCAAAATCTGATATGTTACATTCACATGATTTTCTCTAGCTGTTCCACAAACAAACTTTCCTTACAAAAGATTATTCTTTTATTAAAAAAAACAAAAAAAAAACAAAAAAAAAAACTCTGTAGCACAACAGCTCAAAGTTGGATCAAGACTTACCGCCCAACCATTACGCCCCCCCCCCCATCTCTGCCCATTACAGGCTTCATGGGTGGGGTGTAGTACGGAGGATGGGACTTGGTTAACTCCCTAAGTCTATCCCGGTCGATTAAAGCAGTCTATGCATCCTGGAGCCGCTACTTTTTTTTCAAGTAGTTCAATTGGCCTACCAGGGACCTCTCACGAGGCTGAGTACACCCCAGACTAGGTCTCTCAGCAGGAGAAAATTTCCATGTTGGTACCAGGAATTGAACCTAGGCTTCCCACTTGGTAAGCAGCCACACTACCATTGCACTAAGGAGACAACCATTCTTTTATCTACATCAAGATAAGCATTGCAGAATTGGTCTTATTACTTGCTTCTTTGTAAATAGAAAGGAAATAATGGAATACACTAGGCTTAGAAAGCGATAGATACCCAGTCGCTAAGTGAAACAATTGAAATGCTTGCTAGGAGTAGACAAGAGACAGAAAGAAATATATCTCCCATTTGAGAAAAGTATTAGTGTCTTAAAACTGAAACAAGTAACTAAAAATATCCCCAAAATGGTTAATTCTACAAAATATAAAAAAGAAAAGAAAAAAAAGTAAGTACAAGATATAAATGGTGTTTTAATGAGATCTACACATATTTTATGTAATACACAGGTAACAGTTTACCTGTTATACAGAAGTCACCCAGAACAAAAAGCTCTTCAAAGGCTATTCCCAGAAAATTCAAGATATACATTTTGTTTGTCATGAAAATATCTTAAACATATGCAATTTTATTAAAAATCACTAGAGCTATTTTAGAGAAAACAACAATTTTTAAAAAATATTTTATATAAATGGTAGTTTGGGGTGGGGGATTTTCTTGAAAATCTTTATGCCAAATCCTTGGAAAATACCAAACATGGATCTCTGGGTAAACTATGAACCTGGGACTTAAAGCACTTACCACATTGTAAGTTGACATTGGGGTGTGTCATCTCAAAATAATTTGAGATCACCTTGTGGTTTACTGGGAAACATGCAAGTCAGTTGAAGAATTTACCAGTATGTTGCCATGATAGTTCAATGGTTAGAACAACCGGCTAGAGACCGAGAGATCCATGGTTCAAATCTTGGCATATCCAACTCCTATCCTTCACACAACTTGTGTGAAAAAACAATTAAACCAAGTTTGGTATTTAACGACTTTTTGTTTTTGAGCCATGCTGCCCATAGACATACACAGATAGACACACATTTGGACATGTTTCTAAAAATGCTTTATTTGGATTCTAGGGTCTCAAAACATATACTTCTGGCAAAATCTTGATATCAAATATGCAATACAATACTTTTGCTATCCACTCTGTACATTGTACATACAGGCTAGAGGTAAAAATTCTGCAATATAAAACATAGAATAAGAAACATGCTGATATGTTACAATCACATAACTCCTTCTAGCCACTATTTATTTTAACATCTCTTCTGCAATTTATTGTTACAATATTTTTTTTTTTAATTCTCTCTACTTTATGTTGCTCAATACAAATGTTTGTAGAAATGGTTTCATTACCATTTCATTGTAGGCAAAAAGTGCTATAGAAAATGTAATACTAAATGTATTAAAATATGTATGTATTGAAATGTGTTGCTATGTATGGCCTTAAATTCCAGACTTTCTATGGCATTCTGGAAACAACTAAATAGTGACAGTACAAAGTATTGTGACAGATTGGCTACAAGCCAAGGGGAAGAGAGCACTGGGTAGTCAGAGAGATATACTGAGATAAGTAGATGTGGCAGCTCTCTTGACTAACAAAAACATCAGAGATGCTATCAAAAGATAGCCAAAATCTTCTGTAAGTTTCTTTTCTCTCTACCTCTAGAACGTTCTGGAATTCTGAGGAGATATCAGCTACTATATATGCAAGAGTTCTCTTGAATGAGTCAATTGCTCAGATAGTGAGTTAGAAGTGTGTTTCTGGTGCAACAGAAAGAGCTGTTCTTCAAGTGAGCATATGACAACTGCTATGATGTGTGGTGAGTGCTGCTTGCTACTGCAGAAGGCTAGAGAGGCAGTGAATGAAGCAGACAGAAGAAAAGGCAATTTTGTGCATATCACATTATACTGCTACATCACAATGTGAAGTGCCAGTGAGAACTAAATGAAGTGACTCTGAAAATAGAACTAGATCACATTTGTGAAGTAATAGAGAGATCTTAGCAAATGATAGAGAAAACTAGACAAATCACATATTGAAAAATTCAAATTCATGCATATCAGAAACAAATGTTGCAACAAAATATGCTACTTTTTTGGGGGGTTAATTTTTTAAACAGGAATGACAAAGTAATTCGTAAATTTCATTTATCTCCCCCATTTTTATGAAATTAATACAGTAACTTAGAAGATTTTTATGGTGAACTCCTCCCCATTGCATTTGTAATGTAACCTGACTATTACTAATTCCTGATGAAAAACCCCATAATACTCACACAAAATGATGTGAAACATAAGGGAATATCCAACTTTGTTATCCGTCCACTAAAGTCTTCCAAGTTTCAGAAATGCTGCAGAGCCTTTAAGTACCCTTTGGGCATGGAACAATCATCAGTCCAAATGGTCCAGTAATTAAGAGTAAAAACACAGATTAAACTCACACTTCGCTCTTAAAATAAGGTAACTTACTTCGGACATGTTTCAGGGGCTGTTGCCACCATTTTCAACAGAGATTCCACTAATTCTTAGGATCATTTTTTAAACTGTTCTACCTTTTCTTTGCTCCAATGAGTATTTTATAAAATTAAATCTACATGTTACTTACAAAAAATTTATTAATGTTCTAATGTTAGCTGGACACAATTTTCTCCCCTTACATACCTTGCTAACAATTTTATAAGATACAAAGAAAAAAAAAAAAGGGAACAAAGCAAAATGATTTTACTTGAAGGTTGTTAAAATTTGTTGGCATTGATATGTCTATCGTATCATTATAGGCAGATTCATGCATTTCGTTATCATCATAATATTATAGGCAGATTCAACTATCTTTAGTTTTGGTATGTGTTCTTTGTGATATTGTTACCACCTAATATAATGTTTGGAATGAAATATTCACAGCATGTCTTATTTTTCATGCATATTATATGGAGTAACAACAATTTTCAACTCTGTGGCATTCTCAATTTAATTCAAGGCTTTCTTCACAAATATTTTGTTTTATAACCAAAGTGTTTGTATTCAAGTATGAGGACTTTAGAAACAATTTTTACTTTCTCTATACTCACTATGTACATAGAGAATGTATTGCACTCCACCAAAAAATTTGATACCGAGATTTCACAGGAAATATATGTTTTAGGGTTCCCTGTATCCAAAAAAAGTATTTTCAGAAAAAGGTCTGTATGTGTGTGTGTGTGTGTGTGTGTGTGTGTGTGTGTGTGAGTCCGTGTGTCTGTGAACTCAAAAACGAAAAGTCGGTAAAATACCAAACTTGGTATTTTAAGTTTAGTATCTTCCAGGGTTGCGACACGAAGATTTTGAGAGAAATCCCCCCACCCCAAACTACCCTTTACATGGAACGTTTTTCAAAACTGTTGATTTTCTAAAAAAAATGGCTCTAACGATTTTGATTAAAATATTGTATATTAAAGTTATTTACCTGACAACTAAAATGTGTATTTTGAATTTTCTGGGAATAGCCTCTGAAGACTACTTTATTCTGGATGAGATTTTCATAACTACTAAACCGTAAGAGATGGACAAAAAATTAACCCACAAAAAATGTAGAGCACGTTAACACACACAATTTATGTTATATACCTTTTTTTCGTGGAGTTGATCATTTTTGAGATATTCCTTTTTCTTGGTTTCAGCTTTGAAAAACTTCTACTTTTCTCATACAGGAATTTGTCAACTCCTGTCCATACAAACAAAGGAACATCAGTCACATAACAACCAGCTTTTGGCTTTCTCTTTAACATATGGTACTCCCTTATTTCGCTTCTACTTACAATAAGGCAAGAAATAAGACTATTTCTGCTAATTTTTCTCGATTAGCATGAAATAAATAAAAGATAAGCTTATTAACAATAATAATTTACAGAGATATAGAGAAAGTCATGTGAATGGAACACATCAGATTTTTAATCTTATAGTAATTTATGAAATGAAGTTAGAAGATGTTTTTGGACCATGATTGTGAGATGAACTGAGCTTTTTAATGGTGAAAGAATTATCAAAATTGGTTGAATGATTTTTGAGATTACCTTACTTGCACAAACACATCAATTTTCTCTTTTTATAATATTAATATATATTTCATCAAAATTATTAAGAGCCATTTTTGAGAAATGTATATTTTTTTGCTTGTTAAGGGTAGACTAGAGTGGGGGATTTTGTGCCATATCTTTGGAAGATACTGTAGCTTAAATACCATGTTTGGTATTTATCAAACTTTTTGTTTTGATTTATGAAACTTCCTTTCTCATGGACATTTTTCAATTTGTTTTTCTTTCTTTGTTTTTCAAGGGGCCATAAAACTTGGAATTCCATTGAAACTTTGACATCAAAGTTCTGGGTGGAATGCAATACTTCCTCTATCTACATGGTAGAGAAAGAAAAATAATGTATGGATACAAGTGACATATCTCATATGTCCTCCAAAGTCAAGTCTTCGATCACTTTAGTTCTTTCTTTCTACATCCTTTTACTAATACAATTCTACAGAAACAGTTAATTCAATTCAATACAATTAATTGAGCCTACCAATTTTATTTATTTATATTAAATATAAGTTATACAATGTTATACACATTCAAATACAAGCAGAATCAAATTAAAACACCACACACGTGGATTAGTAAAATCCTCTACAATATTAAAGATTATTTATTTAAAAATCGGATGTGTTCCATTCACATGACTTTATTTAGCTATTATCTTTCTTTACAAATTATTCTTACAAAAGTTTATTCTATCAGGTGTTTATGCTAATCGAGATAAACCATCAGAATGGATTTATTACTTATTTTCTTATAAATAGAAGAAAAATAAGACAATATACTAGGCTAATGCAATAGTCAAATCTTTTAAAACTGTTATTTTGTGGTTCTCTTTGCATAGCCAGGAGTAAAACAACAGTAAAGAATGATGCCTTCCCATTTGAGAAAAGTATAAGTATTTAAAACTGAAACTAATAACTAGGAATATCTCAGAAATGGTTAACTCTACAAAAACATTTTTACAACATACACCATATGTTTTAACGAGAACTAATTTTTTTTTTTTTGCAGTAAGATTTTGTCTATATTGTTTATCAGTTATGCAAAATTCCTTCAGAATGAAGAGGACTTCAGAGGCTATTCTCAAAAATTTAAGATATATGTTTTATTTATCAAGTAAATATCTTTAATATACCTATTTTAATCAAATTGTTAAGTCATTTTTGAGAAAATCAATATTTTCTATAATTTTTACATGTAAAAATTTGTTTGAGGTGGGAGGATTTTTTGAAAATCTTAATGTCACATCCTTGGATGTTACAAGTTTGAATTTAACAAACTTTTTATTTTTTATGTTGTTCTCTCTCTCCCCCACTCACACAAACATACACACTCACCCAACCACCCACAGAAAAATGGAAATGGCCTGCTTTTTATGGACGCTCTTTAACTGCTTTGGTTCTCAGCGTCCCATTCTATACTGGGCGTGAAAGATGGCTTAATTTTGCTCAGAGGCCTCTCTGTCAGGCTTGAGGTTCTTTTACGTGCCGTAAATCTACAACACGGGACCCACAGCTTTACTTCCCTTCCGAAGGAAGCCATGCTAAGGATTTTTACGCCCGAAAAAATCCATCGTCCTCCGCCGGGTTTGAACCCGCGACCTTGGGTATATGAAGTTAGCATGGTAACCATTACACCACGGAGGGCGACTCAACCACCCACACATTGCCATCAATACACATACTGTGAAATCATGGTATCAAATTTTGGGTTGGAATGCAATATTTCCTCTACCTATGTACAGAGTGTTAGAGAAAAAAAATATATGTAAAACAGACTTAAAACTTATTAAATTAATATGTAACTGAATATTGTTGAACATATCAATGGCAAGAACATGGAACCATTCTTATGATGTGCAGGTCTTGTTTGTTGAGCCACAAATTGGAAATGATTTTGAGTTGAATAATTATATGTACTGGCTTGTGTAAAATAGCTGTTTAAGTTGGTCTTAATTTTCAATGAAATCGGTGTGGCTGGTGAAGGAGGACTCTAGGGCAGCACCCTCCCAGTAAATAACTGTCACATAAATGAAAAAAAAAAATAAAAAAAAAAAAAAAAAAAAAAAAACAACCAATAAACATGCATACACATACAAACACATATGGACCTCTTTCTAAATGTTTTGTATCAGGGTCCTCAAAACATTTATTTCTGTTAATATCTCTGTGTCAAATTTTTTAATGGATCCCTATTGTAATATGTGATAAAGGAGTAAAAGTGTGTATAAATAGGAAATGGTTAAAATTAGAAAGGTAACTTTGATTGAACTCTTCCACTTCTTTAATGATCCAGATTTGGTTCTATTATTCTGCCATTAGAGCCGCTTTGCAGTTATTTACTAGTCCAGACATCCTTTCAGCACACTCCCATGCATACCCCTGCTTTCACCCCTTATATTCAATATGACGTAAATATAGGCAGCTTGGCAACCATTAACCTTGTTTGTTTTCAGATAGGTCATCGGGATATATGCAGTGATAAAAATTCAGTGGTGTTCTGTTAACATGTGCAGTCCTCAGTTTAGAACTGAATGGGAGGAAGAATTTTTTTTTGCGATCCATGAAGGTAAACATATTGTTTAATATGTTCTAAAATGTTGAATGTACTATCAAAGTATAATATCAACAGACATTTCAGAAATAGCTATTATGAATAATATGGTATTCACTGTCAGGTACAGAACACCAAAGAAAACTTCATGAACTAAAGGAAACCTTCTATAGTAGCAATAGGCATGGTCAACATGAAATATCACCCACCAATATTATGAATGCTACCTATAAAGTTGTTGCACTGAAGGCAGAAAAGAACATACTTTTTCAGATGCAAAAGACTTACTTGTAACCACAGCAGAGGGGATTTGCCCCAGTATAATAAATTCATTTAAAACATTTATCCTAGGAAGAAGTCAATAGTTTCAGAATAGGATAAATGACATAGACCAATTATTTACCTATATGATAAAAAGTCTTATGTGGTACTCATTAGCCTTACACAAGGCTATATCTGTGAGCAGTTCTTCTCAGTCATGAACAACCTTAACAAAAGCAGATTGAGAATAACAATGTAGTTCCTACATTGCATTTAAATTACTGCCCAATTTTTGACAGACTAATAACTGCAAAAATTTCAAAATCATTACAAGAAAACAACATGATTGATATGCTGTAGTGTCCATATTGTGTTACAGTTACATAATAAAAAGAAGCATATGGTTTATAACATTATTACAACTCCTACATACTATCCAGTGTCCACCACTGACCCCCATTCATTGTGGCTTTGCTTGTTATGCCATAGAGGCTCGGTAGTTGAGGTATAATGGTGGGGGAACTCTGGACAGGTCTATTTTTCCTTCAGCCCCTGTGCTAGTAGTCTGTTATAAACTTTTAGGGGCCTACGCTACAACGCATAGCCCAAGGTGGAAGGCCCTATGCTGCAAACCATAGCCTAGAGATTTTTATATAAGAATAGCATTAATACATATAAGATGTAGCTTCCAACGATAAAGATTACAGCCTGACTACTTTAAATGTCAATAGTATCTAGCGCTTAATGTGAGAGCTTTGCAACAATGAGGCAAATATATAAAGCTGTAAAATTAATCAAAGATCAACCTCTTCAGAAAAATGAATTCAATGTACATCCATCATAGATGGGCAGTACATTATGGTAAATCTTTTATTATATTTGTAATTCTATTTCACATTTTTCCAAACCAGCGAGGCATATGAATATAGTATGATGATTTATTATTAATTCTTCCATGGGCTGGAACCACCAGATTTGATAGAAAGCACAGTTTAAGAGGCACAAAGGGCTCCAAGGATCTATATATTATTTGAAGGCTTCAAAAGAAACCACTGATCTCATTATTTTCCATTGCCAGCATCAACAAGCATAGCTACGTCAATCACTGTGTAGTTTATATCCTCTTTAATGATTGATAAAAATGAAGGTAAAGCCTTATGAAATCCTCACCAATTTTTTTTTAACTTTGTGTGCTTTATGAATCTAAGCATTCTAAAGGAACACATGATATCCATAATATTTCTGATAAGCATTGCCTTGATCTTTGCTGCAACATATTACAGATCAGACATTCTCTAATACTAATAGTTGCAAACCGAAACATTTGCTAATATTTCCTGCATATGTACTTCCTAGCTATTGCTGTTGTAATTCACCTCAGATGACTTACAATGCTATGCTTAAATGTTGGAGGTCATAAGCTGCAAAGTATAGTCCAGTGTTGAGGGCTCTAAACCTCAAAGCATAGCAGAGAGAAGTTTTCTAGAAGTAGAGGAGTGAAGCAATTTCTGGAAGGTCACAAGCTGCAGAGCGACCAAGGCATAGCTGAAGGGTCAGCGCATCTAAACCCCAAGAATCCCTGGCAGTTTTCACTACCACTTTCACTCAGCTTTTATAACTTTCTACAGAACCATAGGTATCGAAGAAACAAAGATTTTGGTTTAAAATTCAAAATAATTGCCATGATATTCCATGCTATCGAAAATGACAAGTAATTTATATGCGGCTGCAAAGCCCAAAACTAACCTGGTAGCTGGAGGAGTGAATGAAAACGATAGAAACCTATTCCAGAATGGATCATTTGAGGAAATATGTTCCTTCCTTGCAAAACGTTCTAAATATTCATTTGAGGAGAGATCGGCATGCCGACTTGTTGCTGTACCCATTCTGATATCAATCAGATTTTCCTGAAATCACAAGATAAATTAAATGAACATAACCTCTCCATGCTCATTGTTCTGATCTTCATTTTAAAGATCATCTTATAAATTTCGCTTTAAAACCACGGTGGGCATGATTTTAGGTTTGTAATGCAAATGGACTATTTACCTTTGCCACGCATATTTCTCGTCCTAATTAATGAACAGTCAATAATCTGATATTTTCACACGGCTTCTATGAGCTCTTGGTTGACATTTAACATTTCAACAGCTGAGCGCTATGGGCGAATTATGCGCGTGGCAGGCTATGCACTGGTCTATGGGGGAAAGGTTAAATTAGAGTAATGTTCTGACAATTTAAATTCTTACAGTGACTGCCAAAGGAAATATGCGTCTATTGTTTCTTTGTAATAAAAACTCCAACATGCCCGTAAAAGATTCTGATAATATTTTTCTCTGTCTTCCAATTATTTAAAGACATGTTTCAGTACTTTAGCCATTTCTGTAAAAGCTACTATAGAAATCATTTCTAATACACACCTTTCTGAAACACAGAGAGGTTTACAGAAGGACACTATCATTCATTATTATTTATTTTAGATATGGTGGAGATATCACGGCAGGATCTGATTCTCGGAAGGAGGCATTCTTTAACGGTCAAGAGCTTAGTACTGCTGTTATTCTTTGTGGGGTTTACAAAACAGGAGGGGGGGAGGGGCTTTTATCTGCCGTCTACTTTATGTTAGGTTAATAAAACTACACCATCAATAGAATATGGTGAACAAATATATAACCATGTTGTCACCTGACAATGATCCTCAGGAAACTCACAACCAATGCAAATTATACATACAAATGATTACACCATAACGGAGCAAAATAAAAGTAACACCAGAAATATTAATATCTATTCTAATTTCTCCACTGAACCCACAAATAAAACAAGCAGTTTTCTTCATTCCTGTCTAGGTTCGGATGAAGCCGTCATGTTTGACACAAAAATTGTAATGAATATATGCTCATGTTTTATACAATAAATACAAAATGTATCTCTAGTTTCAGTTTTTATTTCTTTAAGCACAGGAAGCAAGGGTGTATTCTGTGGGCTTGCTAGACTAGTTGCAAAGCTCAGTAAATTTGTGGAGAGAAGTTTGATTAAATGTATAAATTATAAAGAATGCATTCCTAATATGTTGGCTGTTTACATTTTAGCTGATTGTTGCAGCATAAAATGGGTTCTTTGTGATAAAACATGATTCTGTATACAAAATATTTGTCATCTCAAGTGGCAGTAGCAATACTGAACAACATATTATATACACATTTGCAGGTGAGATGTGAAAGGGGAAGCCACTACAACAAATCTGTCAGACCTTCTTTCTTGCCAGCGTAGCACAGCCAAGAAGTCCTGAGGACAAGCAAGGCAGTTCTCGATACATGTTAAGTATAGCCAGTCCAGTGATTTTTTATTACTGAAGATATGCGATTCTTAATTTGCCTTATGGATACAAAATCAGAAGTTATCTATTCCAAAACTAGATGGAGCTGGTTATTTTTCATTGTTTTTTTATTTCAAAGATCTAGTAAGCGTAATTATAATTGTTATACTATTATTCTTCTTCACTATATTACATTTTATTGAAAATATTTACATTGTTATACATAAATATCATTAAATCCAGAACAAAAAATATAAAATAATTTGACAGTTAAAAAAATCAGAACTTGACAGCAGCATATGCCTCTGAGAGGAAGATTTTAATTTTAATTAAGAACCTTTATGACATTTTTCTTTTGTTACTTACATTTTAAGAACAATCCACGATACTCAGCTGAGAGGAGTATTTGACTAGCTAAAAGAAAGCATATATTAAGAAATTCAAGGACTACTTATGAACTTTGAATTAATGAAAAAAGAAAACTTGCTCCTTAGCTTCATCCAATAGCCACCAGCTTGTAACTCCACTCAAAATGACTCTTTAATTCTCAACTCAGCTAGCACAGCTGTAGATGCCAAAACAATCAACAAAAACATGTTCCTGAATAAAAAACAGGCTAGTGAAGAGAAGAAAGTAAGATTGTTTTCCTTGAAGTCCTTTGAAGCTTTAATATGCATGACAAATAGGATAGCTCAGGCAGTAGCACCTGAAGTTTACATCCCAACTAGTTTTTTCATTTTCTTCTTCAATTGCTGTTAAGGATTATTATAGATCTCACAGATTTTCCCATCCCTTCTTAATTTATGTTTTTCCAGTCAGATGCATTGGACTGTTGTGAGACATATGGCTAAGGATGAGCTCTGAGGGAAGAAAATGTTCTATCCTGGCATCAGAATCTGTTGCTGTGTTCATCTGTGAGGATTGTGGAGACACCAAAGAAGCTATAAATTCAAGATTTGACAGCCTTTATAATAGTACAGTTTATTCCTTTTCTTCTTCTTATCCCTACATTGCATGAATTATTTTGTTGCATATATTGCTCTTTCTCTAATTTGCAAACTGGTTTTTACATCGCTTTCACTGGCACAACTGAAGCGATTTGAATAGCTGTGCAATACAAAGTGGACTGGCCATCCATTAAAAGCTGAACGTCACAACTGCAGTCAAATGTGCCTGTGGTAGAGGATGGGGGAGGGCCCCAAGTCAAATAACCAGTGTGATGGCACACTTGTATGCTGGCAGGGTTACATTTGACTGTAGTTGCATGGATTTTGCAGTTTATTAAAAAAAAATACGTTTTATTGCAAAAATATTAACATTTTTATAATATAAAACAGCTATTAATAGCCTAATTTTATTGTTGAAGGTTAATGTAATACAAAATTAGAAAAGAAGCCCACTAAAAATAATAAAACCTTTGATTAATAGTTTTTGTTCCAAATGACACCGTGCAATATAGGGTAACTACTGGCTGCAGAAATGAAATCCTGTCCCCAACATAAATGCTTAATAAACATTTCTTTAATAGCAGATGATATTCTCACTTTGACACTCATTTGCTAGTTGTTGCTCTCAGATCCACTAACTCATATGGTCCTGGCTACCTTCTTATACATCCCCTGTCCTCATTATGCGGCAAGAAACTTACTGAGCTGGGGGAAGGCGTACCAAGCTTCTTATTTTCCTTAGACTGTTAATTGCATATGCTCATTTGCTAAGTACAAACACTTGCGACAATGCAATGGGTAATGTAAAAGCAGCTGCCTGCCCATGTGTTCACCTCTCTACAATGATGCTGGCTGCATAATGCACTTTGCTCACAACTGCAACAATGCAGAGGTGCAACCTGCAATATGCTCGGGCACAGTCACAGTAGTATCATAATTTCTTAATGGTCTTCATCATTAATGTGGTATTTCTATAGTTAACTTGTGGTGGTAGAATAAATGAGAAACATTTCCTGCCCTAAATACCAAGGTTAACAATCTGCAGAGATTTTGTTTTAAAATTAATCTTAAATGATTACAGAAATTAAAAACATAAACTAGGATTATATGTCCTATTATTTTAATTGTATAAGTTTTTTTTCTTTCATTTAAAGAAAATATTTAATTCATTGGAATAAACTTAAAATTTTGAATTTATTATTTGAATTGAAAAAAATATAAAAAGCGTAAATGGTGTGTTATTTATGGACGCTCTTTAACTGCTGTGGTTCTCAGCATCCCATTCTAAATTGGGCATGAAAGACCACTTAATTTTGCTCAGAGGTCTCTCTATCAGGCTTGAGGTTCTTTTACGTGCCGTAAATCTATGACGTGGGACCAACGGCTTTACTTCCCTTCCGAAGGAAGCCATGCTAAGGATTTTTACACCCGAAAAAATACATTGTCCTCTGCCAGGTTTGAACCTTCGACCTTGGGTATATGAAGTCAGCATAGTAACCATTACACCACGGAGGGCAACAGAATTGAGCTGGTTTAAGTAAAATACTACTAATGCAGAATATGCTTTCAAAGAAATGTTATCTCCAAAAAGGTATTCTATAGAGCAAGGAATTGAACTACAAACTCCTTAGCTAGCAGCCAATAGACAGCATGTGCTTAACAGGCTGGGAGGTTGACTAAACATTAATGTATATTATGGAAGAAATATAAACTGAACTACCCATTTCCAAAGCCTGTTAGGTCCACTCAAAATCAAAATTGAGCAGAGTTGTCATTTTGCAGAAAACATATGACATACCTTTTTAATGGGGAGGTAGAGTCAGACTGAAAAATTCAATGCCATAAGTGGGATTTGAACCACATATCTCCTGGTTTCTGTTCAGTTGCTTTGAGTTACCATGGCAACATGCCAGCACAGCACTATATTCTCCAACTGACTTGTTTTTCCCAGTAAACCACAAGAAGATCTTAAATTATTTTGAGATATCATGTTTCAATGGCAACTTAAAAACTTGGGAGTATTTTAGTCTCTGACTTGTATTTAATCAACTATTAGATCAAACAAAAAGCAGGTGCAGACTGCCTCCATGGACTAGTGGTCAGCGAGCTGACTTCTCACCCAGAGGTCCCGGGTTCAATTCCTGGCTGGGGTGGGGAATTTTTCTTTAACTAAAATTATTCCCTATCCCCCAGTGTCTGGAAGTATGTATGTGAGTGTGTTTGAGGAAAATAAAGAATGATTTAAACTCAACGTAAAGAACCTACAGACGAGTGCTTTCTAGTGCAAAGCCCCCAATATGACCTTATATGTTAATAATATATGTTTATATATGAATGAAAAAAACAGGTGTAGCTCACAATTGTTCCATATAAGGACTGGGGAATAATACCCCCAAGATGTACTCCCTATCTTCTGAACCACCAAAGCTTAGCAACCAGTTCAGTAGCAGAGTTATAGTAGTTTTTGCTAGGAAAAAACCAGTTCCATCTAGAGTGTATGTATGTGTGTGTGCTAGAAGCTGAGGAGGGGAGGATCTGCTCTATTCACACTTTTGGAGTACAGTTCCCTAGGCCTGCTCCATAAAACTGAAATTACACTCACCCAATTATCCAAGATGTTATGATCGATGAACACCACCAATCCATATGTCCAGCCTTAAATACCTCAAATAACATTGTGGGAAAATATTGGAATGCAAAAAGATGAATGATTTGATAATTAATTCCAGTGTATTTGATGTTAATCAACTAAATTACTTTAAATTACTGATTCAAGTTAGTATATAATCTATATTATTTTTACACAATGCAGTATACAATCCTTCACACTGTGGCCACTGCATGGCTACTTCACACACCAGCCATCACAGCTTAAATTCCTGCCAAAAATTATGCTGTTACCCCTCACATTCTCAGTTATAATTACAATGACAATAATCACATATCTTATCACAAGAAAAGTTAGAAATGTTCTATTCTATCTGCATATTTCTGGCATGTTTTCAGAAAATCTTCACTAATGCTCAATATCCAAAATTGAGTGAACTTTTTGTCTAAATGTTTAGTTCTTCCAATATTTGTTGCATACACCTGTTTTTCATGTGATCATCAGTCAGGTATATTTCTGTAATTGTGAAGTGATAAGAGTAACTGATTCTTCTTTGATAAGCATAGTTCCATTTATATGGCTAAGTTTCAGATTCAGTTTGTCCTTAGGATGTATTTCCCCACCCCTCATAATATCCATTATGTACCTCCTTTTAGTGCTATATCATCGTCAGTCACATTCTAAAACCTCTGATTGGCATCGGTTTACAGTCGCAGGACTGGTACATCCCATGTATATTGGAATACAAAGAAATCCAATATTACAAATGAGATTCCTTAGCACGATACAAAAACTGGAGTAAATGCATATAAAATAATAGAAACTATATAAAAAAAAATACTCCAGAAAGGTACAGGAATGACTTACACTATTTTTTGAACAGCTGACAGACACTGAATGCCAGTCTGGATATTTTCAACAAGACTTTGCTTCAGAACATACAGCTGCATTAGTCATTAAATTTAATTCAGGAAAATTTTAAAGATTAGTAAAGACTTTGGGCTTCACAATCACCTGATTTTACTGGATGTGATTTTAATATATTTGGAAAGTAAGGGTGTGGAAAAAACCTATAAATTGAAAGACCTAAAAGAAAACAGGAGAGAAGCTCAGTTAACTGGAGATATTCAACTTCCAAAATGAATGAAAATTTCCTGAAAAAATACTGGAAATATGCAGATAGAGAATTACAACATTTCTAACATCTCTTATGATAAGATATGCATTTGTAATTGTAACTGTATATATGAAAATGAGAGGCAGTTGCAGGGATATTGTAAGTTATGGTGGGAATCCAAGTTGTGGCAGTTGGCATGCGAGCCACAGTGTGAAGGAAAAGCATTCCATATATGTGGCAACAACACAGGAAAACATCAATTGGAAGGGTTTAAGTCAGAAGAGAATTGATACTTCACAAATTGGAATGTGAATACTAAAGGTTTCTCTGATGCTTTCCTTACCCATGTGGTAAAATGACACGTCTCTGCATTAATCATTTTGTAAAAATCTTCATCTACACTTAAGAACTAAATAGAGTAGGAGTTATTACAGAGTCATCAAATATCTTCCAATTGTGTTTATAATTCACAATGATTCTCATCCTTTGGCCTGAGGAAGCAGCTCTCAATCAAGCAGTTTAATATCAAGAAAGTTTCAAACCTCTGCTAAATCATAATTTCTGGTGATTGTAGATCCAAGTTTAACTCAATGATATACATTACAAACATATTTTCTTTATTTCTTTAATCTGATTCTATACCCAATAGTTACTTTATATGACACATAAAACCATGATGTACCACTATCTGAGCAGAATTACTTCTCAGTTCTTCAGTCTTTAAATTACAAGTTACTAATATACTCATATAAAAACACTATATAAAAGCATAAAAATGTTAGAATATGTTTTACCGTGAAGTAAAATACTTGAATATACATAAGTACTTACATAAAGTGTAAATGGACAAATATAGAGGAAAAATACTACATAAACAAGATCTGCATACAAGTGTAATAAATAAAGAACACAGAAAAAATTAAATGAACATCCTACTAAAGTTTTACAATTTAAGGAAATTATTTTTATCCTTATTTATTAGCATTGCTTGTATTTTACATAAAGTTGGTTTTGCTCTCCATTGTAATTAGAAGTGACATGTGTTACAACTGTCCCATTTAATTACTTTCATAACATTTATTTACATAATAAGTTCTTATTAATTTCATTACACATCTATTTCATCTGTTTTGATAGAGCTGATAATAAATATTTCTAATACGTTCATAACAATGAAGAAAATAGATTGCAATTACCTTAGTTTTATTTCCAGTAAATAAAAACTTGACAAGTTCAAAACAACTTTTTAACCCCCATAATAGACATTTCTTTGAAAACTTACCATGTAACATTTTTAATAGATACTCCTGATAAATAAATGCACTATGTTATCTACATTAATAAAGTACATGTCAAAACTCTTTGCCATTTTTCTAACATGCTGGATGTATAATTACGAGCACTTTACTGCTAACGTTAATGTATATATTATGATAATGGTGTATTTTGAATAATTCTATGTTATAAATAGTTTTATCCGAAAGGTTGCATGCAATATAAAAAACTGCTATAAAAAAACTATAGTTTGTTGTATACAAACATGTGCATATGAGCACATCTGCTTAATGGTTATTAATATCTCTTAAAATAATGTGTGGTTCAAAATTTCTTACACACATTTCTAGTCAATATTTTTAATTTCATATATAAACCAAATGTTGGTTCTCCTAAAAACATTTTTTTCTGAAATTAATGTTTGACTGATATGCTCTATCTATATGGCAGCACATTATTCAGCACATATGATTAAACAGATATCTTAGTTGCAGTCACCCTTCCATACTTGCTTGGGTAAAAATTTGTTGACAGATGACCTTATGTGCTTAGTCAGCTCCTTCAGCCATTTATACACTTGCTATGGATTTTGAAATCAAGAAGTGGCTCTGTGTATTTTGGAACATGTTTCAGTGTGTTTTTTTAAAAAAATTATGTTTATTATATAGGTAGTTTTATGCCTAAGTTGCCATCCTGTTTCACATATCTTATTTCTGTTTCTTTGCATAACTTTGGGTCATGATAGTGATACATCCAGTCTGCTATTTATATGGAGACAGAGGTTAACCTTGAACAAGCCAAAGTCAGATTGGCCAGTGACAGGCTTTCAACCGACACTCATCCAAATGAATGCAAGCCCAATTATTTGGTTGTAAAATGATTTACATGTTTTCTACATAAACAATAAAATATAAGATTCTGTATTTATAGTAACTTTCTGTATGACTGAACATTTACATTAATTTACACTGTGTGTCTTACATCAATACAAGACTTTTAGATTTGAATAAGGTTTATACAGAGAGGGCTATTCTCCCAGATTTGTTGCAGGTTTAAATTAAGAAAATGAAATGATTAAATTACCTTTGTATTTGAGCAAGACTAGTTATTGACACTTCTGGAGTATTTAACCCACCCACCCATTCTAAATAGGATGTTTTCTTTTATAGAGAAAATGACTGCAAGAAGCAATGAAAATAATCTACATTGCCCATTGACAACCTAAAGTAAGGATAGATATCTGCTAGATTGGCAAGATCTCACAGCTACACTGTGGATGGTTGGGGTTTTAGTTGCATAGATCCCTCAGCTATGGCCTATCATCACTCTGCAATTGCAGCCACTTCTAAAAAACATCCCTTAGCTATGCTTTGCGGCTTAGGGCCCTCAACATTGGGCTACACTTCAAAGTTTAGGGCCCAGTATGTTGGCAGCACTACTGGCCTGTAATATTTGTTAGTCATATGTTGGCAACTCAATTTTAATAAATGTCATAAGTAGTAACTGCCAGGTAAAAAACATGCCGAAAGGGGTAACAAATATGGGAGAATGTTGCTGCAGAGTTCTAAAAAAGAATTATGAAACTCCCTTTGTGATCCACTGATCAGTATTCTGGCTTTTCATTCCGGGATTCATAGGGTTCTTCAATTAGGACTATTTTCTACTTCTTGCAGAGACCAAAAATATGAATGCGAGTGCAAATGACTGTGTGTTTTATTGTTTAAAGTATCGGACCACTGTTTATTTAAACCAATGTGAAGAAGTTGTGCAATAATCAAAATTAATTTACTGAAGGAGGATTAAGTAATCATGATACAAACTAATAATCAGGCATAGGAATTCTTAAGCATTTAGCTTCAGTTAACTACACTCAACCCATTATATCAATATAAAGAATGTAAACTGTGGCCATGAGTCATTTGATGGGCAGGTGTATATAGTTTGGTGAAAGCTGTGTGCAAATCCATTAGACCATATAAGGGATGAGGGTGGTTTATAACCTACATCACTGCACAGTGTAAACAGTTAAATATCATTTCCTTTTGTACTGACTTTAATGCTTAGAAATTCCTATGCCTGATGATAACTATCAGAATTTATACTTGAAGCGAAAGCTGCTGAAATACCTGAGTACTTAAATGAAATAATTTTAAAAATACTAGATCGACAGCAAACCTTGTTTTCCTACTGCTGCTCTTAATGAATCATCAGCCATAAGATACAATGGATGGGGAGGAAGATGTGTGATGTATGAGATGTGATCCAGAAGTTCCTAGAATTCATACATAAATGAAAAATTAATATCTGGATGTAATTCACCACAAAACAGTGCTCTTGGGAGCAAACAACTTGACCAGTATTGTTACAAATGGAATGCATTCCATATGCCCCTTTTGGTTAGTGCAAGTGTCAAATTTCTGCAATTTCACTTCTATTATGTCAAAGATTCACTCTTTCAAATTAAATTTAATATTGGAGAAGAGAGAGAAATCACACTCAGCTAAATAAAGTGAATACGGTCAATAAGGAACATTTTACTGTTTATAGCCAGAAATTGGGGGATTTTACAAGCAAGATGTGGCCTTAATGATGGAGGATCTAGTTCTTCACACACCACTTCACTGCACTTCTTTTATCCTGTAGCCGAACATTGGGATAGAATGCTACATAGTCTTGACTGACTGCAAGATCTTCTAGGATTATTTCTTGTACTTTCAAGATGTTTCCCAACACAGTAGCAGTTTATGATTTTCTGATCAATTGCAGTTGCAAATGATGCTCCACTACTTTAAAAACCTTGTATATTAGGGAGTGAATGAGTTAAATATTATTATCGAATTACTGCTTTGGCATGTTATTTGTTTCTGCAGTAGTTTACACAAATTTGATATAGTATTTGATGCAATTGCATTGCTCTCTTTAATAGGTATGTAAAATCACAATATAATGCACACACAACAATGGAAAAGTGATCCCTAACAATATATACAGTAGTTAGCAGAAACCCATGAGGTATATTAGTTTATTATATGGTCTATCTTTTGGCATTTAAATGCACTAATATTTATTCCAGAGCTTCTGGGTCACACATCTCATTTGTAATAATGAGTTTCATACTTGAGAGACTGGAAACTTAGAACAATATGCATATGCTTATTAACACAAACAAATGTTCATAAAATTCAAAACCCTTAAATGCCAAAATTCTTAAAATAAACTATTTACAAATTTTAAAATTTTGTTGCTGTAATTTCTACGGCAAACATCATGTATTTTACAAATTAACTGTCAGACTGTTGACATATATAATCATAAACACCCAAGATGGAATTTACAATTAACATCAAACATCAGTTCCAAAGCACGTTGGTTAAACTGTAATACCATAACTATGCATCACAAACCTTATATTCATAGTCACACAACTATTGTAATACTCAAAGAGATTAAGCTCTTTAATTTATTTTTACAATAACATTGTTCTCCATATAAAGTACTTTTTAATTGTGCACTATTACTGTAACCTATAAAAATGCAGTATCACAGTTTAACCAACCATATACAATATAAGAATAGCTAATTTTATAGTTTCGTACTAATCCCAGTTTTCTTCTTCTTCAGTGCTTGATGGAAGAGGTATGGAAGCTGCAGTGCTCACTGGGGTTACCTCATCTGCACGACTTTTCTTATCATTTCGCCAGTTACCTTTACCAGCACTGCCTTTTGTGTTGCCCATTTCCTTGGGACGAGGTCGATACATTTCTTCACCTCTTTGAGCCTGTTTTCCGTAGAAATCTTCATCTTTTTCAAACCGATCGTCATGACCCCAAGTGTTAGGCTTTTCTCCCCTGGTGCTTCCCCATATATCTTCCCCATCCTGCTTTCTATTCCCACTGCGCTTCTTATCATTAGTAAATGAGGTGTGTTGTTTTCTATTTTCTCCTCCAGAATCATTTAAAGGGGACTTTTTTACTCCATCTCTACTTATATTTTTTGTGTTTTCTAATAAAACAGGGCTTTTTACATAATTATTCACTTTTATATCATTTTCAACATTATTTTTTTCAATAAGAGCTGAGGAGAGAGAAGGTGGACGGAACTTTTTAAGAATACCATCACCTAACTCCTGTTTATCTTCTATTTTAGCTGCTGCAGCTGGTGCCTTCTTATCACTACTTGGTGACGTGTCTACGGTAAGTCCCTGAGACAGTCTCTGAAGCTGAAGCAAAGCAGCTGATCCTAAATGCATCTGAAACAATAAACACATAGGATATTTTGAACAGAAACAGCGTAACAGAAGGGCATATGCCACTTCAAAAGCAGTGTGATCCATTTGATATGTCAGAAAAGTAAAATAGATCTTTCCAAAGTCTCTTCAAAATTTAAGCCATTATAAATATAATATTTGAGATGAACAAATTCTGATGTGTTACATTCACATCACTTTCTCTACATCACTGTAACAAATGACTGTTGAATAGCTTATACTTCTATATACTTCATGCTAATCAAGATGAATGTTAGCATAAGTGGTCTTATTACTTGCTTCCTTGTAAGTAGAAGGGAAATAAAAGATACACTAGCTAAAGTGATAATGAAATCTTTTAAAAGTTGGTTGTTATGTGGTTAAAATCTATTTCTTTGCATGACCAGGAGTTGACAAATTCCTATATGAGAAAAGTATGTATTTTAAAACTGGAATCAACTTCAAGAAATATTTTGGAAATGGTTTATTCCACAAAAAAAAAAAAATGTATATGACATAATTGTATGTTTTAACAAGAACTATAGTTTTTGTCTATCTGTTACGGTTTACCAGTTATGCAAAATTCAGAAAATTCATTCAGAATGAACAACACTTCATTCTCTCTCAATGTTCTCAGAAAATTCAAAATATACATTTGATTTGTTAAGTAAATATCTTAAATATACTGTATTTTAATCAAAATCATTAAAACCATTTTTGAGATAGTAAAAAGTTTTGAAAAAGTTTTCCATGTAAAGGGTAGTTTGGAGTGGGAGATTTTCCTAAAATTGTTTGTGTTGCATCTTTGGAAGGGATTGGTATTTTACTGACTTTTCATTTTTGAGTTTGAATGCACGCACACAAGCCTTTTTCTAAAAATGCTTTGCTTTTCTTGGACACAAGGGACCCAAAAAATGTGTATTTCTGGCAAAATCTTGGCATCAAATTTTTGGGAGGAGTGCAAAACCTTCTCTGCCTATGTATCATGTATTATGTAGAGAAAGTAAAAACAAAAGAAGTCAATTAATAAAGAGCAGACAATGGGGTTTTATAAAACATGAGATGTCCTCTTGTTCAACATATACCATTCTTTTTGCAACTGCATGCACAATATTTTGTAAATGATGTCTTGGAATATTAGCAATTTCTTGCAATATAGTATCTTTCATCTGCTGTCAGGTTGTTGGATATGTCAGGAAAAACTCACTCTTTAAGGTAACCCTACAACTAAAAGTTGGTCAGATTGAGATCTAAAGATTGCCTAAGACTCAGGCTTCTCCATCTAAAAAATGCAAAGTGTTATGACCTTGGTGAAACAAATCCAAAAGGGAAACATGAGTAATTCTTACTAGTGTAGGAAGTGTAAGGTTCCTCTGCATGGTTCCTCTGACTGTTTAAGATGTTTCATACTCAATTGAATTGCTGCTAAAAATAAAATGTAAATAATTTTTATAACATGTGTGTGCTCCAAAACTGATATTTCAGAGCAGAAATTTTCCAATACAAATCTGATGTGTTCCACTCACAGACTTTCTCTACATCTCTGCAATAAATTATTGTTAAAAAGATTATTCTTATATTTACTTATCGAGAAAAAATTGGCAGAAAGGGTCTCATTACCTGCTTCCTTTTAAATAGAGGGGAAATAAGGGAGTACAATATGCAAAATCGATAGTCAAATCTTTTAAAAGCAGGTTGCTTTGTCATTGAAGTATCTTTGTTTGTATGGACAAGAGTTGACAAATTCCCCAGTGAGAAAAGAATAAGAATTTTAAAGCTGAAACTAATAACTATGAATATCTAAAAAATGGTCAATTCCACGAAAAAAAATATATAACATAAATTGAGTGTTTTAATTAGCTCTACATGTTTTGTGTGGGAAGTTTTTGTCTATCTCTTATGTTTTATCAATTATGTAAAATGCTGCAAAATTCATCCAGAATAAACATGTCTTCAGAGTCTATTTCCAAAAAATTGAAGATATGCATTTTATTTGCCAGATAAATATCTTAAATATAAAAGACTAATCAAAATCGTTAGAGCCATTTTTGAGAAAATAAAAATTTTCGAAACTTTTTCTATGTACAGGGTAGTTTGGGGTGGGGGGGATTTCCTTGAAAATCTTTGTGTGTGACGCATCCTGAGAAAATGCCAAACTTAAATACCAAGTTTGGTATTAAACAGCCTTTCCTCTTTTGAGCGATGTTGCCCACAAACACACACACACACTCACACAGTCAGACAGACAGACACACAAACACAGACAGTGTTCTAAAAATACTTTTTTGAATATAGGGCATCTCAAAACATGTACATCTGGAGAAATCTTGGTATCAAATTTTCGGGTGCAATACAACACCTTCTCCATACACTATGTACATAGTATATGTAGAGAAAGTAAAAATGCTAAGTCAATGGGTTAAATATTATAATATGAATCTTCTCCTGGTTGAAGGTAATAATCATTATATTCATTACACTAGTTTGTGCTTACTTGGTAAAAGTTCTGCAATTCTCCAGAAAGAGGCGCATAACGATTAGCAGCTAGATCCAGAGCAAGTAATAACCAGCATCTACACCTCCCACTTAAGTTGCGTGTCATAAGTGTAGTCCGTACACGCATCATTAGCTGTTCCAATTCTTCTGCTTGACAATCATACAATTTACGTCCATTCACAGCCATCTGCACATAAAAACAGAAGAAAAATATAGTTAGAGCACCCTAAAAGTAACATTTCAAACAGTCAAACAATATGCCAGAGCACTATTTTATGATTAATTAGAATATTTGTTCCAGACAAAAACTTTACAAGTTCAATCTTCTAAGTTAAAATCATTCAGTAAAATACTAACATGGTAAGAGCATCTGTTATGACAAATAGTTTCATGGAAAACAAAAAGAAAGAAAAGATATAATAATTGAGGGGCTCAGTGCCAGAGGGAGCTATCCCAGAAATAGATCAAGTTGAGAAAAAAGGAGTTTTATTAGAGTTGTTGATTTGGTGAAAAATGTAATATTGAGGTACAACTTTTTTAAATCCAGTACTTGATCCACATTTTGAAATATCCTAGAAAATACAAAAAAGTGATATTTAACAGTTTTTTTTATTTATTTAGCACTGCAAACTGTATTATTTATTAAAAAATTACTTACGCAGAGAGAGAAACTAACATTATATTATTCATAAAACACAAACAACTGAACTACACAATTTCTTCAACCAGTTCAGTTGATTCTAGAGTGTTTAATCTCAAATCATCATAAAAAGATTGGTACACTGCTGTGATGTGTTTTCTATTTGCAATTGGAGCCTTGCTGACCAACTCATACCATTGGCCTCGCGTATAAATGTGGCTTGTATGTCTTATCTTCTTCTCCACAACCCCAAATCCCTGTCACTGGGTAGGAAGGTGTGTCCTAGTATCAGAAAATAATGTTGAATCTCATCATATATGCCCATGGAAACAAGGGCATAATAAAAGTTAAAAATAGTGTTATTCTTGTTTTGCCCTGAGCATGAATCGGAGAAAAAAATTAGTCTCCTTTTATAAAACGTGTTAGCTGGATTTTTCAATACAGTATATAAGCAAGATGCCAGTTCAGACGATCCTCTAGAAGCTGTATTTTCTGGCCACATACACATAAAGGCACTGTCAGTGTTGCATACATGTACCCCAAGATTATACACCCACAGCTGCCTAAGGTAAAATATTGTCTCTGTTGGGATTTTTGGTGTGGGTAGTGCTTGTTGTAAATCATATGTTATCAAACAGTAGTCACAATCTTCATTCAGTGTACCTGCTTTAAACTTCTTAAGTAGTGAATAAGCTTTATCAGCTTTACATTGATGTAACCTGACTTGCAGAGTTGCAGTTTCTGAAGCCACCCACTCATCACATGTTTTGCATGTATCAGAGAGAGGTAATTTAAATGCAATGTTGAAATAGGTATTAAATAAAATAAGAACTGAAGCTTTCCTGGCGGCGTATTAATTCAAAATCTTCTCGGGCTTCTAACCAGGTAAAAACTTGGCTTGACACCAACATTTCGAAGAAGTGCATCTTCCTCGTCTTCAGGGTGAACTCTCCATCAGAGAGAGATGGAGAGTTCACCCTGAAGACGAGGAAGATGCACTTCTTCGAAACGTTGGTGTCAAGCCAAGTTTTTACCTGGTTAGAAGCCCGAGAAGATTTTGAATTAGGTATTAAATACCTTAGAATAGATATGCTGTGAAGCATGTGTTACTTCTTTCTGTGCACATTCTTTTTCATATAGTCGATACATTTCAGCTACAGAAAGTACATTGCTTATATACACTTTATTTGGATTATCACGGAAAGAATAGTGACTTGTATACTTTGGAAATTTCTTTATATGTTCCCTAACAGATTTCAACTTTATTTCAGGTGTTTTATTATGCACATTCCCATGTTTACCTCCCTGATCAAGGTGAGGCGTTCCCAACATAATATGTGCTTCAATTTCACAATCATCTTTATCAACACTTCTCTCAGTTTGTTTTAACTTGTTATCACCCCTAGCAGTACAGAGTCTTTTTTTTGAAATAGCAAAAGTGTCACAGAAAGCTTTCATACACACTCTCTTGGATTCACCATTAGGTACTTTAACAGTATTTCAAAAGAATATTTACGCCTGGACACTGTTTCATCATCATGGTCATTCTTATAAACACGGGTGCACTCTCTTCGATGAATTAATCCAAACAAAAATGAGTTTTGAATATCATAATGACCCAAACTATAAAAATTGTTTCACATTTCTTCTTTTGTATCGTGGTCTAATGATGAGTAACTGCACCAGTTGAGATTAGAGTTGGTAGGACGGCTGCTATACATGCATCCATCTCCTTGTTTCTTCGTTGTATAGCTTTCATATTCCTCACCACTATTTCTTTCTTGTTTAGCAATAACTTTTTTTCATGTATTTTGCTTGCATATTCGTCTCTTTCCTTAACTAGCTATACTATTTACCTCCATTTTGAAAGGCAGAATAACCTACAGCATAGTATAATACCTAAAATTTCAGCTATTTACATAATATTCTTAATGTTTAATAATAATCTTACATATTATTCTGTTTCACGTATTAAGGCCTAAAATGTTATTTGAATATAGAACTTGCAAAATCATTATTTCTTGGCCTATAGTTTAACCAATAAACAATACTATTGCAATAGTTAAAAGTTCTATATGTTTGGTGACATTGTTATTTAAATAGCAGGCAACTTCATAGTGGGATATCCCCATCTGGCACAAACTTTTTCACTTTAGAAAATGACACAGTTTCTGTAAGTTACTGTAGATAGCACTCTGATACAGTTAATATTACCAAGATTTCTACATAGATGAGAGACGGCAGAAGCTGTCTAAAAACAAAAAACCCTCATTTTTTCACAATGTGTGGGATAGCTCCCTCTGGCACTGAGCCCCTCAATTCTGTATTACATTCACATGGGTTCCTCTACTATTCTTCAACAAATGTACTTAAACAGCTTTTTCTTCCATAGATTTGTCAACAAACTATTCTTATATAAGCTTGTTCTTCTATCTGCTTAATGTTAATCAAGATAAATATTTGTAAAAGTGATTTGTATTGCACATTTCTTTACAGGCAAGGAATAGGCTTAAGTGACAGCCAAATCTTTTGGAGTGGGTTACTATGGATGGCTTCTCTATGTTTATGATATATTTATTTATTTATTTATTACAGAGAATTTGTAAGTATTGACTGTCTATAACATATCAGTCTATAAATTGATTTACTATTAAGGATAAAATTATATAAACTACTGTACCTTTATACTGTATTATAAATACTGTGTCATGTTCTTAAACAATGTTTCAATTCTATTCTCATTGTGACACATTATAAAGGACCATAAAGATTTGAATTCAATTTGAAATTACATTGATTTTGCATGTCCATGAGAAAAAATCTCTCGTTCCCCCTCTCCCTCCCTCCCGCCTCTACCCTTCCTCCTCCCCCTCCCTCTCTCTCAACCCATGCACACATCCATGCACACACACACATGCATGTGCACACAATGCTTTTATGGTTTCAGGTAGCCTCAAAACCTTTCTGTGAAATTTCAAAATCAAAATTTTGGTTGGCTAACGATGTTTTCTCTACTTACTGTAAAACATAGTAGAGAAGGTAAAAAAATTAAGCATCAGAACTCAGAAGAAATCTTCCCAAATGACAAGCTGAAGAAGGCCAAAAGTGTTGAAAGAAAATAGTGTTTATAATCCTTGCCGCAAGTAGTCATCTAGCAACAATACCAATTGTATAGTGATACACAACTTTTATTCTGCTGCTAATTTTTAATCAAGTCAAGAAGAGAGAAGAAAGAACTGGATTGAGAGACAGCCTTCTTCACCATGATAACAATTCTGTCCACACAGCAATGGCTTTCTTTATTAATAGTGTAGTTATTTATTGTTCTTTAATATGTTCTGTTAATTTCTAATGATTTTTGCTACTGTTTTTTGAGACATTAGCCAGTTTTGAGTTAAGTATAAACAAACTAGAAGCAATGTTTTTGCTGGTTTTGCTTTCTTTATTAATAGTGTACATTAAAGTTATTTATTGTTCTTTAATATGTTCTGTTAATTTATAACGATTTTTGCTACAGTTTTTAGAGACAATAGTCAGTTTTAAGTTAAGTATAAACAAACTAGAAGCAATGTTTTTGCCAGAAGAACCAATGCTAGATGACAGATAGGATGAACATTTCCTCAAATTTCTTTCAGTTTCATTTTCCCGCTTGTGACTGGGGTGTTGTAGAGGCTGTTTCATGTTCATGTCACTACCTCCTTGAATAATGTCTACATCGAAGGGCCTAATATGCATACTATTGATCTGATACACCTGTCCCTGGAAATAGGAGAAAGTACTTTGGCCAAGTTTTCTTTCCTGTTCCTGAAATTTGGAAAATTGTGAATACTCGCATTATAATGCATGTATTTTAATCTGTATTTCTTGTTCTGGTTTCCATTCTGGCTACTGTGAACAGTCTTAATAGAAAGATAATTTGTGAGTTCTGAAAATGATGTTATAGTTTATGTAGACGAGTATGGGATCCTAAAAGAAATGCATTGTTATTAATGCTTCTAGGTTATGTACAAGAGAATAAAACAGTTATGGGGAGTACTTTCAATGTGATGGTAAGTTTGACGTTAAACTATTACCCATTTGGCGGTTAGAAACTCAGTGACTGTTGAACAACCTGATGGGTATGTGCAGTGTATGCTATTTTTGTTTCTAGAAAAGAGAGAGTGGGTGGGGGGGAGAGTGTGGGTGTGGGGGTGGGTGGGGTGGGGGGCGGGCGTGCATGCGTGCGTGTGTGTGTGTGTGTTATTCTCTGCAATTGGGTGCTGCCCGTTGGTAGAGTTAATTGTACAAAATTAGTTTACAATAATAATCTTACAGTTGATAATAGTAAATACAAATTAATGATAGTAATACAACTAACATACTATATATACATGATTTTTTAAATATCTAGCTACTTATTATTCAGTATAGCATTATTCATGTCAATTACCAGCATGTTTATAAACAGTTTTTGAGATTCTTAATTACTTCACAATATTTATTTTAATTATTTATCTAACATTTATTTTCTTCAAATTATCCTTAAACTTCTTTAAGGTCAGAGGACAGCCGTGAAAGGCTGCAACAGGCAATGCATTACATTCTTTAATGGTTCTATTAACAAAAGAAAATTTTCCTATGTCAGTTCTGTACCTTCTACCCTTAATTTTATACAAATGATCGTTTTGTCTGTAGTATGCCGGGTTTTATATCCGCTTTCTAACGTTACCCATGCATTTAGACCAGCATAAACTTTAAGTAGTGCAACTAACCTATGTCTTTTACGCTAACTTTTAGCGGCTCCCATTTATTCTCTTCACCTTTCTTAAGCCCAAAATCTTTACCTCCCTTTATGATTTTACAGCACTTTCCTGTATCTTTTCCAGCGAATCAGTTTGATTAACCCTGTATGGTTGCAAGCATGCTACTCCATATTCCATAACTGGCAGCACTAAGGACTTATAGGCAATTTCCCAGGACTTTGCACTCCCCTTTTTCAGTATTCTCATTACAAAGTGCAATTTCTTCTGATGATAACATTTCTACAGATTCTAAAGATTCACCTGTGTGGTGAAGAGTTCCATTTCATGTTCATCCCCAGCCAGGAGCATATCCTGATACTGCAGCACTGCTGTTGCCAGAATATTTATAGGAGAGCCATCTGGCAGACGCACACGATGAAAAATCTCTCCCAGCAAAGCAACTGCATTAAGAAACTTGATATGGCAGGAAGTCTGTAGATGTGACCTCTCTGAAACATTTATACAATATTATATCAACTTAGGGTCACAGTGCAGAATGATTTTAATTAATATTCCAATTGCAACTTGATACAAGAACTGGCCTGTTTTGTATGAGGGTTAGAACTTTAATAGTGGCAACTATTTATTTGTGACTGATACAAAAGAGATACATGTTGCCAAGTTTTACTGGCCTTCAAAGCAGCCACCAGCATTGCATACAACCCATTGCCAGTGATGCGTAAGTTTTAGAATACATTTAGTAGCATCTGTTGTGTTGATAGTTTATAAGGAACTGTCTACTGTCTGAGGAATCTCTGGAACAGTTCTGAAGCAAATGCCACAAAGTGGTTCCTTCATCTTTGAAATCAAGTCAAAGACACAAGGGCTTAAGTCCAGTATTGCTGCTTCTTTCTCAAAGTTGATCACAGATTGTGTTCCAAAAATTAACAATAATACTGCACAACGAAGGTCTGTTGTGGAGGAATATAATGCATTACGATAGCACCATCACAGTTGTACATCAGAAGCTCCCACAACTTTCACATTACTGGGGATCTGATGTTTTTTCGATCTTCAACTTTTGAACTTTCTAATCTTTGATGACACTTTCTACAGAGCCCACCCATCATTTTGTATAACAATGCCTGGCTGCATACAGTGCAAGCTGATTTTTTTGGTCAATGGAGCTGGAAAGTTCTGTACCATCCCCAGACTTAAGCCCTTGTGACTTTGGCTTGATTCCTAAGATGAAGGATTTTTGGCATTCCCTTCAGAACTGTTCGAGATTTGTCAGGCAGTAGACTACTTTATTTGAATTATCAACAAAAAAGATGCTGCTAAAGATATCCTACGACTTCCACATTGCTGACATTGGGTTATTCACAATACTGGTGACTACTTTGAAGGTCTTGATAACATGAATTTCTTTTATGTTAGTTATAAATAAATAGTTACCACTACTAAAGTTCCAAACCTAAGTATAATAAGTGCACTCAGTGACAACTAATAATCAAATAAATGCAGGTATATGGTACTTTAATGTATGATTTTTCTATTCTTGCTTCCTTTTGTGATTAGAACTAGGATGTACTATGCGCACATGCTTTCTTGGGTGTTTAGCTCCTTGATTCACACAATTTCAGAAGAGCAAGGTGACCACATTGAGGGATGAACTGCATAATACACCCTGAAATATAATGGCTTCAATGTTAAGGTTTCATTCTTTGGGTAGATCCCAGAATTCACGCACATGCACCGTGCTTCATTTAATAATTTAGATGGTTTGTGGTAAATTAGATAACCTATTCACCACAATGGCTGAGTGCCTCAAAGAAAGAAACTTTCTTTAGTTGACATCGCAGAAAGAAGGCAGATGGATGGGCTCTTTCTTTTTCCACCTGGCCCTTGCTTCCCTGTAAAACCAGTGCCCAAGTAAAGGTGTGCACATAGGACGTGGTGTTATTCTTTTTACTGAAACATTTTGATCATAAGATTAAAGTTAAACATAAGTAGCCATTAACTGATAAGTGATGGTAAGACAGCACAGAGAAAACAAATATTCAATATTTTTTTAAAATATTGTAAAACTAATCAATAGATATTCCAAAAACACTCAGAAACAACCTTATTATTTTTTGCCACAGGAGAAACAAATAATAATCAGTAAATTCATACTGTGTCTGATTAATTTCATACCTTACAATTGTCTCGGTTCTAAATTTAATCAAACATTTTTCTGTATTAATAATTAATTAGGCACATTGCTTCATGATTCCGTCTGAATTCAACAATTGTCACCATTATGAAATTTGACATCCTTTATCAAACACAGCATACACTGTCTTTCGCAACTGAAATCAAATTCAAAATTAACATGCATATGTCCATATCCATAGCCCACATACAATCAAACACACCTGAACAGATGAAACCACATAACTTTTCCTCCATCTTTTGAAAATCAAAATTATTTCCCATTTAATTTGTACAATAATGGGAAGGTTGTGACATGTAGTAGGTAGGATTACCTTATAAGCATTATGTGACATTGAATTGTTTGTAAGACTTTGACACATTTTCCACACTCTTCTTATACTAGCCCTGTATCTGGAGCATATCAGAAATGGATCTGAAGGCACATGCACTTTTAGGAAACTTATGGAGAAGATGTTCATCTTCATCTTCAGTTCTAAAATAAACCTCCCAGTAGCATTAAAAATTAGCATCCATACTAATTTAATTATCCTTTGAAACATATACATGTTATTGGACACATCAAATTTAACAGAAAAAATATATACATGGATACAATAAGTGCAGCCACATTATTAACATTAACGGAAAATATTTGCATATGTCACAAAAATTCCTTGCAGACCTAGATTTATCATGTCATTTATGCAAAATGACAAGTTTTTATACAGCAAAAGAAAACAGTAAACATAACATATATTCGTAACGAACTACTTAACTACACAATTTCCAAAAATCTATTAACTAATTAAAAACATCATTTTTAGTATTGAGTATACTGAAAAATAAGCTCAGCATTTATTTGGATTTTAAATATTCTGTTGCTTTCAGTGACATATTTGCAGGTACACTGTCTTGATTAGGTACAAATATTGATTAAAATTGGTAAAAAGCAAGAATTTAAGTCAGTTTTGAATTTTTTAATAGACTATTCTTCAGACTATATGGTAAATTATTATACAGTTTTAAGCTATTATATTTAAATAAAGTTTAATTTTATGAGTATGAATATACAATTTATTTTAATTCCTGTGCTATGAGAATGGATCTTAGAATTTTTAATGAGATTATTGAGATTGGATTTAATGTATGTTAAGGTTTCCTTTATGTAAATGCAAGGTAAAGTTAATATGCTCAATGTTTTAAAATGTTCTCTGCAACTTTCTCTTTTTGAAACACCCACTATAGTTCCCAAAGCTTTTTTTTTTTGTAGTTTGAAAGTCTGGTTATTATTTACACTATTTCCCCATAATATTATTCCATATTGTAAAAATACATAAAAGTAGGCAAAGTAGCAACTTTATAGCACATCTAATGTAACACGTGACTTCAGTTGATAGAGAACAAAACAAGCCCTACTTAATTTTAAAGTATATGACTCTCCCAGCAGAGACTGAAATCTATCCATAACCCCAAGAATTGGGTTCACAATTTATAGTCTTTAAGTTCCAAGTTTGATGCACGCTTGATTGATATGGTTGATATTTTTGTATTGAAAGTTGATTGCCACAGTTTCATCCTCATTGAGGATGAGTTTATTAGCTCTAAATTAAGCAAATATGGAGTGGTTACAGTGTTCAATTTTTCTTTAAGCTCAACAGAATCTTTTCCACTTATAAACAGGCTTGTGTCATCTGCGAAAAGGGTAACCTTAATGCCAATTGTATCTTTTAAACATATTGGCTGATCATTTATATATAATAAAAATAGGAGAGGTGTTAAGATGGACCCTTGTGTCTCCTTTGTGTAGCCTTTATTATTGTATTTTTGTTTTCATCTTTAAATCAAGTTCAACTAATTGTTCCCTTTCTTCCAAATAGCTTACAAACCAATTAATGCAATGGCCCTTATCCATATGAGAGAGAAGAATGAGAGAAATAGTGGAGAGAATGTTTAAACTTAAAAACAGTCAAGGAGTGATTCTTACTTTGGAAAAATATCATGGACTAGAATTTAGCCAGGATCTAACAACAGGAGTTTTTATGATAATATAGTAATCCATGAAACAGAGCAGAATTTAAATTAATCAAGAAAACAAGTGTTCTCTGACTCAATAATTTTGTTTTGTTGTTTTTTCACACATATATGAGAGTTAAAGTTGGAAAAGTAGAATCAGATTGAAAAATTCAATGTCATAGCCAGAATTTGAACTAGAGATCTGGCTTTCCATGTCACTTTTATGATCAATTAGAGCATGAGAGCAATATGCCAGCATGAAATCAAATTCCTCACTGATTCACATTTTTTCCAGTAAACCACAAGGACATTTTCAAATTCATTTTGAGATAAGTTCAGATAGGAGGTGAATGATTCAAGATTTTGGTAATAAAAATTACATTTGTCTACAATTATTCAATTTAATCTGGCACCACTTCCACCGGAAGGGAAGAAATCAATAATACCCAACTTTAAATAAAGCAAATAAATCAGCTGAAAATATCCAAAACTACAGACTTATGCAAAAGATGATCTGCACTGAACTCCATTGGGTCTGAGGAACAACTTTTGTTTTGTAAAATGTTGTTTATACATTTCAAATTTATACATTTTTTTGAGGTCCTGGCAGAATTCCTATAGTTAAAGACACAATTTTATTTAATTTATGTTTTTTTCTTATGCAATCAAATATGAAATCATTAGAAGAAGGAAGGATTCAGGCCTGTTTCACAGTTTAAGCATAAGGTGAAACTTATAATAAACAACTGAATGCCGCTCAAGTTAAGTTTATGCTAGATTTGTGCTTTTCACAACTGGGTAATCATGTTCATCTTCAATAATTGGGAGTGGAACAGTTCCATGGATCAGAGAAATTTGATAATGCTTGTGCATGAATTGCATTGAATTCCTTATCACTTATGATGATACTGCTTCTGAAATTTGCTTTTGTAGGTTCTCCAGCAGCATATACTTATGACAGAAAAATCACCAAAACATGGGAAAAAATTGTGACACAAAGAATAGATTAGAATGGTGTGAGACAATTTTGACAACTCTGAATACTGTACATTTTGAGATACTGAAAAAAATTTCTAAGCATTATGCTACAGCAGTACGAGTATGACAAAGTATTCAATAAAAGTTTGAAGTATAGATTTAAAATTAAGTTTTGCTTACCAGTCCATTTTATGTTAAATTGCATCAATAATTTCTTGTATCATCATTGCTGACTACTTACTTAATTGAAATCTTGAGTAGTACAGGCATTCTATACATGAGAATAGTTTAGATACATTCTACATTGTCTCTATCTTGGTCACTAAAAATCTCGCAACTAAAAACTTTGAAATAAACAGTACTATTTAAAGATTTGAAGCTTTCTCAGTGTTGGTTATTAATGATGACTTTGTGGGATAACAACCAAGTTAAATTGAAGTCATAAAAATCCAAGCTTTCGACCATCTTGACTCTGTGGTCTTTATCAGGGAACTTTTTACAGATCTATATGTAGCTTCCCCCATGATTTTCTCCCCAGTCTGCTTCTGGTGTTATGTTGTGGTTATCCAAGTGCTGTCCATGCCCAATGCTGCTTAACTTCTCCTGGTATGAGATCTAATGACAGGTCTCCGCACAGTTAATGGCTTAGGTTTTTTGGTGATCTGCTCTGGGTGTCGCGATGCGACCATTCATTCAAGTGCTGACCATATCTAATGCTGCTTAACTTTAGATATCTGATGAGAATCCATAGATGTAGAGGATTCTTTCAATTTGTTTTTATCATGTTGAGGACAGGTTGCCAGTCACCAAGTTGTGTGCCCTGGTTCCGGTTAAAAAAATTATCATGGATCCTAATTTCAATGCTCTCCTTGATGACATAGTCCCAGCAATTGTTGGCTTTCATAACTATCAATGTTTGATCGAGGAAATCCTAAGGCCATTTTCGATGGAATGTTTTGCCATTGCAGATTTCTCCAAATGAAGCCTAATATGGTGTTGATGTTCTTGGTATCTCTCTTTGATAGTGCAGCCCTATAGTCCCAGTAATTGTTGGCTTTCATAACTATCAATGTTTGATCGAGGAAATCCTAAGGCCATTTTCGATGGAATGTTTTGCCATTGCAGATTTCTCCAAATGAAGCCTAATATGGTGTTGATGTTCTTGGTATCTCTCTTTGATAGTGCAGCCCTCTGACCTATGTTTGAGAGACCACATTGGCAAGGAATCTCATACACCGCTGGTGTCCTGAGTCCTAGATCACCCTTAACGGAGCACATCACATGGTTCTGATTTTACTGGGCGGCATACGTATGGTGCAGATGTAACCATGTAGAATTCTGGCAATTTTGTTGGAAAGATTGCTGCAGTAAGGGATATAGGCCTTGGTTTTTTTTCATTCTCTACAACAGATGAACCTTCCTTGCCATATTTTCCTTTAACCTTAATCAGTGCTTGGCAAATATCCACTATATGGTAACCATTCTCACTTAATGTGGCAAAAAGATGCTTAATTTCTGACTGGAAACTAACAGAATTAGAAATATTAAAGGCTCTATGAAATGTTATTAAAACACCTTGTTTTTGGGCAGGATGTCCATGCCATGACGAAGACCACAGATTTAAGATGGTCAAAAGCTTTGATTTTTATGACTACAATTCTTGGTTGTTTTCTCATGAAGTTATTGTTAAGACTGTACTATTTTTTGGTTGTGTGAGATGATTTACCTTTAATTCTTGGAGGTGAACAGACACTTTATTGATTGTTCTTGTGACACTGCTGTGGTTCTCAGCATCTCATTCAGGCATGAAAGACTGCTTAATTTTGCCCAGAGGCCTCTTTATCAGACTTGAGGTTCTTTTGCACGTTGTAAATCTACGACACAGAACCAATGGCTTTGCTTTACTTCCCTTCCGAAGGAAGCCATGCTAAGGATTTTTACTAAGTCCAAAAAACTTCATTGTCCTCCGCCAGGTTTGAACCCACAACCTTGGGTATATGAAGTTACCATGGTAACCATTACACCACAGAGGGCGATTACCATGGACACTTGGGAAGTGCTTCCATAACATGTTTTCTGCACTTTTCCAAAATGTTACCTATATCTAAAAGCTGTTGCAGATGTTGGAATAATGCTTTCTGTTCATCTTATCTCTGATTCACTTCATCTGTTTTTATATTCTCACTTTACCTTAATCAGGCTTAATGAGCTCTTTTCCTGTTTTAGTTTTACTAAGTATAGACCTTTTTTCTCTCTTAGTAACATTCTCTTTACCTTTACGTTCTTCATAGGATTAGATGCTGTCTATATACATGTCTTTCGGTCAATGTTTTAGTTACCTTCGTAGGATGCAATCACTAAGATAGGTATATTGTTATGTGACAAATGCATGCATCTATATACCTTGCCACCGTGAATAATTGTCCATGTGCTAGCAGCTTCCTTTCCATAGCTCAATGCATGATCACACTTACATGCAGCAATAATGACCCCTACTTCTGAAATTTCTTGCCATATCATTGAGAGGTATGTAAGCAAAGTTGGCAGGCTTGCAGTTCAGTTTCAACAGTGAAACCGAACTATAGTTTCAGTTTCATTCTGTACATTTGAATTAAAGAGAGACAGCCAAAGCAGCAGAATGAGCATAAAAATGACAAGAGATTAAACTGTGCTACAGTATTTAAAAAAGACAAGTTGTAACATCAGCTGAATAAATAAAGAGATTTTGTTACAATACCAACTGAGAGCAATATGAACCAGCAAGAACCTGGAATGTCAATCTGTTACCCACTACTAATGGAAATACATTGACTTAAGAAAAACAATGCTCAGATACCTTTATTGTTAGTAATATGATATCCTATTTAGAAATGTTTATATTTGGAAGTGCTTATCATTGTGAATCGAGAAAGACCTAATGTCTGGAGTTAAAAAAGCGATATGAAGTAAATTCCAATATATACATTTTAAATTTGTATATAGAATATAGAAACCATGGGTGGTATGAATTAAAGTGAGGTATGTCTTAAAATGTGCAATTTTACAATTTGCAATCGTAAAATAAAACTTGATGGCTCAAGCTGGAGGTGACCTTGATCATGACCAATGTCTCACTAACATACATAATGAGACACATCTCAGGTTTTGAAATGAATAAAAAGTAGTTGTGTCTTACTTTGACGAGACACATCTACTGATTTAAATCACCACAGTAAGGGTCATAACATGCGAGATGCAAGTTCATGCAATAAATTATTGGCAGATTTGTTATCAGTTTTGGTGCTTTTTGAGCGCAGAAGGAAGCTTTTTTTTTAAACCAGAAGGGATTCTGAAGAGGGATAATTAAATTACAACAAACTTTATGCACTGAAAAAAAAAAGTGCAATGGTTTACACATGTTTTCTTTTCTTCCTGAAACAACAAGAACGAGAGGAGGAGTTTTACTCAAAGAAGCAGGATCTAATTATTATTATTATTATTGTTATTAATTCTTTTTTTTTCATTTAAATAGCCCCTTTTAACTTCTATCGACATATTAGGGAGCTTTGCTTTAAAACCAACAGCTATGTTTTCTCATCAAACTGTAGAGTTTCTTAACTTGGTTTTTTCAGTTTTATGCTATTAAACACATGCACACACAATCACTCTCACATGCATTCCTCCAGACTCTGTGGGAGGGAGGGATTCCCTGCCCCAGCCATCAATCGACCCTACAGCCTCTGCGTGAGAAGTTGACTACTCCACCACAGAGGCAGTTGGAATGTTATTATCGCAGTTAATAAACCCAGAGTTTCGTGTAGCATCATAGAAGAACAGAGGCCTCTCAAAGTTATGTATCTAAAACATTTTGGAAAGTTGGTCTTCTGTTACTGTATAAGGGTATGGCAGTCAGAATATTATTATGGCAGTTAATAAACCCAAAGCTTCATGTGGAACCATAGAAGAACAGGGACCTCTCAGTTATATATTCAAAACATTTTGGAAAGTTGGTCTGCTGCAACTGCATAAGGGTACAACCATCGCAGAGGCAGTCAGAATATTATTGTGGCAGTTAATAAAGCCAGAGTTTCATGTAGCATCACAGAAGAACAAGGGTCTCTCAAAGTTATGTATCCAAAACATTTTGGAAAGTTGGTCTGCTGCAACTGCATAAGGGTACAACCATCGCAGAGGCAGTCAGAATATTATTGTGGCAGTTAATAAAGCCAGAGTTTCATGTAGCATCACAGAAGAACAAGGGTCTCTCAAAGTTATGTATCCAAAACATTTTGGAAAGTCGGTTTGTTGTAACTGCATAAGGGTATGGCAGTCAGAATATTATTATGGCACTTAATAAACTCAAGAGTTTTGTGTGTCACCACAGAGCAGGGGCCTCTTAAAGTTATGTATTCAAAACATTTTGGAAAGTTAATCTGCTGCATCTGGCAGTTAATAAACCCAGAATTTCATGTAGCATCACAGAAGACAAGGGCCTCTCAAAGTTATGTATCCAAAACATTTTGGAAAGTTGGTCTGCTGTAACTGCATTAGGTACGGCAGTCAGAATACACGGGCCGTTTTGTTTTTTTTCAACCTCCGATAGGCTATAAATAAAAGACAAGTTCATAGAAAACAATTATTTTATTACTAAAAGCTGTATACCTTATGGTTACTTTTTAACATAATCACCGAAAAGATTGAGACATTTATCGAACCTGTGCACAAGCTTTGCAATACCTGCTTCAAAAAATGTTGCCGCCAATGATTTCAAATGAGCATTGATGTTTTGAAGATCTCCGTTGGTTTGAAAGTGCTATCTTCCTAGCCACGTCTTCAGTTCAGGGAAAAGATGAAAGTAGCTTCGTTTGTTTTGAATGGCTCTCCGCAAATGTTGTAAAGTTTCACAGTAAACAGCTGCATTGATAGTGGCTCTGGGCTGCATCATTGGCGGCAACATTTTTTGAAGTGGGTATTGCAACGCTTGTGCACAGGTATGTCTCAATCTTTTCAGTGCTTATGTTGAAAAGTAACTATGTGTACAAAACTTTTAGTAATAAAATAATTGTTTTCTATGAACTTGTCTTTTATTTATAGCCTATCAGAGTCATATTATTATGGCAGTTAATAAACCCAGAGTTTTGTGTGGCATCACAGAACAAGGGCCTCACAAACTTATATATATTCAAAACATTTTGGAAAGTTAATCTGCTGCATCTGCATAAGGGTACAACCACCACAGAGGCATTCGGAATATTATTGTGGCAGTTAATAAACCCAGAGTTTTGTGTGGCATCAGAACAGAACAGGGCCTCTCAAAATTATGTATCCAAGACATTTTGAAAAGTTGGTCTGCTGTAACTGCTTAACGGTACAAGAATTTGATTGGATCAAATTTCTGGCAAGTTCTGCTGCATTTCAAATAACTAAAATGTGATACATTCCATGATACAGTTGAGGCTTTGGATTATTCCTATATTTGAGTCAAAAAATCAAAATCTCATGTAGATAAAAACATTACCAGGAAGGGCATTGCTTGCAAATGTTGATGCAAAATGGTCTGGTTCTATTCATGAACAAAATTCCAAAGGTTGCAGAAATATTTGCAATAATACAAATAATAAATATAATAATGCATAATTTCTTAGAGACAAGAACGCATATACCTAATCTTTCATATATGTAGGTGTCTCGCCAAGGAATGTGTTATAATAAAAATATATTTTTCCCAGCCAAAAGAGGCTTTCCAATACTTCAATAAAAAGTAAGCTTAGCCATAGAGTAGTTTGTTTATCGTATGTTGTATGGTTCTGCATTATAAACATTTCCAGGAAGATGTTTACGGCTACAGTGAAGAGCAAGAGCAGGAAGAGTGGCTGAAATTGGTGATGATCATGAACATGATGATGATGCTGATGATGATGGGAAAGGGGACCTGAAAAATGGGATCAAATAGCAAGAATAATAAGAGATTTATAATAGTGATTAAATAAGTACACTTTTATAACAAAAATAATATTACAATAATATATTTAACAGCAACTACAGGCATTTTCATAAGTACAAACCTTTGAATTATTTCAGTTAAGTTATTACAAGGGCTATTAAATGATTATTTTCATCAATACAGTTACAAATTAATCCACATAAGTGAACTACTCAGTTTCGTGATCATCTCTGTCTTTTATGGCACATGAAATGTAATACTTATAATGTTCTACACAAAATAGGTTGTTACACTCTTGAACACAATGGAACTTTTATAAAAGCATTTCTATGTAAAAGTAACTGATTAAATAATAGATTCATAAAATAATGCAATTTTAATGTTTTATTCCTTTCACTGTTTTCAAAGTATTTGTTTATCCCATCAGGTCCAAGGATTTTCTTTTCCATTCTTCAAGTGTATAGGCTGTTGTCCTTTCTAAAACATTTGTTTATCTGTTTTATTCTGCTTTTCATATTGCTTATTTCCCTAAACAATTGATTTTGATTATAATCCAAGAGCTATAATCTAAGAACTTTTCTTAAACCTCATTTATGCAATAGAATTTCTATTCTAATTTTCTAGCAAAATACAATTTCATTAAATAGTTTTTAAAAAAATGTGCAAAATGCAATTAAAACATATTTCCTCCATTTTGACAACTTAAACTGAATCATAAATGCTGCAATAAGTTTTTTTCACATATATAACAATACATTACACATAGATAGCAGTGACAACGTGTATGAGATATGCAAAGTATATCTCACTTCAGAGGGGAAATTTTTATTCATAGGCTACCTGCATCTCACATTTTCTACTACCGGTATTTCATAAGACACTTTTATTTACACCAACTGTTGATGAATTTTTTGTTGTGTTTTGTATTCTTCAAGATCTTACACTAAAGATTTGTAAGTATTTTAATAATGAATAAGGAACCTCAGAATATGGGGAATCATATATCCTTACATAAAATATCGAAATATTGAATTAAAATGTTACCTCTTGATATGATATTTCTGTGGAATTACTATCTTAATTTCATTTAATTCTGTAGTTTATAATTGTTTCTACAGGGGAGGTATCTTTAGTTTCTAGTTATTGCAGTGATATAAACTATGAAAAGCTTTAAAAATAACAGGAGAAATAATTAGCTGCTTCAAATTTTAGGTTGGTTATAAGGAAAAGGAATAAATTGGTGCATATTCACTTAAACCTGATACATAGTATACTAGCTGGCCATGGGAAGCATGTATGTTGTCAATTGCCAAATGGAAGCGAACTTCTACCTCAGGTGGGCATTCTGGTTCTTTTCTCTTTTAAAATTGTTGCATTCCAATAAACTGAAATTGAACTAGAACAAATAACATAAAATATTGATGAAACAATGTATGTCGAGCTGCAAACACAGTGTGAGCATACTTCATTCTCCCTCCCTCTCCACTAATCCTTGTTTATACCAACTAATCCAACTAGCTAAACTATAAAACATGGTCCACTAAATTAGCAATAAGAGGTGAGTCCTATTTTTCTAAGCGGTTGTTATTTTCTAAGCGGAGAAAATAATAGTGTAAATTCCAACATTGCTGTTCCAATGTTCCAAGTTCATAAGAAATATATGCCTTGAAATTATGTTTGAAATTAGGAGTATATCATGCCACTTGAATTTTGTTCAGCTTAGGCTTCATTATGTCAGTTTTCAAAAAGAGATTCGAGAAATGATTAAACCTCCCTGAAATTATATTAGGGTTGACAATTTAATTTTGTTTTTTAATTGGTTATAACATGGTTTAAATAGTTTACATGACAGTATAATTATTTATATTTTTATTCATAACATGATGCTAGACTTTCCTCTTTTATATTATTCTTGGTATTTTAATTTTTTTTTTGTTTTTGTTTTATTTTCTGGGAAGGGAGCCCTGTATCCAGGAAAATGATTTTCAACATTAACTTTCTAACCCTGAAAGTAATAAATGTGTTTCTACAATTTTTGTATGATCTTATCATCTACATGAAATCCACACCTAACAAACTATTATTGCTGCGACACTACAATGCCTTGTAATTTAGAGTAAACTATTTTTATAATCTGACTGGTTTGTAATATTACGGCTGGTAGCTAATACACAAAGTCATGTATGTAACAAACTTTTCAACCATAAAATAACTTAAGGTTCCACCTAACAGCATATTTGGAATATGATCACATACTAAATATAAAAATATGGGAAGAGTTAAGCATATATAAATTAGAGGAGAAGATAAATGATATTAAGTACCAATGGATCCAACATATAAAGAGAATGCATTACAATAGAATAACAAAACAGGCACTAAATTATAGACCAAAAGGACGGCGCTCAATTAGGCATCCTAGAATCAGATGGGAAGATGACTTTGAGCCGGAACGGGCAATATAGCCTATCCCTGAAGTGGAAGAAGAAGAAGAAGAAGAAGAAAAATTGTATGGATTGTAAAATATTTTAATACGAAAATCCAAAGAACATTTCAGAAACATTAAGTTAAAACAAAAAGACAGTCAGCAATAACATACGAATGAAAACCATGACATGATTCAAATTCAAAATTATTAAAAACCATGGCAGACCACAATGAACTCAAAGCTTGGGAAAACATTTTCATATGGAAATACAATTTTTTAAATCTGCCAGTTGTCATGAATGAAAAAGTTTATTGTTCCATCACCAGGGAAATAACTGCTACCAACAATGGCAATTGGAACCCCATAATTGAAAATAGAAACACAGCTTCAGAAGCTAGTTCCCCACAAATTAAAATGTAAGTAACATAGTGTTACAACTAGCTCCACAAATATAAAATTAATAAATAACTTCTCTCAATAAACAGCTAGAATTATTAGACTGTAGTACATTAATACAATGTATTCTTTCCAAAGTTTAACTGCTACATTCACTAAGATTATAAATAACTATTCAACCTGCCTTCAAAATCCTTTTGAATTGTCTGAAGTACTACATTGCGCAGCTTCAATCCCGCAATTTCCAGAGATGATGCAGCACCAAAGGCAGAAGCAGCTTTCATACCAAACTGCTTGTTCTCCAGGCTTTTATCATGTAAACATTGAACCACTAACCTGTGCAAAAATGGTATTATTTATTTATTTGTACTAACCACCCATACAAGGAACATGGCTATATATCAGCCCAGGCTGTTATCTTGCCATATTCCTAGCCAAATTTTCCTTATAATCTATACATCAGCCCAGGCTGTTATCTTGCCATATTCCTAGCCAAGTTTTCCTTATAATCTAGAACAGTGTTTCCCAACCTTTTGAAGTTCACGGCACCCTTGGGAATAACATTAAACACTAGGGGCACCCTTCTTTGACTTAAAAGAAAATTAAACTTAATATGTTAATTTATTGAAATATTATATAATAATAACGTACACCATAACATAATACAGTAAACTTTACTACAATCACTGAGTAAAAATACATCAATAAATTTTGTTCGTTTAATGATTAATGTGAAACTTGTGATTGATGCTTAGAGTACAGATATGTGATGTCGGGTCTTACAGTTGACAGTGAAACACGCAAATCATCCTCAAGGTTATTCAGTCTATTTCTTGCTTTGCATTTTATTGTCACCATAGCAGAGAAGGCTTGCTCGCATAGATAGGATGTTGAAAAGGGCAAAAGTGCGTTAATTGCTTTCTTCATTAGGTTAGGGTACTCCTCTCTCCGTTGAAGCCAAAAACTAGCCACCGACGCCTCACTCTTGGTGAACTTACCTTTGAGTGTGGAATCAGCGCAAAGATCAATAAATTCATCTCGTTCGCAAGCAGTGAAATCTATTTCCTCTGCACTATCTACGAAATCAAATGGTGAGACAACCCAGTCGAGATTCGTAGTGGAAATAGTTGGAAAGTACGCATCTATTGCATCTTGCAATCTTGATAAGTGATCACAAATGCGGTCTTTCAGCTTACCCAGATCTTTATCTCCTGCCACATTAAGAAGAGATGGAAAGTTCGACAAATCTCCTTTTTGAACTGCAGACTTCCAAGAACTAAGTTTTCTTTTAAAACCTTTCATTTTATTGGTTGAGGAGATTATTGTTTCATGTCGACCCTGCATCGAAACATTCAGTTCATTCAGCTTATGAAAAATATCTGCCAGATACGACGGTTCAAAACACCAAGAATCACTTAGTAAGAGCTCATGAAATGTGTCTTGATTTTCATCCTTAAAAAAAGTTTTTAGCTGTTCTTTAAGTTCAAGAAACCGGTTCAATACACGACCCCGCGACAACCACCTTACTTCTGTGTGAAGTAACAAAGAAGTATGAGCTGCATCCGTTGCGCGACATAACTGTTCAAAAATTCTGCACTTTAAAGGTCGAGACTTCATATAGTTCACCATTTTCACAACTTGGTTAAACACTTCAGCAAAATCTTCATTACACGCTTTCACGACTAATGCCTCTCTATGCAGAAAACAGTGAGTTATAATAATGGATGGAGTTTCATTGAGAGCTCTGGCAGTAAAACCTTTAATTTTTCCAGTCATAGATGGTGCACCATCTGTACATATACCACAACAGTTTTTCCATGAAAGATCATGGTCATTGAGATAGGAATTAATAGAAACGAAAATATCATGGCCTGTCGTTGTAGTCTCCAGCGGTCTACAGAACAGAAACTGTTCACTAATATCTTCATCAATATATCTGATAAAACCAAGGAGTTGCGCTTTGTCACCAATATCGAGACTCTCATCTACTTGCAAAGCAAATGTTCTATAAGTTTTTATTTTCTCCGTGACTTGTTCGTTGATATTGCATGACATTTCAGATATCCTGCGGCTGATTGTGTTGTTGGACAGAGGAACTTTCGAAATTTGATTAGCTGCTCCTTCGCCAAGTATTGTTGAAACTATAACTTGACATGCAGGGCCAATGATTTCCTCTCCAAGAGTTTGAGGTTTCTTTTTTTTTTAGCTATAAGTGCTACTACTTTAAATGAGGCTTCAAGAGCAGTATCACCTATGGTCATTCTCTTTACCATTCGCACATGTGTTTTCTTCTCCCATTCTAATATATGTGAAAAATACATTACACTTTTCTGTGACACACTAGGATGCTTTGTTTTAAGATGCCGCTTCAGTTTGCTAGGTACCACGACCTCGTTGCTAAGTATTTCTCCACAAACTAAACACACAGGGATAGGGTTTTCCTCATTGTTATTCCACTTAAATCCATACGCTAAGTAACTGTCCTGGTATGTTCTTTTCTTTTGTTTGTCTTCTTTATGTGGTGAATTCGACAGTCCGGGAGAAACTGTAAGATTTGGCTTCTTAAAGCAAGCAGTAGGAGCCGACTGTTCACTTTCACTGTCCTGGCGTTTACGTTTAACAATGAACTTATCCATAGCTAAACACTGTGAATCAATGCGAGGAAGACAACTGAAAGCACCAAGCGGCGTACACTTTTATATATTCATCTGTCGAAGTCTCGGGAATGTTCGTGAGGAAGCGAGTAGTCTCGGGAATGTTCGGCAGGGTATAGCTGTAATGCCATCTGTGGGATACTAGTATAGCTGAATTATTGAAATGAATCGACCACTATCACCATCTGCTGTGCATGAGAGTAATTGATTTGACTTATTTCATTTCAAGACCTTACAAGACTTAAGGCTTCAGTAGAAGGTATTTTTTTTTGTTTATCTCAATATCTTGCGGCACCCCTTAGCCAATCACACGGCACCCTAGGGTGCCGGGGCACACCGGTTGGGAGCCGTTGATCTAGAACATCTATCGTTATCATAAATATGATGATAATAATAATAATGATAACAACAGTAGTAGTAGTAGTAATAATAATAATAATAATAATAATAATAATAAAAAAGTGTATAACAGTCAATCTCAACATTTCTTAAAACAACCTATAAACTTTCTACTGCTTCTCTTTTTGCGGACCACATCCATTTCTTTTTTACTTTAGCCAAATACTCGCCTACCTTTTTGCTTTCCTTACTAAAAAGTTTCATTAAGGCTATCTTTCAGTCCATTTTTAGCCATTTACCATTTATACACTGTTTCCTATAAAGTTCTGTCCCTATACATAAAAAACTAATATTCCTTTTCACCACATATTGGACACTGATTCCGTTGGAGTCTTCTCATACCCTTTAGTCTCCACACACCCGCTCGTACCCAAGCAACACTCTCCTTTGTTCTTTATTTAATTTATCCACATATATTTCTCTTTCTCATGTGTTTTTTTTTTATTTGTATATATGTTTATAATGATCTTTTTTTTTTTTCTTTTTTTTCTTTTTCTTCATATATTGAAGAACAATTTTTGTATTTCTATACCTTAAAATCTCCTCCTAGCTCCTTTCCAAAAATCATTTGCATTGTTTTCCCTCTTTCTCCAAATTTCCCCCAATCCACTATTTTCTAAATTAGTTTGTATTAAATAACCCCATACCTACTTTTCCTCAAATTCTTTTCTTGATATTCTAAGCATTGCCTTAACAAGTTGTTTTCATCTAAATTCGGTATTCTATACCAATACTTAAAGAGCTCTCTCCATATTCACAGCTTTCCTTTCCACTCATCCCATTTCAATTTGAGCAAATTCCTTTACTGTCGCATTTGGCAGAGCTAACATTTTCCTGCAGAACATCCTGTGCACAGTATCTACAACTTCCCAACCACTATCTAGTCCCCATATTTCAATTCCATATAACATTTCTGCTTCAACTACCATATTATACATTCTTTCTAGCCAGTTCAACATTTATATCTGGTATTTTATATTTGCACTCTCTAATAGCTGCCAGTGCTCCTTTCCCTTTTGCCAAGCTAACTTCTTCTGTTTCTCCCATTTTCCTCCCCCACAATTTTGACCCCTAAGTGTATACAATCACTTTATATTCTTTACCTTTTTTCTTCCATTTTTCATACTTGCTCAATTTTGTCCCTCTCTTAAATTCAATAATTTGAGTCTTTTCCTGGTTTACCATCAAGTTCTATTCATTGCAATACTTGTCTATTTGTTGCAAGGATTGCTTAAGACCAATTATAAAATGGCATTAATATCTAATATGATTTAATTCAGGACATAAAAATCAATGTATTTTAAACAAATATGTGGGAGGTAAACCATATCCTGATCAGATTTTGAGGCCTAGTAGTACATAGAAAATAAATTTAGGACGTGTTAAATAAAATAATGGAATTTATCACTGTTATACCTAGTATTTTTACTCTCCCACACTATTATTATTGTTGTGAACTGTCTACAAGTGCAGTTTACAGCAACTGACTACTATGTGTGCACCTTTTCTTGGACACTATTTTAATGGGGAAGCAAGGACTGGGGAAAGAAGGGAGAGTTCACCCCCCAGTGTTTCCAATTAAAGAAAGTTTCTTTCTTTGAGTCCCTCACCTATTGTGGTGAATAGGTTATCTAATTTACTGCAAATTAGCTGAATTACTAAATGTACTTGCATGCGATTAACTCTAGGATCTAGACAGAATTAAACCTTAGCATTAAAGACACCAAATGTCACAGTGTACAGGGTACTTCATGTTTCAATGTTATAACTTTGCTCTGCTTCCAAAATTACATGAAAGCTATCAAATGAAGACTAAGGAGCCAAGAGCCCAAGAAAAGATGTGTGAATAGTAATTGTAACTTTAACATATTCTACAGAGGAGGATTTCATTCAATCAAAAAATACTAATAATAATGTAGAATTGTAAATATATACTTGAATATTCTAAGAATACATACTGGACAAATTGGTTTTTGGAAACAGAATGTAATTGTAAATCATACAAAATTTACACCTCTGAAAAATTTTTATATCAGAGTTAATCTTTGTATATAAATATATTAATTATCAAGAATACCATTAAATGTAATTTCTGACTTGATCTGCGTTCTAGAGTTGGACTTTGCGTCTAATCTCAAAACAGGATCCACAGATTGGAATATAATGTAATTTAGCTGATTTTAAGAACAATTAACTTTGAAATAATAATCTTTACATTAATAATGAAAGAATCTTGAACAATGCACATATGAAATAAGCAAAATGGGGGAGGGGGAAAATCAAGCTTATTCATTTAACATAAAACTGCAATAAAGTATGGTTCACTTTGAGAGAGTGATATGTTCTAGTACTTACTTGAGATTAATTTATTGGACCCAAGTCAATGAATATGATATAGAACAAGTGTATAACAGCTTATGATATACATGTACTATACAGAATATAATTAACAATAAGTAAGTTTTTCATATAAATATCACAATCTTATACCGCCAAGGCAATGTTCAAAGTGCTTGCCAACTGAATAAAACTTGATTTTCTAGTACAAATCTGTCTTTTTCTTTCTTGAACTGATTTGGATTTGAAATATTTGTTAAGTAATCAGAGACAGTTGACCAATTTTAATCCACTGTATTTAGAACACTAAGTTTGGTGACTGCTAGTGTATCTACAATTTATCTTTGTTTATTATCATGGAAAATTTCTACATTAGTCTAATTCTTTCTTTTGTAATCTAAACATTTTCACATCATTTACAGAATTTCCAAATACCAAATGTAAATGGAAGTATGAAAACATCTGATGCATTATATTCCAATGATTGTGTCTTTAAACCATTCCTACAAAAGCTTATTCTTCTCTTTACTTTATGTTAATCTAGATGCACATTTGTAGAAAGGTTCAAACCTGGCAGAGGGCAATGGATTTCTTGGGCATAAAAATTCTTAGCATGGCTTCCTTCAGAAGGGAAATAAAGCTGTTGGTCCTGTGCTGTAGATTTACAGTATGTAAAAGAACCTCAAACCTGATAAAGGACTCTGAGCAAAATTATACAGTCTTTTATGCCCAATGTAGAATGGGATGCAAAGAACCATAGCAGTTAAAGAGTGTTCATAAAAAAAACTCAATTTCATCTTAAATAATGGTAGCTATCATTATGTGATGGCTTTAAAATGTCACTCCCTTTGCATGGTCAAGAGATAAAAACTAATAATTTCCCATGTGAGAAAAATGTAAGTTTTTGAAAATTCAAAGTGTTAACAAGGAATATCTCAAAAATGGTTTTTCTACAAACTATTTATATTTTAACATTGTGGGTCATAAAAGACAATAACACAATGCTTCAATGATCCTGGGGTTCATAGAGCTTAGAGTTACCCAACATGTCTTCTCAGGATAAAGAAAAACGCCAGAAAAACTCATCATAACTCATCCTAATTGAGATTTGAACTCGGAATTCTTGACTGTGAAGCAGACATACTACCACCGCACTACAGAGGAGGGAAAACATTATGACATAGATTGTGTGCTTTAAGAAATTTACATTTTTTGTGCAGTAAGATTTAGTTTATTTATTATGGTTTGCCAGTTATGCAAAAGTAATGCAGAATAAAGGGGACTTCCAGGACAATTCCCAGAATATTCAAGATGTAAATTTCTTAAACATATGGTATTTTAATAACTTTAGAGCCATTTTTGAGAAAATCAATGAGGAAATTTTCTTGAAATCTTTTTATCTCATCCTTGGCAGATCCTGAACTTAGATACAAAGTTTGATACTTAATCAACTTCTCTCTCGCTCCCCCCCTCTCTCACTCTCACCCACTCACTTTCTCAGCAAGTCAAATACTACTCTTGCACTTACCAGGGCTCTATCTTATCTGGTGAAGAACAAGTCATGTTATAAACAGTTGTGCAATGTGAAAAATTATATCTGGCTAAATTTATCTTGCTAAGCTTTAGTAACATTGATTAAATATGAACATTCAGCACAGATGTTGATCAACTTCACACTTTCAAGAACTTTGTTTTACTATGCATCTATCAAAAGTTATCATTTCACTACACTTACCATTTCTAGTTTGGTTATTTATCATTTATTATACAAAATTAATTAATATGTAAGTATTATTGTATAAAAAAAATGTAAATGGCTTGTTATTTATGGACGCTCTTTAACTACTGTGGTTCTCAGCTTCCCATTCTAAATTGGGCGTGAAAGATCACTTAATTTTGCTCAGAGGCCTCTCTATCAGGCTTGAGGTTCTTTTACGTGCTGTAAATCTACAACACGGACCAACGGCTTTACTTCCCTTCCGAAGGAAGCCACTAAGGATTTTGACACCCGAAAAAATCCATCATCCTCCACCGAGTATTATTATATAAATGGTAGCTGGTAATAAAAATAGAACATTTTATAGTCAAAATAAATATCAATTTTTGGAGGATTTATGTTGTTTCATAAAATTCAGCCAGGAATTTACAAATGACATTTCTAGCTTCATTCAACCTACTTATACACTTATCTCTATTCTTCGTTTTAGATGGAATACATATGCCTGATACTCATGTTTAATGCCGGTTATAAGCACATCGTTTTATCAACAATATAAATATCTCTAGTACTTCAAATTCCGTTGTTTACAACATTGGCCTTTTGCCAATGCTGTAGCACAATGTTTATCTCATTGCTGTGACACTCACTTGACTGCTTTGAATGTCTCTAATCAAAGTGTATTCTCTGAAAACTGACTTCTGTGAGCCAACCAGCCCCTTTATAGACCTCTCAATGACGTGGCAAGAGATTTCCTGGAGTAGAAGTCATTATTGCATGTGTGCATTACACACCGGTTTGATCTCTTCACTCAGGTGTGGCAATGAGTTATTTATATGCTCTCACTGTGTTATTCCTTGGATGCAGCAGATGACATCACTAGTTCTCTTCACAGCGAGATATGGCACTTGCCATTGTTGTTGAAGTTTGCGACAGCATCCCTTAGTCTGTCATAGGCCATAACAGATCAATTACCCTGCTGTAACTTCATTTGTTGGACTGTTACAGTTGTAACGGGTCTTCATCCAGTTGCTCACTGGGTGGATGTGTTGACAGGCCATCTCATACATGTCATGAAGTTGGTCTATGACATTCTCCATGTAATCAATTGCTAGCTGTTCTGCCCCAGAGGGACCCCCAAACCTGGCAGATGCAGCGCTCTACCAATTACTGGGTGGTGTCAACCTGGTGGCAAGAGCAGCAGCAGCTGCCAGCAAGAAAAGTGGAACCTAACATCCCAGTCTCTTTGGTGATTGGCCATAACTTTCCTCAAATGATTTTCTATGTCTTGATATACTGCTCAACCATACCTGTTGCACTGTGGATGAAGAGGTGTGTGCGCACCTTATCCACTCCCTCCCTTATCAGGTTACACTCAAAGGTGGTAATCACTATGCAGCTCCAATGGTACCCCAAATAGCAGAACAGTCTTCTATAAGGCAGTTGCAATGGCCATGGTCTCCTGGTTAGCAATGGCGTACACCTCCGGCCACTTGGTGAAAGAGTCTATGGCTACCATTAGATACTTTTTAATCCTGTCTGATATAGGAAATGGTCTTGCTACATCAGTGTTTGAAAAGTGCTCCTATGTTATACTACTTCTGATTGTGGGCTGCAAGTTGCTGCATACACATGACATTGGTGGCACTACCGCTCAGCATCTGCCCTAGCCTTAGTCAGTTACAAGCTTGTCAAATGTTCAGTGGGTTCAAGACATCCTCCTGAAGTCCCTGCAACTACTTCTTTCAGGACCTCTGTGATTTTACTCTCAGGGACAACTGCTCTCTCTGGGTCTTTCCATCAAGCGATACCCAAACTCTAAAGTACACCATCTTCCTTGGTCTTCAACGAGTCCCACTGAGGCCAAAAGAACTTACTACACACTATTCCTGGCTGTGATGTCTTACTTGCCTTCACTTTGGTCACGAGTGGCCCAGGTACCCTGCCACTGCTCCCTCCTCAGGCCTGATCATTTCATTCAGTTGCAGGCATGCAGAAATCACAAAGACAGATGTGGCACACTATTTCTCTTCAACCATTACACAATTGGCCACACTACTCTGGACAGGATTGTCTAGACATGCTGTCTGCATTAGAGTGGCTGCTTCCTTTTTGATGTGAAGTTGTACTCTTGAAGCCTCTGGACCCAACAGGTTGTCTCACCCTCCAGATTCTTGACACTCAACGGGTGGAATGCTGGCCAAACAGGTACTTGTGGAAGTGCTCCAGTGCCTTTCCCACTACCAGGAGATCTTGCCAGGTAATGTGGAAGTTCTTTTTACTTTCTCTACATGTACTATGTATATAATGTATAGAGAAGATATTATAATGCACCCAAATTCAACACCGAGATTTCACTGGAAATACATGTTTTGGGTCCTCCTGAATGATAAAAAAAAGCATTTTTAGAAAAAGGTCCAATGTGTGTGTGCGTGCGGGTGGGTGTGCGTGGGTGCATGTGTGGGTGCGTGCGTGGACAGCATAGTTTGAAAGTGAAAAGACTGTTAAACACCAAACTTGGTATTTATAGTGCGGGCCCCAAACCTCTTGATGTTTTGTGAGAACCAATACGGTGTGACTGCATGGTTGCCAAGCTTCACTTCACTTTGTCAGAATGTTATGCATTTGTTATAAATGTAATCGCAATGTTCACTTAATAATTACAAGAAAACAAGAATAGAAATGTAATATACAAATAGAAAAAGAAAAACCATACCTTTCTATGCGTCCTTTGTTATTCAAGTGGCACAGTTAATGGCGTATCCTCATCATCCGCGATATCACTGAAGTTGTCGTTGTTGTCATCAAACTCACTGTCTTCAAAATCACTGTCGTCTTTTAGGTTAATGATAAGGGTTATAAAATGTCTTGGCATCCTATCTCTTTTTGGAAATCCTTCTCTTGTAGTCTTTTGCAATGTGTTACACATGCGGCCCAGTCTTCTTGTGATACTTTATCAAGTTCATCATTAACTAACTGTCCCACGTCCGCAATTTTGACAGAATTATTTTTTTTTAGCGACTTCACTTTTGACTTGAGCCCATATAAGCTCTATGGGGCTATACTTGCAGTGATAAGGGGGGAGTCTTATAACCTGATGTCCCATTTCATTAGCCAGTAGATTCAGTTCAAAAATGTTCTTACTGCTTTTGAAAGGCTGCACCCTTTCTAAAAACTTGGCTTTTGTTTCCAAAGGAGAAAACACAACGTCTTTTTCTTCTAACCAGTTAACTATATCGCCTTTTCTGGAGGAAGTATTAGGAACTTTGTTTACAGTAACAGAATGATAAGGCGCATTATCCATAAAAATTATACTACCTTCCTCTAGATAATTTAAAAACCTGTTTAAGAACCACTCCCGAAATGAATTGGATGCCATCTCCTCATGATAGTCACCCATTTTTATTTTCGATCTAAACACTCATTTACTTTCTGAAAGAAAACCTGTATGAGTAGATCCTGCATGACAAACCATAAGTCTACTTCCTTTCCCTACTGGAACTTTTAGACCTCCATTTCTAGAAGAGTCTTGCCAAATATACCTCACTGTATGATTCTGGTTTATCCATGTTTCGTCCAAATAATATATAGGTCGTGTCACCTGATTATCTGATATCATGCATGATGTGCAGAAACTTCAGTCTCGCAACAACAATGTCCATTCATTCCATTAGAAACTGTCATCCATCAAGTGTTTTCCTATATTTAAATCCTAAACGTTTCAGAAGCTCCTAGTGGAAGTATCAGAACCTGCATACTCTCTTTTCCCTAAGCACCACCATTATTGCTGTCGGAAATTCTCCTTTATCATAAAATTCAACTACGTCGTACAACATCTTTTTCAAAATCATGCAGGTTTGTTTGGGCGATGTAAACAATGTCGGAGATCCCTCTGCATGCACCTTTTTTGCTTCCCTACACACACGCAATACAGTTGATGCACTTAATGAGCACGCTTCTGGTAAAGTTAAGATTTTTTTGGCTTTCTTGGTTTGCATACTTCTTAAAGAAATTATATACACTGAACACAACAGCCCTAACCTTACTGCTGTATTCACTGGTACTTGTACTTGGCTTACTATGTGACATTTTCTTGAAAGAGTCAACTTTATGAACACTAGTACAAAGTCTATCATTGTAGGAACTGAATACACCGCAGTTTAATTCTCAACTAAAGCCCTTACCTTCCAGTTCCAGCATGCATCAGTGGTGTTTACTGTTTATGCGCTATCAATGTTTTAACCTTGAACTATCGCATCAGGTGCAATACATTCCATTGTTTATACTTTGACAATGTGATGACAGTTGCTGAATTTTAGGAAAGTTCTCAGTTGGTGTATTGTTAGGGCATTCCAAGTAATGAGTTGCTGAATGTAAAAAGTTTAGAATGTGCCTATCTATGTACTTGGTCCTAGGACTTTGCATTGTGCAGAAATATGCGTAATAACTATTAAAATACACTCCTCATTGGTTTTCCAAATGGAATTTTCTTGAAACAAAACAATACATTATGTTTAGAGCTGCATCAGAGGGCTTTTTAAAAACGTTCATGACAAGATCGTGCCTTCATAGAAAACCTTGCTGAGTAACTATTTCTAAATTTCTTTAGAACATGGAGAATTTCACATTATTAGGTGATAATTATGTCTTTTGTATTACAATGTATAAAATTACGACAGCAATGGATTCATTACTATTAAAAGTGTAACCTTTAATTAATAGTCTCCAATTAAACATCATGAAAGATAGCTATAAATTAGTGATTTAAAATATGAACCACTGGGTGTAAAAATATGATTCTTTTTCGTACTTGTTCAGGAAAATATCCTTTTATCCTAGCTACTTGTTACTTTTCTGATATATATGCCTGCATGCACATGATATTGCAATTAGAGTTTTACCAGCGATGAGGTGCACTGTCCATATAAGTCAATGCTGCACCGTTGCTATTTGCTACTGCCATATCAGTGGTCATGCCTCAAACATCAAAGAGGTTTGGCTGACACATATTAGTTTGGTATCTTCCAAAAATGTGACAAAGATTTTCAAGAAAATTCCCCCAACCCAATCTACCCTTTACATGAAACATTTTTCGAAAATATTGATTTTCTCAAAAATGTCAAATGATTTTGATTAAAATACCTTATGTTTAAGATATTTTTATAACAAACGAAATGTATATCTTGAATTTTCTGGGAATAGCATCTGAAGACCTCTTCATTCTGAATGACTTTCGTTTAATTGGCAAACCATAAGAGATATACTAAAACTTATTACACAAAAAATGTAAATCTTATTAAAGCATACAATTTATGTCATATACATTTTTTTTTAGAGTTAACATTTTTTGAGATATTCCAGATTACTGGTTTAAATTTCAGCCGCTTAAACTTTTCTCAAACATCTTTCTTCTCATTTTTCATTTGTTTATTCCTGGCAAGCAAAGATATTGGAATTTAAATTGTTTCACATAGCAACTGGCTTTTAAAGGCAAGACTATCACTTTAGCCTGTGCATTTTATTATTTCCCCCTACTTACAAGGAAGCTAGTAATAAGACTAATTCTGCTCATGTTAATCTTGATTAGCATGATGTAGATAACAGAATTAATATTTTGAATAAAAGGTTTGTTTATCGAACAGCTAGAGGACATCGTGTGAATGGAACACATTAAATGTTTTTCCCTTACAAGGAACCAAGTAGTAAGGACAATTTCTGCTAAGTTTATCTTGATGTATTATTGCAAGCCAAAAGATTTTAATTCCTGTTGGAACGGCAATAATTATGGTAGCTCCTGTAAAGTAAGCTATTCCTACTGTAAATATATGGTGAGCTTAACCTACAAAACCTAGGAATCCAATAGCTGGTATTGCTCAAATGAAGTAGATAGAAGAATAAGCTTTTTAACAATAATTTGTTATAGAGATGTAGAGAAAGTCATGTGAATGGAACAAATCAGATTTTTTTGCCTTTGAGACCATCCTGCAGCACCCACTCCTGCTATCCTGGATCTTGCGGACAATGACAGGGTGGTGGCTATGATTTTTAAATTTGTATCAAAAGTGAGTTTTACAATAACAATCTAGTTTTAATTTTATGACGTTATTGGTCTGGTAAGTATGTATGAGGATTTGCTTTTAATTTTTAATCCTTTTTAGCTACACTGTTCCAGTGGAGTTTTAGATTTATCTACCTCTTTTTTTTCCCCAGGGTAGTTTTATTTACATTGGATTTTATTTCTTGTTTTAGGTATTATTTTATTAATAATTAATTTTTTATTGATTTTATCTCTTGGTTTTTAGCCATATTTGTTTTAAGCAGATACTAATAACCACAAAGTTGAGTGTCCTTAAACACCATTCATCACCATCATGGCTATCCTGGACCTAGGATGGAATACCTCCAATACTAATATCGTTGGTATCAGTCCACATTAAAGACACCACGGTTGTACCAAACCTAAAATAGGTGCACTGCAGAGTGTTGATTTAAGTGCCTGAAATGCGCTCAGAGCCTCTTCTGTGCTCTCCACAGTAGCCACCAAGAAACTTCACAGCTCTTGTTTGTTTTTGGGCGAGGCCAATTCCATGTACTTGGCCACCCCAGAGGATGAGATTATGTGGGCCAAGTACTTCACCTCTTTGCAAAAGAGTTGGCACTTCTTTGTGTTCAGCTTCAGGTTAGCTGCCTGCAGCCTTTTCAGTATCTTGGTCGAATTCTAGAGATAGTCTTTGAAGTTGTTTCCAACAATGATGATGTCATCCAGATATAGCAACTAGCCAACATAATTCAACCCTCTTATCACTGATTCTATGAGGGGCTGGAAGGTGACTGGCATATTACAGAGCCTATAGGACATAAGAGTAAACTGCAAAGCCCTTGGCCTGTTGATGTTCTCTTATCTCTGGGATATAGAGCCACTTGCCAGTATCCCGATTTCATATCCAAAGTCGAGAACCACTGGCCACCAACAAGTGTGTCAAGGTATCATCAATCTGGGGTAAGAGAAAACTGTTCTTTCTGATATGGCATTTAGTTTTCTATAGTCCATGCAGAAGCGTAGCTCACTGTTCTTTTTCATAAGACTATAAGGGAACACTAAGGGCTGATGGATTCTTCATTGATTCCTCTAGATCTCAGATCCGTCTATTTTGCCAGAGGAACACATCTTGGTGTTTGCCAGATAAGTCAGGAAGGAGTTTATTCGGGCTCCTTGCTTGCTATAGAAGAATGGTGTATAGAAACGAACTTGTCTATTAATCTAGACAAGACCATGATCATGATCTTCACAAGGAGAAGAGCCCTGTCATGATTGAGAGTCCTACTGTTTGAGAGATTGAAGCTATCCAATTTGGTCCAGGATCTAGGAGTTATCTTGGCTATTGAACTGAGTTGGAAAAGACATGTAAACAGTACTCTAATAAGCTCTTTTGTAAAATTTAAACGTGCTGCAATTTAGAAATTATGAATGAAGAAACGTGGTAATGCTGTCCGCAATGTCACCTTTACTACTTCATGAGGAATCAGCTTGCAGTGTGCCAGTAACTGGCAAGAGAGAAAGATGAACTGGGGATTGTATGAAAATTGCGTTATTTTGTTGTGGAAAGCAAATTAAGGACATTTTTCAATGCTGAAGCCTCTTGGCATCAATGAAAGATTTCAGTTTCAGACAATAGCAAGGTTTAAAGAACCAAGTGCAACTGTTGATTACATCAGATCTGGCCATTCTAGGAGTGCATTCACAAAAGAAGTTGTGAATGCTGTTCGTGCAAGGACAATGTTTGAAGTAATACTTTGCATAAACAATCGTGAAATGAACATCTCTTCATAAATAATGCCACATATTTTGAAGAATGAATTACATCTTAATGCATGTAAAAGATTAATAGATACATAAGGCATTTGCTAACTGAAAAATTAAAGGAGAGATGCTGGGTTCAATCCTAGACTTTGTTAACGATATTTGAGGAGAGTAAAAGCACAAAGGAAAAACCATGCAACAGTGGTTGGCAACCAATGTCCCACAGTTCATCGTTGCTCCTGACTGCCCTAGCAGTTGCCTTCTCAATCCATTGAATTATTTTCTGTGGTAGAAGCTCGAGGCAATAGCATATCAAAAGAGGTTATATTGAAAGAAATATTGAGATGCTAAAAAATCAATCATGTCAGCTGTCAAGACTATGACAGTCGCGTCAACTAGACATGATTCGTGCAGCTTTTGATAAGTGGCCTCAATGTCTTCGACGCTGTATTGCTACACATGGTGATCATTTCAAATGAGAGTATGTTCATTTTGTTCTGTCAATACTTTTCAATGCATATACTACTAAATAAAACTGCAAATCCAGTAATATACATATATTCTGTCAGAACTTATGGCAGTACTGTGTAGATTACAAAGTTAGGAAGGCCCAGAATTCTTTGTGGGCATGTAGGAGTGCTATTGGAGTTTGGTGGGGTGTAAGACTGAATATGGCAAGTTGGCTCTACGCCTCAGTCTTAAGACCCTCATATTCTAAGCAGCAGTTATCTGGTGGCTCACCTCAGAAATGAAGGCAGTGGTTATTAGGCTAGATTTGCTGCAGAGATTGGCAAGTATGATAATAACAAATTAGTATGGACCATCCTACAGTCTGTCTTAGAGATTTTGGTGGACCTTCCTCTGAATTTGTTTATGAAGGAGATCACAAGGGTAACTGTGCGCCACCTCTGGACAATTGGGGGGGTGGAGTTTCAAGCTACTTAATAAAGGACACTCATTGATTCTGAGTAGACTTTCTATCTCACTGATGGCAGTATATTTGATGGAAACCACATACCATTTAAACCCAGTATATGCAGTGGCGTTTCCAACCAAGAAAATATGGGGCCCAGAGACTGGATTTCCCCTGAAGCCAGACGTGTGAACCAATATTTATATCCCCATCATCCACATTGCCGACATTTGTATATTTGTTATTCAGATGTTTTTGTTGCATACTGAGGTCAAAATCACTGGATGCAAAACAATTATTTTGTGTGCTTTTGTTAGATATATGTGTTTTGATTTTCTCTCTGCAATTTTGTTCATTGTAAACAAGTAATGTGGTAACGTGTTGATTTCTTGGTTGTGAAGCCAGAAATTATAAAAGAGGCTGATCATAAGCAAGGAGGAGGCACTCTGAGAATATTCTTAGTTAAGTGAAGTTGACTGTGACTTTGCACAGGCTATATTTTTTAGATAGGGGATCCAAGGCTACAACATGTGCAGTTAAGGTTTCACATGGATTGAGAAACGCGAATATATTTGTAGCAGGACACAAATTGACTTCTGCTGATTGAATCTGGAATTGAACATTTTGATCTGAGGATTTTTTATTGACAAAATAAGAATCGGGAGAGATAGAATTTTCGCATCAACCAGAAGCATAAATTGCACTAGTGATTGTAATTTTGTGAATGGATTGTAAAGTCTAATTGAAATAAATTACAGTTCTGCCAAAGAGAATTTTGGGCTATGAATTGTTCAAGAAATTGTCCACCGACATTTACACCCAGGATCTGGAGCCCATAAATCCCTAACAACGCCCTGAAAAAAAAAGTTCTCATAGCTCGCCAACGACTTACTACGTAAGACAAACGCATATTATTGCTTCAAATTGACATCTAACGCAGGGTAATAGTAATTACTGCTTTACGTGGGACACAGATGGTTCATACTTTGTTCATACAGGTGATGACACTGATGATTCATGGAATGAAGATGGAGCACTGGTGGTATGCAATGGCAGGGGAAACTGGAGAAAACCTGCCCCTACGCTGCTTTGTCCACCATAATCACACATGCGGTTGCCTGGGAGCGAACCTTGGTGAGATGCAAGTGGTTTACACTGATGATTCATGGAATGAAGATGGAGCACTGGTGGTATGCAATGGCAGGGGAAACTGGAGAAAACCTGCCCCTACGCTGCTTTGTCCACCATAATCACACATGCGGTTGCCTGGGAGCGAACCTTGGTGAGAGGCAAGTGGTTTAACCACTTGACCACAACACAGCCTAGAGGGGCTCCAAAGTGCCCCTCACCATTCCAGTCCTTATTAGCTTTCTGCCTGCTCATGGGCTTGGTGTGGACAGTCTTCATTAGATGACCTGGCTTGCCACACACAGATTTGATGATCGTCATCACCATCTCTGGGTTGTTTCTCTCTCACTGTCATAGCGAATATTCCGCTTGTAAACAAACCTGTGGTGGACAAAGCGGCACAGGGGCAGGTTTTCTCCGGGTTCTCTGGTTTCCGCTGCCGTCACATCCCACCAGTGCTTCATCTTCATTCGTATATCATCAGTGTCATTCCCTGCAGTGCCACAAGTCAAGCAGTCATTAAACACAAAAAAGAAAAAAAAAGTTGCCAAGTATTAGGCGCTGTTTTATCTTAGTGTCATGCGCCCCAACAATGAAGGAGCAGGCAGCTCCTTGAGACCCACACTAAGAGCTTTGTTCACTAGCCGTTTAATTGCCAGGGTGAACCTACATCGCCTCCCCTAGCTGCTGCAGCCTTGACTTAAGTTGATTGCAGTACGCTGTGGCCAAGTGATGCTTCTCAGCTGCCTTCCAGATCTTTCTAAATACCACCAAGGTCAGAATTGCATCCAATACTTCTGTGTCTCTGGAGGCTGCCTATGAGCTATACAGTTCCCTCCTCTGCTGACACTCTCAGTCAGTGGAAGATTTCAGAGGTTGAAATACTGTCATTTACATATGCAGATGTTTTGCATTCTGTCATCTCAACTTTCAATTCTTTCAGCCTTCCATTGAGCCTCTTTTTGCACCATTGTGTTCAGATTCTTAGCATTGCCATAGGCTCTTCTTGACAGGATACTAATGCATTCCCCAAGGTCTTCCACGGCATTAATGTGTTCTTTGAAGTCCTCCAGGATATTAAACTGTTGGTCAAAGTTCCTCATCCCTGCTGAGCTCTTCCATGTCTGCTATTTGTTCGTCAATTTGGGTAAAAAATTTCATTTTTATTTCTGGTTGCTTCTCCATTTCAAATTTCTTCATGCTGGATTCCATTTTCATATATACTCCAGTCTGCATTTCATTTCCACCTTTATTTCCTCCATACTAGATTTCATCTTGATTCCAGCCAATACAGTTTTCATCGTCTCCTCCATCTTGTTTACAATAATTGTCTTTTGCCAATGCTGTACTAGAATTTTTATCTTCTCATTGCTTTGATGCTCGCCCAACTACTTTGGCCCTCTTTAACTGAAGTATACAAACTCACTCTTTAAAACTGATTTCTGCAAGCCTGCAAACCCCTTTATATACCATTCAATGATGTAGCATGAAATGTCTAGAAGTAGAGGTCATTATGGCATGTACATTACAAACAGATGAGACCTCTTCACATAAGTGCTACAATGATTTGCTTTAACATAAACTACCGACTCACACCAAGTTATTTTTATGCATGCCTACAACAATCAGTTGTAAACAATGGAAAGCAAGCCATTCACACATGTACAGTTATTCAGAGTGGCAAGGCTTGTGCATTCGGTGCATAGTCACATTATGCATGGCTAGCATTTTTCTGAGGAGCAAAGATTTCTGAAAAGTTTCAAAATATATTGCATATCACGTAAAACTAAGTATTTTTCATGGCATGTCACTTAATAAGAATGAAATAAGGATACTTTTTTTGTAAGAATTGTAGCTTCATTTGCACAATCTTAGATTAGCTGTTACTGTTGGAGAAGAACTTTCTTTTGCTCAAATGATCTCGGGGTCCATGGAGCTTAAAGTTACTTGACACTCATCTTCTCAGGAGAAGGAAAAATCCCAAAAGAATCCTCATATGGTAACTAACTCTAAGCAAGATTTGAACTCACAGCCTCTTTAATGTGAGACAGACATACTACCCCCAGACTTGACGCCCTTCATGGTGTAATGGTTACCATGCTAACTTCATACACCCAAGGTTTTGGGTTCAAGCCTGGTGGAGGACGATGGATTTTTTGGGGCATAAAAACCCTTAGCATAGCTTCCTTCAGAAGGGATGTAAAGCCGTTGGTCCCATTTCATATATTTATAGCACGTAAAAGAACCTCAAGCCTCATAAAGAGGCCTCTGAGCAAAATTAAGCAGTCTTTCATGCCCAGTATAGAATGGGATGCTGAGAACCACAGCAATTAAAGAGCATCTACAAATAAAACTTTAATTTTTTTGAGCCAGGCTTCCACATGTTGTAGCTCAAGCTTATTGGGAAGTTGGAGAGATAAACAGAGATAATCAGATGTGGCAACATTCTAACAACCCAGTGTAAATGCTGTCTCTATCAACAGAAAACCAGAATTTTCTGGAAGCTCCCTTCTCTCTGCTTCCAAAACATTCTAGAATGATCTGTAGAACTTTCCCTTGGATGTGGCTGGTCAGTTCAAAATTAATCTGGGAATACCTGGAAACCATAAAAGTATTGGCCGTGCACAATTCAGTAGAACCAATGTGGGTGTGCACAAGGGAGTCTTGGTAATAAAAGGGCAGATGAACTGGCAAAGAAGGGAGCTAATTAACTTTTTATAGGTCTGGTTGGGTTGTCCTACAGACTTGATTATTCCATGGAATAATCAGTGAATGGATCAGGAAAACACATAGTGGCTACTGAGGGTCCGTATCAGGACACAAGCACTCAAAGGCTCCTATTAAAGAGATTAAAAGAAGCAGGGCGCATATACTGCTCAGACATTCCAAACGATAGTGCAGCTGATAACAGGATACTGTAAATTATAGTGACATATCTATAACATCAGAATAATGGTCTAACCAAAATAAAGGAGAAGAAAGGACAAAACTGTATCTCTTTTGCTGTATGATTGTGAGGCATTAAATAATCTTAGCATTAAATAATCTGATCAGGACACCATTGCAGTTGTTAAAATTTTGGGTTTGATACTTGCAGGCTATGTAGAGGAGAGACAAGGATCTAAAGATTAAGGAAGAAAATGTAAATGTAAATGGTGTGTTATTTATGGACGCTCTTTAACTGCTGTGGTTCTCAGCGTCCCATTCTATATTGGGCGTGAAAGACCGCTTAATTTTGCTCAGAGGCCTCTCTATGAGGTTTGAGGTTCTTTTACGCGCTGTAAATGTACGACACGGGACCAACGGCTTTACTTCCCTTCCAAAGGAAGCCATGTTAAGGATTTTTATGTCCGAAAAAATCCATTGTCCTCCACCATGTTTGAACCCACAACCTTAGGTATATGAAGTCAGCATGGTAACCACTACACCACAGAGGGCAAAATTAAAGAAGAGGAAGCACAGTAGAATAATATAATGGTCATAGTGCATAGGTCTTCATTGCCCTCCTCTTTCTTAATTTTAGTGTGTGTGTTTCTGGTATGACCAAATTACTGTCCTCCAAGTGAATTTGTAATGACTGCTATGACATGCAGTGAGTGCTACTACAACAGGAAACTAGAGAACTCTTATGTTTGATTCCCCAGGAAATGAACCATTTGGAAGAAAAGGCTACATCATTGCCTTTCATTATGCCTCTATATTGCAAAAAAAAAAAAAAAAAGTTAAGTGACAAGGAAAAATGAACTAGATCATATTAGTGAAGCAACAGCAAGAACTAAGTAATGTGACGATGACAACTTAGTGAAGTGACAGTGAAAACTAGGCAAAATCATAATATGAACTACAAGTTTGGTGGGGAGGAAAAAAATGAACTCATGTTTTACACAACTTTCTCTGCTAATTGTCATATATTCATAGCTATGGGAGGTCAGATTCCAAGTATTATTCAACATGTTAGTACATTTACACCTTTGAGAGATGAAATGGTCTATCCCAATTTTGCAGAAGTGCTTATCCAAATGTATTCTTACACTTCAAATCAATGACCAGGAATGTCTCTCTTTATATAGAAAATTACTAGTAAAAGCTCTGAACTCTGATGTGTTTATTGAGCAGCTCTTAAGTGACTACTAAATCAAGAAACTTTGGGATATATTATCCAAGAAACAGTCAATCTGGCCTTATCAGAGACTGTTTCCATGGCTTTGGGCCCTTCCTTTGGGTGGAGGATAATTTATGCATTTGCAAATATATTTTTAGCATATGAAAGGAGACATTTATGGACATCAACTATAGGAATCAAATGAGTTCCTTTGTAACATTGTGTATTTATTAACAGAATAAAAGTTTTTATAACTGGAAAAAAGCTAAAGCTTTTTGAGTTAGCCTCTTAGAAAAATATATAAATAATTTGGTGGCTTACACCTGTAAATAGTATTACATTATACCTGCTGAGACATTTCTAAATTTGAAGAAATAGGAAATGCTTGTCATTTTGTTTACATGACCCCAACTTAATTTTATTAATGGATTGCTTACCTTAAGCTTTCTTCATCCTGACAACATGCCTTCAGAAGCTCTTCTATACCGGAGAGCACAGAAGCAGAAGTGCCTGGATCCTCTATAGACAAGTCCTGCACTACTGCAATCAATCCCTCTATTTCTGGTGAAACAGGAATTTTGGCTTCTCCTGGTCGACGTAATGGCTGGAGTGGATCTTGCTTGGCCAATCTTCCTCTTCCACGGCCTGCTCCAGTTATCTCCATCTGAAATATCATGACAATATACTTTTACTGTCTACAACAATCTTGGGTAAATCTTGTACTAATAATGTCAGTCAGATGCTTCTGCCAGCAGATGAAATTATTACTAAACACAAACCACTGTCTATACAGGAAAACTTCACCAATGAATTATTAAAGTGACAGCATCCAGAAAAGAGATACTGGCAACATTTTCAAAGAACCTTTACAGTTTTCTATAAGGAAAAAGCGACTACTTTGAGGTTATGTTGCACTCTGCTGCTAACATCTCTAATATCTTAGTTAGCCGAAGATACTACATGCAGTTTACCAGATACATCAAACAAGATAAAACTGGACCTGAAGTATTTTAAATACCTTTTCCCAGTGATAGCTAAATGGCAGCTATTTATATTTGTTTCGGTCTTATTTGGAACAGTAAAATTTGCACACTCTACACGCACGCTCTTGCCGTCAATTTCCAAACATACCTCTGGCGTCTGTCAGCGCAAAGCAGGAATTTCAGTTTCACATTTTGTGAAGGAATATTTTTAGTCTTACGAATTTTATGTCACAGATTATAAATTCCCAAACATTTTTAAGGATGTCCAAATTCTGTCCTTTTCGTAAAGAAGTGATAACTGTAGTTTCTATCTTGTATAATACTCGAGTCAACCCGAGTAATCTGTGCATCCGAAACATTTTTTGACTTGGTATGGTTTTTTGCATTTGGGAAATTGAATTGCAGGTTGCCTAACGGAAAGGTTACTTTTATTGTGCCGGGCAAAGGCAGGGAACTCTGAAATTGTTCTTAGGATTTCGATATTTTTGACATTGTTTGTAAAAAAAAATACAGCAAGAAAGGCACATGAGCATAGATTTAATGACTGCCTAAGAGCCGTAATAGACTAAAACTTCAGAAGGGAAAACTCACATATCTACTTTTGGGATAATTAGTTAAAGAGGACGATTAAAAATGATGCTCTATCGGTGTTTGAGATACTTATACTCGCCTTTTTTAATAGAACAGAGAAGGAACTACAACCTTACAGACATTTTAAAAGGAAACTGGAGAAGGTGAATTTGATTTTAACTAGCGACAAAAGGAGGTGTACGTTTTTTCGGTATTTTTTGAACGATAGCAATAAGTTTGAAAGTTATGCTTTTCGTTCATTTACCTCCGGCAAATTTGCGATAATGGGAACTCATAAATTTGACGATGTTAAAAAAATAACCTAAAATATCGTCTATAAGGTCACAATTGCAAATGTAATCTCACAATATGCTGCCATACATGTTGATGTAATGTGTAATCAATCGCCTCAAAATAATTTTCAATTGGCGCTGTATTTCTCACTGATAAGCTTCCTTGTAAAGATCCTTAGAGATGCATACTACCTACTTAAATTATGCCATTTAAAATCTATTGGTTTATGTAAAATGAATGCCAAAATAGAACTAGGTAGGTAGAGCTTAAAACATTTGTTTGTGGTACCCACAACTGGTTAGTAACAATGGAAAATATTAGGGGAAAGGGGAGGAATTTCAGCATGAGGGATGTATAACTGTATCCTCCATAGTTTTGGTTAGATGCATTGAAATTTTAATTGTGCAGGTACAAAAGCATAACTCCTTTTCCCTGTCAATCTCTTTATCATTTCAGATTTCAAATGACAAGATAATTTAGATTAATGACCAATAAATCTAACCAAACTCTGATACATTGAATTGTAATTGATTTTTGGTATCATGACAACCCCACATCATCCAGATAATCCTCCATGACATTACTGCAATTGAAGGAATGCATTCTGAACAGTTGCTTCCAAGAGCTTTGACTATGTATGGTAATGATGTGACCAACTTTCTATGTAAAACTTTGACAGGTGTTCCAAATTGAATACTTGACTGCGCCCTGGGTCACTTTGCAGTCACAGTTTTTAGCTCCACTCCTCTACTTATAAAAAAAGGAATTCCTCAGCTACGCTTTGCAGCTTAGGACCCTCCACCTTGGGCTATGCTTTGTGGCTTAGGGCTCTAAAAGGTTATAACAGACCAGTAACCACAAAGCTGCTCTAGAATAGCAAAAGTATCAAAGCCAGACCCTTTCTATAATACATAATATGACACCATGGTTCATTATTTTTAACATATCAAACTCAGACTTCATCATACTATTTCAGAGTTGAGAGTAGTTTCTTCAAATGCATACATTCTGAAGATTTCAATGATGCATTTCTATAGAACTTATTAAGAAAAGAACATTACCCCATCCTTACTGCCCAGAATTTATCAACAAAAGCTCCAAAAGTTAGCAGGTTGATTGTCAATGAGTTAAATAGTCCTTTGTGGTTTAGGGGTAGTAAGCTAACATCTGGTTCCCAAGGTCTGTGGATTCAAACCTTGTGGAGGGCAATGCATTTTTTTCAGTCATAAAAATCTTTAACATGGCTTCCTTTGGAAAGGAAGTAAATCCATTGGTCCCATGTAAAATAAGCTCAAACCTGATAAAGAGGTCTAAGAGCAAAATTAAGTGATCTTTCACTCTCAATATAGAATGGAATGCTGAGATCCACAGCAGTTAAAGATCATCCAAAATAAAATTTATTTCATTTTTATTAAAGAGTCAATGTACTAGAAATAAATCATTGGCCCAGACTTTAGTTGGATGGCCATTATTTTAAATAGCTAGTGTGGCCTGCAGCAAGAAAAGATTACATAGTAAGTGGTTAAGAATAGGATAATGGAACTTAGAAATCACCAGCCACTAATATACACAGGAACCACTTTGGTATATCCATTAGAATATTTAATACTCATTTAACATTTTTTCAAGAAAAGAAAATTTAGGTTGATAAATGGATTCTCATTAACTTTCTCCAATAAATTTTATAAAATTTGTAAGAAAATTATGCATAATATAATGCAACTCAATCTAACATTTATTTGTTACTCAGGAAGAAAAGCTATGGAATATATAAAGTGGTGCTGCCAGGGTATGTTAGTGATATGCAGTTTGTTCCACCACACATAGACAAACCTACATATTATGAAACATCAGTGCCACTACCTGGCCCTCAAAAACCTGAAATCAAAAGAGAGGACCAAATCATGAGGATGAAGGACAGCTGTAAACTTGCTCGCTTTATTTTGGATTCTGTTGGTAAATATATAAAGGTAAATGTATGTTGAAAGGTTAACAGCTGAAATCCAAAAGCTATGAATTATTAATCATTGTTCTGTGAATGCAGGAAGGTGTAACAACAGATGAAATAGATGCACTAGTTCATAATCTCACCGTGGAAAATGGGGCCTATCCATCACCCTTGAACTACCATGGATTTCCAAAGTCTGTGTGTACATCAGTGAACAATGTGGCATGTCATGGGATTCCTGATGATCGACCATTGGAGGATGGAGACATAATAAATGTAGACATCACTGTAAGTTGCAATAGATTTTTCAGATCATTTCTAATTGGGTTTTTGTTCCAAGTATATCTTCCATAATTAAAAGTTGTTTATACTTGAAGCACTTCAAAATAAATGGTTGCCTGTTTTTTCAAAAAAACTGGTTATGTGGCAACAGTATCTTTAGAGGAACGTAAAACAGTCAATTCTGAATTTTATGCAACCATTTGTTTACCAGAAGTCTTTGGTGAAATAAGGAAAACAAACAAGTGCCATCAGATCGTTCATTCACCAAGACAATGCGAGCATTCACACATTTTGTCTAAAAACCAACTATTTGAACAATCAAAAAATTGAGTTGATGACTCATCTGCCATACATTCCTGATTTGGCACCTAATAAATTATTTCTGTTACTGAATATCACGAATAAAAAGCATGGAGAATGATTTTCATTGGCAGAAGAAGCCGCTGATGCCTCCATATTTTGGAGGTGTCTCTCACAGATTGGAAAATATGCTATTACAAATGATTCAAATAGTGATCATAAAGCATAATATTTTGAGACAGTAAAGCAATTTTCAATGACAAATTATGTTTTCTTATCATTAGGCTCAAAATATAATGCTGCTTATAGCAGCAGTTGTTAACTTCATATTACATACCATGATGTTAAGTAAAATTCATTGTAAAGCTGATTTAGTTCTTGAGATACTACAATGAGCAATATTAACACATACACCACCTTTACCAAATTGCTTCTGGGTACAGTGGAGGGGGGGGGTACTTCTTAAACTAGAGAACAAGTAGTTTTTGTTAGTTAAAATCATTCTTTACCTTCCACAGAGTTTATAAGTATGAATGTGATTTTATTTCATAATGAAATTGTATAGAAATCAGTGTATTTTTCATTTAAGATAGCCTGGAAATACAATGAATATTTGTAGCTGTCTTTCTATGATGGTGAGATGTAAATAGTTTTATCATTATATAGGTACTTCAGCAATGGCAAAAACTATATCAAGAGGTAGTTTAAGGTGTACAAAAGCCATATAAAAATAATACTTATTTTTAAGAAAGATTATCTGTGCTTTAAAAATGTGCCCTTTTGTAATGAACATAGCACTCTATTAACTCAACCCCTTTTACAAACCTTTGCCTGAAGGGGGAGCATACTTATCAGCTGCTATTCCAGCTTGCTCCTTGTTTGTTGACTGTTATGTTGGAGGTTGTATTTAGCCTTAACATACTGCTGCTTTGGATTTATAACAGAACTAAAATACTTCTGCTCTATCTCTCTGTAAAATATTTAGCTTCTGTAAATCAGTTTTTTGTTTGTTGATGTTAATTGCTTGCATCATCAAACAGGTATATCTGAATGGTTACCATGGAGACTGTTCTGCAATGTTCCTCATAGGAGATGTAGATGACCAGGGTCAAGAATTAGTAAAAATAACAAAAGAATGCTTAGAACAGGCTATTTCAATTTGTCATCCTGGACAGTTTTTCAGCAACATAGGTAAGAAGTTTTTAAATGCCTCATAAATAAGAATTCTTATGAAAGAGTTGAATTGTAAATGTAATCAAATCACCTGTGATAACTTTTAGTTTTTATAGTTCAATGAAAGTCTTCTTTAAAGATAGTGGAACAGTTATTTAATTAATGTTTATCTTTGGTTTCTTAAGTGCATAAACATTCTAATATTGTTTTGTGCAACCATGTTAGGCATATTCAGCTTACAATTCTTTGCAATGTATTCATTTCTACTTTACAATTTCCATGGTTAGACGTGCAAGAAAATGAAGACAGTTGGTGTTGATTTTAATCAGGAAATAAGTGCTCTGGAAGAATGAGCCGCTTAAAAAGTAAATAACAGCAAGAGTGAACTTTCTTTTTATGCCACACAGAAGCTTCATGTACTGCACCTTCTTAGGGATTGTGTATTTTCTTGCACTTCTAAAGATGTTAAATTAATATTGCAGTATGCTATGTTGAAGACATTGCTTTTTAAAAATGCCTTGTGAATTTCCATTAAATGCCCATGTAGAAAAACTTCTTAGGCATCCAGAAGTGTTATTAAAATTAAGGTTTTTCTCCAGTTCAAATCCCACCAGGACTGCCCTCCCTGCCTGAGGTTATACCAAATTTTCCCAATCCTCATTACTGGAAAATGTCAGAGTCATACTCTAAACTTAGGCATGGAGTGTTTCCTTTCCAAGATTCTTTCCCTTAGAATTATTTCATTGAATGTATCCTCAATGTTCATCAAATGTGCTGCCATATACAGGAAGAACAGACATTAAACACTTTTTTTAAAAACAATTAAAAAAGTGATTCAACAGTAGTGATTTTAAAATCCACTGCTTGACAAGAGCAACTGACAATTTTAAAAATAATTAATTGTAATAATTCTTGTAATTGGTCATTTATTGGTTTTAATGAAATATATTATTTGCTTTCTGACTGGAACTGAGGTCCAATTAATTTTTAATTTCCGTAACATCTACTGTAACACCTAGAGGAAGTATTGCATCCTGCCAAAGCTCAAAATAAACATTTCACCATAATATAACTGAGGCTCACTTTTTGTATGTATTTACAGGTTTTCAACAAATTTCCAAACCTTAAATTACATGAAAGAATTTCCACCTGAGTTCAGTTTGTAACACCAAACATCAAGTTTCTTTATAATTTCAAAATTTTAATTATTTCCATTTTCTTGTAAATAGTTCTTGATTAAAACACCTTATGTTAAGATATTTGCATGGCTAATAACATTTTTACCTTTAATTTTTTGCAAATAGTCTGTGCAACCCTCTTCATTATAAACAAATTTTGTAATCCATAATAAATTGACGAAACAGTATTAAAAATGAGTTCATTTATGTATTTAATTTATGTCAAATGGCTCTTTTGTAGTTCACAGTTTATTGTCCATTTTGAATGGCTAAATAGTATCTCTAAGGCACTTTGTGCAATTCTTATTCCCATGTGGATTTTCATATTCAACAAAAGCTAATTCACAATGCAAATGTGTTATATTGTGTGTGCAGCTAAGTTCTTCAGGTTAAATTGCGATTAATTTCTAATAAAAGATGTATTGTGAGAAAAGTAACATAAATAGCAGAATCAGTTTTAATAAGAATACTGTTATTGAGCAGATGGTTGGGGCAAGAGGAACTATACCTAGCCATTTTGCTAAGTTTTACAAAAATTTCAATCTGAAAGATTTATGTACAATATAACATTGTAGATTTTGCCTTTAAAGATTCAATTAAGATTCACCAAAATCATAAGTGCTCAAATTAATTTATTTTTAGTATATTTTTAAAAGAAGAAGAGTATGTGTATAATATTTTTCTGCTGATTTTTTAAAATTGCATTTTTTTGTGTTTGCTAAAATTTAGATTTTACTTGTGATAACCACATTTTGTTTTCTTGTGTTATTCTTGTTATATATAATCATTTGAGCTTTTGTCTATCTGGCAGTCCCTAATTTTGGGAAAGCTGAAAGTTTTCTTTCTGAAAGGGAATGAGAAGTAATAAAGTAGAGATAGTCATGAGTAACACATCTGATTTTCCCAGGTACTTTACCATCAATAAAAACTTTACAATTGTATTTCTAAAAGCTATAATTTTACAGGAATGCAAGAGTGTAGTTCTTTAAAAAATCTGGTGTGTTACATTCACATGACTTTCTCTATCCCTTGTCATTCATTAGTGACTATACAATATAAAAGTTTCATATCTGCGTTCTCTCTCCTTAATTTTAATTGAAATAAATCTTTATAGAAGTAGCTATATTACACATTTCATTATAGATGTATAGGTAACAGTGATGGTCAAATGTTTAATAACTGGTTGCTATATGCTGGTCTTAAAATCCAATACTCTTTCCATGCAATCAGATCAAACAACTGATAATTGACAAGACTTTAAAGAATGACAAAGTATTGACAATTTGAATACTTGATAACATTTATCTGTGACATTATGTCACAGAAAAGGTTATTTGGATTAAATTCTGTGTTTTTAAAAGATCTACATTTATTTTTTTTTGTGCAACTTAACATTTGCCTGTTATGCAAGATTATACATAATTCCTTCCTAATTAAGTGGTTTTCATAGGCTCTTCCCAGAAAATTCAAGGTAAAATTGTTTTTGAAAAATGTTCCAAGTAAAGGGTGATTGGGGATGGGAGGATTTTCTTGAAAATCTTCACGTCACATCTTTGAAAGATGCTAAACATAAATACCAAGTTTGGTATTTATCATGCTTTTCAATTTTGAGTTATGCTATATGCAGACACACTGCACATGGATCTTTTTTCTAGATTTTTTTAATTCAGAGACCTGCAAAGCATATGTTTTCAATGAAACCTCTGTATCACATTTTTGGGTGGTATACAATACTGTCTCTACCTACTATATAAATGGTAGAAAAAGTAAAAATACATATTTAAATTGTGCAATATGTGTTGTAGGAAATGAAGTGGAATTTGTAGCAAGAAAGTATGGATTCACTGTAGTGCCTTGTTTTACTGGCCATGGTATTGGCAGTTATTTCCATGGTGCACCAGAGATCTACCACTGCTGTAAGTATATACTCATTTTTTGTATATCAGATATAACAAATAGTGAAGAAAGAAAGAAAGCTTCTTTTGTGCTTTCTCCAATGCAGACCTTTGGTAGGTTGTGGAAGTATTTGCATTTTATCCAAAAAATTACATACTGAGAATCCTTGAATCATGTAAAATGTATGTGTACTCACAACACTCTACCCCTTCACCCCTTTCAAAAGTTTTTCTAACATTTAAATGGAAAATATTTCATATTTTTTCTAAAATATCTGATGTGTTCGATTCACAGGACTTTCTTTACATCTCTGTAACAAATTATTGTTAATAAGCTTATTCTATCTACTTCATGCTAATAAACATTAGCAGAAACGGTCTTACTACTTGCGCATTTGTAAGTAGAAGGAAAATAAGTGAATACACTAGGCTAAACCAACAGTCAAATATTTAAAATGTGGTTGCTATGGGATTGAAATCTGTTTCTTTGCGTGGCCAGAAGTTGACAAGTTCCCACATGAGAAATGTTTTAAGTATTTTAAAACTGAAACTAATAACAAGGAATATCTCGAAAATGATCAATTCCATGAAAAAAATGTATGTAACAAAAATTGTGTGTTTTAACGTGATCCACATTTTTTGTGTAGTAAGTTTTTGTCTATCTCTTACGGTTTGCTAGTTATGCAAATTTCAGAAAAAATCATCCAGAATAAAGAGCTCTTCAGAGGCTAGTGTCAGAAAATTCAAGATACACAATTTATTTGTCTTGCAAATGTCTTAAATATAACAGATTTTAATCAAAATCATTAAAGCCATTTTTGAAAAAATTAACATTTTCAAAATGTTTTCCATGCAAAGCGTAATTGGGGGTGGATTGTTTGAAAACCTTTGTGTCGCATCCTTGGAAGATGCTGAACTAAAATAACAAGTTTGGCATATAACAAACTTTTAGTTTTTGAGCCCCCCCCCCACACAAACACGCATGTATGTGCGCACGCACATACACACACACAACATTTTTCTAAAAATGCTTTTTTTGGATTCAGGGAGTCCCAAAATATGTATTCCTGGTGAAAACTCGGTATCAAATTTTTGGGTGTGCTATGTACAAAGTGCATATAGAGAAAGTAAAAATGTCATATTATTTTTTCTCAAAAATGCCTTAAACAATCCTGATACATTTTTGGAGGTATTGGCATGATGAATAAAATGCATATCTTGAATTTTGTGTAAATAGCCATACTTATTGGTCTTTATGTATCTGGGAAACCATCAAGATGGGTTTCAACAACTGGAACTATAAGAGAACAATAAAGTTGAAATACATGTATACGATTGCCCGGAAGCTTTCCCACACCCTGGAAATGGGAAAGAATATTGGGCCAAGTTTTAGCTTTTTCATTCTCATCCTCAGGCATAGCATATCATATTCATATTGTGCACATTTAAGACTTTCTGCTGTAGAGATTTTTCATTGGCCATTTTATGAAATAACCATTAGAGGTCTCTCTAAATACAATTTTGTAGAATTTTGAGATTGGCTAACCCAAATTATGTCAGCCAAATTAAAAGCAACTGAACAAATATAATTGATCAGTTAAAAATAAATGAAATGGAAATGTGCAAAATCAACTTTCCACGATGAGATAGATATGGTTATTTATACACATTCCCATTCTTATTATGGGACTATGGTAAACCAAAATCTTGTATGCTGCTCCCTGGTCTTGTTTCCGTTTTGAAGTATTCAAATTGTGCTTTTTTACAGATTATTATTATTATTATTATTATTAAAACATCTGATATGTTGCATTCCCATAACTTTCTCTACTCACTTTTTATAAACTATTCTTCAAACATATTTCATGTGGATCAAGACAAACATTTTCAGAGATTGTCTTAATGCAGATTTCCATGTAGATACAAGTGGATTAGGGCTTTAAGCAATAATCAATTTTTGTGTAGTAAGATTTTGTCTATCTTTATGGTTAAAGTTCTTTCGAATGAAGAGAACTTCAGAGGTTATTCCCAGAAAATTCATGATATACATTTAATTTGCCATGATAATATCTTAAACATACTATTTTAATCAAAATGTTAGATATTTTTGAGAAAATTAATTTTTTTTGAAGAGCTTTCAAAGATGCTGAACTTAGATACCAAGTTTGGTATTTATCTGACTTATTTTTTAATTGTGCTTGTCACAAACACACAATGGAATTTTTATGAATTTTTCTAGGGTCTCAGCGCCTTAAAACATGTATATATAGTCAAATCTCGATATGGAAGTTTTGGGTGGAATACAGTACTTGCTCTACCTACTGGTAGAGAAAGTAATAAAAAAGGTGAGAATTGTAATATTTGTAAATGTTATGAAATAATCTTATTTGGAAGCTTTTCTACTTGCTTTGTCATTCATATTTTCAATATCACCATAATTTGTTAAATTGGGCCCATCCATCCAAAACCATAGGTAAGATAGAATACCCAGTCCAACAACAGCCCAGTTATGCAACATTATAGTTGTCTTATGCCTAAGAGTAGGTAGTTTGACTCTTGTAAGAGTTATACAAAAATTAAAACTGCTTTTTCTTTGAGAGTACGTAAACACATAGTTTAGCATAAAATGATTGAAAGAAGGTATTAATATAAGGTGTATGACAACTTTTCTAAACGTGATATAGCACAAAAAGACCATTGAATACCTAACTGCATTGTAAACTTTTTTTAAACATTTTTTACTCACTGAAACCTTATATATATATATTTTTAAGTCCTTTAATCTGGAAGGTCACAATTGATGATGAATGAATGAAACCAGTGAAGTGATGAACAAATAAGCCCTAGGTCCATAGAATTTAAAATTACCCAATATTTGTCTTATAAGGGAAAATCTTGGAAAAAAGCCTTAATCAGTTAACTTACCATGAGCTTTGAACTCGAGAGCTCTTAAATGTGAGGCAGACACACTACCATCACAGCACAGAAACAGATGAAACCTAAATTTTTCTAAATTAAATTATTCCAACAATAAATGTTAACAAACATTTTGCATGTATGAAATCTCTAAAGACAACACAAATGCAATAGCTGGAGGTAACATCTTATGCATGGTTATCATTTCAGATAATGATTATGTGGGAGAAATGCAACCAGGAATGACGTTCACTATTGAGCCAGTTTTAGCTCAAGGTTCCCAAGAAATAGTTATTTTAGAAGATGGTTGGACTGCTGTTACTCTGGATAATGGACGAGCAGCACAGTGGGAACATACGGTGCTAATTACATCTGACGGTGTTGAAGTTCTTACACAGTAATAACATTATTGATCATTGTGAAGGATGTATTCAGAAACTCTAGATATTCCTGCAAATTGCATTAGCTTATATGAGACAAATGAAATTATTCATGCACTAAATAAAATAACTACCTTCAAGAAAAAAATATATTGTCATTTTAAGTTTTGACTTGTGTCATGCCCTGTACAATATTATCTGAAAATGTTGAATCTCTTTTGTAAAATGTTAGCTTCAAAATATTTTTTGTTATGTATCCAAAAAGTTTTTAGTATTATTTGCATTACTCCCTACTTAGAAGACCCTGTATTTATTTTTTTAGCTTCATATATAAAGTAATTCCTTTTGCAGGGCCATCTAATGTTTATAAAATTACAGCATAATCAGTGGGTTTGTTAAAAAGTTAAGCACACAAATCCTTTGCAGTAAGAAAAAATCTTATGTGTTACACTCACATGATTTTCTCCAACTGTTCTATACAAACAACAAACTTCTTACAAAAGATTCTTCTTTCTACACTATGCTAAGCGAGATAAGCATTAGCAGAACATACTTATTACTTAGTTCCTTATAAGTAGAAGGGAACCTAAGTAATGCGCTATGCTTAAGTGATAGTCAAATGTTTTAAAAGCTATCATTATGCGATTGTCATTGAAATTCGCTTCTTTACTTGGCCAGGAGTAGAACAAAAGAAAAATGGACACTTCCTTTCTGAGAAAAGTATAAGTATTTTAAAATTGAAAAAAATAACAAGAAATATCTTGGAAACAGAAAACTCTACAACAAAAATGCATATTACATAAGTTGTGTGTTTTAACAAGATCTACATTTTTTGTATGGTAAGTTTTTGTCCATTTCTTACAATTTACAAACATTCAGAAAAATGTATCCAGAATGAACAGGTCTTCAGAAGTTATTCCCATAAAATTCAAGATATACATTTTATTTGCAATGTAAATATGTATAGTATAAGGTATTTTAATGAAAATCGTTAGAACCATTTTTGAGAAAAACAAAATTTTCAAAAAAATTTTCCATGTAAAGAGTAATTTGGAATGGGGGGATTTTCTTGAAAATTGTGTTGCATCCTTGGAAGATGATAATGGTTTTTGAGCAATGTTGTCCACAGACACAAACACACACACACACATGGATGGACCTTTTTCTAAAAAAAAAAATTGGGACTTAGGGGACCTCAAAATATATATTTTTGGTAAAATCTTGGTATCAAATTTTTGGATGCAATACAATACCGTCCCTATGCCTATGTATATAGTGCATGTAAAGTAAAACTGCAATGGGTCATACTTTGAAATCTTGAGTTGACAGTATAATTAATCCTGCACCTTAATAGAGCAGGTCCACATGCTAGAATACTTCCACAATTATGAATAGACATGAATAAGGAACTATAAATTTGAACCAAAATTTGTTATATAGAGAATGTAAATGGCATGTTATTTATGAATGCTCTTTAACTACTGTGATACTCAATGTCCCATTCTAAACTGGGAGTGAAAAAGTGCTTAATTTTGCTCAGAGGCCTCTCTATCAGGCTTGAGGTTCTTTTACATGCCGTAAATCTACAACATGGGACCAATGGCTTTTCTTCTCTTCCAAAGGAAGCCATGCTAAGGATTTTTACACCCGAAAAAATCCATCATCCTCCACCGGGTTTGAATCTTAAATGTAGCAGAATCTTAAATGAACAGAAAAAATCTTGCAACAATGGAGCTGTTTTATATACTCCAGGTAGGAAATGCCCTAAGAAAACTCCCACTTCATTCACTGCCGCTGCAATACAACAAATTATTTATTCATTGTATTGCACTAATTTTCTGCCTAGCTTAGAAGATATCAGTGACACATTAAGAAATTATGGCTTATTGGATGTTAGTATATGGAGCTTAAGGCATATTCCGAAGAAAAATAAACTTAAGATTTATCAAAAACAAATAAAGAAGTACATCTTAATTGAAAAGCTGATGTCACTAAGAGACTCAAGTTTTTAAGAAGAATGAAAGAACTTGAAGCTACAGGTCAACTATTGTTTATATTGTTTATCTTGATGAAACATGGATAAATGTAGGTCAATGAAAAGCAAAATTTACAAAAATGTATAGGCAATATTAATTTTCCATTAAGAACAATGTTTTATCACTTTACATACAGGATGATCCACTGGATTTATTCCCAATGCACCTTTTGAGTTTCAAATCAAAATCAGCAAAGGACTATCATGAAATGGACAGAATTGGGTTTAAGGATTGGTTTGTAAACTGTTACCCGATATTCCTCACGAGTTTTATTATAATGGACAATACTTAATTCCATTATATTCAGCTCAATATAGCTCCTACTGCATCATCATTGAAAGCAGAATGCAAGCCTGGCTCCAGAAAAATGATAAAGAATTGGACCTGCAAGCAACTAAACCAGTATTATAAATATTATAAAATTACAAAAATGCAATCTTAAGCAGTGAGATGTTGATTGTATTGCTGAAATGTAAGGACTCTGCATAGTGAGGCTCCCTCCCATACATTGAAGTACCATGTAATTGAAATTTAGTTGAGTCGATTTTGTAACACTACATCACTTACTTTTTTATTTCGGAAAACATGTTTCAGAAGCCATGTGCTTCCATTGTCAAGACCAAAGGAATTGACAATGGAAGCACATGGCTTCTGAAACATGTTTTCCGAAATAAAAAAGTAAGTGATGTAGTGTTACAAAATTGACTCAACTAAATTTTAATTGTTAAAACATCACTGTCTCAAAGTCCACCATATATCAGGATAAACCATGTAATTGATTGATGTTTGGAGGAATTTAGTAACAGTGACAGTCAAATTATATGTTTTATTAATTTGTTGAGTTGGTTTTTTAACACTACGTCACTTACATTGTTATTATGAGGGACTAGTTTTGAAAGCCTATACTTTTATTTTCAACCTCACGGGTCCAACTGCCATTGCTGGCTGCATTTGCTTGTACTCTCTTCTCTGGTGGCGAAATGTTGAACTTCTTAACTAAGCTGTCTACCCCAGGATTTCAAAGTTTATTAGCTGATCTTTGTTTTTTCATATGAGGATGTTTTCCCAGGTTGTGAGTTCATTGTGGCCTGACATGGTTTTAAGCAATTTTGGATTTGGATCTAGATTGTGGTTTTCTTTCCAAAAGTGAAATGCTACTGCTGATTTATCTTCTTGTTTCAATTTTAGGTTTCTAAAGTGCTCTTTGGATCTGATTTTTAAACTTCTTTTGGTTTGTCCTATGTAGAACTTTTCACAATTTGTGCATTTAGTTTGATGTATTCCTGACTTATTTTCTGGTGGAATTTCATCTTTTATTTCTGAATTTAGTAATTTTATGACAGAAAATCTGTTTATTGGAGCCAGGGTGATATCTTGTTCTTTGAAGATTTTTTTGAATTTTCTAAATACTCGGGGGTGGTAAGTGAATTTTTTGAATGTGTTGATATTGTTTTTTCCTGCTGTTAGGATAGTTATTTCTTTTATGGTTTTTTTTTTGTTTTTTTTCTGCTTTGCTTTGTTTAGTTTCTTGTATACAAGGTTCTTGCTGTATCCATTTTGTTCTGCTGTTTGAATTATGGTTTTTAACTCTTTGTTGAATTCGGTTGTGCTCATAGGTACATTTACTAATCTATGTATGAGGCTGTTTATTATTGCATGTCTGTGTGGTAATGGGTTGTAGCTTACATTTTTAACGTAATTTTCTGATTGAGTTGGTTTTCTGTATATTCCAAAGTTTACTTTTGTGTCGTTTCTGATGATTCTTAAGTCAAAGAATGGGAGTTCTCCATTGGTTTCTGTTTCCATTGTGAATTTTATTGTTTTTTCCTGTATGTTTAATAATTTTATGGCATCATCTAAATGTCTACTTGGTACTATTGCAAATATGTCGTCAACATAGCGGTACCACACCTTGAAAATCCATGGGAATGCTTTCTTCAAGTACGTTTCGAATTTGCTCATAAATAAATGTGCCAAAAATGGAGATAGAGGGTTGCCCATAGAGAGTCCTGATTTTTGCCTGTAATATTTACTATTGAAGGTGAAGTAGTTTTGTTCAATGCACAAACTTGTTAGTTGTATGTAATCTTCTACTTCTGCAGGTTCTATTTCTGTTGTATTTAGCCATTTTTTTAATAGGTCTTGCAGTTTTTGTGTTGGGATGCTAGGGTATAGTGCTGTAATATCAAATGAAACTAATGTGTCTTCTGTGTCTATTTTTAGATCTTTAATTTTTTCAACTTATTCCAAAGAGTTTGCTAGATTGGAACTTTCAAATTTTGGAAACGAATCAAATTTATTCTATAACCACCTTGCTGATTTATATGTTGGAGAATCAATACTACTGGTGATTGGTCTCCTTGTTTTTTCCTGTTTTGTGAATTTTTGGTAGGCCATAAATTCTGGGTAATTTTGGATTGTCTACTTTTATTTTATATGATTCTGCTTTTTTGATGAATTTACTTTCTTTTGCTGCTTTGTTTAATGTCTGGATGCAAGAGTTTAGTGGGTTGGTTTCCACTGTGATGTATTGGTCATCCTGTAATAAATTTGCCATTCTGTTTATGTATTGTTTTGTCCAAAATTACCTGTTGTTCCCTTTGTCTGCTTTAGTGTATATGACTGGTTTGTCTTTTAGTGATTTTAATATTTGGCTATTGCATTTGGATTTCTTTTCATTTTTAATCTGATCAACTATTTTTGAACATTTACTTTTTATTATAATTTTATCTTCTTCCTTTAAGTTTTTTGTGGCGATTTGGATGTCTGCAATATAATCCTCTACTTGATTTGAGTAGTCAATACATGTTTTTAACCAACCAACCAACCAACCAAAGCAAAGCAGAAAAAAACCATAAAAGAAATAACTACCCTAACAGCAGGAAAAAACAATATCAACACATTCAAAAACTTCACTTACCACCCCCGAGCATTTAGAAAATTCAAAAAAATCTTCAAAGAACAAGACATCACCCTGGCTCCAATAAACAGATTTTCTGTCATAAAATTACTAAATTCAAAAATAAAAGATGAAATTCCACCAGAAAATACGTCAGGAATATATCAAACAAATTGTGAAAAGTTCTACATAGGACAAACTGAAAGAAGTTTAAAAATCAGATCCAAAGAGCACTTTAGAAACCTAAAATTGAAACAAGAAGATAAATCGGCAGTAGCATTTCACTTTTGGAAAGAAAACCACAATCTAGATCCAAATCCAAAATTGCTTAAAACCATGTCAGGCCACAATGAACTCACAACCTGGGAAAACATCCTCATATGGAAAAGCAAAGATCGGCTAATAAACTTTGAAATCCCGGGGTAGACAGCTTAGTTAAGAAGTTCAACATTTCGCCACCAGAGAAGAGAGTACAAGCAAATGCAGCCAGCAATGGCAGTTGGACCCGTGAGGTTGAAAATGAAAGTATAGGCTTTCGAAACTAGTCCCTCATAATAACAATGTAAGTGACGTAGTGTTAAAAAACCAACTCAACAAATTAATAAAACCATATAATTACTCTGGGCACAGTTGAATGTTGCAAAGCATAACCTAAACTTGCTTGTGTTGAAATATTCCAAAAAAGGTATAAATTTTATTTGGGGAGCTTAAATCCAAATAACTCTTCCTTGATAAGAACTAAATACATTTAATTAAGTTCTTATTTTAGTGATGTAAAAGAATTATTTGATAGGGCTATTGGAAAAGTTACATCAGTGAACTGGGAAAATGCTTGCAAGCCTGTTAAAAAAAACAGACCACATAACACATCACCAGAACACTATATGAACAATGTTGCATATTTTATTATTTCACTCTATCAACTTTCAATGTACATCTGTTTTGCCAGTCATTAGTGACTGGTTGCACATGATTACAAGATACTTTTCCAAATTTTCCACTTTTAGATTATATGCTCATAGCATATTTTTGAGTACTGAAAACAACCTTCCCACTTCTACTGATGTAATTGGAGCGTACTTGAACAGAATTTATAGATCGAAATGAGTTGAAACTTTTTTTTTTCACCCAAGAATCATTCCTATATTTTTTAACTTATGAAGGTCACTGTTATCTTTCATTCTTTTCTTACACATTGACCTGCATTACCTGGAAGAATATAATCACATACACAAAGCCATCTGACATTCCAGTAAGCTTAAATATACAACTTATCATGAGTTTATGCATGCATTTTAATACCTTTTCCCCCTGGTTTTTCAATAAAATGATACGTTTTAAAAGGGGAAAAAAAATGCAAATAGGCATTATCTCACAGATTCTAGCAAAATGCTTTTACAATACTCTTAATTGACCACCTCTCATTCAAAAGGCACTAAGTTTGAATCTCCACTAGAGTGTAACCTGGATAAGGTTTTATTTTAAAGTTTTCCCTTGTTCTGAAAAGGCAAATGTCGAAGTCTGAGCACTCATTAGAACATCATTTCACCCACTTCATTTATCGTCTGATATACCAGGTTAAAGGATGTTAAACTACTGCTCCTCCTCCCCATATGTACAAAAAGAAAAATCACACTAAATTTGTGATTACGTATACTAGTCCTAGGGTTAAAAGTAATTGTTCTAAACCTATTTTTAATGTCTAGTGTAAAACTGTCTGACAGTTATAGACTATGAACATATATTCTTATATACACAGTCAGGATGAATCCTGATTCTTCTTGGGAGACCAGCAACTACCTGCTAATACATTTCTGGGCATTTAACATTAAGATGGTATGCAACAATTCTCCGACTATGGGCATGAAACTTCTCTATTCATTATTTTCATCTCATAGACACAGAATTTCTGAAAAAGAGGTTCAAATTAAAGTTTACATATTAATAAAGACATTTTAATATCAGTGTTTGAAAATTTTAATCCAGATGGTTATAAGGACATTAAAATAAATTTACTGATTCTAAATGTATTCATCTCACTGGGTAACCTGTTTATTCTTTGCATTAATACAAATTATACTATAAAATTTGCAATGTAAGAAAGCAAAATAAACTATTCACTAAATATCTCTTACTTGTTTTGCTTGGACAGTTTTTCACTTAAGATGTTTTGAACATATTTGCTCACATTCCAATTTACATGTGCCCAAAACTTACATTCTAAGTAATATTATTTGATTGTTCAAGAGAAATAAAGCCAGACCCTGTGTGGTGGTATTGAAATTCTGTTTTCTTTGCTTCATCGGATGGAAATATATAACATTTTGACTTTTGAGTTATGCTGTTCACAGAACTTTTCTAAAAATACTTCCTTTTGGATTCAGAGGACCCTAAATCCCATTTTATGAAGTCTCTACATCAGATTTTTGGATCTATGTGCTATGTATGAAGTAGAAAAAGTAAGAATTGATGTTTTTTTTTGCAGACTATGTGCATGCCATTTTTTATTAAATATAACAGCAATGAAAATTTCCTCATTGAAGCTTATGCATAGTTATATAAGAGTATAAAGCTTCATCAAAATGTATCGCATAGTTAAATTAATTTTGTTTTATTAGCCACACTGTCAATTGCCAGGATTATATCAGTACTGCTGGGTGCTGGAATTTTATCATGCAGGGCTTCTTAAACAAGCCAATAAAGCTACTTGCATGGGGCTGTTGCTTTTAAGCACACTTAAACACCCTCAGTCTGGGCTGGGTCTGAACCCATGTTCTTGGGATCAGTAGGGCCAGTAGCTGAGCCACCCAGACTAATATATAATGAAATATGGGTACATATATTTAGAAAAATATGAGGTCATTATTATAAATGGTAAGCGCTTTCACAATCTTTCTTCCTTCGTCAGCTAGTGGGATTTCAGGGCATCAATTCCCACTCGAAGCAGCATTAGTGCTATACACGAGTGCAAGTGCTGAAACGAAAGGATCCCTGTAAACAAATGAATTACTGCAATTGGTTTTTCCAACCACAAAGGGATTTTATTGATCCACAAATTCCCCCCCCCTGATGAATCTTGGATTCACAAGTCAATATTGGGCTTCAGAAAAAATATGCACTATTGCATGAAATACCTCACTATGACCTGAAAATTGGAGTGTGGTATGTATTAAGTGCTAGAAGAGTAATAGGACCCATTTTCTTCAATAAAACAATGCAGAGTGATATCGGAAATTAATTCTAGGACCAATTTTGATTGCTTGACGGAAGAAAAATCTTTTGGTTGGTTCCAATAAGATTCTACAACAGCACATATGGCTACCTAATCATTAAGTGAAATAACAGGTGTTTTATGCCAGAATTATATGTTGATTTGTGCTTCCACATTCCCTTGACCTATCAGGTCTGGTTAAGATTTTTATTTATGGGGTTTTTTGAAAAGTAAAGTGTATCATTCTAACCCTCATACGCTACAGGAACTTAGTGACATCATGCAAGTAATCAAAGGATTCCTGCTGCTGAGCTTCAGCATGTGAACGAGAACATTTTCGCGAGCTATGCTGCCTGTCTGAGAGCAGGTCAACTTTTCCAGCTTCTACTATAAGGTGAAAATCTTAATGCACTCTGCAAGCACCAACTCCTTAGTTTCTTGGTTCTCACATGCAGTGGAGAGAGGCTACAGAGAGCTTGTTATATATAATAATGACATATAATTTTCTCATAACAAAAGGTAAAGCTTAAATTTCACATGACAAAAGTTTTTTAGAAACTTCCACATATAAACTGAGAGCCAACAAAGGGCTGTAAGTACCACCAGATGCTGCCATTAGTATATCATAACAGCCATAACAATACCTACTATAAATTCTATACAAAGAAATCACTGAATTGTAACCCTAAAACCATAGTTATGAGGAAGCAACATATTATTTTATTTTTTTTAAATTTTACGGATTTTCAAAATAAAACTTTGGGGTCATGCTATTTAAATTCAGAACAATTTGAAAGGGAAATGTAAAAATACATTTTTGAGCATTTTAAAAGAGCAATATGCACAGTCTGAAATGACACATTCATGGTAGTAACTTACAAAAGTAGCAAAGCCAAGAATTTGAACTAAAACAGAAATGCAAGAGATCAATAATGCAACCATACCTGCAATACAAGCTGAAAAATCTGACATTACACTTACCTGCCTTTACCCAGTCTCCTACAAACCTTTCTTACAAAGACTTATTCTTCTTCCTAGTTCTTGTTAATAAAGGTAAATGCCTAAAAAAGTGACTATTTTACATTTTATTATAGGTGTAAGAAAGATACAGCAAGCTGAGGTGAGTTAAATTTTTAAAAAATAGAGAATTATGTGATGACTTTGAAATTAAATTTTTCACATGACTATAAGGAAAAATAAATAACTTTTTTTGACACATTAGATACTTTAAAGAGATCCACTTTTTTTTCTTTTCTTTTTCTGCAGTAAGATTTTCTCTTTTTAGGATTTACCATTATACAAAAGTCAAATGTTGACTTTGTCCATTCTTGCTTATTCTAGTATCCACTTATAAGTATAGAACAGCATTTCACTCAAAAATTCAGTTCTGATACTTCACTGAAAAACATTTTGAGGTATCTGGAAAAGAAAGATTTTTAGAAAAAGAGCCCACAGTGTAACATATGTATCTGAAAAGCACACAAATGGAAGCCAGATAAATACCAAACAAGCTCAGCATATTCAAGGATGCTATGATTTTTAATTACATCCTACACAGTGAACAACCTTTTAAACAGATAAATTGTCTTTACTTTTGACTTTATGAAACATGGTTCGATTTTGATTAAAATACTGAATGTTTAAAATAACTAAATTGCTAAACAAAATATATATCTATAATTTTCTATGAATAGCTTGTGATACCCACTTCATCAGCAAATTTTGTATTACTGAACGAAAAGTTTGCATAAACAAACTGAAATAATGATGTGTACAATTCTTTTACCTTTTCTGCAACACATTCTTTTAATAGCTAATTCTATCTACTTCATCCTAATCAAGATAAACATTAGAAAACAGTCTTACTGCTTAGTTATTTGCAAGTAGGATAATAAGAGAATACACTATGCTAAAGAAGTCAAATCTTTTTTTGGCTGGTCACTAAGTGATGACAATGAAATTTGATTTTTTTTTAATGACAGGAGTAAAACAAATGACAATTTTCCATTTGAGGAATCTGATGTGTTTCATTCACATGACTTTCTCTAGCTGTTCCACATACAAAACAATCATACAAAAAATGCTTTTATCTACATCTTGATGATCGAGATAAGCATTAGCAGAATTGTCTTATTACATTTCTTTATACATAGAAAGAAAATAAAAGAATGCACTAGCCTAAAGTGACAGTCAAATCTTTTAAAAGCTGATAACTATGTGAAACAAAGTTTGGTTCACTTTACATGGCCAGCAAGAGAGATAAAAGGTGATTTCCCATTGGAGAAAAGTAAGTAGTTTAAAACTGAAATCAATAATAAGGAATATTCGAAAGTGTGAATTCTACAAGAAAACAAATTATGTGTTTTAGCAAGATCTACATTTTTAAGTAGTAAGCTTTTATCTCTTACAGTTGTAATTGTTATGCAAAATTCATCCACAATAAAGAGGCATTCATGAGGCTATTCCCAGAAAATTCAAAACATACATTTTATTTGTGATGTATCTTTAATATACAGTATTTTAAGCAAAATCCTTAGCCATTTTTGAGACTCTAGCGAAATCTAAGACATCAAATTTTTGGGTGGAATACAATGCCTTCTCTAGCTACCATGTACTTGCAAGTACATATGTGCTAGAGAAAGTAAAGAAGTATTGAAAACTTTACAATAACATGAAATATCTACCAAAAAAGTATCAACATAAATTGTGTGCTTTTACATGCACATCTCCAGAATGAAGAGGACTCAATTAAAACAATTATTTGTTTGTCAATGATGCTGTCCAATGCCAGGATATCAGTGCACCCGGGGTGCCAGAGTTCTGTCCTGCAGTTCTTTTAACGCTTACTCCCACTTAAAATTAAACAATCATCTAACTTATCCCAATTTAAAAACAAACTCTTCAAATACCTACTTGAGCAATACTGTAATTCCTAAAAATTTGACAACAGAAAATCCCTATGGTGTTTCTTGAAATATTGCATTAAGTTTAATCTCACACCCACACAAATTACAATAAAAATTGTGTGTATATATATAAAATGTATACTTATATATTCCTTTTTATATGTGTTCATCTATTTTATTCTTTGTATTTTGCTTACTGCCTCACCCTACCTAGAGCAATATGCTCATTGGGACATTCTATGTAAATAAATAAATAAAAATTTTTCTTTATTTATTGTTGCTCTTTAACAGCTGCGCTTCTCAACCTCCCATTCTATTTTGGGTGTGAAAGACAGCATCTTACTGAGAAGCTGTAAATATACAACACGGAGTCAACAGCTTCCAAAGGAAACCTTGCTAAGGATTTTTAGGCCCGAAAAAAAAACTAGTCCTCTGCTGGGTTTGAATCCACAACCTAGGAAAACAGGCTGGCACATTACACCTAGACCAAGGACTACTGCTGACATCGGATTGTCCTTTTTAAGCATACTTAAAAACTTTGGTCTGGACCAGGCTTCAAACTGCTACCTTGGGATCACAAGGCCAGCATTTAACAACTGAGCCACCTACCTGACAAGAGGAATTTGAATTTATTTCACTCCCAACATACATAACTGTAATTACTATACAGCTTAACTCTATTGCATATACATCATCTCTTCCTTCTGGTAATACAACCTGTATATTTACATTGAGTTGCCACTAGTGCAAATATCAATAAACACTGTGATTATTAATGTATTATACACAAAGTTCATTATCTACCTAATTTTTGGACACAAGGAGTTAGGAGCTATTACCAGAAAATTTTAGATACACACTTTATTTGTCGTGTAAATAACTTTAATATCAGCATTTTAATCAAAGTTCATGTATCCATATAATTCTCATCCTAGGCAGCAAGACTGGTACCATCATGTAGCTACAACAAATACCAAAGCAGTTAATAATGGTGGCAAGTTGCCTTCCACCAAGCAGAGGTGATGATGTACATTGAATAGAGGTTTATTTTCATTTTCACATCTTTACTAGCATCAAGCAAGGACACTGCCCTCTAAACAAGCTGCTAGAAATAGTGTAGCTTTGCCTAGTAGCTGCAATTCACTGGTACAATTAGGGGGGTAAAAATGTTCTATTCATTCCATAAGAATGCTGTCTTGTAGATGTGCAGCAGTTATTGGTAAACAACAGGACTTTTCTATTCTTTGACGCCATTGATGAATTCAATTTCCTAAGAAATTTCTTAAAAGTGTTCACCAGTCATCCATGCCATTTTGTTAGTATTATATTGAAAAGGGAGCTTCTTAATGTTTTTGAGGCATCTCAGATTTCACGCCTTGCTAATCACGATGGGGACCTGTTGATCCATACCATTACAATTTTGGTAGAAAAAAAAAAAAAAAAAAAGATGTAAATGGCGTGTTATTTATTTATGCTCTCTAACTGCTGTGGTTCTCAGCGTCCTCTAAATTGGGCATGAATACTGCTTAATTTTGCTCAGAGGCCTCTCTATCAGGCTTGAGGTTCTTTTACATGCTGTAAATCTATGACATGGGACCAACGGCTTTACTTCCCTTCCGAAGGAAGCCATGCTAAGGATTTTTACGCCCGAAAAAACCATTACACCACGGAGGGTGACAATTTTGGTAGAGAGAACAGTGATCCTATCCTTAGGTTTCTTCCCCATTGCAAGTATTCTTGGCTGGCTTCATTAACTCCCTCCCCCCTCCCAACTTCTGATAATCTTTCCACACATAGTTGTTGCAGTGATGTCCACAGCAACACTCTTTGGCCATCTTTTTCATTACCATTCCATGGTGTTCCTTGAACTGTAAAATCCAGCCATTTGGCAACGAAAATTTGTGTATCCTAGTCTTGCAGCCACTTGCAATGCTTTTTACCTCAGGATGTTACCATCAATCATGTCCAGGCCTAACAATAGCAGCTAAACAAACTTCCTCCAGGTCACTGTAAATGGACTGTTTTAATTAGTTCCATTTCTTTGTAGATTTGCCACATTTACCCACTTTATCCCAAATCTCATTTATCTTAACAATGGAGCTAAGCATAGAAGCAGCCAGACCCAGCTGTTTACTATCAACTCTTTTTAAATGGACTCCTCCCCACTGCTTCAATAATTCAAAGCCTTTCTTGAAGAATTTTAATGTGCTTAACAGAGTTTGATTTGAAAAATGTAACAAAGATAAAGTTAACAAATCTATCTTGTAACGAGATAAGAATTAAAAATATGTTACGTTATATGACTTTCTCTACCTATTCTACAGCAAACTATTCTTACACAAGCTTATTTTCCTATTTCACACATACACATTTGCAAAGATACGTTTAATGTGTCATTTCCTTGATACAGTAATATAGGAATACACTAGGCTTAAGAGCTAGTCAAATCGTTCAAGAACTGCTCACTATGCTTCTCTTTTTTTGACCAGGAGAAAAAATTGAGAAATGAATAAGCATTTTAAAGTTGAAATGGTTGACTCCAGAAAATAAAATAATAAAAAAGGGCACGCCATAAGTTCTGCATTTTAATTAAATCTACATTTTTTGTATACTAAGCTTTTCTGTATCTATTGTTTACCAGTCATCCTAGTCATCCAGAATGAACAGAACTTCAGAGGCTATTCCCAGAAAATCCAAGACATAGGTACATTTCATTTATCATAAAAACATCTCAAACATAATATTTTAATTAAAATTAGTAATTTTTTAGAAAATCTAAACTTTCGAAAATGATTCCATCAAAGGATAGTTTGGGGTGCAGGATTTTCATGAAAATCTGTGTCACATCCTTGGAAAATGATGAACTTAAATATAAAGTTTAGTATTTAACAGACTTTTTTGTTTTTAAGCTATGCTCTTCAGATACACAAACCTTTATCTAAAAATATTTTTTTAAAAATTCATTCAGATAATCTCCAAACATGTATTTGCACAAATATTTGTATCAAATGTTTGGATAGGATAAGATTCCTTCTCTATCTACTATGATATTGTATGTATATGGTAGATAAAGTAAAAATAAAAATGATAGCTCACAAACAAATGAATCACACAGCTCAAATAGAACTGTCACGAAGGTGAAGCAAAACTGCGACTCTAATGGAACAAAAACATTCCAAGATGCATTCCTATTTGTTTCCCCCCCCCCATCAGTAGCCAAAGCACACAGCTGCATTCATGCCCATCATCCCCCCACCCCCATAACTAAATGGGTGGAAATGTTGCTACATATTTAAATTCCCACTTCAGTTGGTGGCCTATATCCATACCCTCATTCCTCACCCCCACCAAAACCATAGGTTTGCATCTCCTATCAGAGATGACAGGCAAGCCTGTAGCTAGAAGTTCTGTTCTTGAATGAATAACATGGGAAGACAATGCTTCAAATACCAATGAATACCAGGTTTTATTTAAACAAGTTGTAACAGGAATATGCTGGTACTGCAAAAATTATGGATGTGGGGAACAAATAAATAGAGGCTCCACTTTATTGGTAATGACATTATTATGAAGAGTCATAGAATGGTCAAATTTAAGCAATATGTTAAAATAATGGTCTGAAGTACCTAGATATATGTACACCCTCTAATTCATTAACCAAGAACTCGATAAAAATATGCTTTAGTTCATTTTGCTATTTCTCTCATACCATTATTTTATTATGATTGACAGTAATGTTCACAGTTTAGTACAAGGAATGAAAATAAATCAATACTATTTCCAAATGTTACAATTACTTTTTGAGTTCAATACCAAAGTACCTTTAGTAGTACTCAATGTATGTTGGCATATTTGCACTACATGGAAGCAACTGTTGTAACACTTACCTACCTTTGCACCCCTTTCAACATACACTAAATGAATCAAAAAGACTTCATTGGTTGAAAACCCTGGAACTATTTCAGTTAATTTCTGAGAAAACAATTCAGTGTATGTGAATTGCAAAGGAATAAATCATTTAGATATACTATTGGAGCTGGAATTACCACAGCTGATGGCACCAGGATATTCAGGTGGATGCTGCCTGTTTACAAGCACTCTTAATTTGTTCATACTTTGAATAAATTGCTGCTTATGAATCATACTCATATATAGCTAAAAATCAGGTTCATATGTCTGTATTAAGATAATGTTTTTTGCAAGGGCAATTTGGTATTAAACTATTTAACTAAAAAAAACATGAGAAAGTTTCATATTTATTTTACTTCCACCCAGTTTATATCATCAATTCTTCACTTATCTCTTTTTAGAAAATATAAATCCCCGCAACATGTTTCTTAATCTAAACGTCCTCAGCTATAAAGAAGATAATTGTACATAAATATAAGTAATTGTATACTTGTGTAGTTGCTTCAGTTTCTTATTGCTGTAAACAATCATTTCTGGTTTTCAAAGACATAGTAGCTGTATAACTTTTATTTTCTCAAATATAAGCGCTTCATCTACTATGGTACTTTAACTGTAACTTGTTTAATTTCACAATACACAACAGTTGCTGACACTTGATATTCCTCATTGCATGCCATGAGATCTTAAATGCTAAGTGCCTAATAGTAGCAATAAGGCTAAAAAGCAGCAGTTATGAGCTACCAAGTTTAATATGATTGAAATGCTGATGAACTTTTGTTTCCACTTACAAGTAGGCCCATTAAACACTACGACCATCAAGGACCACAGCCTTAAGTGCTTGCAGTGCAGTAGCAAACTTTTGCATCCTAGTTGGATTCAGCTTCTAATGATGTAACAGGGAAGTTTAAAAATTCATCTGTCAGTGCCTTTCAGCATTTGAGCATGTGTGATGCTCTGTAAAAGGGAGTTATAAATTTAATTTTTTTTCTTAAAATGCACTTATAGAATCATGGATATTTGATATTTAACTTCAAAATTCCTTATCCTACATAGGGATATTAAAATGCCAGATATGCAACAGTATTTTTAGGACTAGGAAAGAAAGACAGTAAAATAAAGACCACTGTACATTACAAGTAATAAAATTCTAAAGAGAAAATTGCTTCATTTTTGTTTCTGCATTGTTTATTTTATCTTTTTAATGTTTTGGAATGCTTCATATTTATGCAAATAATTTTTTCTTAGTGGCACTTCTGCAATTTATTCTACAAGTTTCCTCCTTTTTTAAGCAGCCTAGATTAAAACCTGGCACAACCAACATATGCCAAACTTACATTCTTCAAATTTGGAGGCCAACTCTATAGTATTTTTAATTGATTGTCATCATTGATTGGTTGCAACAGCTTCATAGGAAGGGAAAAAGAGGGGGGGAAGTACATTACATGGTTTTCCTAAACTGTACACACAGTGGTTTTATTAAATTGAAATTATCAGCATCACAAATATACAATTTATTTACAAAACTTTCGTCAGCATACTTTGTTTCTAATCTCGTGAAAAGGTATGAATGATGTATTCCATGGCTACTGCCAGTTTTAACTAAACAAGCCTTGGTGTCTACAAAGCAGTCTGACGACAGCTTTTTCTCTCTATATATATATATGTGTATGTACATATTACTCGTAAAAAACCTGGGAATGGTTTCCACAAAAATTTGAATTGAGGGGGGAATATTTTTATTTACAATATGTACAAAAATCTATAACTTCTAAAATCTACACATACAACTTGCATCGTTATATTCCTTCTATTTGCTGGTCAAAAACCGCAGTGTGCATTGCGGCTGCTTTCTCTCCATCTTTGTACTATTACACGAAAGTAACGCAGGCAGGCAAAAGGGTTTAGCTGAGCATAACCTCCAGTATTACATCTCTCAAGCAGATTAAAACAAAAGTTAATGCTTCCATGTTTCTAATATCATGAGAACATAATGGAGCATAAAAAATTCTCCAGAATACTAGATAATAACTAGCTGAACTGAAGTATATCTTTAAAAAGTTTTTGTACTATCTTAACAATGAGACATGAAATGTGCACATATTTGACAGCAGGTTATACATGTATTTTTTGCTGATACCATGACAATCAGTTTTCTTAATAAATAAAACACTTCTGGCACTTTTTATTAAAATTTTTTATTATTTTGTTAAAAAAATAAATAGTATTTAGCAAAATCATTCTCTATTCCAGCCCTACCCTTTTGGTCAGTAAAGAAAAAATAGCACCTGAGTAGGGTAAAAACTGCTTTGTCAAGGCACCAGATATCTGCACCTTTGTACAGACTGCTTTAAGCCATTTTGGGAAAATATTGATATTCTTCGTGTATTCTTTACTTCTTTTTAAGACGTAAAAATAAAGCAGAAATATATGGAAAAGAATGATATATGCAAGTTCATTTAAATGCAAGTTTTCTAAAAACTTTTTTCCAAGCACATAGTAACAAAAGATAACACTTTTGTGTTTAAACAAAAGTGTTATCTTTTCTTTTGTTCTGTTGTGCAGATAGAGGGATGTAAACAACATTAAAAGTTATTGTATTAACATAATGGCTTTACTGGTTTTAATAACTGTTAACTATTAAGTACAAAATTAATTTTAAAATGAAATTTTTTTCATAAATATACATAATGCATACAAGGTCCTCAATGCTGCTTCAGCTGCACCCCAGCTCCCTGTTGTGCTTTAGTATCCTATCACCCTTACTGCATAGTTGCTTAACAGTTTGTCATGTTCCTGGTATAATTATATTGCTTGCGAAACGCGTCAGGCAACTGCAGGAAGGTGCTAGTCTGTTGCTTGTGGTGGCTGCTATCTGCTCCACCAACCGGAGTCATGTCCGGCAAGTTGCATTCCAAGCCCTTCTTTGTACGTTGCTGTTGCTGCTGCGTTAACTTTCTGACTAGGCACAATATGGCATTACATTGATGCGCCACATTACCTCAAGGCTCACTACCACCACTATTAGTGGCTACCAACCTGTCCACACGATACCTATTGTATGACCTATAAGGTGCACGAGTCACATCGTTGTCAGTTAACATGCGTGTCCTATTTGGAATCACACCCTCACCACGACCCATTAACCAGTCCACACACACTTTGTGTTGAGTGTCACTAACATGTTGTGCTGTCCAAGCACTATGCCAAGTACGGAATTTGCAGCTCAGTCGCACAGAAACTGAAGAATGTGACTGAAAATAAAAATTCATAATTATAATTTCTGTAGGAACATCACATTTTGGATTTTCACATAAACTACACTAAGTACTAAAACAGATGGCTACCTTGCACATCAGTTTTGGTGCAGTTTTATGATTATAAGCTTGGCCCTTCCTATCAAAAAATTATATTTCTCTAATGCTATTGGTTAGCCATTTTCATACAATTCCTAATCAAAATTATTCTAAATGAATAAACATTTGTTCTCATTTTAGGGATTCCATTATGATCTCCGTTAAAAGTTTACTGATCAACATTTATTACTGTTGGTTAAATCAAGTGTGCTATGTTACAAACATTAGGTACTGTTTGTTAGTCTGGAATAACAATTCTGTATCAGCGGGTACATTTCTGTGCACAATTTCACACTAACTAGGTGAAAATTCTAGCATTACATCTTCAAAATAAGTTCTACTAAAAATTTCTTGAGCCTACCATCTTATATATGGCTATATTAAAATTTATAGATTTATTAAATTAATCACTTAGGATAGCCTGATAATAGGTTAGAAGCATCCAGGATCTTGATAAAGCATACTTGCTGTTAAAATTATAATCTGTATAGATCAGGTAGCTATAAATTCTTAATGTTAAGACATACATATAAGAGTTATGCTGTTAAGTTTAGTTCACCTAAATGAGTGGAATAAGTGGATTTCAGGAAACTTAAAAATATTATTTTTCCTTTAACATCGTTTATGAAGGTACTATAAAATAACATTTGTGTAGCACAATATGGAAGTAGGTTAGGGCATTTTATTTAATTAATGGAAAAATCAATTTTGCAGAAATGGGAACCTGTTGGTAATGGATTAAGCTAGACTGTCTTGATTTTAAATACACTAATGCTTATTGAATTAATATTACTCTTAAAAGCAATCAAACCTAGTATTGTACCTACGAGGGGCATTCAATACGTCCTTAGACAAAGACAGAAAAACAAATAATTTTTGTTTGATTTTTTTTCCCCTTTAAATTTTTCAATATAATCTTCTTTTAGCTCAATATACTTTTCCAAATGTTTCTCCAACTGTTTTAAGTGTTCCAAAATGTAGATTTCAAAACAGGCATTTGTTTGGGAGATGACCTCTTCATTAGATGTGAATTGCTTTCTGCCTAGCCACATTTTCAGGTTTGGAAATGAAAGTTCACTGGGGGCCAAATCTGGTGAATAAGGCGGATGTTGTAATTAGAACCTTAATTCTATAGTTTTTGCCATCAAAACTGTGCAGGTGTGCACCCTTGCATTGTCTTGATGGAAGAGAATCCTTTTATTTTGCAAATGAAGGCATTTTTTCTTGATATGTCCATTCAACAGTGCATTTATCATACTTCCTTACTGCAAGCAATCAATGCAGATGATTCAGTGTGCATCCCAAAAAACCACGGCCATCACCTTGTCTGCAGAATTCACCCCCTTTGTATTCTTCAGAGCTGGTTAGCCTTTAAAAACCCACTGCTTCGACCACACTTTTGTCTCTGGAGTGTATAGTGTATCTAAGTTTCATTCACGCTTATGTATTGACACAGAAACTTATCAGGGTTGCAACAGAAAAGCGCGAAACCAGATTGCATTTATTCTCCATTGAGACCAAACATGGCACCCATCTTGCCGAGACCTTTGTCATACTTAATTTTTGGTGCAAAATTGAGAACACTGTACCTTGCGATATTCCTTTGGTCTCTCTTATTTGGCAAACTTTGATTCGTCAATCCCTCAAAACCATATCCTGGGTTTTGTCAATCATTTTGGAGGAAGTCACTTCTACTGGATGTCTGGAACGATGTTCATCATTTGTGGATGCACAGCTACATTTAAATTTGTTTATCCAATTGTAAATTGTTGTAAACAGGAGCAGATGTACCATGAACTTCATCCAACTCTGCTTTTATCTCTTTCGGTGTTAAGCCTTTTAAATAGAAGTGTTTAATCACCGCATGAAACTTTTGTTCAATCTTTCCAAAGATTGATTTAATCACTTATGGCAATGAAACCATGTGATGGAAACTTTAAATACATCTAGTAAGAGATGAGTGTTACTAAATACAAACTTTTTTCGATGCTATGACTGTAATTTCTTGGATTTTCTAAGGACTTTATCAATTTTAAAGGAGTCGGGTCACGGAAACAAGTTTGCACATTAAAGACAAATTATTTTAAAAAATTGTACCAGGAAAGGATAGCTTGCACACTAAAGAAATACATTTTAGTGTACCTATTTTAAAGAAATTATGCAAGGAAAGGTTAAATGTATAATGTAGCATAAATTTAACAATTTTAGCAATTAAAGCAACAGCACAACTGCTATCAATCAATCGTGCCAAAGATACGCCTTTTCTATATGATCACCTCCAAACTCTACAATATCAGAGCACCATCATGTAGTGTGATACTATTAAAATAGAGTGCAAATATAGAACTGCAATACCACATTATATTCTAGGCATATATATTGAGATGTTCATGGATTAATTGGACTACAATGAACTTGACAAAGAAAATGTAACGTGATAGTGCATGTAATACAGGAACACTATGAATGCGATTGAATGTTAAGTATGGGTCAGTTGAGATCTCTTATGTTATTTATACACAGTTCGAGGAATGTAACAATTGAAAATGAGTCAGAATAGTGACACTCACATCACTTAAATTAAATTTTCTCAAAACACATGTTTCAAGGGTGTTTGCACTCTTCTTCAGTTGAGGTCCGATTAATGGCTGGAATTTGTGCTCTGTGGTCTGTTAAGGTGGAGACATCTGGTGTTCTCAGTAGAAAATCATAATCATGTGACAGTATTTCAAAATTCATCAGTTGATCTTTATGTTGGGTAATGAGAATATTCTCCCAAACTGTGAGTGCTGCCAGGTTGTTTACAAGTTTTAGCAACTTTGTGTCATTTTCTATTTCGTGATGTGATATCCAAAAATGGTGTGCTACTGCAAATTTATCTGTCTGCTTCTGTTCGATATGTCTGAAATGTTCTTTTAACCTTGTTTTCAATCATCTTCTTCTTCTTTGACCAATGTAACATAATTTACAGTCCTTGAAACATATGTTTTGAGAAAATTTCATTTAAGTGAGGCGAGTGTCACTATTCTGACTCATTTTCAATTGTTATACTTGAACTACTTCATTTGTCTCGAACTTCTGAGTTTATTTAAGTTCGAGGAATGTTTTCATATAAGGATAGATTCTTTTAATTTGCTTTAAACCTCAGACAGGAATTCAGCTGTATCATCCAAACCACTATTGTCATGCGACCTATGAGTGTTTCGTACCAGAATGCAATATTTCACATAGTTGCAGGAAATAACTTTATTCTTCATTGCAATCATTATCATTTCAGCAAATGCACTAAAGAATAATCTATCTACACTTCACCGTGTTATAGCTGGTCATAATGTCTTTCATTGCATTGTTGAGTGCTTTAGAGGACAAGTACAAGGCATATACTGTAATTATCCAAAGACATGTATTTTTCAGAACTTAATTTTGGAATTTAGCACATTATCTACATAAAAGAAGACATAATAGCATTAAAAAAAACAAAATTTAAAGTGTAGCACATAATCTGAACAAACTAAGGTACACTTAAACTGATTAAAGTTTTTCCTTTTTTTATTAAATAGCTCTTTTGAATTTGTATGGAAATTCACATAAGTGGAGGACAGAAGAGGTAGAATGGAAATGTATCAGTATGTGGGAGGTATTGGTGGCAATGGTAGTGGAGCTTCCAATGATTATGATGGATAAGACTTACTTTCTATCTAGAAAACATACTTAACATATCATTGTAAACAATTTCATCTAATTCAAATTTTATGGGAAGGGGAAAATGGAAATGTACAACTGTGTGAGATAGGTGTTTGCAGTAACGATGCACACTGCAGCAATGAATAAGATTTTCTATTTAAATAACACACTTAATATGACACATTGCAAAAAGCTTCACGTTATTTGAATTTGTGCAGAAGGGAGAAAGGAAACATACTCAGTGGCAGAAGGAAGAGAAATTGCAGTTCAACTTCTTTTTCTGGTTGACCATTGGCTCCCAGTACATTAGATGCTACCATTGATGTGAAAGGAAATCCTCAATTTTTATTTTAAAGGAAAGAAATATTTTTTACAGGAATGCTTACATTCTAATTCAGTTTATGGCACAAATGAAACACATAACCTCCCATGTACATTAAGGCCTTGGCAGTAATCTTTACCATTTCTCAAGTTCCTTGCCACTGCTGTAACCACCAAGGTAATAGAAATGGCGTGTTATTTATGGACACTAACTACTGTGGTTCTCAGCGTCCCATTCTAAATTGGGTGTGAAAGATCGCTTAATTTTGCTCACAGACCTCTCTATCAGGCTTGAGGTTCTTTTTCGTGCCATAAATCTGCAAAACGGGACCAACAGCTTTACTTCCCTTCCAAAGGAAGCCACGCTAAGGATTTTTACACCCAAAAAAATCATTGTTTGAACCCGCAACCTTGGGTATATGATGTTAGCAAGGTAACCACAACGCCTTGGAAGGCGACGTAACCACCACAGTTGACATTTTTTGCCACTGCCTCATAATATTCAGAAACATATGATTGCAAGATGACCTCCAATTCTCAACATTATTAAACTTACAGGTGCATTTTACTATATTTGTGAATTATTGTAACAATTTGTTTAAATATATCTAACAAAATATTTTGCTTGGATTAAAAAAAAAAAAAAATTAAAACTTCTACTCCACGCTAATCAAGAAAAGTCTGAAGTACTTGCAACATTGTAAGTCCTCATTTGAGATCACCTTGTGGTTTATCGGGAAACATGAAAGTCAGTTGAGAAATTCAATGCTATGCCGGCATGTTGCCATGGTAGCTCAGGGGCAAAGTAACTGGCTAGAGATTAGAAGATCCATGGTTCAAATCCCAGCTATGGCATTGAATTTTTCAGTCTGACTCGGAGTGTTTATATTACTTAGTTCCTTAAAAGTAGAAGAAAACTAAGGGAATACACTATGCTAAAGCAGTAGTCAAATTTTTATAAGCTGCAGCTATGCACTTGTCACTTAAATTTGCTTAAAATTGCATGCCAAAAGTAAAATAAAATAAACACCCTTCTCTATCTACTATATGTTGTACATATATGCCCACAAATGATTATGAGTGTTCAGAAAATAAAAGCCAATTCTTCTTGTATGCAAGTTTCCCACATAATTGTGGATACAATTAACTGCATACTAGTTGTTCCCATCTGGTAAAATGGTGAATTTTCCCGAAATTGGAAAGGATATCAAACATGCAAATCAACTGTGATGCCATTATGAAGATTAGGAACAATGTTTTTTAAGAATTTTAAGCTGCCTTTCAGAGGGTTTCTTGTCGCTATAAGCATTAAACTTGTCTGTCAGTCGCTATAAGCATTAAACTTGTCTGTCATGATTTTTCAGGTCTCTCTTTTTGAATCCAGCATCTTTACATCAGTTTCCCCCCCCCCCTTTTTTTTTTGGGCACTCTATATTGTTTAAATGGATTTGCATTATCTTGATCAAAAAAAAGATTACCTTTACCACCAAAGTTTATTCTCATATATAATATGTAAACTTATCCATGAATGTTTTGAGTAAATTGCACAAACAAAATAATATCCCAGGAGTAATGAATTCTTACACTTTAGGAATTAGTTTTGGCAAAACTATTGTATTTATGTAATTACCTAATAGTGAAAACAACTATTTTTATTTTGCACTGTTCAGTAAAAAATAATATAGTATTTGAGCTCTCTCAGTAGTAAATGACTTCTGAAATTTACTCCAACATGATGGGTGCAGGCTGCTCATGTTCTTAAGTGTCTAAGTATTGTATTTTATACATTTTATAAAATTTTAAGATCTTAAAAATTGTTGTACTTTTTTTTTTTTCTGGAAACATCTCAATAAATTTGAATGTTGAATTTATTTGCATTTTAAGGAATGAGTATAAAATTGTGAACTTCAATTTAAAATTCTAGAAAATATGAAATTTTATACTAAAATGATGTACATCTTCAAATGCTACACACACCTGATCCACAATAAATGGTAGTCAGCAAGACAATACTAAGCAATTGCTATGAATTTAAGAATTGTGATTGTCAACCACACCCAATGATATGCATGCAGAATGTAATAACCAGGCAATTTCTTATCTCATTTAGATCTTTCAGCCCCCTTAAAGAATAGGCGACGAATCTTAGAAGGAATAACATACACTAAAATGCATTACATATTTTTTAAAGCAAATGTTTTGACAATTTTTATTTATGAAATTATAAATGATTAATATTTGTTATGCACATTTTTTGGCTTATAAAGCAAGTTATCTATGTACTTCGAAACTTAAATCATTCATACGTGTGAATCTGTGAACATTAACTTCAAAGTAGTAGTATTAATATTTGAATTCATCAAAAGGAATTCAAAAGGGGGACTTCCAGCAATTGAAATTTATTTTTGCATTTATGTTATCACACCTACGTTCAATATTTTGAAGTTTAAGATTAAGATTTTACTCTACTCCATGATGGAAATTTGTGCTCCCTCGCCTATTGTCTCATTTGGGTTACCACATACTATTTATGCTGAAATAGCCTTAATTCTTAATTTTTATATTACAGTCTGCATTCAAGTGAATTATGTAAAAGAATATCACAACAGAATGAAAGTATAGAATATTTCTGAATTGGGTTTGTAACACTTGAGTATCACTGTTCCAAAACACCTTTCATTAAAATTGTTGTTAGAATGAATGTAATTTCTCCACTTGTATAAATTGATTTTATACGCACATGGACAGGACAGTTTTTAGGACTATTTTTATGAAGGGTCAAGCATTTATTGCACTAAGAGTGTACAAAAACTGCTCCTCTGATTGTACCAAAGAAAATCAATTTTTTTAAAGGTCTATGGATACAATTATGGTTATTTCAGCATCAGAAACCTTAGGTTCGGAAGAGACAAAAAGGAGGCACGTAAAAATAACTAATTTCTTAGTAATGAAAGTGGAGTACATACCTGTCGAGCACGATGTAGAGCTTGTCTTCTGTACAGCAAATTCTCCTTATTTACAACAAACACCATGCGATAAGCATTTATGTTAAACCGACACTGGGTGTTATCTGAGGCCACTAACGCTGAGCTTCCACTTGCCACATTATTTAACCGTGATTTTGAGGAATTTCGTTCATCTCCTCCACCTCCCTCACTGGTTCTTTCGTCGTCAGAACTGCAAGCATGAATACCAGATGTTAGTAATATGCAATTAATACATCTTTAAAGCTGTACTCCAATCAAGTTCATGCTCAAAAGGCTCATTTGGTAAGCTAACTTTATAGAATACTGAACTGCAAACCCTGCTGAATATTTGGAGTTTTAAAGTAATTTGCACCATCTTAAAAATTGAGAAAGAAATATATAAATTTAAATTACAAAATAAATGTCTTTGATTTTGCAAATGTACAGTAATAGCACTATTCTATTCTAGAAGAGTACATGTAAATAACCTACCTGGACTTCATTTTGCATTCCTGGTTCTTTATTGAGGTGCTGCCAGAATCATTTAGATCATTTTGGTTTATACCTTCTCCATCTGCATCCTGTTTCTTGCTACGCCCTTTTTTATCCAAGGTGGATTTATTTTCAGATTTGCTTTCCGAAGGTTGGCAGGAGTATTTTCGCCATAATCTGACATTACGTGGCAAGAAAACAGGTTTTCTCCGCCTTCCACTACTCAAATATGGCTCCAACTGTGAAAACAAAAAACACTGGTCATATAGATGAAACAAACTAATTTTAAAACTTTTAAGGCACAGAATTAGATTTTTGGCCAGAAATATGATTTATAGCTTCAGCTTCCAACAAATACTGGCTTTGTTTGTTCCATTTGTAAAATTTTGGCTAGAGTATAATTCCCACCCCCAGCCAGGAATTGAACCTGGGACCCTTCACACAGTAGGAATGTGCTCTACTGACTGGGATTTGGGGCCAGTCCAATATGGGTTTTTATATCAAGTAATCTCAATTTTCATTGCAATTTTCCATGGACAATTATGCAGATTATGGCAAAAGTGAATCAAATCTACAATACTAGATCTTTAAGCTTTTTAAATCCCAAGAATTGCAATAATGTATTTTGTGGTGTTCAAACATGCCATTAACATGTTACCACAGTAAAATTTAGTAATACATGCAATACTATATTGTCACTTCCAAGAGAACCACTGCATATAAAGAGAATGACAGAAAGGGATACCTTATGAGCAAGTCCAATATATGTTACTACACAATTAGGGGGAAGATGCAAGCTTGAGAATATCAATAGGGCCCAGTAAAATATCTGAAAATATTATGAACTGTTTCTCTAATTCAGATGATAAATTTCCCATACCTCGTCAGCTTCATCAGCTGAGGTTTCCATTCGATGATCTTGATCTGCCCCTTCGGTAGCAATGGCACCCGTGTTAGAACTTCCAACACCATCTACACCACTGCTGGCAAAACGTTCAACATAGGAGGACCATTTTTCTGCTTCTGCAGGAGGCTCAGGCTCTTCCATTTCGGTATCCAGCAACTCCAATGTCAACTTACAATCGTGTTTATACTGAAATGTGTAACATAATAGTTGTAAATTATCAATGGCTAAAGGATAATTTTATTTACATTGTTAACACTTTTTATTGCTTAAATATGAAACACACAAATATGTAATGATTAAATCTCAACAACACTGTCTTCAATTTCCAAAATAAAAAAGTATGTAATGATTAGCTGTAACAAGTTCCTGCACCAACCAAAAAATTATAGTACCATCAAATTAAGTGGCCACACACTTATCTGTACTTCAGTCTTGGGTGCGTGCCATTCGCATGCTTAGATTGCAAGTCCTGCTATTGCGACTATCTGACACTTACCATGTCTATGATAATTCTCAGAAGAGAATTTCTTTGGTGGTTTTCAGTTGTATGTTAGTGCAGTCATAGTCCATTACTACAAAACAAAGAATTTTCATTTGTTGCAATTTTATAAAACACGAATCTCTGCATCCGTGTCTTAGAGCATTTCAGGAAAACTCAAGCTACATCCCTATAACAGTTAAAAAATATAAAAGTACGGCATCACTTTAAGACTGGGGGAGGGAATTGAAAACGTTTAACAGAGGAAGAGATTGATATCGGTGAATTTGGAAAGTTTGCCAAAAAAATCTCTCAAAGTTAGCACAGAAAGCAGGAATGTGCGATGTGTAAGCACAAAAAGCAACAAAGTGTCTAATTTTGAATACTGGAAGTGGTACACTGTGAAGCTAGCAATTAGTTTTTAATTGGTAGTCGAATATACACACATGTGCTTCACAAAAACTTACTGTTACTAGTTCTGCGTAAAAGTAAGTTTTTGTGAAGCACATGTGTGTATATTCGACTACCAATTAAAAACTAAAGTGTCTAAATTTAATCCTTGAATATTACAAGAACTACAAAATTATATATGGGAAGAAATAACAAACATTCCCAGGAGAATTGCAAAATGTTTTTAATAATTTGTTAAGATGCTGTAATAGCTGTCTTTGAGCACAAGGAGTACATTTTCAAATCTTTTTTAAAAAGGTAAAAAATGTGAGGGACATTCAATACTATAATTTGTGAAATAATAATGGTTCTAGTCGACTTCATCCTATTCATTTTGATGCATAAAATGACACTTATAAGGATAAAGTCTTGGGAGAGAGGCCATTTAATCTGATGACCCAGTAAAATACTTATGTTGGTAAGTTCTCTTTGGTATCTATTAAGTAAACACCAACTATTATGAGCTGGGGCGTACTTTAAAAGTTGCAATTCATGAAAAGCCTAATCTGACCCCTTTTTGGAAGCTACAGAAGTTTTAAATTTATTAGCATTTACACAAGGCTCTTTGCTGAAATCAAGCTACATCCAGATACCACAGATTTAATACCATAAAAGCATTTTGATAAATAAAAATGTGAAAATATGTATTGGTTTGTTTGAAAAATTGTGTTATACTAAAATAAGCACATTAATGCAACAAATTATGTGAATTATCCTGATATATGGTGGACTTTGAGACAGTGATGTGTTTTAACAATTAAAATTTAGTTGAGTCGATTTTGTAACACTACATCACTTACTTTTTAATTTCCACCAGGGACAGAGACAACCACCACAGCAAGCAATACCGGTAGTCGACCAAAGGAATTGACAATGGAAGCACATGGCTTCTGAAACATGTTTTCCGAAATTAAAAAGTAAGTGATGTAGTGTTACAAAATCGACTCAACTAAATTTTAAATTATGTGAAGTTAAAACAATTGCTACATCCCAAGAAAAATCCTATGCAACAGGCTGCTACAGAGAAAATATTTTTGCTGACAGACTATTTACTCACCACATATATTTTGAAGCAGTTTTCATCTGCAAGAGCTTGTTCTGCTCGTCTCTGGTAGGCCTGCTCTGCTACCGCTCGTTGATGGGCTGTGCTACAGGGCCCACCAGCTCCTCCTCTTCTCTGCTCTTGCTGGAAAAGCTCCACACACTCTTGACAGGAATCATCCGACACCAAATGCTGAAGCTGAAAAAAAAATTTTATTTTTACTACTTTCTGTGCGAGTGGTTCTTTAAGGGTTGGCTGAAACCTAGAAATGACTAGTATATTAATAAATATGTAATTTTGTCTTTTTCCAATATTAATTGGAAAAGATAATTGTTTCAGAACAAGTTAAACCTGACTTTTTTTGTACTTTTACATATTTAAGAATCTCAAGTTTATTTATATTTTGCCAATTATGAACTACAACAGCAACACCAGCAATTCAGCTGGGGTACACGTGGACCCTGGTTCACATCATAGTCAAATGTTATATAACAACACATTTCTGGAGACTGAAATTTGTTTTGTATTGAAATCTCAATTAACTGGTTATTTAATATTATATTAAAAGGCAAAATTGCAAATTTAATATATGTCTATTATTACACAGTATGTACCTAAATTAGGAATGGACATGGAATGAAACAATACAGTTCAAAATTGAGCATTAAAAGTAATTTCATGCCATTACATAATCAAGGAACATACATGTATCTATTATATATCTACTTGTGCATTCGCACATCACGCATTAACTGCTTTGTCAATTTATTCATAACTCAGTAGCTGTTACTCTTTTGCACTGCAGAATGATAGAATCTGACTGGACAATTTCCTCTACTTTCTTTTGGTGTTCAATAAATTATAAAAGCATATGTGGATTGTGTATTTCTTTACTATATCCAATTTCTTTGGATAACTTCTATGATTTATAAACTTTTCCTTTATGGAACTCTACTTTCTTTTACCTTGCCATACTTCATTGGTTGACATACTTAAATCAGACCTGATCTGAGTGTACAAATTTATCTTATATGTTAAGACCACGAGACTACAATAAGAGAAAAAACAAAATAAAAAATAAAAGTATTTGAGTCGGTTTTTTTTTTTTTTTTTTACACAAACCACTTTCTTTTACTTACTGGGACCGGTTTTGGGAAACACTTGTTCCCATTTTCAACCCGATGTCGGAATTAAGGGTTGAAAATGGGAACAAGTGTTTCCCGAAACCGGTCCCAGTAAGTAAAAATAAGTGATGTTTGTGTTACAAAAACCGACTCAAATTCTTTTATTTTTTATTTAATCACATCACTGTCACGAGCTTCCATACTTATTTGCAAGTTTTGGAAGAAACAAAAGTTTACCATTTAACAGTACCTTTTAAACAGACTCTAAAAATAGAATTCAATTAAACTTTTGAGCTTCTCTGACTTAAGACAATGCAAAACATGATAGGCCTAGGACAAACAAACCACTTTGCATGCAATATTCTTTAGTCAAATGATGAAAAAACCACTTTCTGAATTAGGAAATGACATGGTTAAGTATTCAGCAAATCTGAAAAAAGTTTCAAAAATGTGTTCAGTCATATTCATTAAGGAGGACTTATTTTTGTTATAGTGACATTTTCGTTGTACTGACATTCGCACAATTGAAATAATTTAACAAAGACACTGTAAGCTGTGGTTCGTTTTGGGTTCCTCTATCGGAAAATGAACTTAAAAGTTCGGATTGTGGTCTGCAATTTCAGACAATGCACAGGTCACCAAACCAAGCAGTTGTTTGTTAAAGATGCTGGCAATGGCCAGAAAAAACATGTTTCTAGGTAAGAAACCTTCTAAAATTAGAACATGACTCATTAATCAATAACTATTTCATGTGTTTGAAGATTAAAAACTGGCAAAAATTAGAACACACAAATACAAAAATAGTATATTGTCTGTGTTGATAACCTGCAATGTGATAAGTTGTTTGCTGAATTTGCCTTATTACATGCTATATTGCATTGATCGGAGTAAGCATGAACACAGGCTTTTCATTATGCCAATCACAAAATTTCTAATCTTAACATGACATCATTTAAGATCACAAAGGGAAATGAAAACTTTTATTTTAGAGATAAATTTGGGGAAAATAAACCAACAAATACACTTGTTAATTTGTCAGTTCACATGCATTGCAAAGCAACACAGTTGTTTTGAGTTAAACCCCACTTACAGTTTACTAAACATTTATACCCATTTGTTCTTTTGGCTAAACCTTAGTAAATATAGCATTCTTTATACACAAACTATTTGTAGATAATCTGTTTAGAATACAATTTTACATACGAGTGAAATTAGTATTTGATTGTGAAACAAAATACTTCTGAATTCTATTAAATGTTATTTGTTAACATTAAAACTTGTTTGTAAAGTTCACTTTTATAATCTGTTGTGAAACAGGCCCCAGGTGCTAATACATTACTTCTCTGTACCAGTTGGATTGCTTAACTCCACCATGTGCATGTGGGTGCAAGGCCAGAATTATTTATGAATTTTTGCGCAATATTATGGTTATAGTAGTTTATGTAATTAAAATGTCCAATGTAATTTTGAGATCTATTTTCATTTTGGGGAAAGGGTGGGAGTTATTCTAAAAACAATAACAGCTAGATGCATAAATAAGCATGTCACCTACAAAGAAGAGAGAGAATATTCATTTAACTTTTCAAACTTTTCTGTGATTTTGCTGCTTGAGAGCACAATTTTTCAGCTTCAGAGGTAGTACACAAAGTCAATAAACTGGGAGACATCACATGCACACAGTGGCATGTTTCCAGCTGATAATTGCAGGAATCAGTAGGAAGGTTATATATACAGAGTGGCCCAAAAGCCACTGGACAGCTTGTTTACAGAAAATTTTGCCCAGTGTCCAGTGACTTGTGAGCCATCCTGTATGTATATGTACATATGTGTAGTGTGTGTGTATATGTTTTAACTGTTGAATGATTCGTAGGCAATGTTGCTTCCTAATTAGGTAACACGTGTATGAAGTATGCTCAGCAGGTAAGTTTTTGTCAGCCAAATCAAAGTGTTAACTCACATTGTAAACATTTGCACTGCAGATTTGATAGGTTTTTGCTTACAGAAAAAAGGTTGCTCATATAAAAACCTATATTAGTATTCTTTATTTTGAGAATAGAAAACAACTGATTTTCATTTTTTGAGGCAAAACTATCTAAATTTTCTTCAGTTTTTTTTATTTCGTTCTCTACTTCATGCTTTATAATTCAGAGAAACTCTAATTGTTATAAGGAAACAAATATCTGAAAGAGTCCAAAATAGTGCTTTATTAAAAGCAATGTCTTATGCACTACTATTTGGTGAAATTCTTATTGAAAATTAGCATTTAACTAACCTGCCGTACAGCATATGTAACCACTTTATCCAAAGTGAAAGCAATGTATGCATGAATACCAAACATCTCTCGCAAGGTATCCTCATAGGCATTACTATCCATGTTGCCATCCAGCACATTCTTCACCATGTCAAGGAATGCTGGATAATAGTCTTCAACCTCTATCTCACCTAGATGGGGGAAATAAATCATTACCACTATGCTTAACATAGTAAGATTGTAAATGCTTAATTACTTATTGCCCTCAGCTCTCATAATCTTTGCACACAGGGCCACTCTGTCCCTTCCAGATCTCAAGTTCCAGCCCTCCCCGGCCAGGTAAAATACAAACCCAAGATCCAGTCTGGGACAGCCCCCCTTGCAGTTTGAGTTATCATCATTGGGCAATTTAGGCTTATTTCACAATTCTAAGAATTCAATCAAAAGCATGCATGTTTTGACCTATACAGCAAACCTCATGTGTCTCATTTCAAATATCAAACATCATAAGCATATCAAATGCTTTCAATGACAGTCATCTATATGGTATCCACAAATCAATTTAAATGAGTCACTTTTCTGCATTCATTTGTATGTGCAAAGTTAGTTGCTGACTAAAGATCTTAGAAAAATAAAATTCACTGTTTAAACAATATATTTTCCCATTACTATCCTAATTTCCTGTAGGAGTTTATACACAAATTTTACAGATTTCAGACTTTTAACTATAAGTTCTTAAATAGAGGGAAAATACCATCACTTGGCAAGGAAGCCATTCACTACACAGCAGTATTGTAAAACGTAAATTGGTACAAATGTTTCTTTTTGGATATGCAAAATTTATGCAGCCTTATACATGCTGTAATGGAACTCTCAATTACTACCACCATTATTAGGCAGGAAAATAAATTTAATTACAAGATATAGAAAGAAAAGACAAACTTATTTGTATGAAACACTATGACTATATATATAGAAAACTCAAAGATACAATTGGGAAAATGTATTATTCTCAATGAAGCCCTCATAGCCAAATATGAATAGATAATGGATTATCTAATCTTGCATTAAGTAAAATCATCTTGTATATCATGTTTCTATACCTATACATATAATTATAATAAACACAACTGCAAAGCTGGAGGTTATTTCTAACATCAAAGTAACCAAATAAATAATTTTACTAATACTTTTCACTTTGTATCTGCTGAGGTTAGATATACATTCCACCAATATCACAAACAAAACTGAATATTAGCAATTTCTACTGAAAACTGCATTTAATCCTCATCTGATTTTCCAGGTTCATAAAATCCCAATAGTGGTTTTGCAAACACCAAAATTGTGAAGTTCAAATTCAAATTACCTTGTCAACAGCTGAAAACAAGCCAAATACAATGTAAGCTAATTTTTGCCATTTGCATTACTATGTCCTTGTTTGTGTTTTACCACAAAAACACATGCTGACTCATGGAGAGGACCTTCAATCTCACTCCTTAATTATGGAAAAAGATATGACCATACTTAAGATTGTGGTGTTTCTTAATTTGTTTTGGTAAAATCAAAACAAATACTTTCCATACTATTTAATTAAACCATATGAGCATGTATTTCTTCAGAGTCTGTGAGTTAATTTATCTTGGGAGTTAAAAAATGTACCAACTTGAGGAGAAAAACAAATGTTAGGCCATATCAAATACGCATTAAATTTACTAGTAAATAGCTTACGAATAGAAATTAAGCTCTCAAACAATGAGTAAAAACTACAGTAACACTATATTTAGTATTGCTATTTTTCTTTGTGTGGTCAAGTGATTGCAAAACAGCATTACAGAAACATATTGTATTACTAAATTCATTATACACACTTGAGTAACCCAATTACAACACTGTTACTCCCCTATTAAATTTAATGTACTGCAGTATACTTTTGATTCCAATTAAATATCATTTACCTTCTCTACTACTTACAGAGCAGAGGAAGCATTATATTACAACCAAAAATGTAATATGGAGATTTCACTTAAATACATGTTTGAAGACCCTAAATAAAACCTTTAGAAAGATTTTGTGGGTATGTGTGTGTGTGAGAGACAGAGAGAGAGAGAGAGAGAGAGAGAGAGAGAGAGAGAGAGAGAGAGAGAAGAAGAATGTTAAAACAAAGGGCGAGTTTAATACCAAGTATGGTATTATTTTAGCATCTTCCAAAAACGAGACAAGTTACAAGAAAATCAACCTAACCTAAACTACCCTTTCCTTTGATGTTTTTATATATATATATATATATATATATATATATATATATATATAGACACACACCCAGTAGTAGTCCAGAATAGTGCAGTCCGAAATAAAGGGGATTCAGATTTAAAGCAGGAAAAATTATGTTCCGCAAAAATGTCTTCAATTTTGTCTTCAATACAGCCTTAGCATTGTCATTTGCTGCAATTAAACAATATGAGTAGGAAAAAAAAAAAAAAAACATCAATTAATCTGCCAAACAATACCGATTTCTTTAACACACTGCAAAAGTAGGCTAATGCAATATGTACAATGTAAATGTACTATAAATTACAATTGATTACAGGATTGGAATACACCATAATTGGTGAATTTCAATCCATAATTGGTGAATAATTGGATTAAAGTGTTATACTTTATTGTATATCACATATTTTATAATATACTGTAGTTTATTATTGCAGAAATGTTTCCCTTCACCTCTGCAGGGTTGATTTTTGTCACTTCTAAGCTCAATTTTGACATACAGCAGGATTGCTACAACGTGGGGGTAAAGCATGTCTCCCAGCAACTGCATTATTTTGGGCTGCTTCTCTCTCTCTGTGCACGCGTGTGTGTGTGTGTGTGTGTGTGCGTGTGCATTTTTTAAGTTGTAAACAAAAATTGGCCTACAATTTTGATAAAAATTGCATGTTAAGGACATTTAAATTTTCTGTAAACAGCCTGTAAAGTCCTTGTTATGAAAAAATTTTGCACAATTTTATATTAACTGGTACATCAAGAGATAGACAAAAATTCATTACAGCAGATACAGACTTTATGTCAAATTATTATTTTACTCGTATTTCAAACCAAATTTTTTTTACTGGTTTGTATTAATGAATGAAATTTACCATCATTAATCACAATTCAACACATTGTTACATTTATACAATATTAGGCCTTCATTCTCCCCAGCCCTCTCATCACATATATTCAGCTACATTTATAATCGTCCAGCTTTTTGTTCCTTTGATGCTCACTATCACCCTGGTTATTGGTGTACCAGAATTGGTGTATTAATACTAGATAGTCCCATTCTCTCCCATATTCATAGCTCCTTGTACTGCCTCAAATTCAAAACAAGTTCTCAACTTTCCTAAATATTTTCTGCAAGCTTTAATAAATTCCCTTCTATTGTTAAACATTCTCTTGCTAATTCCTCCCTAGCTATCCTGTTTATCAACTCTCAGTTCACTTCTCCATATCTCTGTTTTGCACTGACATCACAATGCACAGCTTCATTATTTCCACCCAGTGAGCATATATTAATATCATAGTCCCTTTTGGGCCCTCATAATTTTAGCACACCTGATCTTGCTCTTCTCTCCCAGTTTTATCACCTAGATCCACATCTCTTGCTGCCACGCCCCATTGAATATTTGTCTCTTCATCTAATAATAAAATCTTGTTTTACAATATCCTAAATACTTCTCTCCAGATACCCTTTCTCAGTCCATGTTCTCATTCCAAACATCCATTCTTATTTCTTCCAGAATTTTTCCCATTTTTGATACTAACTGAACTTTCAGCCAACGCTTCTGCAAATGTGTAATAGGAAGTAGATGGAAAAATAAGCTTTGAGTTTGTAGGGGTGGGTAGAGAAATTCATGTGACGATTGCAGAACCTTTCTTCCCCTCCTTTTTAATACAATTTTTTCAAACATACATGTATGTATTTAAGAATTGAGAGGCCAGGTATATCCCACACAGGATATCTTGAAAGCTTTCTTTACCTACTCACAGATAGTTCAAGAAACCATCCAAAACCATGGAGTATAAAGTTTAGACACAATAATACTTTATTTATTGGAATTCTCATACTGTGAAGAACGGTAATTATAATTAACATTGATTCGACATAAACATTCTTATGCTTCACAAACCTTGTTTTTCTTTAGGACAATGCTTTCAAGGAAGGTGAAACAATCAACCTAAAGGAAAACAAGGTTTGTGAAGCATAAGAGTATTTATGTCAAATCAATGTTAGTTAATTATTAGTGTTAAGTTTGCTGATTAGAAGAAATATTTTATTAATAAAATATTTACTTTAGAAACACATTAAGAATATAAGCCAAATATTAAAACATTTTTAGCATATGCTTAGCTTACTTTTGGGCTTCAATCGAAGAGCTACAGCTGTGGATTCCTTGCGACCTTGCCTCAGTTTTGCTTCTTCTGCTGCTAAAGCAACAGCACGCTCATACATCCGTGTCAGTCTTTCACAAAGAATCTGATGTAAGCGCAAGAAGAGGTACCAATGATTGTTTCCAAACATTAAGGTGTAGCATTCGTCCTAGAATACAAAGAAATAATAAAACTCAAAACTTAAAGAACATGTAATACAGCCTTGCAGCAATATTTGAATATCTTGTCTGCAAGTTCTACCAAGCATGAAGTACAGGTCTCCACTCATATCAACCCTTGCAGGTTTACTTTTGCATGACTTCCACACAGCTTTGTCTGTAACAATGCAGACATGCCCGGCACGAGTCATGCCAATGGAAGGTATGAATAAAAGTGAGATGTGCCCCCTCTAAAGCAAGATGGGTTTTGCAGGTATCATTCATGTGCATTAGGTGTACAGTAGCTGAGTAAAATTGTTGAATGTGTGGAGAAACCCTGTTGCAGCATTTATGATTTCACTTCATGCAGTCATGTTGGAAGAAAGTGCTGTTGATTTTTAATTGTTTCACAGATATTTTCAACTATGTGAACCTTTTAACGAAATTTTAATTGCCACAAAATAAATGGAAATATATTCTAATGGCCAAAATTAAATAATTTTTTTTAGAAAATAATGAACATGAAATGCACAAGAAAACACAAAGAGATAAGAATGTTAACAAGCATATACATGCGAAAGTATGAGATACAAAGTTCTTGCACTTTACAAGTTGTTCAAATAAAATTGTATAATATTGACCAGTGTTCAAAGAAAGTTAACTATTTAGATATACATATAAGTACAGAGAAAATTTATCCATTCAGCTGTTTTGTTGTCTTTTTACTAAACTTGTTTTATAAGACTTCCAAAATTGACACACATATAAAGTCATGTGGTGTTAAAACACTGGATTTGTTTCCTGCTTGAAGTGAAAATTTTTAAGCATGGCTCTACTAAGTGAACGTGAAAGCATATCAATGTTAAAGTTGATTTTTATTTATAGATGCTCTTTAACAGTTACAGTTCTTTGAATCCCCATTGTTTATTGGGCATGAAAGACCACTTAATTTTACTCAGAGCCCTTTTTATCATTATTGAGGTTCTTTTATGTGCCATAAATCTATGACACAGGAACAATGACTTTACTCCCTTCTGAAGGAAGCCATGCTAAGGATTTTTATGCCAGAAAAAATCCATCATCCTCCGCTGGGATTGAACAAAATAGGATGTCATTTAAAAATTTAACTTTTCTGTCACACACACTGTATGCCTGAAACTAAACTGTTTTCGAACTGTAGCTATTGTACAAACACAAAAATTAAAAGCATATGAAGTTATACATAATATTCCATACTTTTTCCATATACTATATAGCATAGAGTGCTAATTTGACTCCTGATGTGGCTGTCCTTGACCTTAATATTCTCATTTTTGCTTCCCTTCCACCTAGAGTTTCTATCTTGGGAAGAAACCATTGAGCACACCAGTGCACATTTCTTTTTTGAATCTAAAAAGCTTCCTTTCATGCTAAGGAAACAACAGAACTGGTACTAAATATGCAATAATTTATTGCAGCAACCAATCTTCCAAGTTTCAAGTCCTTACTGAGTTGACAGTATACTGATAGACCCATCTGATAGAAGTATGTCACAACTGTTTTAATCATTCCAAAACTGTACATGAGCAGAGCTAATAGTTGCATTTGAGGTCGTGTCCAGTTTAAATTGTTGTGGATTATTCAGGCAAATATCAGATGTGTCTTGCACATTCCAAGTTTCAAGATGTGTCTCGTTTTTATTCATACCATCCAATGATTCACTTGGAGTTCTTGTCTACAGTTTTAGATTCCAGAAAATAAGGTTGAAAATGGAGGAAAAACAATTAGGGACTGGCTCTTTAGTTATGCAATATTGTAACACATACGAACATAAGAGGTCATATTACAAGTTACAGAAATTTATTACAGTTAATACTGACAAAAGCCAAAAATATATCAATATACAAGAGCGAATACACATATGAAATCTTAATGTAAAAAAAGAAAACTCGAGGTAGGTATATTAGAAGTATTGAAGATTATAAAAGCTTTTTGTACAACAAAGCCCTAGTGTTTGCTAACGCTCATTACCAATTTTGCATCTAACATTTCATAGAAGCAATAGTTATAGTACATTCCAACAGCTGAATGTTGATGCATGGAAATGACAGCTAAGTATTTCTAATGATTATTTCTTGTAAACATTCTGACATTGATTTCACAAGCACACGTAAAATATTGCTTCAATTATAGGAAGCTTGGCCCTTCAAAAGCAAAGATTCTGGTGATGACTGTAGCTAACCACTTCCATGGGTGCTTGGATGCTTCAATTTAATGCAAACTACAGGCAAATGTGAGGTTAAAGTAATCATTACAAATAAAGAAATACAGAACATAAAACATGGAGTACATGACAGCGTTATTTTAATTTTGAGTATGCATATAATTCCGCCACATATCAGATCACAAGAGTACTCTTCCAGCCATTCAGATTCCCCCTCTACAATTGTGAGCCATGTATCTAAAGCAAATATTGTATTCATCTTCTACATTTACCAAAAATACAAAAACTTTACCTTATTTACAAAAATTGCCCCTATCCTACATAGCCTTAATATTTGAGATCAATTTCTGTACACGGGTGGTACCATTTATGTATGATTCCACAATTTACAATTTTATGCTGCTTTATATGCAGCATAAATGTAAGGGGTCTCATATTTGCTAAATATGACAGCCCAAGCCTTGTATAACTTCAATAATACAATTTTAGCCTCACTGGGATGGAAATGGCAAAAGTTGAAGTTTTGTCTTAAATGCAGATTCTTCCATGTCTTGTCCCCCACCCCTGCTATCAGTTTCCCTCCTTAAATTCATCAATTCTCTGTAACTATATTTTAAGGTTTAAATACTGGCCTTGCAGAGCACTGGATCCAAGAAGGAAACAGATCGAGACTGGGTGACATAACCACCATGTTAAATCTTCCCAGCTATTGGGACCGCTCCATTAAAGAAGCCATAACTATTAAATACGAAGAAAACAATAACAGGGTCTGCAGCTTGCAGGTGAATGGCATTTGGGGTTTGGTGCTCAGTAAACGAGCAGAAAGATGAGCGAGACTGCCAAAATCAAGCCCTGGTTTCAGTACAGGCTCACATCTGGCAGTGGGCCAATCAGAGAGATCCGTCTCTGCAACGGATGCCATTGGTCCCCCACAATCAACGCCTCCGATGCCGGTCCAGGGCCAATCACAGAGCAGCACCCAGCCAGTCCCCCCCCCATCTAGACAGACTATAAATATGGGTGAAACAGGAGTTTCTACATCATTCCCTGAAGATGAGAGTGATGTTAGCTCTTGAAAGCTTGGAAATTATTCCAGAATTCACCTGGCTGATAGCCCAAGAAAAGTCATTTTCACATTTTTAGATGTTCCACTTAAACTGATGTTTCTTCCCCTTTGTATTTTTCATACTGATTGGAATGGAAAAAGGAATAACGAAGCTTATGATTAAACCTTTCATATTACAAATTAAAACATGTTACACCAATTTGTGTTGTAAGATAAGTTTCTTCCTGAGCAGGGTTGAAGCTAGTTGATGTTGGCAATCTACACTTAATGCAGGTCACTCAATAATACATGAAATCTACCCACCTGGACACTGACCTGCTATTACTCTGGCACAGTTAGAGGGTATGAATGACATTGACAAATTCCCCTTTGCTAACAGCATGCTTATATACTGAGCAGACAAGCACGCAACCAGTCTGCCCAGTACTTGAATTGGTGACCATATTGGAAATTCAATTTCGCACAGCAGTACCTACAATTTATATATAATGCCAGGCAACATTCCTTTATTATATGTTGTTTGCCCCTCCACCTCTTTTTAGAATAAAAATACAGGTAAGAGTCAGTTTTTGAGTTTCAAAAGAACTACTGATGGTGCTTTCACAAGAACCAAGAGTCACTGAATCCAAGGGAATTAGGATACACATTTAATGTAATTTCTTTCGGTTCATTTTCCCAGCTTGCAACTCAAGTATGCTACAGCAGGAGCTTTATGTCTTACCTACCACCAGTAATTTCTAATCTAATAATTGTAATGTGGATCTAATATGACATACCCAGGAATGAAATCATTATATTCAAGTCTTCGGGACTTCTTCCCGTTAGTTTTTACACTTCCTCATAATACTCATTTTAACTTTGTCAATCTCTTTATGGTTTCTGTCTTCAATGAACCAGTCTTTACAGGATTTTTTTTTGGTAATATTTAGCATTTGAACCCCAATCTCATGTAGACGTTTTTGAAATCTTATTTCACTTTTGCTACTGAAATTTATGCTAGGAAGTAACTTTCAAAATAATGTAAAAATTCTATTTAAAATTATCAGATTAGCCTTAATACTACAATGTTATATTAATACAAAACTTACTGGATGTGTTGAAATGGCATGTAGTGGCATCTTCACATCTGCATCACTCTTAATTTCACTGTCCATACTTCCAATACTGCAATCCACTTCCTTCTTAACTGGATTATCTCCCTTTTTAGCTTTTCCAGGATTATTTCCTGTAGCAGCTGAATTGTTTGTGTTGCCTGATGCACTTCCATTTGGATTACCATTTGCAGTGGTACAACTATCCAAGTCTACATCATCCTTTTCATCTGGAAAGTTGGAAAATAATTTCTATTTAAAGAAAAAAGCTACTTTTCTTTGGAAACTGAGACGGTGCCGTTCTAAACTCGTGTAACCAAACCTGACCTGACACAAAGTTTTCTCTATATAATGGTACAATAGATCTCTTTTCACCATAGTCTTTTTCTACTTCTAACCCAAAAGTGTTTGTATATTGCTTGAGCAGAACTTACATACACAGCTTGAAACTTTATAGGATAGAAAAGTGCAATTTCAACATCAGTTAACATGTGGATCACACTAGAAAATGTGCTGCTTGTTGTTTCCTCTCACTGAACAGCAACCCATTAAGTGGGTGTATAGTTTCTGATAGGGATATCAAGAATATGCATACATTGCTAATCTAAGATGCAGATTGAATTTAGGACAAACATCCATCACATAGCACTAAAATGTTTTTAAAGAAGTGAGCAAGTTACCGTCTATGTAGACGAAGGCTAATAATACATCTTTATTAATTTCCAACTATCTATATATATATATATATATAATAAAATTCAGCCACATGCATTAAATAGTGAGATTTTTCCAATTCTAAATTTTAAAAGCAAGTCAAATAACAATGCTATTCCTTTATTCACATTTCTCTGTCACTTATAAGTCAAGATTTTTTTTTTTTTTTGGTGGTGGTATAAGGATGTAAGGAATTTCTTCACACAAACACCCAATTATTCTGTACTTTCTCTAAACAACTAATTTCATTACATATAAGTTTCAGATATTTTGCACAACAAATAAAATTTACATGTTCACTTTTCTGTGAATAGCTAATAAATTTGTCAACTACCTAATAAAACTGAGAAATCTGAGAAATGCAAAAATTTACTAAAGAAAAGCTATAAATTTTGTTAAAATATGTTTTAAATCAAAGCACTTATGACATCAACTATATTAGTTCATTTTATTTTCTTACATGTTTTTATAAATATACTTTAAACATATAGCAGTATTCTTTTGCTCTATCAGCTCATGGCTATGATGTAACAGCTTTCATTTTTTATAGAGGACTGTTTTCTCAGGTACCTACATACAACAAAACATTTATCATACAATATTACAAACTAAAATAATTTACCATGATTAACAGGTGGGTAGTAAGATAAGCTCTTGTATGGTAGACTTATTTCTATGTATCTATAATAAGTAAAGGAAATTTCAAATATTGCACATTAAAGTTTGCTTATTTGTTTCTGATAGTATTAGTATTACTAAAAGCGTCCACGAGTGTGCTTCTATTTCATAAGAATGGATAGCAACAGACAGAACAGAAAGAATATGTCAGCTTTGTTCACCACTAAATAACTACGCAATCAAGGACAGAGAGAAAAAGCCATGGTGATCAACACTAAAGCATCAAGTTCTCTCCTCCTGAGAATTTTAGCACTAAGCAGCTACTATAAAGCAACTCTAGGAATGGCCTATAAATCAGATATGTGAAGCAAAGCCCCAAGGCTAAATTAAGCCTGATTTCTACAGCTTTTATTTGGTATGACTAAACTACAGGAAAAAATTTTGGATCTAAAGAGAGACACACAATGAACATGCTAAAAAGGATAAGTTCCCACCAAATCTTACATATGCCACACTGGTCCAAACATAATAAATGCTTTACTTTAAAATGTGCTTTTAAATACTGCAGCCATCTTATATGCACAACCTAAATAGTTACTCATTTCATTAAAATCTGTACTGACTTGACTGGGTGTCAACATGTCTAAGCTCAGCTGAAGGTCAGAAATAAACCAGAATTTCTCAAGCTTTGATTACCTCTGATGTGATCTATTATTTTATTAATGAATTCAGTTTTAGTCATGGCAGAGAGTACAGAGAGGAGAGAATTTTTGCTGCATCAGTTAATTAATGGCAAGAGAAATTTTAATATACAAACAAATCATGTGAGATGCAAAATGTAGTGATAACCTACAGGCAGAAATGAAGTTTGTTTTTCAGGTGTAATGTACAAGATTGGCAGAAATAGGAAAAGTTTAAAAACATTGGAGTGTCGAGGAAAGCATTCAGAGGGCCAAATACAAGGAAATTTCTTGAAATTAATGTGCTTGTCACTAATTTGTGCAGGAGAAAAGAAATTAGGAATTTTCAAATTACGTTTACTGCTTTTTTTATTTATTTTTTGTGAAAATCTTACAAAAGTCAGGTTTGTCTTATATTTGAGGTTATAATCTGGACCAATAATGTTGTTTCATTGGAGCAGAATTTTATGGTGACATTTCCTTACAGGCAACTTTCAGTACTACACTCATCAAATAAAATTATAGAGCTGAATTCAGAAGATAAAAAAACCAAACAACCCAACAACTGTAGATACAACCTAAGATAATTGCAAAAAACTATTAATGTGACATTACCAAAAATACTTAAAATGTATGCTTTCAACTATGCAAAACTGAATGTTTAAGTGCAATAATACGTACTGCAAAAGCTAAATGGTAATGTTCAATTTGCCACTGCCTTCTCTCTCATGCTCTTAAGGAGGTTAAGAAACAACCACATTGTAAAAATTGTTTATGGGTTCATCACTGCGTGGAAGTACTAGAGATATGATGCTTTAAACCACAGAGATAAGAAGTTTGACTGCTTTCCTTCGTCCTCAACTAGTAGAAAACAACTGAAATATGGAGATTCTTATGAAGTTGAAATGAGAAATTATGCTCAATTCTGCAATACATCCTGTTTCCAAGCCAGTACTATTATTGCCTTTTGAGAATGGTATTAACTTATGCTTATGCTATTTTATCTCCTAAACTAACTCTCTCATGCAGTTAACAGTAAAATACTTATGAAAAGAAATTAAAGAATACTTTTTTCAAAATGTTTTCGAGAATGTAAGCAAGTGAGCATAATGTACAAAACAATTGAATCTCATATTGTACAGCATGGAAGGTGGCCTACGTACTCAATAATTGCAATAAACACAGCAAAATATTTTACTGCAGTTTTTGGTTTTAAAGTAGTTTTTGAGAAAAAGAGCCACAATTGCTTAATATTAAGCATTTTAAATGAACATTTTTATGTAGGATAAATATTTTTTCAAATAGTTTTAGAGAAGACTGAAAGAATACTTTATGCGTGTTAAAACTATTCTAATTAAAACAATTCACACTCTTTACTATTATTATAAGCTTTCATAATTTGTCTCAGTTGAATTAACATTGTTAGTCATGATAACACCAAGATTGAAAGAAAGCTGTTCATTGCACGTATGGTTTGTTCTGTCTAAACATCATCCTCTGTCTGAGGGTTACATTAGGCCTCTGGTTCCCAGGCTCGTGAGCTCAAACCTGGCAGAGGGCAATGGACTTTTTCGGGTATATAAGTCCTTAGCATGACTTCCTTCATAAGGGAGGTGAAGTCATTGGTCCCATACCATAGACAAGACACACAAAATCCCTCAAGTCTGATAAAGAGGCCTCTGAGCAAAATTAAACAGCCTTTCACACCCATATAGAATGGGACGCTGAGAACCAAGTAGTTGAAGAGTGTCCATAAATAGCACTCTTTTTAATTTCATTATTTCTCTAAACATTAAAAAGATCTTCATTTATTTTGTTATCTAATATTAACTATTCAACTCGCAAAGAAAAGATGCTTAATCTTGTAACTTCTGGATTTTACAAGTTTTTATACCTTTATGAACAAGTGTTCCTTTAAATAATTAAGAGTAATAATGTAAATACTCCCTCAATTCTATATTTAGGTTATGAGAATCAGGTGTAGGTTTTTGGTTTATTTACATACTGGAATTTTTTGCTGCAATAGCAGCAGCTGAAGAATTAAAAAGTTAACCTGTTGAATGTAACATGAACCTGTTGAATTTGCTGTGCTGCAATGTAATGCAGAATAAAATAGTAAATCTCAAGAACAAGAAAACATGCTTTTTAATAGTTAAAAAGGGTGATCATAGGTCACCTTCCACCCTGTATACCCAAGATGTTTTCTAAAAAGTCCAATTGATTTACTTACTTCTGATGCTGTATTCAAATTTGGATAAGGGAAATTTCACCTCATCTATCTCAATAGATAATTTATTTAATAATAGTTTCTCCTATGTTACAAAAATGACTTTTGAAAACAACTCATTTACCTTTAAGAAAAGGCAATTAAGGTGCAATTTTATTAATTATTTTTGTTATTTTATTAAATACCTACTCTTAATTTTTAAATGTATAAGCTAATTTACAATAACATTTATCATCTAATTAATATTCCCAATGTTAGAGGCTCACTTTTGAACAAACCAATGACTAGGACCAAAGTGCCTGATCTTTTAAATGTCATACCCGCCTCATTAAAAATAATATTTTAAAAAACGGCAGATTTTTCTCTTTATTATTACAAGTTTTATACCCCAACTGATACTAACACTAATGCTCTGTTTCATCAACTGTCATAAAGACATTTAGGGATCTTCAAAACGGCAACAAATGAAAAACCTAAATCTAGTAATAGTGGAATAACACAAATTTTTATATACAAGAAATATTTTGTGATACAGCTTCACTTTATCTTCTCAAATAAATTCCAATGAAGGACATGTTTTGCATCCCATCAGATGCACTCTTTGAGCTTCAAACCATCAGAAGCGAAGATAACCTGTCCATTGGAATTTATAAGTGAAGTTATTCATAAAATATTTATTTTAATTCGTAAAACCAGTAACAGTTCATTAAGAGATTTGTATTGCTTTAATAGATTGGAATTACAGGTAATGCTCAAATATTAGGGGAAGGTGAATTAGGACATATACTCTGCAAAAAGAATCTACCATATTACTGATACAACGCTGTTACTAACCTAATGTCACTCTGCATGGTTAATGGTACTGTAAAATAGTTTCAAAATCATGATGGGAAAATGAAGATAATATTCAAAACATTATTGCTTCCTTAAGCCAATGCTATTTAAGTATCTGGGAGGTGAATAAGACCATTGAAATTATTCAGGAATTTTTCAAATTTTCCCAACATTATAGGCATTACTGATTGCACATACAAATCCATTTTCACCTAGTGTTCATAGTGCATAACACTATACTCTTCCCTAAACAACCAGCCAGTGTGTAATCTACATTAGTAATTAGCAATATTGTAGCATGGTGCACCAGGTTATGTTTTTGATAAGTTCAATTTTAAAATAGTCAACTGAAAATGTTGTTCGAAGCACAAAGGCAATAACTATTCATATTTTGCTAGGTAACAGTGAATGTGCAATTTTTTGTTTAATGACAACTTTTTTGATCTGTAGCCAAGTATATGAAGTAGTATGGGTGGGAATTAACAAAGCCTTTGTGCTATGCTATAATTTGTTTTCAAAAAAAAAACAACTGCTTCCAATGAAAAGAGAGGCTGCAAATATTTCTATTGTCAACCTACTTAAGTTAGGAATTGTTAAATATGACCCACAATCAGTTTGATGTGAGTGTTTAAAATATGGCAACTACAAAAAAATGTTAATGTCTCTGAAGCAACTTTTGTCGACAATGAGTGAAACTGACTATAATAATTATAATGAGCATCCTACATAAACTTTTTGATGATGGAAGGTAAATTTGAGTCGAGACATGCTGAGACATGGCACCTAAAGCTTAAGAAATTCCTCACCCAACAAGGCCAAGGAAGTCCATCTGGATCACCAGCAGGCACATGCATCCTGATGGATCTACCACCACTGCTAGGCAACTTGTCCAACCGGGGATGTGAACCCGGTCCACTGGGTAGGAAATATTCTCCCACCTGAGACACAGCAGTGGGCTATTCTTTAAGTTCTTACAGGCTGCTATGCATGCACACTTTATTACTCAATGAGAAAAGTGCCATTATTTTTTCCATTGCTTTTTAACTGATGAATCCCTACCTTCTTCCTCACGTTCATCTTCACTTAACTCTTGGCGTGGATGGAAGAACAGATCAGGAATGAACTGTCTAAGTAATTGCTTGATACGCTGCTTATCTTCTTTATGGATGCCCGTCTGCCGCTTGACATGATGAATTAACAGATTTGCAGCATCATCAAGTACAGATTTGTCTTTGTAGGGGAGCACCAGATGAGGTCCAGATGCTACCTCACCAGATCCCTCTTCAGCTTGCTCATGTCTCTGGAAAATACATGTATTATAACAACTGGAACACTTTTTTCTGCAGCTGCATTTTCCCCCTATTTTCTAAGAGCTTTATGGATCATTTAATGCCTGTAGAAATGCTAACAGATTTTAAATATGATCATTTGCTATTATAAAGGAGTGCAAAGAACAAGGGCGTGAACCCAGTTAATTTTTGTCGTAACATTACAACACATGATGTGAGGTTAGAAAGTTTTTCTAAGTCCAATGTGAGTGTCATATTTTTTCCAAGTACAGTTTGATATTTTTGTGGTCTAATATGTATTTAGAATTACTTTTTAGTGTAATCTGATGCTGGATAACATTTTATTAACATAAAATAAGGTTGATAATTATTTATTCACGAACTGTGCATACCATAATGAATGCAGTGCAGACAAATCCTTGTTTTTGCATAACTTAAAACAATGCAGTCAACAATACTTTTTCCCTAAATTATGCTGACCAGCTATGTACTCTAAAGACTGATTTATCTTAAACCACTCCTAGCATATACTAATATATTGCATAAGTTCTTAGAGAGGGTCTGCTAAAGGGTTGCAGTCAGCATGCCACAAATATTCAAATGATTTTTGCATTGCAGCCCACATACTCTAAATTATCATCTTTATCATACATTCAACATGAGTGATGTGGCTATCAGTGTCAATTTACCTTCTTATTATTGAAGATTATGCACACTTTACGACAAAAACTGAACCAGACAGATAGTCTGCAATCTCAACTGATCTATGGAGCACTCAGCACATGTCTACTTGTATGCAATAGGATTTGTCCAAAAATTAACTTTTTCCTCAATCAAACTATGTTTGTGTACAAGCACAATGGTCAGGACTCCTCAAAAATGACTGGTTACATATATTACCTACTTCATTATCCTTGTGCACTTTTGTTCCCCCCCCCTTTTTCAGAAGTTAGCTGGGATTGTTACAATTTGGGCATGTTGGCTGCAATACAAGATACAATAGGGTTAGTCCACATATGTTGACTAAGTCTGCTTGCACATGCACATTGGTGAATCTTTGGATTTAGAAAATGTTGCATCACGTGTTCCAAGATTTCTCCCAGTTTTATGTTTAAGTGCGAATAGCATCCAAAATTTTTTCTTTAATGCCAATGAAAATCTTTTAAATTTGCACTTAATGTTCATGAACAATGTTACAGGAAATTATAGAAAAAACATTTATGTTAAATCACTTTGGAACTTGGAAATGTGGAAAAAATATGTATATTCAAGATATATAGTTCAAAGAAAGGGTTTGAGTGAGAGTTAGTCTTAAGGTTGCCAAAGTAACATAACTTGGTGCTGCATGCAGGGATAAAATCTACAAAACTCATGGATTTAAATGCAAAGATGCAGGTTTGAAAAATTAAGAAGCCATGATTAAGATTGTAGCAATTCAAAAATGTTCTAGCAGCACCAGATGATACCAAAAAAGGTTTCTGCTTCAAGTACGAAGAAGTGAGTTTGGTAAAAAGTCATGCATGTATATACACATATATGTATAATAATAAAATTAGTTTTAGAAGTGATAGATAATATAATTAAATATTTTTTTTATTAAGGAATACAATTTTATCAACTGAGAAGAATGTGGTTTCCAGGTTTGTAGGCTATGGACCAGTAGCTGAAATATCACTTGGATGTTTTGCCAGTCACTCCGCCAGACATCTTTGGAGGATAATGACTCATGCTTACTATAGTAGAGCATTATTTAATCCAGATCTTTGGTTTAAACAGATCAAACTTTTTAATTTTGTGCTTGTAACAATTGTAGCTTTAATAGGATCAATCACAGTTAATAGGCTGAACTAAGCGCTTCAAGAGGTAGATAAATACTGTAATGAATACAACCTGTGAATCACATAAAACCCCAAATAGTGATATTTAAGAAGGGAGCAAAATTGAATAAATTTCAAAAATGGAAGGGGAGTAAGGAATATAAAGTAGTAAGAGAATGACTTTACTTAGGAGTTAAAATAGATGGGGGGGGGGGGGGTTGCAAAAAAAGAAAAAGGAGTCGTGGCAGTTATTAGAAGTTGTAAGTACAGCAAACTGAACATTGGAGTTAAGTGGATGGAAAAAATGTATAATATGGTGGTAGAACCAAAAAAGCTACATGGAACAGAAATATGGGGACTGAATGGGGATGAGGAACCCATTGCTATGGTCCATAAGATATTTTGTAATTAAGTATTGGGCTTACCAAGTTCAGTGGCAAAAGTAGTGCAGATGGAAATGCAAAGAGTGCCAAAGAAGTGTGGTTATAGAAACAGCACTGAAATATTGGTTTAGGATCCTGAATCTAGATAAGAACTATTTGTTATGGCAGTGTGTGGAATATCAGGAAAATAGTCTTAGAAACTCCAGAAGTAGCATCTGAATGAACCTGGAGGTGAATGGGATGGGGGAATACTGGAGGAGGGGAAAAAATAATAAGAGATAAAAAAGGAATTGAAATTCAAAAACTTTTTGGAGGGATGATCTTTGGTATACTATATAATCAATGAAAGAAACGGCAATGGACCCATATATTGATAAGGTAAATAGTACACAAAGGGAGGGAATAGCATGGTTAAGAATGGGCTTTTGGAGATGATAAAAGCTATCCCACAGAATCAATGTCCCATTTGTGGAGGGAAGGAAGATCTGGATCATATAGTATATCGAGGAACAGACACATGGAGGAAAGAATTCCTGGAACAGAAGTGGCACAGGATTGACAGAACAGCATTAAAGAGAATTTTTAAGAAAGATGGCAGAAGTTTAGGTCAGTCTTTAAGCAAAGTTAAGAAAAAATGGAACTGGTCTGTGCAAAGAATGAAAGTTAGCATAAGTTTCTGTTGGTTATTAAGGGTTTGATAGTTTTAATGAACTAAAATGTATGTAGATGTAATTATGTGAGTGAATATGACAAGCTAGGAGCTTGGGCTGAACACCTGTATACTCAAATTAGCTTAACACAAATATGTGTATATAAAAAAAATTGTAGCTTGGCTAAAGAGGGTCCCAAAATTAATTCCTATTGAATTATTTGTTTGATTGGAAGAAAATCCAGAAGATCCAAGACTTTTTGCTTCAAAATGTTAAAACAACTTATAAAGGCATGCTCTAGTAAAGGGCTTTTTAACAAATGCAATTTGCATTTATTATATCTCTTAAATGGATACCTGTAGCTATTATTAAGGTGCTATAATTACCTCATCATACAGTGTTTCTATTTCATTGAACAAACTCTTGGAACGTAGAGCCTTCACATCATTCTGTTTGAAATTGATTCCCTGATGATCAAGAGACTTCAGGTAGTACTTCTCATTTTGTTCCCGCCATATCTTGTTGAATCCCTGACAAAAATACACACATACTATGAACACACCAGCCTTAATTACCCTGCTAATTAAATACAAAAAAGATTTACATTTTATATGTTCAATCAACATCTTTTTTGCAAAAAAATCTAATGCACAACATAAATATCTTTAATAATATTTTATTCACTTTCTATTGCAAGATATATTAAACTAAAATTTATAATAAAGCTTATAATAAAATATTTTCTGAGAGGGACAGTTTTTATTCTGCTAGCTGTGATATATTATGAATCGTTTATTTAGAAATTATTTTTTCAAATCAAATTTGTCACCAACTTCACTTGAACACTAGGGCATATTTCAAGAGTCTTGTTCTCATCCTCAGCTGAATGTAGAATGTGTTGGAAGCATCCATAGGAATGGACAGCAACAGGTGTCAAAAGAATTCATCTCTTGAACTGAAGTTTTAAGCTTAATGAATCTGTGTTTAATGATGTAGATTTTCTCCCAAGTCCCTAGTTCTAGTGGACAGCTGCCACAGTTTACTGGAGTTGTGTTTACAGTTTTACTTGAGTTATATTTACAGTTATTTTATGGTGAAAGTGTTCAGTGGTGGAGGTTTTGCAGTTCCTTTTTCTTTTGCCTAATTATATTCTATTGCATTCTTTGCTATTATTTTGTATATTCCAAATGGGAACTTTGTGGTATCAATTTTTTTTTTTGGTCAACATTCTTTAACCTGATTGGTCATATTGAATGGAATTGGTAAAATAATACTCAAATGATTTCAGATTCCAAGGAGCTTAAAGTTTTAATTCATTTTCCCAGGATAAGGGAAAACCTAGTGGGGGGGGGGGGGGACCTTATCTGGATAACTTACCCTAAGCAAGATTCAAACTTGCAACCTCTTGAATGTGAAGCAGACATGCTATCCTCACACTATCAAGGCAGCATCTATTCTATTGATGGCACTTTTAATTGATTCTTTAGATTGCTTGTTCTGAAAGGCTACAGAATTTTCCATTTTTTCCTGTTTCCAGGGTAATTAAGTTATTTATTGTCTTTTGTCCTTATTGAACTTGTCAATTATCTTTAGATTGAAGCCATTAAAGAGATATATTAATATTCTGCATTGTTTTCTTGTACGTCCGCTCATAAGTTGATCAGGTGGAGAATCAACTCAAATCAAGATTGCATGCTTATGAAGTTTATGGTTGTAGCTATTGTTGTTTCTTTCTTTCCTTTAATGTAGTTATCCATGTGACTTGTTTACTAAAGATGCCAAAACTATTGAATATTGTTGGTTGTTTGGTGTTTATATCCAAAGATAGGAGGCAACCATTCTTTACCACTTCTAGGGTGATGTTTATGTTACAGTTCTGAATGTTTAGCAAAGTTAAGGAATCTTGGGCTAGTTTTTTGGGTACTGTTGCAAAATATTGTTACATAAGGTAGCCAGTTTTGAAGATGGTTGGGGAAAAATTTTGCAATGTAAGTTTCAAAGTCTCCCATAAAGGTCTGCTAAAAAAGGAGAAAATGGTTTGCCATGGCCAAACCAGATATTTGTTAGTATCTTTCCACTGAAGCCAAAAATGATATGTAAATCTGTTAGTCTCGTATGTTCTATTTTTTCTGGGGGATTTGGATTGATTGTAGCCGGTTTTTGAGAAGCTGGAGAAATTGGTACATGGTCTTGAAACATGACTTGTTTGTTAAAGTGAAAACGATGTTATGACAATATAAATAAAACATATGCACACACATACATATAAAACAAATTTCTAGTTTATTATAAGCTTCACTATTAGCAACTTCAATCTGAAATGAACAAATTGTTTATTTTATTTATAAAAAGAAGCTAGTAACAGTGAAGTAACACAAATATTAATATAATAATTGTTACAATTATTCATTCTTATATTAATAAATGGTTTATTGCTGATCTTTATAATAAATACACATCAATGTTTACAATTCCCTTATTTTAATTTTCCTTTACAGAATTCTCCATCCCTTTACGGTTATGTCTAGAGCTATATTGCTTCTATTGGACTACCTCAATACCTTTTTATGGTGCTTGTAGTTTCATAGCCTTACCAAATTAATTGTTTTGGCTTTTTTCTTAATTTTTGCTAACTTTACTTAAAATATCTGCACATTCTCAAATTCTGCCCTAATGATAGTATCACTCAAGAATGAAGCAAAGTCACTAGATATGACTAATGTGAAGTCAAATTAAACACTACTAATAGCTTCACTTACCCGTTGGTTTAACAGAACATGTTTTACAAGCATTTGTTTGCATCAACAAGCACTGAGAACATGAGAACACATTCATGAAACATGTTCTGTTAAAACTCTACTCTACTTTAAATTATTTGCATTAATTTATTCTCCAAGTAAGCACATTTATCAATTATTGTCTTTTCTCTTCATAGTGTTCTTTCCTTCACTCTTATCACAAAGTGCACTGCTGTTCTGCTTCCCTAATAAAGACAGTCTTCTATGCTCAAGCCTAATCTGCAAAATTAAGTTTTCTTCCTTCCGCTCCCAATTTCCAATTTACAAAAAGCTATGCTTTCAAACTGGTTTCCAAACTAAATAATTGACATAGTGTACAATACTATATTCTATCTCAGACAAGAACACTGCCATAAGCAACATGGAGATATCTCAACCCAACACATGTTGGATGCTGCAGGTATGCATATAAGTTTTACAATATTTGTTGTAGCAGCACTAACTTCTGGACAATAAATTTTGAGTAAGACACTGCCACCAATTTATCAAATCGTGGTGTTACAAAATTAATATTATCATGTAAAAGCTTAACAGTTATGCTTTACAGTCTCTTTCTTAAGCATTGTGAAACAATGAACAAGTATTCACATCTCAATATTTTTTGAAGTATGCCTTAGCTGCATTTTATTTTGGCAGATTGACAGGCTTGCTCCTTGGTGATACCTAACTGCTTTTAAGTTGCATACAAGTGTTCTAGACTTGCAAGGTATGTGTGATACGGTCTTAAACATCAGAAGCTCTCTGCATTATTAACCACCTTGAGAAAAACTTTGTTCTGAGAATGACCATATGATAAAGGATATAAAATTATTTCTTTAATAATAGAAAGTTAGGTTGCACATTATTTAATTATACATTAATAGCGGATAACCATCTTCTGTTTAACCTATATGTCTATGCTTTTATATATATATATGTAAACATTTCTTTCAGAATTCACAACCTTAGAATTTACATGTGGTATATGTGCAAGATACAGAGAAAATTTGTATATTTTTCTCTAACCAAAAGTAATTCCTGCTGAGCAGTGATTGTACTTCGTAAACAATCAAGAGAAAAAAAACATGAACTTAGGCAGTCAGCGGCATAACAAGTGTTCCATCTTACCCTCTCTTTTTTCCTATTCATTTATAATGGGATTATTCCTGTTTGAAACAGATTATAAATAGTCACTGTTCATTACACGGACCACAACTTTCTGAATGAATCAAGTTTTATACAAACCTTTTGTGCTTCTCTCCATTCTTCTTCCTTAGCTTTCAGTCTTCGTAACACAACAGGAACTGCAACCACTGGGTTTTTCTTCAATCCATCTATTATATCCTGAGCCTTGTCTCCATATATCCTATTGAAGTATAAAATCTTATCTTAAAGTCTCATCAATGTAATCTGTTTAAGACAAGGCAGCATAACATCATTTTTGTCTCTTTACAAGGTACCCATGAGTATATGCACAAAATAAACATGGGGCATAAGAGTAAGACCTTTTTCTCCGATACCTTTAGCACTGAGACGCTATGATAAAGCAACCCTGTGACTCTAGGATCGACTCTTTATTTCTATAAAACCACACTACCACATATCTTTAACTCATACAAAAAATTATCAATTATTTTCAAAACTGTACATATGATAATTCCAAATGCTATCTCTAAATTATAAAAAACTAAGGTATCCAAGTAGGTGTCATAGATCAGTTTGTGAGGGGTGTATTGAGCTAAAAAGCAAACTGGTTACAATCAATTTGCTTCTTAATTTAAAACAGGTAAGACTATTTTTCCTATACTGTGCATGCACTTGAGCACAATAAATGGTGAAGCAAAGACCAGGAGAAAAAGAGAAAGCTTGTCCACCTGTCTTTCCACAATGTTGTCAACCAAAAAAAGGTTACTTCTTTGAGGCACCCAGCCATTATAGTGAATAGGTTATCAAAATTACTGTGAACTGGCTAAATTATTAAGTGAAACATGGTGCATGTGCAAGATCTCTGGGATCTGCAAACACAATGAAAGCTTAGCATTGAAGCCACCAGATATCCAGGTGTACAGTGCACTTTATGTCTCAATGTTGTTGCTCTGCTTCACTTCCAAAATTGCAAGAAACTACCAAATGAAGATTAGGAAACCAAGTACCATGAAAAGGTGTATAATATCTGCACCTCAATACCTTTTAAAGGTTAGTTCACAACAACCAGTAACAGTAATCATAATTAGAATGACAAACCTTAAATAGATGTATTTCATTAGGATTGTTCACAATTGATGGTAAGCCTTTCTGCATCCCAGGAACAGGAACCAGGTCTTTGCCAAGTTTGCAGTTTCTCATTCTCATTACCAGGCACTGCATTATAGATTCATATTAGACTCTTCAATGTAGAGATTATTCAAAGTGATCATGAATGAAACAGCTGCTAGAGCTCAAGTTAGTCGCCATTCTTTTCAATTATAATGCTGGTTAATCCACATTATGTTGGCTGAATTGGAGACAGGTAAAAATTGCATTGGTAAGCTAAAAACAAGTGAAGTTGCAATGCACAAAATTGACCAGGAAAAGCATTCCTGATCTCGGTCCTGGATTGTAAACCAAAATCTTGTGTTCCAGATGGCTTCCCATTCTTGGTTTCATTCTAGTTACCATTCTCAGGTTATTGTGAACCAGCTTTGATAGTTCTCCCAATTTTTGGATTTATTAACCTCATTCAACATAAGTTGAAAAAGTGAATTAACTCGCACCCACAAATATTATGTTTTAACTCAAAATGCCTGATTGATTGCTTGTATAATACACAAATTACTCAAGTTTTGTACTTGGCAACATACAGTAAAGCTGATTAATTATATCTTAGGCACTGGACATAATGCAATGAAAGGCATCGTTTAGAAATGGGACATAAAATGGATTTATTCCCAAGGATACTGAAATTTCATGAATGGATTTTTCCACTCTTAAAAATTATGAGATTATCAATTATATACATTTTTGCAGTATTTACACATTATATTGAACAAATTTTATGATTTAATGATATTTAACAAATTTTATGTGTGAATACAAGCATATGTCAATGCTAGTAATGAGAATCAAATGATCGGGTAACCATTGCAAAGGTATCTATTTTGTAAAGTTCTACAGATACGAACTAAGAGATCACCTATGACCTTGAAAGTTTAAAAATTCCAATATATTTTCAGCATTTCCAGATATAGATTTTTGACAAATTCCAGTATTTTACCAGGTCATATTCCTGATATATTCAAATGTGTGTCATGGCTAGCTTAACATCTTTACTGATTTAATTATTTACGTAAACATAATATGAAGCAGTGTTTATAAATTGATGTTGAATGGGTGATGTTTCAAATCTCGAACTATGAATTTGATTTATCCCCATTACTTTTTATGTAATTACTGTGACCAACTCCTTTACAATGTTACAGCCAGCAAGTGAATGACGAAGGCTTTAAGAGAGCTAATCCTTAGTGTCAGTCAAGCATTAGGAGCTTTGACTGGCTAATCTTCAAGCAAGCTTGCCAACTACATTCTGTAAATTCTATAACACTGTATTATAATATATTTCTCCAGCAACAGTGAACTATAGCATGTCAGGCAGTTATGAGATTATTGCAAGCAAGTGATTTGCAAGTCAGAGCTCAAAGGGATGCTTATAAATCAAGTTTGTTGTGAATTAACAGGAGTTTGTCACATTATTGTGATGTTTTTGCTTGATTCTCAGCTTTGCCTAATTTTATAGAGCTCCCATTCCAGCCATAACAATGCAACAAAATTCACTGACATCCACAAAAATAGAAATGAAATATCATTATATTTCTGATCCTAGTCTCCTATGTCCCATTCCCATGACAATTATCCATATTTTGCCTGTAACTGTTTTAAAATATTTTTAAAGTTAAAAGATTATCCATGTGGTCGAGTCAATTTCACATAGCAGCTTTAGATAGTGTTGAACACATTCTCTTTGGTCCTGTAATTATTTAATAACATATAGGCTTCTCCGTTTTCACAATGAGAATTGCCCTCACTTTTGCCATTCACAATGCCATTTCTTTTGCCTCGTTGCACACTTTTCTACATCTTGAAATTTCAAACATTCTTTTCCACTGGCAGCACCTGTAATTTTGGCCTAATTTAGCATGAACTTGCATGTAATTTTGGCCTAATTGAGCATGAACTTGCAAATTGCAATTATTGCTCTCATTCTTCAGCTTTAAAATGATCATTTGAGGATAGATTTTGTTTGGGAGAAATTTTTACTGAATGCCAAAAAACAATATTTCAAGGAGCGCTAAATATAGATTTTTATTTACACAAGTTAAAACTTGATAAATTTGAAAGATTAAATCCCAATCCTCAAATTACTACTCTTTATAATATAATGGACAGCTTGTTTGAAGATACTCAACATTCCAATGGAAATCTTAAACTTGCAATTATATTACGAGTATCACTAAGTATATGTGCTTGTGCTGTAAAAACTCAGCAATGGCAATCACATACTTCCTAACCAATCAACAGTGTGTTTCAAAATGCCTGAACTAAATTCACGACTTTGGAGACTAGTACAGCAACATTTAACCAAATGTTTTTTCTAAATGCTTCACAATTTATATTTAGTATCACTGCCTTACTCAAATACCATTCAAATTTGGAACCCTTTTTACAAGGAAAATTTCAAAATAATTGGAAGCAGACACTTGCCTTTTTAATGCTCTTTGATGGATTGTTGGGGAACAACCTCCTAAACAGTCATCCAAACGGAATTTAGCAACCTCTTCTGGTGATAACCTTGAAAGTTTCTTCTGAACACCTTCCAGTACTCTGATGGTGGCTGCATTCGTCTCTATCACAACATCCAGCTATAATAATCAAATTTTACAGCTTCACAAAATGTGATATATTGTTTCCTTACACAAATATATCTTTAATGGTTTATACAGCAATAAAAATAACTAAATACAAAAATAAACAAGTCAGTTAATTAAAAATACTGATTGTCAAATAAGCAATATGAAAAAATTATAGTAGGTATCTTATGATTAATTTACAGTACATTCATTCAAGTTCTTAACTTTCTTTATTTTCATATACATTTATACAATAATTAAAGTTAAAATAAACTAATCTAAAAGGAATTGGTAGAAAGATAATTGCTGATAAAATTCTATTTGAATAGAAAAATAAACTAGAGCAACTAATTTTGAAATTTGTCCTTGAAATAATAATAGGTACTATTATTGAAAGATACAGACCTCAAACCTTTCATCTTCACAGCGATAGATGTATTCCTCATACTGTGTCTTGCGAGATGTGACAAAGGTTGAGTCCTCAGACCATGTGGGAAAAGATACCCATGTATCATTTAGAACTTCTTTACAAAGTGTGGTGCGCCCTGAACATTTTGGATGAACATAGCTTTTTGGTAGAGCACAATAGCTAGCTCCCAACCTTTTACATGTTGTATAATCTGCAACATGAAATGTTGCAACAAAAGTAATTATATGCCTCAGGAAATTAGAGCTACTATTTCTTATACTTTACTGTATGTTATAATAAACTTCATTATATCTTTATATTAAGTGGTTTAGCATTTCAGATTTATGGCTCTTTAGTCACAATTTAGTCAATTGTTGTATATGCTCAATTCAGGAGTAATTAACAAGACAAGGGAATAAAGAAGAGAAGTGAAGCCATACATTTCATACCTATTTCCATCGCCAAATCTCCAACAGGCCGATCCTGCCTCACCAAGTTGTTAGATAAAGATTCAATTCCACCCAAAGTGCCAGGACCTTGTGGACCACTTAATGTTCCAGAACCACCTCCACCACTGGTTTCATTGTGTCCCAGGAAATCCTTGAACCAACGAAAGAGTTCTGGGAACTTCCCCAGAAAAGGAGTTACTAGCTGTACCAACTCTGATTTGGATACTATCTCTTGATTGAACAAAACCAGGCACCGAAGGAAATTTTCATAAACTTCTTGATTTTTAAATGCCTTCCTTGCCTGAAAATAACCTGTAATTAGTACCTGCCCGTAACACTGAAACATTCACAAACTTTCTGATACTGAAATTCAACCATACCTTATCAAAGAAGGCATAATCATTCAAACTACCATATTTGCCAGCCTCGGCAAGGGACACATCTCTTAAGGATGCAGTCTTATGTTTCTTGGTTGGAGGCCCATGTGATGGAGATGCCGTAGAAAAGGATGGCGAGCGTTTCACCTGGCCACTTCCCCCATGTCCACTATGGCCAAATTTTGTTAATGTATTGCGTTCTGATGGTGTTCCTGAGAGACTGCTTCCTGGGCCCTCATGCCTATTTCCTGTACTACTACTGCAAGAATTATTGTACCCTGGCTTTAATGCACTGGCAGGTTTCTTTGTAATTGATGAATGGTCATTGCTGGTGCCCTTATTACCCTGTTGAATATATTTGTCAAATATTAATACCTAATAACTGAACACTCAAAAGCAAAACTTTACAATATAATTCTGAATAATTCATTTCTAAATTGGTGACATATTTTATATTACCAATGCAGCTTGATGACTTGTTGCATCTGGAAGAAATTGGCCAAATTCTGCCAGCAAATCCTCTTGGTTTTCAAACAGTTTGGCTACCTGGGAATATACTTCAGCTTCAGTTAAGTATTTTCCAGGGGTACTAAGTCCTTCCTTCAAATTTCTCTGCTCCATTTGGTATTTATGGAGTATTTCCAAGAACCTCTTGTATTTATCTGGCTGCCCTTGAAAGCGACTCTAAAACAAGATGCAAATTGTTAAAAGAGTGAAAACTTCAATATCAAGTATTGCTGTTAATTGCATAATCTTTAAACAAGTGTAAATACATTACAAGTTAAAAATCAAGTTGGAATTCATGAATCAAATAATACTTTTCCTACTTAGTAAACATGTTGCAAAAAGTAAAAATAAAGTTCCCAAAGTAATGAATGCAAATAGCTTAAAATAATGTAAGATTAGTTTGGCCCATCCATATTACCTTGATTTTGTTTACATAGTTGATAGCATGATTGAACTCCACAGGCTGACTTTGCGGAGTGGGATGAATTGCACCAGTTGCACCAGATTCTGCATGGCTTAGTGCTTGAGATACAGCTTGATGTGCTGCCTGCTGCTGTGACATGGCTTGCACTTGGGCTTGTGTAGGAGGCCCATGTGAACCGTGATGGCCATGATGACTGTTGTGATGCAATGCAGAGTTGTTTGGTGCAGCTGAATAACCATGATGCTGAGCACCTGAACCTTGTGTAGGAGGACCTGCAGTAGTTGTAGATGTTGGTGATGCTCCTGGAGGTACAGATGTTACATGGTGATGGGAAGATACAGAATGATGAGTAGATGCCGCTGTGCTACCAATTCCTTGGCTTGTATGATGACTACTAGAACTGCAAACAAAATTAGCTATTAGCTTATCTAATTTTTTGTTACTCTTAAATGGATTCATTTGCACACAAACTGTCTGATTCATAAAGTACTTTGTACACAAATGACAAATTTTATGTCCATAACACAACAGTTTGCAGATACCAAGAATGTTAACAGGAATGTGCTCTATAAACATTTTCTACCCTCCACCCACACGCAGTTGCCAACCAAACAAGACAGAGCTCTGACAGGTGCTGCATTTATATAGCAACAAAACTGCCAACACATGAAATGTATTGACATTGTGAGTGGAATGGCAACACTTTAGTTTCACTATAGTTTTTACTCAGAACATGTTTCAGACATCTGTGACCACCAGCTGCATATCCACATGAATCTTGAAAGAGATCCGTGCATTAATGTCTGAGTAAAGAAACGAGTCAGCTACCAACAAGCTGCAGTGCACATGTACTGTATGTTACTGGTTCCCTCCTCAGCTGAGCTAAGTGTTACATAATTGCCAACAACTGCACACAAAACAATGATTCGTACATCCACAAGTATTTGATCTTTAATCATGTTGTTTTCAAATAGGTAACCAATAACACTGTTACAATATTCATGTATAGTTGAACACATGCATCTGACAAAGCAATACAGCAACTAAGGATAGCTTCAAAACTGCACATGAGGTATGTGAGGGTGCAATATTGCAGCAGCTAATGACTGGTTGGAGGCTTTCCTTGCCATAGTAACAATTTAAAGTACACATTTGCACTAGCTGTCAGAATGGACACACTTCTTTAATATTCATTACTCTGTGTGCATTTTGGTTTTTGAAGATGAGAACCCCCTCCCCTAAACAGTGCATATTTTAAAAGCTTTGTTTCCTGTTTATGTATTCTGCTGGCCAAAAATGGTAAGCCAAATCAGATTTATTTATATGGCCAAGTTTTAAATTTCTTAGCTGTTCCTGTAGTCTTCACAATTAAGCTGGTAAATCCCTGATTTCTTAATGACAGGGAGCATCTTTTAGCAGATGAATTTCAGAGGTAGTATTTATTGTATGGAGCCAATATTATGCTGCATTATACAAGCAATTGCCTGAATTTGTTATGAAAGTTTGGGATCTGAATCTACTACACCTTTTCAGTGAGATATGTCTATTGTGAGTGGTGAATATTAATTGTAAGGGAAGCTAAAGAGTCACCAATTCTTTCATAATTTCAGTAAGTTATTAAGTGCCATACTATCACTTAGTATGAGAAACTCATTTCAATTCTCTTTGGTGATGGAGAATTTTTACTAAAGTTAGCAACACCCTCATTAGAATAAACTATCAATATGAATAGATACGCTCTCCTAGTCCCTACTTATATTATTACTACTACCAATAATAATAATAATAATAATAATAATAGAGTCCATATACCAATTTACATAGGTGTTGACCAAGACAAGATTACAATACACTTTTTTACAAATTACACTATATTGCAGATTTACAATTCTTCAATCAGGTACATAGGTTTCACTGTTAGATATTATTTTAGTTTGTTTTTAAATACACTTCCTTTGTACACTTTTAAATGTTCAGGTAATTTGTTATAATAATTTGACCCTGCAACATATGGATCTTTCATTATTGATTTAGTATTGTATAAGTAATTTTATGAAGATCTTACTTATGTCTTGTTTCATAATGGTGCATTTCCTCATTCCTGATATATTTATCAAGTCTTGAGTAAATAAGCAGTATAATTCTATATAAATATAATGAATAAATGGTAAAATACTTCTTGATTTAAAAATATTCCTACAACTTTGACTTTTTATTTATACATTATTCTTCTGTATCTCTGCTGTAGTATGAACAGCCTCTTCAAATGCAAGTCAGCACTAGATCCCAATACTTCTATACCATATGCTATGTATGGAAAGATAATCCCATAATAAACAGTAATTAACACAGCATTGCCTGCATATTTTCAAGGACTACTTTTGCACTTTTTTGCATACATTATGAGTTGTTTCCAATCTAAGGGTTTATCTATACATGTCCCAAGAAACAGATGCTTACTTATCTATACAATTTTCCTATTACTTAAGTTTAATTGAAATTATTGTATATTAAAGATGTAGTTCACGTTTCACTAAAGCAGTTTTACTTGTGTTTGTAGAAAGATTAAGGCAGTTATAGAATTCAAAGATCTGTTTGGCAGTAGTACTGGTAGAGTACCTCAATTCGGAGTCTGATTTGTTCCACATATAGCGGAACTATCATCTAAATACATAATAATCCTGCTGTTTGCTGCATTACTAATATTATTTATATAAACTAGGAACAGAAAGGCCCAGCATTGAACCTTGAGATACTCCACAGTGTACTATTCCCTGTTTCAATTTAATTCCCTGTATTTCATTATCAATTTTGTAATTTATTTCTGTGTATTGTTTTTTATACATATGATAAGAAGTGCTATTAAGTTTACTGTGTATACCACAATACTGCAATTTTTGCCATAATATGCTATGCTGAACACAATCAAAAGCCCAGCTGTTAAGCAGTATAGTACAACCCACCTTAATCCTGTTTCCTTACGCATGGCCTGAACACAAAAACAAAAAACAAATAAACAAATAAATACCCTGCTTTTATGATGGACTGCGCTTTGCTATGGTGAGAAATAAATGCACTGAGAAAAAATCTTATATGTACCATTCACATGACTTTCTCCATATCCCTGCAACAAATAATTCTTAAAAAGCTTATAATTCTATTTACTTTATGGTAAGCAGATAAAAAAAATTAAAGTCTTATTTCTCGCATCCTTGTAAGTACGATAGAAGCGAAATAAGGGACAACCGTAGGTTAAAGTGATAGTCAAAAGCTAGTTGCTATGTCAATGAAGCTCCTTTGTTTATATGGATAGGAGTTGACAAGTACCAGTATGAGAAAAATATACGTTTTCCATAGCAGAAACCAAAAATAAGGAATGTCACAAAAACGACGAACTCCACGAAAAAAATGTATATAACATATATTGTGTGTTTTACTGTGCTCTACATTTTTTGTGTAGTAAGTTTCTGTCCATCTCTTATGGTTTAGCAGTTATTCAAAATTTAGTAAAATTCATCCAGAATAAACTACTCTTCAGAGGTTATTCCCAGAAAATTCAAGATATACATTTCATTTGTCAGGTAAATATGTTTAATATCCGAAATTTTAATCAAAATCGTTAGAGCCATTTTTGAGAAAATCAAAATTTTCGAAAAAAGTTCCATGTAAAGGGTAGTTGGGGGGTGGGGGGATTTTTCTCAAAATCTTCGTGTCACATCCCTGGAAGATACTAAACTTAAATACCAAGTTTGGTATTTTACCGACTTTTTGTTTTTGAGTTATCGTGTTCACAGACACACGGACACACACACACACGGACCTTTTTGTGAAAATGCTTTTTTTTGGATATTGGGGACCCTAAAACATATATTTCCGGTGAAATCTTGGTATCGAATTTTTGGTGGAGTGCAATACTTTCTCTATACACTATGTACATAGTGCGTATGGAGAAAGTAATATAAAAATAAGGAGTATAGGCAACTCAACATATTTGATAATATAGTTTTGTGCACTTCATTGTGGATTCTTAAGTATTATACTCAAAATAGAAGATTTACATATGGATCCTCAGGATCTTTCTGCATCCAACTTTGTAATAATCTCTTACAATTTTGAAATTGTTAATATCCCAAAATGAGTACAGCACAAATAGCTTTAATAGTAAAGCAATGTATTGGGCTTTTATATATAATTTTTCATTTGCTGCTGTCTCAATACTTTCACCTCTATTAAAGATGCCTTTCATGAATTGTTTTTTCTGCTTGAAGAGAAAGTTTATTTGTATAGGTTTTTTTTCTCTCCTTCATGAAGATCAGCTTTATAAATGAGGATTTTAATGAATTAAATTTTTTCTCCATTACGTTCGTAAAATGTGACTAAAACAAAATTATAAGTTAATTCATTTTGCAAATTGTGTATTCTCAACGTAAGAAGGCTAAAGAAGAATTTAGGGCATAATGTGGCAAAAATGTGTACCTAATTTGTTTTAAATGTGTGAAAATATGCACATTGAGATCAAAGCATTCCTTCTATTATGGTATACAAAAATGCTTTGACATACCCACAATTTTATATATTATCATGCAAGAAAAATGGATGAAAATTTCTCACATTTGTCAACCCAGTATACAAAGAATCATGCTTTCCACATTATCTTCACGCTACAGGTCTTGGCTAAAATATGTTGCCACAACAAGAAATTGGATCAGTTTGCATATTGAAGATTATTCAAATACCACTTAATACATGTCTCGTATGTAATTTACACAAATACAAGCATACCTGTGCCAAGAATACAAAACGATTATAATATTGCACCACGGCTCACCCGTTAACTTCACGTTAATAGAAGTACAAGCTATTTAGTGGTGCAAGTACAATACATTTTCAAGATAACAAACATCAACCTTTTTATCATAATTGTTAGTTCTAAAACTAAAACGTAACTGAGCAGCCCTCTTACCTTTGAACGAATATTTCAAAATTGTTCATAAAAAATATGGGTTAACTTTAAATAGAAATACTAACCACATACTTAATGAAGGATCCACATTTAGCCTTACATCACAGCCATAGGCATATCAAAGATGGATGGCAAAAACCAGTGGGCAGCAGAGAAAGCTATGTGGAGAACAGCTACTTTCTACAATGGTGGAGCACAGAGGGTAGTAATAAAATTGAATACAACTGGTTTTACACTAGTGGCATTTTTTGGAGCTCATTTCCAAATCTCAATAATACAAAACAAAGATTTCTTACATAATACAAAATGCATTCTTCTGCTTGCTTTTAGCTTCTACTTTAAGGGACTCTGGGTAGGAAATTTTAACATAAATTTTAAGATTTTGCATGGAAATGTCCCTAGGCATTGTTAACCATTCACTTTTGAGGGCAGGCCAGCTATATTTAAAATATCCCTACAGTAGAAAAAGCATACCAAGTAGAACATTCTCAGAACAGTGAGGACTAATAAGTAAATTTTTCTGAAAATTGGTACACTAGCCCCACAATATTGCTACAACATTGAATGTGCATTTTACTCTGTTACAAAAGTAAACAGATTGAAAAAAATTAAACATTTGAATGAATAAAGGAGTTGCTTAAAATTACAAATATATGCACCAAACAACTGGTTTATATGAATCCTTAATTCATCTCGAACACACTGAAAAATACATATAATTTTCCCCCTCTATAGGTAAATCATTGTTTCTGTTGTTTAGTTCTTCCCTTTCTTTTCTGATTTCCCTCCCCACTTTTCCTTTTGCCTTTATATTTGCCCAAATGGTTCAAACAAATTAATTTTTTGCTCCGAATTGAAGGGATTTGTGATCCAAGTTTTCAAATTGCATATTGTATCAAACAATCTTCCCAATTATTTTCAAAAAATGTTGAGTGCATTGTATCTGCTTGCAAGTTATCCCATTTCTTACTCCAAATTTCCTCTCTCCAAACTTTGGTTCCAGAATGTTCTGTTACACATAGCAAATTTTCATCTGCATTGCCACACAGTGGACACACACTCTCATCAAGTTTTAAACCTCTTAACAGTATTGTTTTTGCCCAAACCACAACAGCATCCCCTCCTATTTTATCATAAACATCAATGTATTTTTCAGTGCCTATATTTCTTTAGAATTCCTATAACGCACCACAGAGCTCTTATCCCATAAACGGCCTTATATATCTCCTGTTTCTCTATATCATCTATCCTTGCTTTCTCTTTATTCCATGGACTTTGTTATCTGTAAATTTGACAACTCTCCAAGCCTCTCTCAACTTCTTTCCCACCTTACTATTTCTTGTGGTCTTAAAAATTCTTTTGACTACACTTCCTTCCATCAGTAATTGGATCCTATACCACTGGTGTGAAAGAAAATCCTCTATCTTAGTTTAGTCTCTAAGAGAATTTTTTTTTCAAATAAGAATACAAAGTTCTATGTTTCTAGTTCCGTTAACAGTTAACTGTCCAGCGCAAAATGAAATACAAGATTTCTTACATATATCACATCATGACATATGCAGGAACCTTTACACTTTCTCCTAGACTTTGCCACAACATACCAGTGAAATTTGAACATTTTTCCCCACATACTGTTCAAAAAACGTATGGCAAATGCAAAATCATTCCCAATTCTTAAAATTAATATTTTATAAAAAGAAACCATTATCTTGTATTTGGATAAATATAGCAACACTGTAAGCACTAACACAATCCAAAAACTTTTTTTTCATCATCTACACTTTGGAGTAATTCTGCTGAATAGCCTGATGCATTGTCCAAATACTTTTAATGCAACACACATTTTGAGCTTATTCTCAAGCATTCACCTGATGCATCCATCCTCTTCACACTCATGCAAGTAACTCCCAAATTAGAAATTTAGAACTAAGTAGAGGAAAAATATTGCTATTGATGACCTGCTGCTGTATCTGAACTTGATTTAGATGATCAGGACAACTAAATTTTTAAGTCCATTAGACCCATACTTTAGAATCAAAGTAAATTAAAAATTCTGTGAAACTTAACCTTATGCAGCATAGTGCTTAGCAATCCACGACGGAAAATATGCATGATTTTGTCAAAGGCCGATCCTCCTAAAATAATCAAATTTGTCCAAAATTTGATTAAAAGAGTATTTCAAAACATTGATTTGCTCACAATACTTTTAATATTTCAAACTACACAACAGATTCCATTTAATAAGAAAAAAAAAAAAAAAAAAATTACTGATCAAACTTTGCACTACCTCCTAGTATTTTTCTTAAACATGGGTCATTATTTAGCTGATGATAGTGGAACAGAACTTACCCATGGAGAGGTTGCAGAGAGGTAGGTTTGCCTGCTGAGGCTGCTGTTCCACCCGGAGCCCCAGGCAGAGTACCAACAGTTGTTCCAACTGGTGCCTGCCCAGAACTCACTCCACTGCCCCCGCCAGTAGCACTACCCAAAGTTGTTCCTCCTACTGGTGAACCCAGTGTTGTTGGAATTACGGAATGGTGAGAAGTAGTGATAGAACCAGGAGTGTGGACAAGTGTTGTAGTCGCTGCCGTTGGACTTGGCATTGATACAGACACTTGGAAGGCATACCCCTATACACAAAAAATCAAAAACATTTTTCAAGTTTGTCAAGCGTTAATTTTTCCTTTTACTAAAATAGATTTGGTTTAAAAAAAATAACATAATTGCATTACTAACAATTTACTCTTACTGTAAACAAACTGAAGTATTTTATACCTGATCATTAGCTTGAACTTCTATTTTATAGCCTGGAGGCAAAAATGTATTAAAACCAACGATCAATTCTGGATGACCCTTGAAAAGATTGGATACTCGCTGAATGACTCCTGGTGTATCAATGCTGCAACAAACCAAAATAGAAACTCAATTACTTTTATGCTTTCACACCACAATCATAAAATTAACATCCATATGCAAGAGATTGCAAAAGTTATTGAACAAATTTTTTATAATAGTATAGCTGACAAGAATCACCACATAAATGTCTTGTTCATCTTTAAATGTTCTACAATCTCCAAAATATGAGCAATTTCCCATTTTTGCATTAAAAATAAGAGCACTTATCAGTGCACAAGGTTTATCTACAGCCTCTGCAGCCAACTTAGTCAGCATGCGCCTAGTTCAATTCCAGACTGCAGAAGTGTAATTTTTAGTTATGTACAATATACATAAAACATAGAGAATGTATTGTATTCCATGAAAAAATTCTATGTCCACATTTCACCAGAAATATGTTTTGATGCTCCAAAATCAAAAAAATAACCACCAAGAGGCCTTTCTAGAAACACACACACAGGCCTTTCTCTGTGTGTGTGCGCGCGCGCGCACACACTCCAAAATGAAGTCTAGTAAACACTGAAGTTGATATCAAGTTCAGCATCTTCAAAGGATGCAACATGATTTTTCAACAATCCATCCTACCCCAAACTATCCTTTACATGAAACATTTTCAAACATCTTGATTTTCTCAAAAATGGCTATTTTGATTAAAATCTCCCATGTTTAAGATATTTCTATGACAAATGAAATGCATATCTTGAATTTTCTGGGAATAACCTCTGAAGCCATCCTCATTCTGAGGACTTTCACAGCTGAACCATAAGAGATAATTAAAATCCTACTTCACAAATAATATAGATCTTTTGAAAGCACAATTTTTTTCAGATATATATATTTGTGTGAAGTTAAACATTTCCGAGATACACATTATTGGTTTTAATTTTTAAACAATTATATAATTTAAATAATTATACATTTCTCAAACAGGAAGTCATTTATATTTTCTTATGTTTCACTCCAGGCCATACAAATAGAACCAAATTCCAATGTCATCCAGAGTGACAGCTTTATTGCTTTAGCCTATGTATTCTCTTATTTTCCTTCTAATTACAAGGAACTAAGCAAATGTTTATCTCTATTAATGTCAATAGAAGATAATTTTTTATAAAATTAGTTTGCAGAATCAGCAGAGAAAGTCATGTAAATGGAACTCATCAGATTTTTTTTTCTAATTAAACTCATTCTCTATCCTTTGCTGACTCTTATAAGTATGAATGTTAATGTAAATATTCCTCAGTTTAATAATTAAACCTGAATCACCAAAAAACTAGTTCCATGAGCTAATAAACCATAAGTTGTTAAAGGGGTTATACAAATGCAACAGTAAAACTCCCAAAATATGATAGTTGCTTAATATGCAATATTTTTCTCATAATCTCTCCCCCACAAAACTACAACCTGTGGGTTCATATTTAGTCTGATACAGGAATTCTGTTTCTAATCCACTGTAAAGACTTGCACTACTGCAGAATGTCATTGAACCTGATATAAGATCCTGAGATATGTATACTAAATTTACTTGTTCCCATTGCTTTCTAACTCATTCCTCCCCATTTATCCCAGAGAAAAATTAAATACTTCTTTTCTTATTTTAATCTGAAACATTAATTGCAATGGAGCAAACAAATATTAAGCAATATTCTTCAGAGTGAGTGGTGCACCAATACAGAGCATAGAAACATGATGGCAAAAAGATGTTGAATTGGCTAAGAGATCACAAGCCACCATGCCATTAAGAAATACAGAGCATCCTGCTAATTTCAATTAAAATTATGAGTGCAATGAAAGCATTCCATGTAACCTGATTCTTATCACCCCTTAGAGACATTCTTTATATCTTCAGAACTTACAATTACAATTTTATAAAAATAACTATCTCTCGAATGCAGGTCTTGCATTTGGTGTATCATCTCCCAAAAGCAATCACAACCCAGTCATTAATTGCATTCTCTAACTAAAACATTTGTTTTTTTTCTTAGCAACCACAATATTACAATATATGATCACTAAGATAAGTAATTCAAAGAATATTTTAGACACAAAAGGTATTTCATAATTTATGCACATATAAATCTTACCTTTGGCTTTTGAATTCTTTCATGATGTCCAAAAAGTCATTGTAGACTTGTGGCTGGTTTGCAAATTTGTATTTCACTTGATCCAAGTAAGAAAGAGCATCTTCCACTTTTAGCCGCTGAAACTGCTGGCCAGCAGCTGCAGCAGCCGCTGCACTGCTGACCGACATTGGCGATGCAGATGGAGTCCCTGCTGCAGCACCTACTCCATGGACCTGTAAAACCAAGTTCACCCTCTTAGATTAGATGCACTTCCAAGTAACTACTCCTATAGAATCTATAAAGCTGCTAAGAAATTAATTCTGACTATTACAACAAGGGTTGATCATTATGTCTTCCTTCTCTCTTAGACAAAAATTGCAAGTATTACACATGATTATGTTTTGTTTTTTTTTTTTTCCCCCATCTTAAATTGTCATTCACAAACCAAATATTTTGAAAAATAGAATATGCTGTTCAGATCACAAGTGAAATCTATGTACTCTTCACAAATACAATATTATACACTTTGTGATCTTTAAAATAATGCTTTTAGAAATTAAGAAACAAAGTAAACTTGAAAATGAGTTGATCATCTACCACTTATTTCCTTCAAAGATAACCTTTCAAATAATATCATTGATATATAAAGGTTTGTGCATGATCAAATTACTTTCCTGAATACTCTTATTATATCCTACAAAACCTAGCCAATACACATTTGCTTAGTTTATGAAAGTAATGCACTTGGTACAACGCATGTTTTTAAATTTTCTATATTTAAAGGAATCTCGTTTATGGATACACTAAATATTAAAAGGGCACACCAATATAGTTTAGAAATCACTTAACTGAATAAGCAATTGAGAAAAAACAATATCAAATTCAGGGACATTTTTGAACATGTGATGCGAGTAAAGGAGCAATTTTTTTTGTTTATTTATTTAAGTTAAGGTTCAGTAATATGCATGCGCAAGCAATCCTATTGCTTCTTGCATTGCAGCCAACAATGCACATTTTGAATAGTTGTATCCAACTTCTGCAAAAATTCTATGATATCTACACAATAATATGAAAGCAGTTAACAGCCGGTTATTTTTGGAAAGGCCTGACAAAGCTTACTCTCCGATTTTGTATGCAATGTTTTGAGGTGCAAGAAGTGAAAGAAGTATTTTCCTGGTGATGTTCTTACAGATTATAACAGCTTAGAAATGACTTGTCCGATTAATAAGATATGTATTGGTTTACCTCAATAAACCAAAGGCCTTCTTCAATTATTTGACGAGGATCTGCTAAAGAAAATGTTATGTTCTGAATGTAATGCCATCTTGCAACCCATTAAGAGATGAGACTGCACATATCCTAATTTTTTAAATTTTTTTCCCTAGGTAGGAGAATGTTAAAATAAGAGCCCTACTCATGACTTTTGCTATGAATAATTAAAATTATGTAGTTCAGTTAACAAGTGGTTATTAGAGGCAACAGGGAAGTGAACAACCAAATGTCTGCAGAGTTTAAGAGAACTGGAACCCAAAAATAGAAACTTGTATAGGTACAGAAGCTGTCACTTGACAATTTACAAGATGACATCATTCATGCCATATTGCTATTATTTTGAAAGGAACAAGTAACTATGCAAAACAGAATGCTAGCTTCTCTTAAAACAGACTGACTGTGGGGACAGCTGCTTATATATAGCAGAAGTTTTTATACAATTTTTTTATTGAAATCTATTAAACTATTCTGGCAGAAATAAGCAACAAATTTAAATTTGTAATAGCAGCAATCAAACAGCATCAATGAAGTGTCTATATCATGGCAGCTTAAAAGAGTTGATGTAGTTGCTTACAGATGCAAATTCCGGTGGGATATCTGTGATTATCCTGCATAAAACAGGCTTTCTAAATAAGATTGCTGGTCTAGTTTTTAGGATATAAATGCATGGTTATTATAACAAACATGTTGGTATTGTTACAGCTCCAAGTATTTTACAGGATAGGAAGTAGGCTGTAACATGGTGTCCAATTTTCACAGGAAAACCTAGTTCTTTTTACAACAGGAAGAAATTCATTGGTGCCATATACCTGACTCAGACTGTCCTTATACATAGTATAATCTTGCAAATATATGGCCCCACAGTAACATATTCCTTATCTCTCTAACACCAAGTGTCAGTCCTAATCTCTAGGCAGCTAGACAATGCAATTATACCAAATATGTTAGTAGGATAAACTTATAAATTAACAAACCCATTAACTCTTCTATGCAGGTGCATGTTCCAAAAATGTTTGGTTTGAATTATTTAAACTCAATATGTGGAAGTTTTATTGAGCTTTTGCTTATTTTTTCAGTGTCATTTTTCATTAGCTGGTGGAACAAAAATAGTGTAATTGTTCTTAATTCCTGTAGTCCTAAAATAAAGCTTAGAATCCCTCTGAATGCTGCAAAAGGATCAGATTATCATTCAGAATTTTCATTACAAATTTTATTTGGATAAAACAAAACATTAACAAATCCAATAAAATGCTGTTTTCCTTCATTTGGAGGTTGCTACATAAAAACAAATCTTTTGAAAAACCATTAAGTACATACAAAGCTCTGTTAGTCAAATGCAAAGTGCGAGTCTTCAAATAACCTACTTACAGCTAAAATTGTATGAACACACCTTTCATTTCCTTCATTTCATAAAAAAATGTGTGAATACTGATAAGACTTCATTTTATGTTCATAATTCTTTTTGCTTATTTTTACTCAATCCTAAAACAGGTTTTTGGGCTTCAATTACAAGTCTAACAACTTCATCTCTGAACATCTTGTTTAAACAACTTCACGACTACCTCAAGATGGTTTAAATAACTGCACCGGTCTGCGAATGTAATAAATTTTAAAACTTAGACAGTTAAAATCAACTGATTGATAGCCTTATGTTTGTTGGGTGTGATAATTCTCAAAATAGCACTAGAAATGAACACCACATTTTGCATTCTCAAGCACTTACTATTTTTACCCCTGATTTAAAAAAAAAAAACAACCACATTTTCTACATTGTTTCTTGTTAGTTGGTGGTATGTAGATTGGTAAAAGGTCATATATTTTAGCTTGCAGGTTTAATGGGTGATATAAGCTACTGATGAGTAACAGTGGTTCTAGTTTTTTTTCTTGGCAGTCATCTTGTGAAACAAATGAATATATATATATATATATATATATATAAATGTTTTCCTGTAATCACTAGCTGCTTGTCACATAGGAAACAAAGCTATCACCTAACCTCCTTCCCTTCTGGTAATAATGGGTACTTTGGTTTCTCTAACTTCTCCCTGGGTATCTGGATCTTCCCTTCTAGGCTTGCCTGTTGTAATGTCAGCAGTTCATGTTTCACTGAAAGGAAATACACATCTTCCATTTCACACATTCATTGCAGACCATTATTCATACTCACTTTGTTTCACTTTGTTAATATATATATCAGCTAATACATAATTGGGTCCCACAGTATCTACAACATTAGTTTTTAAATTTATTAGTTTTGTAAAGAAATACAAAGATCCTTTGAATCATCCAGTTAAAAATGCAAATACTATACAGCCTTTTTCTTGGGCACTGCTTTATGAGGAAGTGAGGGCAGGGGGGAAGAAAAGAACCTGCCTATTCTTTCTGCAGTGTTAACCACAGAAGTTCTTCCTTGAGGCCCTCAGCAATTATACCGCCAACTGGCTGAATTTTTAAACAAAACACATTGTGCTTGCATGTGCATCAAATCTACAGAGAGAATGAAACCTTAGTATTGAAGGGTGTATAGAATACTTGCTTCATGTCTCAATGTGGTCACCTTACTCTGCTTCTGAAATTGCACAAAACCTACTGAATGAAAACTAGAGAGCCAAGCACCCAAGAAGATATGAGCATATAGAATATATAGCTTTATTTGTCAGCACTCACCTCGCTCATGTGATTTCAATGACATTACCAACTTATGCAAACACAGCTTCTCCTATGAAATCTGATTGAACACCATTCTACAGCAATGTTGGAGACATGAAGACATTTATTGCTCTAGTGAGATTATTTTGTAACTCTATAGAAGTTAACATTTTAATGCTGGGGCAGTAAAATTTGAACACGTAGTACCAAATCATGTTATTTCTGAAAGATAACTGTATTCTCAGAAAATTGGACCTCCATCACTTTATGCCGATACCAAGGACAAGAATAGTGAATCTTCTGTTTATGTAAGAAATCTGAGCTACATGAAGAAAAGGATGGAGGAAGAATATTCAACTCTAAAATGACAAAAAAAAAAGAAATAACAGCAATACAGAGTGGTTGCAAAGCAGGCATTCCCCTCTTAATTTGGAGCTTCCCAATAGTTGGTAACCTTGTGAATGCCAGTAACAACTTGCAACATTCAATTAGGTTTCAACAGGGAGTAATACCTAAATATGGCTAAAAAGACCATTTATCGCAGAATGCTGATTAGTAGCATAGTTTGGATTTATCAAAGATGTCATTCTGGCAAGTTGACATTTCATTATTTGAAGAAATTCGAAAGGAAGGGAGTTCAAAATAATCAGTATCATGTACAGTGCATGTAGCACTGAAAAACATTCCAATTGTGAAGCTGTGTTATCTGAACAAAATATCTACCAGGATATGGCAGAAATTCAGCTATACTGTGGATCCTGTTTTGAGATTAGACACAAAGTCCAACTCCAGGATGTACATTAAGTCAGAAATAACTTTTATTGATTACTCTTGATAATATGTTTACAAAGATTAACATTTTCACAGGTTTCAATTTTGCATAATTTACAATTACCTGTCTGTTTTCAAAAACCAACTCTTACAGCATGCATTCTCAGAATATTCATGTATATTATGTTTACAACGCTGTATTAATTACTAGTATTTTTTGATTGAATTAAATCCTCCTCTGTATAGGTGTTAAGATGAAGTATCTTTTTGATTTGCATCTAAACTTGTTTTTGTTCATACACAATTCCATTATAGCAGATAAACTGGATATATACTGGTTCTTTAAATCGCCAGATTCAGTATCCATAACAGTAAACCATGAACGATCTCAAGAGTCGGAAAAAGGAGATTAGACTCCCTTTGTATCTGTAGAAGCCTGGCATCAACCCTTCATTAGAGTTAACCACAGCAAGATGCTCATGTGGTCTTTAACCTCATATGCTTAACTAGGTAGTGAGACTGAAAAATGCAATGCTACAGCTGAGATTTGAACCACAGATCTTCTGGTCTCCATCCGGTTGCTTTAGCCATTGAGCTACCACGGCAACAAGCAATGCATTAAATTCCCCAGCTAACTCACACTTTATCCTGGACCAAATCCTGGCTATGGCATTGCCCTTTTCTGACTGACTACCTTTCCAATTCCTGTCCTACACACCTTGTATGGAAAAAACAATGGACTTTCATATACTTAGATTTTTAGTTCAGAAAACATATCTACAGTCACACAAATCAAGGCTTGTGTTTTTCAACTAGGATTATTCACATTTTTACTAGCTAGTTTTTCGAAAACTATAATTTGGTAGCAATCTCTTTTTCTCTCAACTTTATTTGTTATGAGAAATAAGTCAAGAGTAACTCAGGTAAAGTTTTCATTACTTTTATAAAAAACAATAGTGTTACTGAAACTGGGAGAAGAGCAAGTTTTGTTCAGTAAGACTGCATAAACAGAAGAGATATTTACTTCATACCACATAAAATATTAATTCTGGTACCTGTAGATTGAAAATTATTACCGCAGTCCCTCCCCCCAGTTCCACCTGTACTTCCCAGAGGACCATACCCCTTGAAACAATGATTTCATAATACACAATGGATCTAACATGAAAGAGGCAGAGATAATGATTCCCAATTTAATAGGTTTGAAACCTAATTCTTAAGTTATTATTTTTCCTCAACATTCATAGCTGCTGTAAACATGCAAAGTCCACCCCTAAGAAGCCATAAAATGTGCATTATCAAAATATTGTATTGTAAATATCAGGAATTCTCACAGGAATAAAAGGCATCCAGATGAATATATCATACTTAATAGTAAACAATATTAGAACCAACTGTAACACATACGGAAAATGAGCCAAACAGTTAATAATAATTTAAAATTTATTAAAAGCAGCATTATTGCACTAACATAAAAGCATTGCCATATACCCTGCAACTCAGCCTGTATATCATCCAAGTTACCATGATATAATTACATTTGTCACTAGGGGTAGGCAAACACCATTTATTTTGTTTGTTAATTCTGAACATTTTAGTGCATATAGGAATGTCTTTCATAAGCTTCATTGAGTAATGCCTTTTCCAAGAATTTTGTTTCTTCTGTATATTTGCATGCATTGTACACAAATGCTGAAACAAAAACATTTATCTTCCACATTTCTATTTTCTGAACCCCCACTGTATACATCAATAACAAGGACACATGCCTTATATTACCAAATCTATGGTGTTTAATAGGCTTAGAGGCTTTACATGTTAAAGGCTGGTTCACCAAACACGAAAGGAAACCAAAATGAGAACATAGTTAAAATACATATATTACAATGCAAGCATTCACAATTAATTGGAAGCTTTCAGAGATCCTGGTAACAGCAAAGACCTGCTAAAATTTAACTTTCTTGTTCTCATTTCCAGGCACAGCATTCGAGATCCACAGTGTGCACTTCAAACTCTTCACTCGAAAAATTATTTAAGGGAGTTGCAACAACTCTCTCTAGTTGCACTGGAAGAAATTCCACTAAATATGTATTCTAACCACAGATCCAAACTCCCTCAGATCCACTGAGCATTGGTTCTCCTAGAAAGCATTATCTGTTATATGTTTATATCAACTCAAAATTCCTCCCAATTTCACAAAATCATAAAGAATAGTAACCAGTAGAAATGATCATATTACTCAAGTGTATGCTATTAATAAAGGAACAAATTTTTGTACGACTAGAGAAATTGAAAATAGTAATGCATATGCATTTAGAAAATGGCTATTCTATTAGATTCTGAGCTAGGCTAACCTGCATTATGTTGGCTGAATTGGAAGCAGATGAAAAAAAATAATTGGTTAGTAACAAACAAATGATGCACCAATGAACAAAATTGAACTGTGACATTATCACCATTACACACTCCCGACATTTCCATGGTATTGTCAACCAAAATAATGTCTACTGTTTTATTTCCCATTCCATTCCTTTTTTTTTTTCTTTTTTTTTTTTTTATTGTGAACCAGCCTTAATGCATTCCATGCAAATAGCTTATTCATCATTTTTATATGTAACAAAGAGAAAATAGATTTTCCTTTTGTGCCATTGTAAGTTGCAACAAACAAATTGGAAAAATCTACAAAATGTGTTGCTGCAAGTCGGTTTGGGAACTTTTCACTAGTAGGCACAGCAACTAACCTGTTATAAAGATACCCTGAATGCAATATAATGTGCTGGCTTCTGAGGAGGCAAGTTGGTTTTTGAGCCATTTCTATAGGGTAAAAACTTGCTGGCTGTGAAAGTTTTGTCTGTCATGTTTACCATTACTGTGAATCAAAGCTTCAAAATAGATCACAGTAAAAGCAATTTACCTTGTGCCTTAACGTTTGATGTGCTTGCGCCTGATGTAGATTGTGCTGCTGATGAACTTGAGATTGCAGTGTGCTAACAGCTGGGGCACCACCCTGTAGCCCACTATTAGGGGCCTGTTAATGACAAAGCAGAAGTTCAAAAATACAAAACGTACTGGCACACATTGTTAACACTTTCCTTAAATGTCAAAAGATCTCGCCCGGTATATCTTGAATGATGCAATTGGCAGCAACCGTGCCTTAAACCAGAAAAATTCTCTCAGGTCACTGCCTTTAATAACGCACGATTTATAGGTTATAGAAATTTAAAGACTGCTTCTGTGTTGGACTAATGTAGACAGCCAACAGCTCTCTACACAGGAAAGGTTTAAACGAGATCGGAGCTGGCATGAAAGCTCATGTTTCTCACTCTTCAGATCTAAATCCATGTGACTATCACCCATTGGAAATATTGAAAGTTTACGAGACCAATCTAGTGTGCACTTTCTAATATTTAAGCTGCAGATACTCCAATTCACGGTGTTCAATAGGTGCCAGCCTTGTATAGATGCATACCTTTTATTACAAAAGGCAAGCTTAACATTCATATTGTTTTGCCTAATTAAAATCTTGGGAGAAATGGCAGGTGGTATACTGCTACTGCCCCTCAGATAGTATAGCAGTGTCATGAGAGCAAAAGGCTGCCAGTCACGTCATTCAAGAGAAACCCAGCGATACTGCTTAAATACACCAGAACATAGGGTGTATTATACAAACCCCAAATTCAAGATGTACAACAGATGCAATATATATATATACTGAATTAACAAAGAATTTTCTCTCTTCTTGGACTTTTGATGCCTTTTTTTTTTTTTTTTTTTTTTTTTTTTTTCCAAGCAAACTATAAGTGCACAAAAATAAAAGTGCCTGCTTCAGTGGTCAAGTATTCTGACTTCTCAGAGATACCAGGTTCAATATCTGGCTGGTATGGAAATTTTCCTTTAGTTAAGAGTCCTTCCCTAATCTCTGCAGATTTTGGAATTATGCATCTTTAATGTTATGATTAAAATCTAATTAAAACTATCTACAGTTAGGTTGTTTCAAGTCAAACCTTATGAACCATAGTAGTTAAAAGGGGTGAGTGGGTGGGCAGGGGGAGAAAATTCAATTTACATATTACAGTACACATTATCATGACCAGAGCCTGAAAATTTGGCAGAATGCCTTTTTAAATGTGTTGAATCTATCTTCCATTTGAAAATGAATCTGCATTATTTATATTTTTGTGGCTGCAGTTTTATGTTACCTTTCTGTCTGTCATTTTTAAAATAAATGTGTCATTGCTGAAATAAATTCCTTTTGTTGCATTTACTGTTACAAAAAAGTATCCCATAAAAAGAGATAACCACTGGTAAGGTTTTATTATTGCTTGTGTTTACTTGGCTTCCTATTAGATCATCCCTTCAAAAGCAACAAGAGAACTAGAATTAAAACAAGGCTTCAATAAAATTTCTCTTATTTAATTTTCATTGTTACACTGTTGTGCAAGGTAGCTAAAATATTAAGTGTTCCTTTAGAAAGTAAATTGCAAAGATGTATTAATACTTTCGGATCCAAGTCTTTTTTGATGGTAAAATATGTAGCCAGACATGGTAGACATCATCCCAAAAAAGCAATATTTCATTTCTCAGCATCAGAACAATCATACACAAAAATGTACTTTCAAAGGCTACTGGGAATAAGATTTCTTTGCTTTCATTGGTAACTGCAACATGGAGTGAAAAATTGCAATTTGCAATGCTTAGGGCTTCAAGAAACATTTTTTTGACAAGTACAATTAGCAATTTGTTTAGAACTTCAGTTGCATTATATTTTTAAAACAATGCAAGTTAACATAACGGATGTTAACATAAATATGCCAACTGTATGACTGAATAGTGTTATCTAGTATATACATAGGCACAATGCAAGGTTTTCTGTATTATATTACCTAATTTAGCTATTTATAATGCTTTTCTCATTGCCTATTTTAATGATTTATAATGTCTAAATCGCCAGTCAGATGTTTACATGACAAGACTAAAAATGTATATATAGAACTTTCTGGGAATAGCCAGTTGACTTCTCTTCCTTTTCTGGGAACAGTGAGTCACTGAAGTACACCTCAGTCAGAAGGAATTTTGTAAAATGTTGTATACCACTAAAAGTTTACATCAGATGAAAACATACTACACAAAAATGTTAATGCCTTTAAAACATGCAATTTATTTCAAATAAACTTTTTTTTAACAACCCACTTCAGATATTCATTACTAATGATTTGAATTGTTCAATACCTTTTATTTTCTATCCCACTATTTTGAACATTTTTTAATGTTTTTTAACCTGGTGGATCATGGTGAAATTTATGAAATGATTCTCAAATAAGTCCAGGGTCAATGGAGCTTAGAGCTACTTGACATTTGTCTTCACAGGATAAGGGAAAACCCTTGGGGGAAAAAGCCTTATCCACTCATCCTTAGATTTGAACTCGGGACCTCTTGAACGTTCGGCATACACGTTAACCCAACACTACAGATGCAGGTGATTTTGCTTTTCACAACTGCATGGAAAGAATATGGAATATTAAAACTAGAATATAGTGCCCAGTTCTTAAAAATTTGGCCTTTCTCTCTTTAATTAAACATGTAATGCAGTTCTTTCTGCAAAGGTTTATCTTGATTAATATAAGTAGAAAGGAAATAAACTTTTGTACGAATAATTTGTTTACTAACATACAATATAGGATTGTTTATCTCAATTAACGTGGGACAGATAAAAAATTAGCTTTTCAAGAGTGGTTTGTTGAAGAATTGGCAAGAAAAAGAGGCTTTTTTCATCAGATTTGTTTCGAAAGAAAATTTGTAAATGCACAAGTTGTACAAAGGTGATGAAAATGTGCAATAGGACTGGATTTCACCCTAAGTATAAACGTGTTTGGGTTAAGAACTGTTCCTTTCTCCCCCACTCATGATCTTATTTGGAGGGAGGTTAGTACAATGTCCTTTATAACATCTCAGGTTTAGGGAAATAAACATGGATTTTCAAGACAAAGGAAAAACTTTTGAGACAGCATATTTTTTCAGCTAACACTAAAAATATTTCAACTTCATATCTCTAAACACTAAGCAGAGAAGTTGGTTACTACAGCATGGACATTTGAAGCTAATAAGAATTAAGTTATTTAGCATTTCTTTTGGGTTCCATAAAACAATTTTATAATCTAATGACTCCCTTCAAAGAAAAAATCCTCCATATAAAATTGATTCTTCCAGTCACAATTTCTTGGCAATATGTACGGCAGAATGATAAGCATTTACCTTTTAATAGAAGATAGATGGAAGCACAACACATTCAGGCATTTAAATGATAAATTCCACACTCAATGCTTTGGAATATATAAATACTAATGATATTTCATATTTTTTCACATTTATTTGTTAGATCTACATATGTTGATAGTAATTACTTTAATACTCGTTAATTAAAGCATGTTTTAGTAGTATGAATAAATTTATTTCCTGCCCAGATATTTTCATATAATTTTAAAAATTATACAATAACTTCATCTAAGCATATATGTCACCTTAGGACCCCAAACAACACAACTCTTATTTGTGCATGTTGACTAACCCTTCCTCTTTTTTATCTGTGGAAAGATTCCTTTTATCTATCTTATCCCCCATCTCTTTACTTTGCTGGAAATTCTCTATCAGCTTTCCTAATTTCTGTCTTAGGTACTTCTTGTTATAGTTTATTTCTTACCTTTACCTCCCTTAAGTTCACATTTCTCCTTTTTTCTTGGCTCTTTCTCTTAGTATTTACCCAGCAGTTATTGCCTCAATCTGGTTACTTTCAGCAATACATCCCTTTCATTCTCCCCACTATCCTTATTCTCCCATTTCTTCTAAGCCCCTCTTCTTCACCTCTTCTTTCACTCGTCACCTTCTCAATGGCTACTATCCCAAGTCCTCTGCCTTATAATTTATACTACATCCTTAGTATTGCTCACTCATATCATTTCACATTTGGCTTCATTCCCCTCTCTTTGCTACTGCTGACCTACTGATTTTACCTACCTTTCTGTTGCACCCCCTCCCTTAACACTTCACTTGATTCTCCATTGGCAATTGTGTTCATGTTGTTTGATGTGGATATATGTCCTCACCTTTCATCATGTTGATGGCTGCTCGTTTCATATTTCTTCCTGGTTCACTCTCTGCTTATGCTATTGTCCTTTGGACCATTTTCCCACTAAGTTGCACCATCTATTCATAACCTGAAAGTTTTGTATATACACTTTCTTTGGTTCCTCGCTATTTTTTTTTTTTCTGTACTAGCTCCTTCAATTGGCTTCTGTTGACTGTTAGGCAGTTGTTCTTTTCAAAATCTCCTGTCTTCCATAAACTCCAATTTTCTTTCCATGTCTTGTACTTTCTTCTACAAGATCTCCAATCCTTCCTTGTTCCATCGTATTCCTCAGGCTTTTTTTCAATTTTTTCACTAACTCTTTACTTCATGCATCTCTTTTGCCTACCATTTCTCTGCCTATCATGTCACTTGACACCGTTTTTTCCCCTCAACTTGGAGCGCTCCATCAAATGCATCAATCGCATGCTCGCTCTCTCTCTCTCTCTCTCTCTCTCTCTCTCTCTCTCTCTCTCTCTCTCTCTCTCTCTCTCTCTCTCTCTCTCTCTCTCTCTCTCTCAAAAATTTGGATATTAGCATCAATATTCCATATGTTTGTGAAATATGAGCATAATTATTGGTCAATAAGTGACATTTTATATTCTAAAATCTGAATTTGAAGTCTCTTTAGCCCTTTCAGATCCTGGATATTCAAGTTGAGAAGACAAATCCATTTTAGGGTGAGGGGCTATTTTAAAAGCTTGTGATTTGCAGAAATAGTAAATAAAAGCTACGGAAAAAATAATATTGCTCAAATGAGCTTAAATACAAAAATAAGTCTTAACAGAAATAAATTAAGTGTAATATCTCCTATTATATAATACTCACCACATAAAATTACTAAAGAAAACATGGATTAAAGTCTTAATTATTTTTAATTGCATTGATTTTATTTATATTTATTAATTATTTAAATATCTTTACAAATCTTTACTTCCATAATTAGATATTGAAATTTCACTGGAAAATTAATTTTGAGTTCCACTACACTAAGAAACGGTATTTTTGAAAAAAAGTCCTCCATATTTGCGCCAGAACAGCAAAACTCAAAAGTGAAAAGTTCAATGAATACCCTCAATATTTAAATATAGTATTTTCCAAGGAAACAGTGCAATTTTCATTCTCCCACCCTAACTTTTGCACAAAAAATATTAATTATTTATTTTCTTAAAATGGCTGTTAATTGTTTTGATTAAAAGGCACGTGTTTTGACAAACTTTTACACGCAGCCTGTCAAGTCCCCGTGATTGTGAATGAAATTTGCAGTATTTTCTACAACTAATTATAGAGTTGAATTCTCAAAGGTGTTACAGGCCAAAATATGTAAAATTGAGATATTTTGCCAGACAATGTCTTAAACTAGCCAGTTTCCTCTCAAAAGAGCTATGTTCCTGATCGTCATCTTCGAGTTCAAAGTGATAGCGATAGAAGGCACTGGTGTCAACTCCAGCATTCATGCCCTCTTGAAAAGTGTTAAGTGCCACATTGTGATTATCACTGATGAGATGCAAATTAGCATTGTTTATGTTGGCAGTTCTGAAATCATTGTAAGTTTTTGCTTTATGAGGCCAAATAATATATACATTACCCTTATTTAAAGTGAAAAGGTATATTTTATTGTGAACATGCCTGGTAATACAAAATGTAAAGAGAAGAAACCAGCACTTGAGGTGAGTAAATTGCAATTATATTAAATTGCGATTAATACTAAAACCATTATCAGGTTAGATATTGATTATTAATTTGCTAACTTACATCTTTTATTCATTCTTGCAGAAAGTATGTAACTGCAAATTGCAATGTGGAGAACTCGACAAAGATTCTAAAGTGGATGTCTTGAATTCTGTAAGCTAGATCGGCCAAGTCAGAAGAATTTTCTTATGCAACATGTTTGCCTTGGAGAGATCCAGAGGCATCAAAAACGTAAGAACAAGAGTGAGAGTACTAGTAGGCGGCAGAGTACTGTATTTTCAGTGTTCCAAATGGGAAAGGTGGCTTGATTCAGGTTTGCAAAAATATATTTATGAACATGTATGATATAGGCTGCAAAGAAATAGAAGTGAATTTCTAAAAAGAAACATAGTGATATAAGTTACATTGAAAACAGGAAACCAAATGCACCATCTAAGTATACAGATGATGATGATGATGATGATGATGATGATGATGATGATGATGATAGGTATAGAGTGAAAGATCACAATTTGTTTCCAAGAGATGAAAGCCGTTACTAAAGGGCAAAATCTCTCGCCCAATTTCTTAAGTCCTGACTGAATATCCACCAAATGTCAATTGCATTTAATGAAAAATTTCCAAACAAAGTTGGATACAAATATAAGAAGGCCTTTGAGAAACATTTTTTCTGAACTGAAATTCCGTCAACTCAGGGTAGATACTTGTAAAACCTGCGATAAACTGTAATGCAAAATTTGATGGCAAAGACTACGAAATGCAATTCTAATGTATGCAAAACATACATTAGAATTGCACCTATGTAAAGTAGAAAGTGCTACATGAAAGATGAAACCCAAAATTTTCTCTTGCTCAAATGCCAGGAAGTGAAATATCTACTATTTCTATGGATTTGCAGCAAGTGCCTACACTTACTCATTATGAGAAGTTTTATCCTCTTCAGTTGAGCTGTTTGAACTTCTCAACAGATTAGGTGACACCCTGACTTCCTAGTGATTATTACATGAAGGCATTGCTAGTAGAGAAGGAAACAAAATAGCCTCATGTCTTCTACAAGTTATCAATCTTGGTATTACAGAAATAAAGGAACTACATGTGCTTAGTGATTACTGTGTAGGACAATATAAAGAGTAATAATACATTTGCATCTATTTCTAATTTCCCTTGGAGTCTTTAAAGTCTTCAGCTTAATTTTATTGTTAGTGGTCACAGTTATTTACAGTCCAACATAGATTCTGCTCTTGTTGAGAAGCATAAAAGAGTAATGAAGTCATTTGCACCAAAGATTTTGAAAAAGTGATTACATCAGCAAAAACATAAATAAGTTCAAAGTTGTATTTGGGGAGGCAAACCACTTCTTTGACTTGCAATCTGCTGCAGACTTCTTAATTTCAATTAACAAAATGAACATAAAAACCTCTTGCTTCCAAGTGGATGCAAAATATCCTGGAACAATTTTAACAACTTTCAGTGGTATAGAAGATCGAAAAGAAGTTTTTGTTTTGAAAAAAAGAAAGAGACTGAGGGATACATAGAAAGCTGAAATACCTATCCTGAGGGGTCAGAATACTAGCACTGCTGAAAAGAAGAAAGATCTTTTGTCAATGCTGGACTATCTTCCTAAAGTAGTAGTCATTCTACATTGAACACTGTCAGGAACAATTGTGAAAAGTGTTCTTATATTTCCATACCCTTTCATACCAGCTGTGTATTGATAAAGACATTTACTTTTAGTGTTGTTTGAAAAATATGTTTTTGCAAGACCAGTGGCATAACAACTTTGTTCTATACTGTTTAACCCCAGTATTGTACTGTTAAAAGCATTGTAATTATATGATCATTTGAATACATTTCTGAGAGTTCAGTAACAACACCTTTCAGAGGAAATCTAAATGTGAGTTTACCACTTTCCCTAATTTCAGATTTCGGTATTACTTTATAAGTCTGTTAGCTAAAAGTTATTTACATAGGTAGGCTTAATATCGCAAATAGTCCAATAAGAATACTTTGGTTTTGACATGTTTCTTGTATTAGAACCAATGAAAATACTTTATTACACATAATATTGTTTATAACTAAAAAGCATTGTTTTGTCAAAACACCTTTGAGAATTCCACTCTACAATTAGAGGACAGAACTTCATAAAATACTGTATAGCACAATATATATACATTTATGTAAAGTAACTGTGGCATGCATTGCTATTTTCAAAATATTCGATGCTATTTTAATTGCATTTCACAAAGGTAAGTATATAATCTATGGATTATGTTTAAAAGTTTCTGATCCTCTCCTTTAACTACAAACTCTGAATTTATTCCTCTTCTGATCGACATTTGTATTTTGCTTCTGCATATTTTAATCACATACCTTTATCAATCTGAAATTATTGAATTTTGTTTCTGTATTAACCATGCACCTATTGCGCAATTTGAAATCATTTCCAAGATAAACTATATGTAATGAATGTAATTTAATATAAGAATGACTTATTGATCAATACTTCATAAGGTAATGCATGTGAATTTATAATGTTTAGAGAAAACTGCACTAGATTTTACATGTTAACTTTTTAGCCCTAAATGCTTGTTTCTTCACAATCATACTTTATAGTAGCTAGTTGTACACATGGAAGCTTCTATATGTACAAAGAAAGTCCACAGCCTGAAGAGAATGCCAAAGATGAGCTGCTTTATTCCTGTAGCTACAGCATTCAACCTAGCTACCCCAGCCCTGTAACCAGTTCAACTATAATAGCAATTCTGTGTTGTACCTTGGAACAACCTCTAGTCAAGAGTCCACAGGCGTTGAATTACGTGCCTTTCAACAATAGATCATAAATGTCTTACAATTTATACATCTACCCAATTGTACAAAACAAAGCATACAAAATCAACTGTTCCATATGAAGGGTTGTTTGAGCTGGGGAGGGAATTTCCTTGAAAATATTTGTGTTGCATGTTTGGAAATAGCTGAATTTAAATAATTTTTTTTTTCCATAATGCTCATGTTAAGATAATTACTATTTAATTTTGCACAATACTGCAACATAGCAAATTCAACAGGTTCACTTTACATTCAACAGTTTAACAATATATGCAAATTATTAAAGGGAACACTTATTAATAAAGATAAATAAAACTTTAGCTTCCCAAGTTATAAGATTCTGCTTCCTTTCTCTGAATTATAACTCTAAAAAATGAAAAGACAAATGAAAATCAATGCAGACCTCTTTTTAATGTTCACAAAAATCTTCAAAATATAAAGTCCTTGAAAACTATATGTGCTTTAAGTTTTCTCCAATTCTGTTACACTTTACAAAATATATTCCTTCCATTGCTCTAAGCATTCTTTCTTACATTTCCACATAACGCACTTCCGTAGTGAATCTGCAAGCTGTCTGGTCTTATTGTGTGTAGATTGTCAGGTTTGTGGTTACTACTTTACTACCAAACATTGCTTCATCCCTTGCAAGAGTTTAAAGAAGTTCCCTCCTGGTTGAAGTAATCATTCAGAAAACCCAACCATCTCACATAATTTTCTACAGAGAGAGACTGGATCCACTGAATATAAAAGCATAGCAATGGGATATGCTGATAGTGTGAGCTATACCATGATATTCTTCCAGGATTAACTTCCTCTGAGTGAAAGATTTCTTCTCTTTGACAGATAACTAATTCTTATTATGTGGCGTGCTCATCTATTTAGACATCTTTCTAAAAAAAAAAAAAAAAAAAAAAACTTGTTGCTGCCACATTACGATGTATTTCATCATAAAGGGAAGCATTTAAAGATATTCAGCATTAGTTAAATAAACAATTTTGTAACCAATAATCCAGTTTCCAAAACAACCTGCAAGAGCAATAAGCAGCTGAAGTGCATTTCTTCTAACCTTACCGAGCTGTCATGTTGGTAATGAATGAATATTTGTACGTCTTTTACATATCTTATACATTTTTCTTACGCTAACCTAAACTATGTACAAATTTTAATTACCTTCTTGCTACCTTGGTTTGCATGGCACCCAGACCATTAGCCTCCTGAGTAGCTCCTGTCAACCCTTCCCTCTTTATCTTAGTTAACCCTATCCTCCACTTGGTCGTCTTTTGCACTCCTTACTTTTCTTGCCCATTTTTTCTTGCTTTCTGCAGGAACCCATCTATACTTCTCATCTTTTCTCCCTTCTGTTAAAATTTTATGACTACAATTTTCCCCTCTTTTATTTCCATTTATTCTCCCAAACCTTGTTTCTCCATATTGCTAGTTCCTTGCATTCTATTAAATAATGCCCTGTAAAATAAACGATGTTGTAACCGATAATCCAGTTTCAAAAACAACCTGTAAGAGCAATAAGCAGCTGAAGTGCATTTCTTCTGATCTTACAGTGCTGTCATGTTGGGTAGTCCAGTGGTTAATGAATGAATATTTGTACAACTTCTTTTACATAGCTTTCACATTTTTCTTACTCTAACCTAAACTATGTACAAATTTTAATTGCCTTCTTGCTACCTTGGTTTGCATGGCACCCAGGCCATTAGCCTCCTGAGCAGCTCATGTCAACCCTTCCCTCTTTATCTTACTTATCCCTCTCCTTCACTTGGTCGTCTTTTGCACTCCTTACTTTTCTTGCCCATTTTTTTCTTGCTTTCTGCAAGAACCCATCTATGCTTCTCATCTTTTCTCACTTCTGTTAATATTTTATAGCTACAATTTTTCCCTCTTTTATTTCCATTTATTCTCCCAAACCTTGATTTGTTATATTGCTAGTTCCTTGCATTCTATTAAATAATGCTCTGTACTCTCTTTCTCATCCCACATTTCACATATTCCTTTTTCACTCTTATCCTACATATGGTTCTCATCCCCCCTTTTTTTTTATTCATATATAAAATTGAACCAATTTCTTGTTTTTACGCTACATTACTTTCATTTCTTTCTGTAAGCATCCATACATCTCCCATTCCTATTTTATGCATTTTTCCAATCTCTGCCCACAAACTATTTTTGCTCTCACATTTTTTGTTGCTTCATGCATAGCTTTAAGACTTCTCCATCTTCTTTTACCAAACATTTATATCAACATTTTATTCTTCTCTCCATTATTATTCCATCCCTTCTCGTTTGTTTTCCAAAGTTCTTGGTAACCCCAATAATTCTTTGCAAAGTATTCTATGCATATGATCCACCTTATGTCTTTTGACCTCCCAGATCTCCACTGCATAAAGCATCCTTGATTCCACTAACGCCTCATACATTAATTCCAACCACTTGGTTGTCATCTCTAACTTGTATCTGCAAATTCTAAATCCTGACATTACAGCCCTCCCTTTTGCTTCTATTTTTCTCCCATTATGCCTCCTATCCGCTTCATTATTCAACCTCACTCCCAAGTATTCAAATCTTTGATCACTTCTTATATTTTCCCATTTAAAACCCACATCTCCATTTTTCTCAAAACCATAACTTTAGACTTGCTTATATTTATTTTTATTCCCTATTCCTCAAAACATTTCTGAACATTGTTTATTGCCCATTGTAATAAGACAATTGATATGAATCCTTCCATTAAATTGTCAGCATATAGCAATCCTGGAATTTTCTTATTTGCTCTTACCAGAGAGTATTGGTTTCCTTTTTGGATTTTATATCATCTATCAATATATTAAATATTAGACAAGCTTATATCCTTGTCTCAGACCAATTGTTTGCTCCGTCATTTCCGCACACATGCTGAACACTACAATATCATCTTTTCATCTTTCATCTTATCATCTTTTAAAATAACTTTTTCGTCATACAAGAATGTGTTAGATGATAATAGGAAATATTTTATGCCAGGAAATATTGTAGTAATTGGGTGTATTTGTAGCAATCTATTGCAATGAAGCGTGCGGCGGAGGGGGGTGGGGGGCTAAAAAGAAACCATAAAAGAATTCTGTATATTTTTAATGAATATCTTTGACAATGTAAACTTTAGTGAAAGAAGTTCATTAACATCATTTAAAATAGTAAGCGTTTACTTCACTTTAAAAACAGCAGAACTGCAGTAATAATTTTTTGCTCCATTCATAACAAAGTCATGTTCAAGGATCATCATAGGTTACCTTCCAACTATATTTGCAAAAACTCCACTACAGTTGAATTTTAACAGTCTGAGACTTCTAGCATTTCCTGGAAGACTGACAGCTACTGTTAACATTTAATTCACTGAAACTAGAAAGTAAATTGAGCTAACTCAATCCCTAATACAGATTACGAAAGTAGGTTGTTTTTCTTCACATTTGGACATCTAGGAAGTATGCTACATAAATCAGTATGACATTGATGTCTAATTATAACATGCTCCCTATCTTTACATAAATCAGTATGGCATTGATGTCAAATTATAACATGCCCCTTATCTTAAGTTCAAATGTTAGGAATAAAATAAAGTATTGCAGTCTTAAGCTTCTTTACGCAAAGACGAAGTTGCAATTTAGTTTACAAGCCCGGTTATAATATTTTGGACTTTATGAATTACTAATTGTGAGGGTTTACCATTTGGTGCACTGCTAGACAGCTGACAGGGTACTCATGTGGTAATGCAGCTCTCCCACTATTCTGCTAAGAGTGAGCTGTCGGAATATCAGGTAGTTTAAACTGAACCATACTTTGAACACAATTAACATTTTTCATTTAGTTAAAGATGCAGCTCTGCAATAATTAAACAATTTATGAGCAAACGTTATAGAATCTGACCATGTTCTTATGCCATAGATTTATAAATGCTTTTTGAAGGTAATATCGAGCTGTGATGAAATCTGTGACTGATGGTGAAATCCATTATTTATAACAAAAGTAGCTCACTTAACAATTAAAATTAGTATTTTGTATGCATGAAAAATAGATACACAGAGTCCTTAGCTTAGCTGTGATAAGTAATTATAAGTGATACATAGAATCAACCTGAAGTTAAATCTACAAAATACAAGACTCCTTTTACTTGGGTTGGAATAGCCTATGGCCGATTATACCGGCTATTTTGTTTCACTAGAGCTCGGATTGCAATAATTATATACTTATGTTACCTACTCTCAAACCTAGCAGTTTTTCACTTCATGACTTATAAATTTCATAAAACCCTATTTTTTCCAGGCATGTTAGAATATTTCTGCAAAATTCATGCAGGTTTTATTTGCAGTAAAAGCATCTAAATATGTTAAAAAAAACATACATTATGCAAAATTCATGCATAATGTATGTTTCGGTTTTTTTTTTTTTTTTTTTTTTTTTAACATATTTAGGAGTTTTTACTGCAAATAAAACCAGATTTTCTGGTTTAGTACATAATATGTTACCAAGATAACTGAGCATTTAATGCACGTGCTTCCCTAAAATCTGGTATTTTCATGTAATTTGTCTGCTGAGAAAATGTAAAAAGCTAAACTGTTATCATTTCCTGAGAGCATACATGATGACCATAATGTCCTTTGATTTCTTACCATTCCCTTTTCTTTTTCATTGTTATTTTGAATTTACCTACAGCCCCCCCCCCCTCCCCAGACAGCTAATCAATAGACCTCAAAACTATGGATTCATTAGGCTGATATGTTGCAGATTTGGGAATTGGCAAAATATCTGACAGACTGATCAACCTCATCTTGCGTGCAGCGAAGTTTTGCAAAATGCTAACTGCTCCAAAGTTACAAACTTCTTTGATGAAGGAATGCACAAGAAGCATTAATTTAATTTTTTTTTTGTAAATTTGTAAACATCCTATTTTTAAATATAGAACCATAATTAATAAATATTTTGGGAATTCTATGGGCAGCAAATTTAAACAAAGTTAAGTTTCTATTGTTCCCTGGTGATATAATCAAGGCTGGAATAGCAATTAAGGTATTTAATCCAAATGTGAAGCATGTGCCATGTTTTGCCCATTTATCCAACTAAATATTCAAAACAGTTTTTAAATGTAACAATGCTCTGATATCCTTAATAGAGCAGGTAAAAAGTTACAAAATATGACTTTTGAAACTCTTAAATACTTGTAATTGGATTAATTAAATTATACTCTGTTCATATTAGGCATGCATAGCATACAATGCTACGAGCTAGCTTTATAACACAGCTTATTGTAACTGCACTTGGTTAACACTGCAGTGTTCCAGAATGATTCTAATGCAATTCAATTGGTGAGGAATCACAGCACTCTCCAAACATATAGGTCACAGAGTAAATTTACATAGAAACTGAATAATTTGCTTTATTTTTTTCTGTACACGTAATACGTACATTGTATATAGAGAAGGTATTGTAATGCACCCAAAAATTTGATACAGAGGTTTCACCAGAAATACATGTTTTGGGTCTCCTGAATCAAAAATGAAGTGCATTTCTCTCTCTGTGTGCATGTGCATAGCTCAAAAACGAAAACACTGTTAAAAAGATGTGAGATAAAGATTTTCAAGCAAATCCCCCCATCCCCGAGTACCCTTTACATGGAACTTTTTCAAAAATTTTGATTTTCACAAAAATGGCTTTTAACGATTTTGATTAAAATATTGTATATTAAAGATATTTACCTGACAAATAATATGTATATCTTGAGTTTTCTGGGAATAGCCTCTGAAGACTACTTTATTCTAGATGAATTTTACGAAATTTTGCACAACTACTAAACCATAAGAGATAGACAAAAACTTGCCATATAAAAAATGTAGAGCATATTAAAACACACAATTTATGTGATATACATTTTTTTTTGTGAAGTTGATCGTTTATGAGATACTCCACGTTATTCCATTTTTGAAAAACATACTTTTCTCATACAGGAATTTGTCAACTCCTGTCCATAGAAACAATGGAATTTCAGTGACAGACCAACCAGCTTTTGACTATCACTCTAACCTATGGTATTCCCCTATTTCCCTTCTACTTACAAGGAAGCAAGTAATAAGACTATTTTTACAGCATTTAACAACAAGTGAGTACAACAGGATATATCCAAACTTAGAATATTCCTGTCTTAGGCAATACATTAAATTTAGACAGATCCTAGTTATAGTCACTAGCCATCCCCGAGGACGTCAAATTGTGGAGAAATGGATGTGGTAAGCAGGGAAAAAAACATAAGATACAGCTTAGTTCAAATCCTCGCAAAAACACAAAATATTTTGATCTCAGTGTGAGATTTCTCATGTTTGTGTAACTAAACACTTGGAAAGTGGAAGGTCATTTTTTGCATTCAAGACTTTCCTTACTGTTAAACACATGCATTTAGGTGAGCAAAATTTAGAAAAAACTTGCTGCTGTGCATGTTTTGCCCCTCATTCTGCAAATTTGCAGATACAATAGTGCATGAAAGCATACATAATTTTAGGTTTGATATTGGATGAAAATCTCAGCTTTACTTATCACACATGAGCTAACTTAACTAAGAGTTATTCCTGTGCCAAGATATTTACGTTTAATAGGCAACAGTGACAACATGGCAATATGGCATTCAAACCTCCAACTGGTTCCATGTGTTTTTTACCTGGTCAACCAACCAGTATGTCTCCCTTTAAATAAAACCTTAAAGGCGGCTCACATTTGCAAGTACTTAGTATTTGAGTAATATTAATATAGTTATTGCCAACTATCAAACTATTCTATTATATTGGTAATTCTCCTATGTTTACATTACACTGGATACAGTTTTGTTTACAACCAGCTGTAAAATTCATGAATCAAAAACAAAACAAAAAACACAAGTGGGAGGATTTAATGCCATACTGGCATGTTGTCATAGTAGTATAAATTCTAGAACAACTGCACGGAGTCAGGAGAATTGTGTACCCAGCTGTTGCATTGAATTTTATTTAAGGAATCTCTAAACCTATATTTCCAGCTGAACTTTTGGGATCGAAGTTGTGTGTGAGATGCAATATACAATTTACATACTATTGGACAGTAGCAGAGAAACTGTTAGTCTACTGTATTGGTATAACAAATAAGCATGATCAGTGCATCCCTGTCATCTTTAATGATGCAGCTTTCAGATTCATTCGATGTGCAGGTGCAAGGACTGCTCTAGAGCTACTCTAGACACATTGAAGACAAATATATTTCATGTCAAGGTTGTTTCCAATTCAACATTTTAAATAACTAAGTGCTTTAATACTTTGGGCAGTATTCTTAATGACAGCACTTCAGTTTTTGACTGCTGGGCTCACAAAATAAACTGTACCAAATAAGTTGGATAAATAACTGCCATTGACAGCTGGAGTCACTTCAGCTTTACTGATCATGCACAAACAAAGCATCTCTTCCAGTTTCTGAGAAAGCACCCCGGGCAGAGCATACTCTAGTTTTGAATAGGTGGTTTTTATACTAAGACTTGGTGGCAAAGCAACCAGATATGCGGTAGCTTAAAAAATGGTCTTGTCAGAATGTACAATGCCAATGTTGACTATTTTATTGAGAAAAATAGAGTAGACATCAATGGTTGCAGCTTCTAGTGTAGGAAATGGGTAGTGACATAGTTGAATTTTTCAACATCTGACTAGTCTTATTTCACTGTCCATGTGTTTTCTCAAATGCCTTGAGAAAAATAGAGTAGACGTTACTGGTTGCAGCTTCTAGTGTAGTTTTCGACAAAATCAAACAGAAGCAAACTCCCACAGCAAAGACAAACAGAAAACAATGCTTTCCAATGTTATGCAACATTGCTTGATGGAGCTTGCAAGTTTAGAGCAGTTAAGTGTTTTCTACCCTTCAGAAGTTCCACAAATTAATGTGGAAAAGCTGAAGTTCCATTCTGATGTGAGTGACTTTGTAATCACTATATGCGGTTAGCTTTAGAAATTGTAAAATACAAATTGTGCTCCAAGAAAGTAAATAATTATGACATGAAATCTGAGATGCGGTGTTGTGGACATCATGTGCAAACGCTGAATTCAATGTTTTTCTTTTTCACTGCAGCATTGTCTAATCGGTAGGAGGTAATTTGACTCCTAAGTAGAATCTGATTTCTACTTTTACTTTCCTCTTGTGACTTTTATTCATTGTTATGTGCTCCTAAATTCACCAAAAATTATTTCCTGACACACAGTTGTGACCCATATCATATACTTTTACCTAGAGGGATCATATTGACTCTGTTATGCTAAACAGCTATGCTTTTGTTCATACTAGACAAGCTAAATTAATTTCACGCAACATCAACAGGTAATTAAAACATTAATGGGAATGCACAGTTAAGTAACTAATCAATTAAGAGTAAAAACATAGATTACATTCAAACTTCAGTCTTGAAATAAAGTAAATGGTGGCAACAACCATTGAAACATGTCTGAAGTAAGCTACTTTATTTCAAGAGTGAAGTCTAAGTGTAATCTATGTTTTTACTCTTAATCAATAGGTAAATTTTTATCAACAGTAAAAAATTGTAAAAGTGCCAATGTTTAAAAATGAAAATAGAAACGATCCGCTTTTACCAGATATTCTATTCTTTGTTCAATTTTGCTCTAAGTAGGAAGTTGTATTGAAAAGCTTACAAGAAAATGAAATGTTTGTGATTATAAAAATAAATTTTGTAATTTTCTTTAATAAAAAGTCAAATTGACCCCCTTAAGGTGCTTCATCATGCAAGAAAAAGAAGGTGTTCTGGTGGTAACTATTCAAAGAGATTTAATGATAAAATCAATAACTAAGGGGATCATTCTCTCCCCTGCCCCCTTGACCAACCAGATTTGTAACTATCATTACACATGCATTAAGAAACTATGATTTATATTCAATTAACATTTTAATTTCATAATTTGCTAAACAAAAAAGTATTTAAACTTTTGTGTGTTTACATTTCAGAGAAAGAACTCTGAAATTAGTGTTTTACAAAGGAAAATTCAACACAGACAATTTTGACACAAAATTCACAAACTTAAACTTGTCTTGGATTAACCAATCTTAACATTGCAAATAACGCATCATGGGGCAGGGAAGTTAATTTCCATATACTTCAAACTGTTACAAGGCTTCTACTGGTGTTCAAAATGGTAATAAAAAAATGTTATGTTAATAAATAGAAGTTTCCAGGTATATATTTTCTCATAAAAACTTAATAGCAGTGACTATTCTGATCCACAATACAAAATTCCCCAAAATTCTGGCTTTCTGAAAACTATCGCAAGGATTACATTTGTTTTAGTTTTTACTAAACATTGACTATAAAACAGCTAAAATTTTACAACCAAAACAACTGGTGTAGTAAGTGTAATTATAAATACCAAATCACAGAACAGTACAGTTAATACTGATTATACAAATAATTTGTGGAAAAATAAATGGGGGAAAATGGACAGAAACACAGCAAATATAAAAATCTGATGTGTACCATTCACATGTCTTTCTCTATATCCCTGCAATAAATTATTCTTAAAAGGCTTATGCTTCTATTTACTTCATGCTAATCTAGAAAAATTAGCAGAAAGTCTTATTACCTTCTTCCTTGTAAGTAGAAAGGAAATAAGGGAGTAGCATAGGTTAAAGCGATAGTCAAAAGCTGGTTACTATGTGACTGAAATTCCTTTGTTTGTATGTATGGACATGAGTTGACAAATTCCTGTACGAGAAAAGTTAAGATTTTCGACCCTGAAAACAAAAACAAGGAATATCTCAAAAACGATCAACTCCAAGAAAAAAAATGTATACAACATAAATTGTGTTTTTTAATGTACTCTACATTTTTTGTATGGCAAGTTTTTGTCTATCTCTTACGGTTTAGCACTTATACAAAATTTCGGAAAATTAACCCAGAATAAAGTAGTCCTCAGTCTATTCCCAGAAAATTCAAAATATACATTTTATTTGTCGGGTAAATATCTTTAATATACAATATTGTAATCAAAACTTAGAGCCCTTTTTTAGAAAATCAAAATTTTCGAAAAATGTTCCGGGTAAAGGGCAGTTTGGAGTGGGGGGATTTTTCTCAAAATCTTTGTGTCGCATCCCTGGAAGATTCTAAACTTAATATACCAAGTTTGGTATTTTACCGACTTTTCATTTCTGAGTTATCGTGTTCACAGGCACAAACAAGGACCTTTTTCTGAAAATATTTTTTTTAGATAAAGGGGACCCTAAAACATACATTTCCAGTGAAATCTCGGTATCAAATTCTTTGGTGGAGTGCAATACCTTCCCTATACACTATGTACATAGTTCATATAGAGACAGTAAAAATGCTAACAGGAAAAGAAAATTAGAACCATGGGAGGCCTGTCCAGTACATTTTAAAGAGCATAGCAAACAGTTCCGAAGACATGGGCGGAGTCAGCAAAAATACCCCGTCTTTAAATATTTCCAGATTAAAGAAAGTAAAAAAGAAATGGTTTAAAAAAATAAAAGATATAAGGAAAGAAGGGCAATTAATAAGAGTACATGAAGAATGACTGCTGGGGTTAAAGCAAGTACTTTCCATGCTAATAGACGAGAGCAGTCTAGTTGCACATAATAAGTGGGGGGAAGTGGTGGAACCTTCAAGCGATAGCCATGCAGTACTTAAAAGACAGCACAGAGAGCCAGCCAGGATGACATGAACAACAAAGCGTCATGTATTAGTTATTAGTAGACATAGGTTTGTGCACACTAATATCTAAAATATGCATTCATTTATACCATTTAAATCTATAAAGTAGACTGCCTCCAAGGTCAAGGGGTCAGGGAGCTGACTTCTCACTCAGGGACCCAGGTCCAAATACTGGCAGGGTCAGCAAATGTTTCTTTAACCAGAATTATTCCCTATTAACTTAATGTTCTAAACCTAGCATAACGAGTTGTTTGATATGTCAAAGCCTCCCAACATGACCATTGAAGTTAAAGGCAAGAATTCAGGAAGAATAAAAATAGATAAATAAATCTATAAAATATGCTCTTTATATTAAAAAACATGATTAACATGCACTAAAAAAAAAAAGGGGGGGGGAAACCCCATAATTCAGCCGGAATCTTTTTTTTTTTTTTTTTTCAATGTACCACAAACAATGCACAAATTGAAGTTATTTAAACCAGTCTTTCTGGATCTTTATGAGGTGTTGACAAAGAGACACTTGCCTAACTGAATGCGATCTAATTCAACCTGATACTACAGACCTAACTAAAGGATATACTGATGTCTTCCGCTGCTCGTTTCTGTACAGGCTTGAATTTTTAATTGGAGTCCTCTATGCAGCTTTCATCATGAATTAATGCACATTATGAAACACTTCATGTCTAGCTGTGCAAAAATTTCCCCTAGAATTTGCAAATAATGGGTGGCATTGTTTAATTTACTTTCTCCTAGAATTTGCAAATAACAGGTGGCATTGTTTAATTTATTTTTATCTCCACTATACTCACATCGAACGATACTTGTATCACAATGCTGGATAGACTGATGCTTGCTACTCATCAGCTGGATGCAGCAGTCAAGATGTCACTATGCATTTGTTTCTTTTTCTTTATTTATAGATTTATATGGTTTCATTTAACTTTAATGGTCATTTTGGGGGCTTTGACTTGTGAAACAACTCATATTACTGTAGGTTTAGAACATTAGAATTATCATTTTATATCACTAAACACATACATATTCATTCACATTCATACTTCCAGACTCTGTGGGGTATAGGGAATAATTCTGGTTAAAGAAAAATTCCCCCTTCCCCAGCCAGGAAGCAAACCCAGACCTCCGGATGAGAAATCAGCTTGCCGACCACTCGACCACAGAGACTGCACATCTTATTTACACTACTTTTATCTAATTTCAAGGACAGTAAACGGCTACTCAGTGAACGACAAGGCCAGGGAGCCAAGCGAACTGAGTAGCACAAAAGGCATGACCACCATAACATTTATTCAGGAGTGAAGCCACTGTATAAATATTGTAAAATTTTGTATTAAGCTTGTAAATAAGACGTGCAAGTAAACTCACAAAGTCATTTTAAAGCCCATTATACAATTATATCACTCCTTGACACACTTCCAATTTCAATTGGGCCACTTCCTTTGCTATTGGTCTTGGTAGGCCTACTTTCATACAATACATCCTGTATACATCATGATTTCCTCTCCTCCATCCAGTTCCCTCTCAACTCTATATAGCATTTTGGGTTCAACCACCATATATTTTTAGAATTTTTTGTAGCAATTTGACATATGATATCTGCATTTACTACTTCTCACAGTTGACATAGTTACAGTAAATGTGCATAGTTTAAAACAAGTCAATAATCAAATTCATCACTAGAACTCTGATTTCTATGATATGTTGTATTTTTATCTTGGCTTATTTTTCCATCATTTGTGAACACAATGATACAGTTTTTATGGTCACATAAATACATAATTTACCTTATTTTAGCATTAGGTCATATTCTGATCCAATAATTGAATAAAAACAAACTTGTCATTTTTATGTAGTACTTAACTCATCACCACATATTACTGTAAAAGTCTAACATCAGCATAACTGACTAAGAAAATTTGTTCAGCATCCTTCACTTGATAGTGGGAATTAGCAGAAATGTGCTGTCATAGTCAGTAGGTGACATTGATATAAACTGAAGATTAAACTGAATAATTCAAATTACTATAAAAATGTATAATTCCTAACAATGATGGTAAGGAAGCAAATAAAGTATCAATAAAAATGGAGTTGCGCAAGCTCAAATGAAACACCAAAGGTATGAGTCATTGTGTGGGAAGAAGAAATAAATAACCAAAATTTGATTTTTAAAACATTGCTTTCACCTCCGCTTGCTTGTCAAGCAAAGGGAGGTGAAAGGTAAGAGGGGAAGCTAAGGAAGGTGAAAGGTAAGAGGGGAAGCTAAGGAAATGTAAACAAACATTGCCACACTGATTACATTTGTGAAACGTTTATTCTTCATATCGGTTATCACTGTACTAATGAGCTTGCTTCGACATTCAGTACCATTGTATGAGTTGTTAGCCTTCTTTATTAAAACTCAAAAAATGCATGCTGGTCAACCATGATATAAATGCGTTAAGAGGAACTGAACAGTTACTACACAAGTGGGAGAAGCATCAGAAGTATAGCCAGTAAAGATAACAAATGCTTCCAAGAAAGCTAATGTGAAGACAGCAGCAGATTATAGTTGTGTTTTCTGTGCCAGTGTATCTCCCACTGGCGATTCCCTCAGCCCCATCAGTTCCTATGACTTGAGGATGTCAACCATTGTGGCACCTTCCTCCAAGTGCACTAATATTACCACATTAATCAAAAGATTAACACATCGACTTCAAAGGCTGCAATAAGACATGTGTTTTATTTCACACGTACCCCACATATTTGTCCTTTGTGATTTCTATTGGCCGAAGTGACACATTCATTGGTGCACTGTAAAACCATCTGCAACTTCCCAGAAAAATTAGTGTGTTATCTGAGAGGGTTGTATTGACTAAGATAAAGCCCATGTTAACTTTTTGAGCAGCATGGTAATACCTTTGAGTCTAGTTGGAACCAAGACTTGGTGGTGACACAGGTAGATCGAATAATTATGGCTCAGGACAAAGATCAGCTTCTAGACAGGGTGTTACACGACACAGTCAAACTAGAGAGTTTGTATTTTCTCTTAAGGAATTCTTCAAGCAGGAAGAGAACAGCTTCTTCATAATAAATCTTTAATCCTTTCAACAAAGTGGAGAAAAGTACAGCACAAGCTCTAAAGATAAGTAAGATGACTGTTTCTAACATCTCTAAAGAGAAGCAACTAGTCAGGTCTATCATGAATTTTAACTCCTATAAAAAAGACCCAGTCATGTAGATGGACAGTGTTCATAAGAAGCCTATCTATGGCTATTAATTCTGAAAGGAACATTTTATTAAACATATGCTTCTAATGTGTAAAAAAATGAAGCCAGTAACAATGAAAAACACAAATACTAATATAACAATAATTTGCAACAAAATTTCATTTATCTTTATGAATAAACTCAAATTCATGGACTAGTTTCACAATTCTATTTCATCATCAGCTTAACTTCTTATAATATGTAAAAAAGAGTAACACTGAAGTAACACAAATATTAATATAACAATAATTTGCAACAACTCCTCAATTATCTTTTTAAATCACCAGGACAATAAAACTTAGATTACGAAACTAGTCCTGGTGATTTAAAAAAAAAAAAAAAAAAAAAAAATTTTTTGCAAATTAATTGTTATAATATTTGTCTTACTTCACTGTTACTAGCTTCATTTTTACATATTATAAGTTAATTAGATTTGGAGCACATCTCAATTGCAGTACATTTTAGGTAGGTGCTTAAGATGGATGTGTTGGAATACAATAATTATAAGCTTAATCTTAACTTCTTACTTATTTACATTGTTACAGTTACTGCTATTAGGTGATGGATTGTGTACAAAGGTATTGCCAACTATTGGAATTAAAACAAATTTGGTGACAGAAGCAATTGGTGCTATATCAAAATTCATTATGTGATATTTATTCTTTAAAACGTATTAATAATTCAAATTCTGGTTAAATTTCCAAAAATTACCTGTCACAACTGAAGTCATACAATGAGAGAATGTTGCACGTCTTAACGGGTGTAGCTCCTTGTATGGTAAAACAGATTCTGTACCTCAAAATGGTGCATGTAATTGGTTTTGCACATATCCTACAAAGTGACTGAATAGGTTCAAGTGAGCTGCTCTGAGATATACAAAATTTCAGGAATATTTTATTAAAGCTCTGTTTTGAGTGCAGAAATTTATGGAACAGACAGTAACAGTACCCTTTCTCCCTCAACCCACTGTAACCTTAAAGAATGATGCTGCAAATTATTATTACACAAACTACAGTCGGATTGAGAAGATCAACTATCAAAATACTTAAGGTTTCTCAAAGTCAAAATTTATTTGTGATATTAAAATCCATACAGTTGTGTGGAGCATTAAGCATTGTGAGGGAAACAAAATGAGTTATCAAGTGCACAGGACAAAGTAGCTGACTGGGGTAGGGCAAAACTATAGCTGTATGAAACAAATCTTGAATGTATAACATTGTGTAAAACTGTGGACATTCTTTATGGCAAACAGCAGAATTGTATGAAAATGAACAAGAACTTTCCATTATGATTGACCTCATTTTATGCATGCCCCCATAACTCACATTAGAAGTTTCTCCAACTACAAGACTGTACTTGCTGACAACCAAAGATTCTTCAAGTTTGACATCAAAAGTGTATGACATTTAGAGCAACTCTGCTGAAAATGAAGGCTAAGAGAGATATGAATTATTTCATGTATAACTGTTAAAGTAGATAACATTTTCCATTTTTTCTTAAATCTTAGATCCTATTTTCTTGATTTTATGTTAAATTTGCCAAGTTTAGAGCATATGGGCATATTTCAAGATTTTTAGGGCATAAACATTTTAGTCTGATATCATAGCAAACATTTATATGAAACAAATTAAATTGGTCATGCAATTAAATATCTTTAAAAAACCATTTATAATTTTTGTTGTTCATGCCTTGTAAAATAAAGATAGAAAATTTCTGTTGTAAAGTTTCGAAAATAGTATATCTGACCAGTCTATCAAATTAAAAAATGAATTACTTTTAGGTTTATTTGTATTATTCTGTACTTATGGAAAGGTCTTGTACATATGGCCAAGAGTCCCAGGGGCACAAAATTTAAAGAGCACATCATGTAAAACACAATGATAAATGCAGATCAGTAGAAATAACAATTTGGAGCAGGGGAGGGGGGAGGGAATAATTTCTTACATCTCTAAAATAAAAATTCCCTGCCACTACAGCCCTTATGAGCCTGGGGCTATCAAACCAAACTTGTACAGCAGAGGGGATTATCATCCAACCAACACAAGGTGGTAATGTGGCCAGTACCATGCATTCTGCTGCTGGTATCTTAGCTGAGATTACTGCTCCTCATTTTCCTCACAATGCACGTTCTTAAGATGGCGACGATTGGGGTAGTGATGCGTTCTGGTTAACAACTTTTTGAAGTTAATGAGAAAAAAAGTGAAAATGTTGAAACAGAAATGCTCATCGCGATTGAGATGGATCAAGTAAGAAGTGGAAATAAAGGCAGCGAAAAGGAATACATGGAAAATGCCATTCACAAATCAGCTGGTGATCAAACAGTGGATATGACGCGGGAGACGAAACGATAGCGTTGCTTCACATGGTGATCAATTTGCTCATGAGGGACCTTCTTAATGCACAAACAGAAATTAGTCAGTTAAAATCGGAAAATGTAGATCTGAAAAATAAGCTTAACAAAGTGAATACTAATTCCTTATACTCCACTGTGACAAAAGGGCCGCAGGGACAAGAAATTCAGGAATGTCGAGTAGATTTTCCAAGCAAAAACAGGTTTGAGGTTCTTACGGAAAACGAAATGGTAAATGAAGAAAATAAGGCAATAAATGAAAACAACGTTCAAAATGCTACACAATGTATTCCTAGCATAAATGTAGATAAAAAGCTTGTGTTAGTTGTGGGTGACTCCATTCTCAGGTGAAGCTTGCAAAGAGGTTATGAAATGTGTTGCCTTCCAGGAATAAAATTGAACGAAGTGCAGAAGAAAATGGAAGATATGAATCTAAAAGAAGATCATCCGGATGTGGTACTGATACATGCGGGCACCAATAACATCAGACATGGGGTGAGTGACAGAAATTCTTGATGAAGCAACTACCTTGGTGAACTTCATTAAATCTCAAGCAAGGGCGACTAAAATAATAAGTGGCATACTTCCTAGGCTTGATATTAACGGCAACAGAATAATGAGAATAAACAGAGATCTTGAGTGGCTGTGTTTCTCGAAAGATTGCCTGCTTGTAGATGGTAATTCATGGCTGTATGACAATGACTTTGGTGGAGATGGCATACTCTCAACCGCAGAGGATCAGCCAAATTTGGACAGTTGTTAGTTAATGTCATCTCATCAGTACTAAAGGAGAACTGATAGGTAATGTGGCAAATGTTCAAGAAACTAAAAAACATTGTATGCCTAATTCCTTGTCAATCTTCCATCAAAATGTACAGAGCTTTAGAAATAAGCACACCAACTTAGAAGTTTTGTTAAATGATAAATTATGGGTATTGATACAATAACGCTTACTGAACATTGCTTAAAAGAAAACAAAATTGAATTATTAAATTCTCACGGCTATATAAGGGAAAGCTATTACTGCAGAAAAACTAAAACAATGGAGGTTCTTGTATTTTTGTAAAAGAAAATATCTTGGCTAAAAGGATATCAACTTTTGATAATTTAATGTGTGACAAACACTTTGAAGGAAGCATAGTTGATTTGTGTAATTCTAAAGTTATAGTAGTTTGTGTAATTCTAAAGTTATAGTAGTTTGTGTATATAGAAATCCCAGTAGTGACCTAAACGAGTTTATTAGAAAGTTAGATATTATTTTAAATCACTTTTATAGAGGGAAAAGAAATGTAATTATTGTAGGGAACCTAAATATAAATTTTTTGGCAGAAAGTCAAGGTAAAAATCAGATCACAGACTTACTCCACACATATGGCTTAGCTCAAGGGTCTTTGAGTGCTATAGATCAGTGTATCCTGAATACTAATAATTTCAAATTTGAAATTGACAACTTTGAGACAGGCATCTCAGATCACTATGGCCAAAAAATTAAAATACTGTCCAATAATATACCAGATAAATGTAGTCAGATGTCGTTTAAAAAGTTTAAAAAGTGTAGAATTTACAATGAGGAGAATATTGGTCATTTTAATTGCTTACTTTCTAAAGAAAACTGGGGGGATGTATATTGTTGCCAAAGTGATATGGATGCCTGTTACAAAGAGTTTAACAAGATTCTTACTTTCAATTTTAATATAGCCGTGCCTGTTAAAGTCTTGAAAGATAAAAAAAATTGCAATAAAGCAAAATGGGTAACTAAGGGTATTCAGGTACCGAGCGAAAGGCTCCATTTCTTAAGCAGACTAATTAAATAAAATCATGTCTCTGATGATACTAAACAGTATTATACAAATTATAAAAAAATATAGAACAGAATAGTCAAGATGGCCAAAAAACATTATAATGGTAACCTGATAAACAGTTGTATAAATAAAAAACCATATGGAATATCATAAAAAAAGGAAATTGTAGAAAATAAAAGAAACGATATGGACATTAGTGTAAATATAAATGGTAGGCTGGTATCTAACCTTAAAATGGTAGCTCATGAATTCAATCATTTTTTTTCAACCATTGCCAGTAATATTAAAAAGAAGATAAATATAGATAGCAATCCCCATAAAATTAATCAAAATAATACAATTCAAGAATCTTTATATTTTATACCAACAACAGAAGCAGAAGTACTTGATGTTATTAAAAGCATGAAACCTAAAAGGTCTATTGGTCTTGATGAATTTTCCAATATGCTTCTTAAAAATTGTGCCATGCATCTGGTTAAACCACTTTGTCATGTTGTAAATTTGTCACTTTGTGAAGGTAAGTTCCCTGAGAGTTTAAAGATTTCAAAAATTAAGCCTTTATTTAAAAAGGGTTCCAAAGTAGAGTGTGAAAATTATAGGCCAATATCTATTTTAGCATTTTTTCTACAGTAATTGAAAAGGTTTTCTAAAGTAATTGAAAAGGTGGTGTACAATAAAGTGTTATTTCTTAATAAACATATTATTACATCAAAAATTCAGTTTGGATTCCAGCAAGGGAAATCGACAAACTCTGCATTACAGAACATTATTGAAGTAGTGTTTAAAAATCTAGACACTGGGAAACAGTGCATGGGAATATTTCTTGACCAATCAAAGGCTTTTGACTTGGTTGATCATGATATATTATTACACAAGCTTTATAATTATGGTATAAGGGGGATACTTTTGAAATGGTTTAAATCATATCTGAGAAACAGAAAGCAACTAACTGAAATTCAGTATGTACAAAGCTGTTCAAAGGAGATTAAAAGCTACTAATTGAAATTCAGTATGTAGAAAGCTGTTCAAAGGAGATTAAAGCTACTCGCTCAAATGTAGAAAGTATTAAATATGGAGTTCCTCAGGGTTCAATATTGGGTCCCTTATTGTTTATACTTTATATTAATGATTTGGCTGAAAACGACTGCACTAATTCTAAATTTACTCTTTTTGCTGATGATACAAGTATTCTAGTTTCTGGTGGTAATAAACAAGAACTTGAAACTAACACCGAGGGAATAATTGATTATGTAGTTAATTAGTTTAATGAAAACAGACTTATTATTAATAAAAACAAAAGCGTTGATGTAGGCTTTCATTATAAAAGTAACAAAACTACAAGTTTTCCTGATGTTTATGTGGAGAATGAATTGGTAACCTTTTCTAATAAAATTAAATTTCTTGGAGTCTGGGTTGATAATCTTGACTGGGGAATTCACATTGATGTATTATCAAAAAAGTTAAGTCAAATCTGTTTCGCATTATATACTCTGAGGTCACCAGTTAATCTTGACGTGATCAAAATAGCCTACTTCGCTTACTTTCACTCTAATCTATCATATGGTATAATGTTCTGAGGAAAACCAAACTGTAATAGAATTTTTATAATACAAAAAAGGGCAATATGATTAATGCGTAACCTTTCCAGCAGTACAAGCTGTAGACCTTATTTTAAATCCTTAAATATTCTAACATTTTCATCCGTTTACCTTTATGAAACGCTGGTGTTTACACATGATCAATTAAATAGTTTTGCTACAAATGATGAAATTCATAAACATAATACTAGGGGTAAATCAAAGCTACACATAACAGGGCACAAAAGAACCCTATATGAAAAAAGTCCACACTACAATGGCATTAAATTGTATAATACACTTGCCCCATTCTTTAAGAACTTATCAAGCATAGCTGTGTTTAGGAAGGAATTAAAGAGATTTTTAATACAGGGTTGTAGTTATTACTCTGTAAATGAATACCTGGAAACTGTCTGGTTATTTTGTTATGCATTTGTGTTACATTTTCAACTCCTAAAAACCATGCTTTGATTTTGTAATTTATTGTAAATAGAAATATCTTATACTTTTAGTTTCTCATATATTTATTTTCATGAATCTGTACTTACTAGTCTATAACTTATTTGTATCTGTAATATTGTAACTGACGAAGCCGATATTTCTGTAATAAGAAATCCCATGGTGAATAAATTTGATTTGATTAGCGCACAATGCTCAGTCCCCATTGCCACAACACATAAGAAAATGTTGCAAAATATCTCCAGTCAAAGAATATCATCCAAATACCCCAGAAGGAAATGTAACATGAGTTTAGGCTGAAGGAAACAATCTCCAAAATATGCTCCAGTAAGTTTTTTTGGTACAGAAGTGAAACTAAAGTGATGAGAGAATTCACAGCAATATATCTTGTAAAAGGGAAACATGCAAAAGCAATGTTGCCCGCTACCATGTATATTCTTACGTAAAATATCGGAAGTTTGATATTTTAAGTAAAAATCTTGGTTCCGGGATGACTTAAATGCAGCATGTGATATTTACACCAATTCTACCTACCTTGACTGTTGTAGTAGTAGTTGCACCAGGCATAGTTGTACTATAGCTGGGTGTCACTGGAAACTGAACACTACTGGACATGTCCCCAGCACTACCAGTGCCAGAGGATCCTGCTGCCTTCAGAGGCCCAGCGGAGGGGTATGTGGTTTGTACCACACCAGATCCTGTACACACATAAATAGCAAACTTCAGAAATCAACAGAAAATGTGCAATAACCATACATGAAATCCTAATTCAATTTGACAAATATTCTAGCCTGTTATCATTTAGAGTAATCAGCAGGACGTGTCTCAAGCTTGGGCTACAGTTTTATAAATTTTAAGTTAAAAATCTGATGTGTTCTATTCACATAACTTTTCTCCAGCTATTCCACAAACAAATGTTTCTTAGAAAAGATTATTTTATCTATGTCATGGTAATCTAGATAAACATTAGCAGAATTGGTCTTATTACTTGATTCCTTATAAGTAGAAGGGAAGCATGGTAATACATTAGTGTAAAGTGACGTCAAATCTTTTAGAAGCTGGCCACCCTCTGAAACAATCGACGTTCGGTTTGTTTTGCATAGTCCTGTTTGAGAAAAGTTAATTAGTCTAAAATTGAAACCAACAACAATAAACACCTCGAAAATAGTCAACTCCAAGATTTCATCAGAAATACATGTTTTAGGGTCCCCTTTATACAAAAAACATTTAGAAAAATATCCATGTATGTGTGAACGTAACTCAAAAACGAAAAAAATCGGTAAAACACCAAACTTGGTATTTAAGGGATGTGACATGAAGATTTTGAGAAAAATCCCCCACTCCAAACTGCCCTTTACATGGAAAAAATTTCGAACATTTTTATTTTCTCGAAAATGGCTCTAATGGTTTTGATTAGAATACTGTAAGATATTTATATTGCAAATAAAATGTATTTATTGAATTTTCTGGAAATATCCTCTAAAGACCTCTTTATTCTGAATGAATTTTGCTAACTGGTAAATTGTAAGATAGAAAAAAACTTGCTACACAGAAAATATAGATACGCTAAAACAGGCAGTTTATGTCATGTTTTTTTGGTTTTTTTTTTGGTGGAATTTACCAATGTTTTCTCAAATTTGGCATCCTTTATTACTTAGTGAAGCAATTCAAATGTAAATTTGACTCATTTTATCCAGTGTGTAATTATGCTTCACTGTGTACCACTTACAGTATCTTGATTCTTTTGATCATATTCCTTCTTATTTGCTCCAGATTTAAAATACTTAAATTTTTTTACACGGAAAGCTGTAAACTCCTGGCACTGCATAGAAACAGATTTCAACCACTTGACACACAAGTTTTAGAAGATTTGATCTTTGTTTTAGCCAAGTGTATTCCTTTATTTCCCTTCTACTTACAAGGAAACTAGTAAATAAGACAATTTCTGCTAATGCTTATCACAATTATCATAAAGTAGATGGAAGAATATGCTTTTTAACAACAGTTTGTTACAGTGCTGTAGAGAAAGTCATGTGAATGGAACACATCAGATTTTTATGCAAAAAATCTTATGGTTTAATTGTTACGTAAAATTCTGCAAAACTCAACAAGAATAAAAAGCTCTTCAAAGGCTCTCCCTACAAAATTCAAAATAGACATTTTATTTGTGATGTGAATATTTTTAATATATGGTATTTAATCAAAATCGTTTGAGCCATTTTTGATGAATCAAAATTTTCGAAAAATGTTCCATGTAAGCAGTAGATGGGGGGGGGGGAGATTTTCTTGAAAATTTTGTGTAGCATCCTTGGAAGATACTGAACTTATACACTAGTTTGGTATTTACTGATGTTTTGTTTTTGAGTATGCTGTCCACAGGCTCACTCACAGTGAAACCTTTCTATAAACATGCCTTTTTTCTGACTCAGGAGACCTCAAAACAAATTTCTGTGGAAATCCTGGTATCAAATTTTTTGGTGGAATATAATACCTTCTCTATCCATTATGTACGTTGTAAATAGAGGCAAGAGAAAATAAAAAAAATAAACACATTGTCCACACAGATGTGGATGTATAAAAATATTAAAAATTATATAGAAACATCTAGTCATAGAACTTGTTTCAAATTATCTTAAAGCACACCTCAAACACAGAAGCAAGCTCCAACACTGTCATGTTTTTTCTACAACATAAGAAAACAGCCAAACAGAGATCATCTCCATCATATCAACACATCACACCAGATTTTTGTTATATATTTCTATATTCTGCCATATTGCTTCAACTGTGCATTTCTGTGCAAAGTCAAAGCACGGAACTCACCTGGATGATCTATAAACTAGCAGCAACATGAATTGTAAAAACAGTAGCAATGTTTTCTTAAATTTGGCATACTTTAACTGATAACCAGTACTTGTCTACTTTAATCCACCTACATCCTATTTTGTAGTACCACACTCACCTGTAATTGGCTGCTGTTAATGTTTTAGTTTACCATGAATGTTAACATATTATGTTAACTTTATGTCATTTACTCATTGTTAATGTTTACTTTCACTGCAAATGGGCCTAAATCATCCTCCTCAGTTGCAATTCTTAACCCCTTCATACATGAATTATTTCAAGTGTTGTATGATAATGGTTGGTTTCAACTATACTCAATTTATGCTGAGGGTTTGTGCCCCTAGGAGCCTAGATTTTGTACTTTAATATATTACAAAACCTTAGGAAAGTAACTTTTTCCATCCCAGCTGGATTCAGTTGTTTCCTAAGTTAAACATTTTTTTAAAATAAGAAAAAAAAAAATCACAAAATACTGGTTTGAAGCAAATTTGCAACACTAGGTATTTTCCCTATGTCTCATTTATAGAACTAAATAATGCTAATTTTGGGGGGGGGGGTCTCTCTCTTCATTTCCCATTCAGTAAAATAGCCTCCACTGCCCCTGAGGGACAGGGGTTTACATAATTTTAGAGTACAATTACACCTGGAATTCTTGCAAATAATTTGTGGATCGTTTACTGCAATTTTATGGAGTCATTTAATGTTGACTCATTTTCTTAATTTAAACAAATGATTATTGTTCTTCGAGAATGTATGCATAAGTTAGGCCTGGTAAAAAAAAACTTAACCTTAGTTTTTTTAAATTAATTTTATCTTTTTGGCCACTTTTGATTTCAGTATTATAAAATATTTGTAGAAGATATTTTCTCCACCTCTCTTTTGGATCATACTTATATCTTAATCCAGTTTTGCCCATATGAAATTGGGGGAGGGGGCTGCCAATTTTCACATCACTTCTTAATTTTTTTTTTTTTTTTTTTTTTTTTTTTTTTGAGGGGGTCAAAAAAATAAAAGCTCCATAACTATTGGAGCCCACACCATTTTTGTTGGGAAGAAAACTTTCGTTGAATCCCTCTTTTGTTTTTCAGCAGCTCCTTATATAATTCAATGGAGAAAAACAGCTTTCTGCTGTGAATTGCTGTTTCTTGCATACTCACATTTGGAAAGACAAATCACAGATCAAGTTTACTTTAGGAATGTTTCTTCTTCCTTAAATAGTGTTACTCCACATCTACCTTTCCCCACAAATATAAGCATTATATGATGCAATGCCATATCTAGCAGGTTTCTTAGGCATAAATATTCTTAATGTAAATGGCATGTTATTTATAGATGCTCTTTAACTACTGTGGTTCTCAGCATCCCATTCTAAATTGGGTGTGAAAGACTGCTAAATTTTGCTCAGAGGCCTCTCTATCAGGCTTGAGGTTCTTTTACATGTGGTAAATCTACGATACGGGACCAACGGCTTTACTTCCCTTCCGAAGGAAGCCATATAAATGATTTTTACACCCGAAAAAATCCATCATAGTCAGCCAGGTTTGAACCCGAGACCTTGGGAATATGAAGTTAGCAAAATTTAAATTGAGCTTTATTTATGGACAATCTTTAACTGCTGTGGTTCTTAGTGTCCCATTCTATGTTGGGCATTAAAGACTTCTTAATTTTGCTCAGAGACATTCTTTCAGGCTTGAAGGTTTTTACATGCCATAAATCTACGACACGGGACCCCCTGCTTTACTTCCCTTCCAAAGGAAACCATACTAAGGATTTTTATGCCTGAAAAAATCCATCGTCCTTGGGTATATGAGGCCAGCGTGGTAACCACTATACCACGGAGGTAAAGTTGACATTAACCAAAAATGGGACTCTGCGCACATGCATGAACCCCAATAGAATATACTTTGAGAAAGAAAGATGCAGCTCTTGCATGATTATCTGTTCCTTAGTTCACGAGTAGATGAATCCTCATATCCAAGTGCCATCAATAGAACCTCACTACATTGTTTTAGAGACACTAATATATTATTAAGGACTTGCTTTACAGTAATTTGCAAAAAATGATGCCAGTTTTCACGTCCAGACTTAAAAATCTGAACATAAAACTATCCAGCCATTGTCTCAGTTTTCTGTATTTTTATAATTGGAGGAGGAAGGATTCTGCAATTTATTCCTTATGACTTTTAGTTGTGAGATGGTATGTAGTACATAACAACTAGAGGTTAATATTTATATAAGAATGGTTATGACAACTGACAATATCAGGGGAAACATAACAGTAAAAAAATGTTATATGTTCCATCCACAAGACTTTCTCTACATCTCTGTAACAAATTATTGTTAATAAGCTTTTTCTTCTACTTCATAGTACTTGAGATAAACTTCAGCATAAATTGTCTTATTGGTTGGTTCCTTGTAAGTAGAAGGGAAATAAAGAAATACAATACGCCAAACTGACAGTCAAATGTTTTAAAATGTGATTGCTATGGATTTAAATCATTTTCTGTGCATGGCCAGGAGTTGGCAAGTTGCTGTATGAAAAAAATCTGAAGTGCACCATTCACATGACTTTCTCTACATTCCTGCAACAAATTATTCTTAAAAAGCTTATGCTTCTATTTACTTCAATGCTAATCTAGAAAAAATTAGCAGAAATAGTCTTATTACTTTCTTCCTTGTAAGTAGAAAGGAAATAAGGGAGTAGCATAAGTTAAAGCGATAGTCAAAATCTGGTTACTATGTGACTGAAGTTCCTTTGTTTGTATGGACATGAGTTGACAAATTCCTGTATGAGAAAAGTTAAGATTTTTGACCCTGAAAACAAAAAACAAGGAATATCCCAAAAACGATCAACTACAAGAAAAAAATGTACACAACATAAATTGTGTGTTTTAATGTGCTCTACATTAATTGTGTAGTAAATTTTTGTCTATCTCTTACAGTTTAGCAGTTATACAAAATTCCGGAAAATTCACTCAGGATAAAGTAGTCTTCAGAGGCTTATTCCCAGAAAATTCAAAATATACATTTTATTTGTTGGCCAAATATATTTAATATACAATATTTTAATCAAAATCGTTAGCCATTTTTTAGAAAATCAAAATTTTCTAACAAAGTTCCATGTAAAGGGTAGTTTGGGGTGGGGGAATTTTTCTCAAAATCTTCGTGTCGCATCCCTGAAAGATTCTAAACTTAAATACTAAGTTTGGTATTTTAACGACTTTTCGTTTTTGAGTTATCGTGTTGACGGACACATGCACATGGACCTTTTTCTGAAAATACTTTTTTTAGATAAAGGGGACCCTAAAACATATATTTCCGGTGAAATCTCGGTATCGAATTTTTTTGGTGGAGTGCAATACCTTCTCTATACACTATGTACATAGTTCGTATAGAGAAAGTAAAAATTTCTCTAAAATGAAAACTGCATGAAAAGGAACGTGTATAACAAATTTTGTATATTAAAGAGATCCAAATTTTTTGTGTACTAAGTTTTTGTCTATTTCTTACAGTTTACCAATTAAGCAAAATTCATTTAGAATAAAAAGGTCTTCAGAGGTTATTCCCAGAAAATCTTGATATATAGATTTTATCATGTAAACATGTTCAATATGAAAGGTTTTAATTGAAATTGTTAAGAGCCATATTTGAGAAAACCAAAAATCTTGTGAACTTTTTTCCATGTAAAGGGTAGTTGGGGGTGGGGAGATTTTCCTGAAAATCATGTCGCATTCTTGGAGGATAGCAAACTTAAATATCAAGCTTGGTATTTAACAGACTTTTTTTTTTAGCTTTGCTGATCAGGCACACACACAGTTTTTTTAAAAATGCTTTTTTTTTTAAATAATAATTCAGGGAGTCCCAAAATGTGTATTTCCCATGAAATACATAAAAATTTTGGGTGCAATACAATATCTTCTCTATACATTATGTACATAATATGTGTAGAGTAAAAATGTACACAGTGTTCTTCCACAAATTTCCTTTAAATAAAATTATCAGAATTCTGGTGGACTAAAATATGAGCAGTAAGGCAGAAAAGTTTACATTTGTCTTTTGTTGCATTCATATTCATTCAATTTCATCAATATTCATTCATTTTATTTTTGAAGTCAAAATACAAAGCATGGGGACTTTCACATTGCACTCTATGTTTTAAATCAGAATTAAACATACTTAATACTTAAGATGCAGACTTTGCAACCAGAATTCTTGGAATTCATATTTATTTTAATGAAAGTTAAGAAACATTGTAAGTATAACATATATTTAAAATAGAAACTCATAAAAATAATCAAAAGCATAGAGTTTCAAAAAGTAATTGCAGTCTATGTTACAATTACTATTACTAGAATATTTTAAGATATAAATTTTAGATATTCAAGAATGCTATGCTGTATCAATTCCAAATATGATGATTATTTATCTGAATACCAACTGACAACATAAAAGGTTTACCATAGAGCAGTATTAGTAGCACCATGCGCTTCAATATTTTTATCAATGATCTCCTTAACCAATTACAAAAAATGCAATTAAATTGCAATGTTTACAAACAATGTATTATGGAAATACAAACAAAAAACTTGTAGTCAGTGGTTAATAAAGATACCCAGCAATCCCTAATAAAATTATAAAATTAATGACAAACGAAAAAATGTCAACTTCTTTCACTAAGGAAAAAACTGTTAAAACATTTCATTACTGCTAGGTGGGAAAATACTTTAAAAACGCATGAAACAAACTATTAAGAAATAATCTTTGATATAAAATTACCATTAATTTATAATATATGCTGAGAAAAACTCAAAACGTTATAATGTTCAAACAAGGGAAAAAATACAAAAGCATTACAAACTGAAATGTATATAATACATTAAAGCAGCTTCCAAGTATTGTGAAGAAATATTAATAGTCATATTGTAGAAACAATATTCATAAAACCAATTCATTGTTTATAAAGGGGATATTATAACTCCCCCCTATACTTGCTCTACACTAGTGGGCATAACATAATTCTGTCGCCCTCCGTGGTGTAATGGTTACCATGCTGACTTCACATACCCAAGGTCACGGGTTCAAACCCAGCAGAGGACGATGGATTTTTTCGGGCGTAAAAATCCTTAGCATGGCTTCCTTCGAAAGGGAAGTAAAGCCGTTGGTCCCATGTCATAGATTTACGGCACGTAAAAGAACCTCAAGCCTGATAGAGAGACCTCTGAGCAAAATTAAGTGGTCTTTCACGCCCAATATAGAATGGGATGCTGAGAACCACTGTAGTTAAAGAGTGTCCATAAATAACACGCCATTTTATAACATAATTCTGATGCAAATAAAAATACCTGTCATGAAAGATGAATAACATTACCCAATTATAAGTGGGAATAGAAAAAAACATAAGTTTAATTATTGAGACAGGACACAGAATCGATTTAACATTTGTCTAAAATTATCAGAGAATCCAAAAAACCTTAAAAATCTGCTTTGAAACAAATATCATTAGAAATAATAAATGTAAGATGTCTAAAACGAATGCATTCATGTTTTCTCTATGTATCTGCATAGCAATGGTTGCATCTGTGCTGGTGCAATATGCTCACTTTCCTTTAACAAAAACATTCTACAAATTTTGATGGTGAAATATTAACCTCTCTCAGGCTACAAAAGTTTATGTATAAAATAAAAATACTTAAAAGAGTGGTAATACGATTTCCAAGTGATAAGTCATAGCATCTGACAACACAATCCGAAACAGAATGTCACAGAAGTCAAAAGCTACAAAAATGTCAATAAAAGTGGATTCATTGGATACCAACACACTGTAGAGCAGAAAGTAACAAAACAGACAATATTCCGGACAAGAAGTGTAGAAAATTATACCACAACCATCTTAGCCCATTACCTTATCACTTTCAAAAGAATAACATCAATATATGACGCAAAAGAATATGTATCACAAGCATAAGGAAAGCACAGACAATTTGCATTATCATAATATAACTATAATTACTCTAAAACCCTGAAAATCCTAAGTGACAATTACTAGATTATTAATAGGTCATGACCAACAAAAATAGCAGAATCTCCTACATGTTCTTTCTGTGAATTCAAGATAGTAATTTGTTGCCCAGTCTTTCATGAAAATAGTGAGAGCAGGCACTTTATTGCTTACTGCCAATCATTAAACGGGAGGAAAGAAATCAAACATCTATAATTCCAATGCATTTTATTTGTCCATCCATGTGGCTATAGCAGCAGAATTGCAACTGGCTGAAATGGCATTTGTTGCTCAAAGCATGAAATGCAATCAGAAAGATAAATACTGACAATGAAATATTAAAAACATTTAAATTGTGATATGCTAAAAGTGCTTGATATAGTTAAAATCTGATGTGTTACATTCACATGACTTTATCTTCTGCAACAAAATAATTCTTACAAAAGTAATTATGTTTTCACACAAACCATGAGTAGAACAAGGTTGGAAGAGCAGAACAGGACTGAAAAATTCTAAGTATAGCCAACATTTGAACCATGGATCTCCTGGTTTCCAAAAAGGAACATAGGCAGCAGAAGGTAATTCTCTGGGATCTTCCTTTTTCTTTGGAACCAGAGGATATTAAAGAGTTTGAACCTAGAGGCCTGACCACCTTGGGACTTTTGTATATTCCTCAATTTAAGGGATACAATAAGCTTCCTTTTGCCTATATGCAGTAGAGTTGGAACCTAGAGGCCTGACTACCTTGGGACTTTTGTATATTCCTCAATTTAAGGGACACAATAAGCTTCCTTTTGCCTATATGCAGTAGAGTTGGTCATTATCAAATCAATGATGTTTTTAGCAATTCTACACAGTCCCCCTCAAATTCAGCATTTGGTCCAGCTAATTAAAATACAAATTAATCACAAATTTTTAATTATAAACAGTGTCATGTATAGGGATATTTTTATTTGTGCATCTTCATTCCAAGCATTTAAATATAAAAAATTCTTTCAAGGTCCTCTGTAATAAATGGCTAATTTCCAACAAGTTCAATTGATTTATTTGAAACTTTTGTCAGATTTGTTTAATATAATAAAACAGTTTTTGTGGTCCTATGTGTACTACTTGGGACATTTAATATCTCTTACACATAGCTTTGCCCCATATCTATTTACTGACATGCACTATCCTCCTCATTTAACTACTGCCATGTAATAAATGCTGTGTGGTACAAAATATTTGCATATTTAGTATGATCATTTCTTAATATATTCCAAGAGATGTTAAATTTATATTTTCATAACCATAGGAATCAAATATATAACAGTTAATTTACCTGAAATGTGTGCAAGTTCTTAAAAACAAATACATAGAAGAATCTTTTGTTTTAAACCTTTCTCTAAGAATGACGAAAAATTGTACACATCATGAAAGTATTTGTATTGCTTTTATTGCCTGAACTTGCACTGCCCAGGATGGGGATGGAGTATTGCCAATCAGGGGAAAGGAGGAGGAAATGGAGTGCAGAAGGATGCATAACATGGGAAGATGATAAGAAACAATTCATGAATAACACTGGTTTGTCAATGATGTAATGTTTACATTCAAGAAGCCTGCATTTGCTATGCACAGCAGAGATAGCTTTTGCAATGGCTGCAAGTAAAGAATGCGAAAATGACTAGGTAATTTGTAAACTTTATAAAAGTAATATTTATGCTTCCACAAAATTCAAGTCATCCACTGTGGTCTAAAGTAACATGCTAGCCTCTGGCTCCCAACGTTGGAAGTTCAAACCTGGTGGAGGGTGATGGATTTTTTTCAGGCATAAAAATTCTTAGTTTTGACTTCCTTCGGAAAGGAAGTAACGCTGGAGGTCTTGTGTCAAGATTTACGGCACATAAATGACACTTTATCAAGCCTCATAAGAGGCATCTGAGCAAAATTAAGTGGTCTTGCACACCCAATATACAATGTGACACTAAGAAACAAGCAGTTTAAAAAAAAAAAAATCTAATTGGTCTTCTGTACCTATTATATATTTCCTTTTAAGTCATGCAGCATCTACATTGCATCAATTGCATATATTGAAAATATTCCTTTAATGAAGCACATAACTGGCGAGTATACTTAGCCCTTATCTTTCTCTTAAAGATTTATATCCCTTTTAAACAATTTAGGTAAATGAAATATAATGAAATGGTGTAAATGATATTCCAGCCCAAGGCTCAACCCAGCTTAAGGATTTCTGAAGGTGGAATCAAATTGAAAAATGAAATGATCAATAGGGCCTAGGATATATTGAGCTTAATTATCTTACAACTATTTCACCAGTGTTTCCTCCCCCCCCCAATCATAAAGCTCAGTTTCAAGTTTTTCATGCTAACTACATATTTGCCAACTTTATGAAACTGTGAAACTTTCCCTCATCCATGCATTGAAATAAAATTTAGCATGCATAAAATGTTCAGTGCAGTAACAGTACAATAATTGTCTGCAAAATAAAAGGGAATTCAATTTTATAATATTGCTTTTTAAGATCATTATGGCAATGCTGCTGCTTTTTCATATTAATTGAATTCTTCCTGATGCCAAAATTAACATGCATTTAAGTAAAGAACATGGCTTCAAAGGCTATACAAAATTAATGAATTAATAAAATGGCACATTAATTGTAATAAGATCTGACTGATCTGTAGTCATTTAATATTGAACTATAGACAAAAACTGTCACAAAATATGGAAACATCTCCTGTATTCATAAAATGCTATATAATAAGCAAACTATTTATGCGAGAGTTGACTTTACAGTTCATGTTATATATTACTCAAAGTTCTTACATGGTTACAAGAAATTACTAATCGTGCAATCAAAATTTATGTAAACCTGCATGCTACATATTTTGCTGCAGCCTAATGGGAGACCATGATTGTGATGTAATATAGCACACAATAACCTCCAACGTGTAATGCCACTGGACATCAATTAGTGCAGTACTTCTGCCTGTAGTCCTAAGTCATTATTTAATGCATTAAAATTAAATGCCCTGTATGTCCAATATGTTTGTAGTGAAAATCTCTTAACATTAATCTACCCACAAAGTTGTAAAAATACATCTTTTGCTGTAAAGTTGTAAAAAGATCTCCAATCCCAAAATGTTCAGGGCTTTTGTCTGTAAAAGCTGGCAAGTATGCAACTGAGATTAATTCTCCCAGTTGGACGACACATGTTCAAGTCCAGTGCTTGGAAATGTGCTGATACTGTTAGTCTTGTGGCATATTTCTTTATTTAATGTTGGCAGAACCTTTTCACCATTTGTTTTCCACACCAGTCCTGAATTGGCCAATTTCCTATTGGTTTGTATCAAGTTTGGCACACATGCAATGATCTATGAACAAGACAAGGCCAAGGCAAATGGAGGTAAATAAACAATTCGACCCTAGTGAAACAATTGTCAACATCACTTCCTCACAGAAGAATGGGTGTGTTATCAGGAATGGGAGGAGGTACTGGATCAATTATTAAAACAGCATATTTTAGTTCCATGATCATCTTTGCGTATTTTCCCTTATATTTGTCTACTTAACAAAAAGGTAGCCTTCGTATGCTTTTATAATTTGTATTTACTGAGCCTTAATTTACAGTGACTACTTTGTAACGAAATGGCATGATTCTAAATATATGAGGATTTAAATTAATACACATACAATAAAACAGATAAATTGGCTTCATTCCTCATCCCCTTCCCCCAAAAATATAAAAGCATTTTTCATTATTTGAAAAGGATTGACAATCTGGCTTCTGCAGCTTTCCTAATTGCTGATAATATATTCTGAATTATATGTTTCAATGCATCTAACACTTATTGGAGCCCTAGTTTGGCTTCACCATCATGGAAAAATGGGCAAGCACATGTTACCAATAATGCCTTGCTATAGCTGACTGATTTAAACTGAGGACATGGCAGAGGAGCTGTTCCTCATATTGGCATGTTTCCATGCACCCCAAAACTGAAGTGCTGGGCTATTCCTAATTAAATCACTGACATGGGTGCATTAATTAACTTACTGTTAACTACTCTACCTGAAGCAAAGCACATATAACTTTGCAACTTTGTGAAGGAACATTAAAGCAGAACATTGAGAAAATCTAAGATTTTCAAACCAGGTTTACATTTATTTCCAATGAAATGTTCATATTTCTTCTGGAAGTGTAAAATTTATATACTAAAACACTGGACAGATTAAAATATGTTAGATTTGTTTTAACATCAGATAGATCCCTCAGTAGTAATAGAGAATCCCTAGGTGTTTCAAATGGTGCAAGCACACATTTCAGTTGAGTTTATAAATCTAGCCTAGGAATATCTACACCCTTCAAATATTGTGCCCCCTATAAAAAGATTTTAACCAATATCTCACCTGTATGTGAAGCTAGAATGCGAGTGTTTGTGTGCGGAGAAAGAGTGGTAGTAGTTGCACCTCCCCCTTGATGTCGGGGTGGTGCACCGTAAACACTGCCTACACTATTTTCTTGCTTTACTGCCTCTTGTTCACGACGTTTCATTTCAAATCACATTGGGAGAGCTGAGGAAGGTGAAGAGAAATGTTTCAAACAAAAGTTGCAAATTTTAGGTTGTACACACACACGCACATATACATACACACTACTAATAACATTCGCACACATCTTCCACTACAAAAATTAAGTGTTTTACTTCTACAATTTAAAAATAGTTTTTGCAACATCCAACAAAAATTTTCAACTGGTTTCTTGCGGTATTATTTTTTTTCCAATTATGCCTGTAATTTGTAGTAGATTAATTTAAGAGTTTTATTCACTACCATTCACTTTATGTTTATTAAAATCAATACTAATAAAATCAAGTTCAAGATGTTAAATGTTACTTTTATTTTTTTAAATTAGAAAATGATAATCCTTCCCTATTCGAGAAAATTTACTTTAGATATAAAAGAGTACTATGATCATAAGTATTATAAAAATAACTGCTACAAATGTTAGGGGAAATAAGTTTTATTATTACAATGCTCTGTGCTATTTTTGTCAAGTGATTTATTTCATTATTCTTTCCCATAATATATCCTCAAGATAAAGCATACAGACAATTAATTACATATATGCTCGTAGGCTTTCACGGCCGGTGTTATTATTGGTAAAAGATAACATATCTGGGCTTGTAGGCCGTGGTCAAAAATTAAAACTATTAAAATAATTAAAACTTGACTTTTCGTCCTCGGCTGAGGAGAACATCTTCAGAAACATCAAGTTTTAATTATTTTAATAATTTTAATTTTCGACCACGGCCTACAAGCCCGGATATGTTATCTTTTACCAATTAATTATATAATGAAACATTATTGGGATGCTACTCAATCAAAAACACACGAGGATTAGTGCTACACTGGTTTCCAAAAATTAACATTGAACATATTTTATTTCATGCCGTCAGAAGTTAAGATTGATTTACAATGTTTAAACACAACACACACAGAAGTTTGTCAATTTTACAACATGATTATGAGCTTTAAGGGAAATACAAGAAACATTTTATGAGACAAGTGCCCGAGATTCTTCAACAGACCCCAAAAAATTGTTAAATTTTCAATACCTATAACTATTCTCTGCAAGATTTTGAAAAACTCTATACTATGCTTCACTTCTAAAGTGAAACTGACAAGCTAATCTTCCATATTTAAAAGTCCAACTTCTGTCTAACACAATCTAAAAAGCTACAGGAAAATATCGTGACCAAAACTGAGTATTCAAAAGTGATTACAGACATTCCCCTTTTTTTTTTTTTGCAATATTTTTCCAAATTAATTATATTGATCAATAAGTCACATCAAAAACAAGAAATTTTAGTGATAAAATCTAGTTGAAGGAAAACATTTTGTGAAAAATAACAAATTTCAGCAATCTTAAATAGAAAAATATTATTTTTAATTTTTTTTTTAATTTATCCCTGTGGATTATCAATTACAAATTTTTAATAAAAAATATCAGTTAATACAAATACATAAGCGATTGTTAAGGATAGTTTAACACTCTCCACCTGACCACACCAAAAAATGGATTAAGATAAGGACAAAAGAATAGGGAATTTTGAATTATCTCTTATTTCTGTCTCAAGTCTTTTGGTTCTTTCTTTGAAATAAGAATTCTTAAGAATATTTTTTTGCAAAGATGGGTTGGCAGCTAATGTAATAGTGCACAGCAGAGCAAAAGAATTTGCTACTGAGTTTATAGCGTCAGAAAGCAATATTTTAATATGCAAGTTTTTTGATGTTCGAATACTGTTTGAGAAAAGACACTATTAAAACAATGCTTTAAAAATAATTAATGTTTGAAATCAAAACTAAATTCAACAGCTATGAAACACCAGACATCCACAGACCTTTCAACAGAAAGACAGAAAAATGTAAAAAATTGTAAAAGTCATACTGTGAAACTATTGAAGTCAACATTCCAACAGTAAAGATGCTGCAGTATGCGAGTGGCTTCAAAAGTATATCCCAAGTATGAGCAAAATATTATTAAACCAACATATCATTTTTTGTACCTTAATACCCTTTGACCTGGTTGGTAATTAGTTCACTGAAGCTCAAATGATCTCAGGGTCCATGGAGCTTAAAGTTACTCAACATTTGTCTTCTCTGGCTAAGGGAAACCCCCCCTCAGAAAAAACCTTAGGGTAACTAAACCTAAGCAAGATTCAAACTAGCAACCTGTTGAATGTGAGGCAGACATGGTACGCAGGTATGTATTATAATATTATAATAGTTATGTTGTGTTGCACATTTATTTTACTTCTTACATACATTATACATTCATTACATCTAAATTTAAACTTAATTTTAATAAAAACTAGGAAAATTGAATGCAGCAGAATTAAAAGTAATAGTACAAGGAACTTAGAGCAAAAAACACAAATATTGTTAATACACAAATTTTGAAAAAAGAAAAAAAAAAAATTGTTAAATGTGGAGAGATTCCCTCTAGTGATGTTTAAAGCCTGACATATTTTTTAATGCAACCGAAAAGCTCTGGTTGTGTTTGTTTAAAACTGCACATGTCACCAGAAGCTTATGGCACTTTGGAGTCTTTCTATTCTTAATTTTGTTTGAATAAGGAAAAAATTACATGTGGTCAAGTTTCTGTGAAGGCAGTTTGGTTTAATGTTGCCATTTTTACAAGCTTTTTATTATCTCTTAAACAATCCTGTACTTAATAGTATTGATTTTCTAAACTGATCTAGTGTAACAACTCATTTAGGAACATATAAATATTAATAGCTCTCTAAACATACTTTACTGTCCTTTGACAATGTCTAAAACTTGTAATCAAGCTTATGGGCAATAAGTTTATTTATTTTATTTATTTATGACTGCCAATATCTGAAGGTCACCATATGTTTATGTGCACTTGCTGCTGCCAATCATACAGAGTTTTCTGTCAACAAATCTGCCCTTTTTCACACATAGCAGAACTTTGCTCTCACAGCAACTTGCCCCTGATACACATTCTGTGTGAAAGTTGCGCACGAAACTACTACTATTCTCTGAAGTACAATAAGACCTAGCCAGTAAGTCAGTTAACAATTACACTCAAATTCTATTGTACCTTTACTGAAATAAAACTTCCATATAAGTAGAGAAATATATAAGTATTATATTAAGAATGATAAGCATAAGAAAAATGCTAACGTGCAAATTTCCATAAACTGGAAAAAAACTCATTTGAAGCTAACAAAAAAATAGCCACTCAATATGTACTAATTAATGCCACAGTGTCTTCTATATGTAGAATATAATACTCAAGTTTTGCCCCCTAATTTTTTTATAGTTTCTTTGAAAATGTTTGTCCTTGAATTTGTACAATGAGCACTAAAGTTATAATATGGCAATTGATGGAAAATCAAGCTATTATACAAGTAAAAAATTACTAATACACAATGTTTTACACTTAAATTGTTAATAACAAATAATTGTTATTGGATCTAAAAATTGGGTCTGATTTAATAAACCCCCCATAAACTTGATATTCAGATACTAGATAATTTTTCCAACTTGAGGGGAAAACAGCATCCCCATATTTCTAATTGTTCTGTAAGGAAACATAAATAATTATTTAGCAATATAAGGTAGCTCAGTAACAAATATGCGCAGTAATTCCTTTTATTTTTTTGACCTTTATGAATTTTGGTTACTACTACTGCCTACTGAAATTAAACTCCCACCAAGAAAAAATCAAAATTGTGATCATGTTAACAAAAGGTAGCTTCTTAGGCCTCAAATGCCAATCCTTTTGTAATTTAGCATTCAGGCCTGCTGTATAAATAAGAAATGGTGCTTTCTTAAAGGAGCAAGTCAAAATTTTTCATCATAACTATGGGAATAAAAAAAAATGCAATTCATTAAAACTTAAGTAGGTGGAAGAGGTGCATCCAGAGAGACCTCAATGGGTTTGTAGAAAAAACTTAAGCATATTGCTTCCATATTTCAGATTCATAGAAATAGATTAAAAATATATATATATAAAAAATATGATGTTCCCCTACTGCTAAACCAGCTTAAGGTCATGGCTAAACCACACAATTTAAACATAGAATGTATTACTGCATTATGCAAATATTTATTTTTATATATATATATAATACACGGCTTTAGTGTAATTCACAAGATTGTTTTTATGCTGGCTGAGAAACATCTAATATTTAACCAATGACTACTAAAACCACAACATATTTGTTTCAAGAAAGAAGAAAATAACAGTTATGAACAATGAGTTGAAGTACTTTGTATTTACCAAATATAAAGAACTTCATGTGCTTACTTAAACATTCAATGAAAAGATACAAAATGAATATTTTAATTAAAATATTAAGGAGATGCATTAAAATAAAACTAATTATGGCCCATCTCCATGGTGTGGTGATAGCTTGTCTGCCTCACATTCAAGAGATCCCAAGTTCTAATTTCAGTTAGGGCGAGTCACCTTAGATAAGGGATTTTCCCTTATTTTGAAAAGATGAATGGTAGTTAGTGCTCTATAAACCCTGGGCTCATCATTTCAAATTATTTCATTCGCCTGATATCCTACCTGGTTAAAGAACGTTGGAATAGAAACACTCATCTTTAATTAAATATCCAATGTTCACTGTTTCATATCACAGCCCAGCCTGGCGCACATACAGAGAGAAAGGGGCTCAGGGAATTCAACCCCCACTCCAGAAAGCCTACACTATATCATAGCACTGAATGTCATGTTTTTGTAACTCTTTCAGATTTACAGGTTTAATATACCACTTTTGCACACTTTAAAAAAACAAGTAAGCAAAAATGCTACATATGTACAATAAAATGTTGATAAATGCAGTTTATTGTTTTTGAAAATTATCATTTCTTACACTGGTTGACAGTATTGAGTAAAGGTTCACTGTTAATTTTACTATTCACACACGTTTAGGCACAGGCAGCTACTTCTAAATGGTGAGAGAGCATCTCCTGTAGTAGTGAAGTGAAACTTCTGAGTGGGTCTAACTGTAGTCTAATGGTTAACACACTGACTGGGTGCAGATTCTGACTGGGGAGTCTCAATATACTACAGTTTGTCTTTTGGTGCTACAATTACTTAAAACATGGCTTGTTGATATTCCTATGCATTCTATTTTGTTTCCATCACTCAAAGTGCACATATTCCTTTTTTCTTTCACAAAATGGAAGGAATTTGCCTACTTGAGGGCTAAGACAACATGTAAAATGCCTTTAACACCATTGTGTACCAAAGACTGTGTAAGAAAGTGAAAATATAAAACATCACAGGATTCAATAGTAAGAGCACCATACACAACAAGTTAAAATTTCTAAACCAATTAGCTTAGGAGCTAAAAAATGAAGTATCAAGGTTCTTAAACCTCTGCCCACATTATTGCAGAGATTCTCCTATTTGTCTCCCTCACATCTTCCTCTTTCCTCTCTTCATTGTTCTAAATTACAACTCTCCTTTCTGTATAATACAACATATGCAATGTCTTGAAAAGTAGAAACAAAACTGTCCTTTTTAGTTTGTTAGTATGTATGACACGAAAAAGGCTTGACTAAATCAAATTCTCTTTCATGTGCTTGCAAAATAAACAAGCTAATGCGGCTTTTTCCAGTGATAGTGGTCTACCTATGGAAATGCAGCCTATCAAAACTTTGTAATGAGTAAAACTCATCAGAAATACTTATAAAGCATATATATTTTTCTGCAATATAGGTTTTATTAGATCCAGACTTGACAGTTTGCTGTTCAGCCACTTAGTAGTTATTTACATTATTGTTTTTGGCTGCTATACAGTGCACTATAGATGGTGCTGTCAAAATACAAAAACTACTGCAAGATGGAAAGCTGCCAATTATCCTGGCATTTAGATTCTGAGACTATTGTAAATTTAAGAGGAAGTTAAAGACATTCTATGGGTTGTGACCATCTGCTCATAGCACTAAAGCTTTACTTCACGAATTATTTAAAAATGTTTTCTGAGGTTTGGTTCCTGTAACATTTTGCAATGCTTAGGAATTATTTAATATTAGAAATCCTTAAAATGAGGGAAAATGTAAATGAAAGGATAATTTGATTTTTTGAATTTACACAAGATTAGGTCTAAGTTTGAGTGTGTGTGTGATTAAATAAACTGATTTTCACACAATTTGTTTTTAGTAATTTCCACTGGTTTCACCAAAGCATGTAATTGAAGCAAGCATGTGCTCTATTAGGTGTGGGTTGGTACATGTGTAAAACTGATTTTTGTGTAATTTTACTTCAGTAACTTCCACTATTATTTAAAATATATTTTCACATAAACTCTTGTGATCAACATTCTTGTTACAGTGTACATTCTGTTTCCAAAACATCTGTACACAATTTTCTTTAAAAGTATACCTTCCTATTGTGTTACTTCATTTCTCAAGCAAATTAGAAGCAAAAGAAAAATACAGGCTATAGAGGAGAAAAATTCATAATTATTTTTTAATACTTTATTTTCTTTTGAGTTTGAATGTTCTAGGAGGGTATAGAAATCCTCTCTGGTTTGATGCAAATTCTATGAAGAAGAAAAGACAGTAAAAAATTTGCTTTCATTGCAGATTTCGTGAAAAAAAATTATATATATATGTGCTGGCAGTATAGTTTCAGGTGCATAAAGTACAAAATGGAGTATCTTGTTGACATTTAGTGACAAATTTTCTCTATAAGAAAGCAGTCAATCTGTGCAGGTAGGCGAGCCATAGCATTTTAAAGTGACTATATCTACTTTAAAACATACTATTTTCATAGATATTCAGCAGTTTCACTTTGAAAAACTTAATAGCAATTTTACCACTTTGATAAACATTTTTCAAAAAACATTAGAAATTTGATGCTGCACCCTATTTGAACTCCCCTCACCAATGAGCCAGTTTTAAGTGATAGTGATAATGGTAATTTTATCATTGAGCCTTAGTACCAACAGACATCCTTCAATGTATATGCAGAATGTCGGGTACAATATATACAAATGTTAGCAGATCAAGATTATCAACATACTATTTTAGAGTAACAAAAGTATGTACAAAATTACAGGTCAATTCTAATATTAAAGTAACAATAATGAATGTACAGAGCTCCCAAGGTAATGCATGCACAACTTCAACTCAACCTATTGGCTAATCTTGGGAGGAAAAAAAAAAAAAAAACAGTTTTTGGACCATTAACCATGTAAATATTGGTATCAGTTATCCTTCCAAAATAGAAAATTGTACGAAAAATATTGGCTTGACTATATTACACATATACATTAAATTCTCTGCAACAACCTGTCAAAAGGAATGTTTTCACTTCTCTCACTTTCTATGTTATTTATTTGCAGCTATATCATTTTAAAAGTGCAATAATAACAATAAGCATAAAATTTGTTTTGCCGAGTTACAAATAAACATGTCCAAATTAGGAAGCTATGATTATCTTTCATAATTTAGGTATTTAAGTAAAAGCAAGTTTTATATATATCTTAAAATACTCATTACTTCAGATAAGTTTCTAATCTCTATGAAAAATGCTTTAGCATGGCACACAAATATTTTCTTTAAATATTACGTTATTAATTCTTTTATTTATACTTTTAATTCGCATCCTTCCGTAGATAAAAAATTTAAGTAAAAAAATATTTGTGCTGAAAAAAAAGTGAACAAAAATGTAAACTTTCTAACAACCACCCTCCATTTACAACCTGCCATAATCTGCACGGTTATATCCAGCATTCAGCTTTGGAACATGTGTACTACTGTTCTTTGGGTTTCTAATTATGCATAGATCACATACACATTCACCTCTCATTCATATTTAGACACTGGCAATGATGGGAATATTCTTGGCTAGAGACTAGCCAGCTAGGAATCAGATCTGGGACCTTTTGATCTACAGATCTAGCATTTAGTAATAGATGCTATACCAAATTTCAAAAAGCAAAATGTATATCATTTAGCTGACATACTAGAGCTTTCTCTTCATTCCTACTATACTATCTGCTATTAGAAACCTAACTCCAGCTTTCCTTTCATAATGACCAGGTTTCTAGAGCCTATTCTACAAATGTAAATAGTATTGGAAAGCGCTAAAATATTCCCCAAAGTTGTTTATCTTGTCTCAAGAACCTACCCCCAATAATGAATCCCTTTACGGAAATTACAATCTCATTTAACTTATATATATAGGATGTATATAAATCCATCAACAGAACAATTTCTATCATTTAAACATTCCAGATGTGTATTATGCATTTGTGCAGAAGAGAGAGCTTGTCTGCCTTTCTTCCATAGTGTTGTCAACCAAAGAAAATTTCTTTGAGATCCTAAGCTATTATGGTGAATAGGTTATCTATTTTACCACAAACTAGCTGAATTATTAAATGAAACAGTGCACATCAATACGTGTAAACTATAGGATCTACAAACAGAATAAAATCCTAATATTGTAGCCACAAGATGAGGTGAAGATGCATAGTGTGCATGTGTATGTTCCCACTCTGTGCTGTTCATTTGTGCAAAACCTGTCAAACGAAGACTAGCAAGCAGAGCATCCAAAAAAAGGTGTGCACAGTAGCACCTTCTGTTTGATAGAAGTAACACTGCACTTTGAATTATACTAAAAGGAATGCAAAGTCCCATTTTGTACTAAATTTACATGGTAAGCACAAGTATTCCTGGTCCCCTGCTGAAACAACGGCTTTGGAAATTTATAACTATAACAAAACCTTTCGGAGAATGCATTTTCCATATGGTTATATACCCCTAAAGAGTGTGATTTAAATATCAATGTTATATCTACTGCTTTTGCACATGTTAAGTTTGTAAGTTTGTGTCCATAGTGTAGAATTTCGCCCATCTCTTATTTTGTCTTTTATTGATGGCTGCCAATCTGCAGAGGTACATTGCTCTTTTTAGAAATCTTGCTTTAATGCCTTTTACTGCTGTAAAACTGCATTTCATGAGAGATTTAAATGTATTTGCATTATCTGCAATAACATTTTTTGGTTCATTATGTATCTAAGAACCAGATTTTTATGTTAAAATTTATACTTGACCTGAGAACCAATAATCTGCAAGATAAACAATTACACTTATTCCAACTTAAAAGTTTTCTAGATATTCCAACATTTTAACTGAAGAAAAAAGATTGCAGCACTTATTTTCAATTGTGTTCATCTTATCTAGATTGCTAAAGGTAAAGTTTTCTAAAGAGCACAAACAGTATGCAAAGTAAATTCACTTTGTGAAAGCTGTGTATCACAGTTTTCAAATTCAAAGTTAAGCAGAAAAGATTACACTAACTTCAATATTCAAAGAAACATTCTTCTCATATCCAAGATTTAATCAGAGCATATGCAGAATGCAAGGCAAAACTACTTGTCTCAACTTTAAAGTCCTCTTTAGTTCCCTGGGAATTTCAACCCCTCAATTGAACAGAGAAGAATTTAGCACAATTTTAATCCCCCATGTACATTTTTCTCATGTCCATATCTAGTGCTCTTCAAAGAAAACAGTATGAAGCAGAGATGGGGAAAAAAAGGCCTCTTAATAATTTATAAAGATACTGTATGTTCAAGCATAAATTTGTATTCTGTCAACAATCAGCAATACTGTATTACAGAAATTTTTGAAAGTTTTAACCTGCTGCCCCACCCACTATGTGCATGCATTACAAATGTCCCTTACATTACGAGCATGAATTATAAACACTTTGCACTTCTAGTTGGTCTGGGTGGGCAGTTGGTTATGTGCCAGCCTTCCATCAAGGTCGTGGGTCCAAACCTGGCCCAGACCATGGTTTTTAATGTGCTTAAAAGCAACAGCCCCATGTCATAGATATATTAACATGAAAAAGAACTCCTGTGGAATGAAATTCCAGCACACTGGCGGTGCTGATATCAAGATAAACCACTTGTAATTAATACTGCCAGCAAGCTGCTTGCAAGCAGTACCTGCACAAAGGTAAAAAATAAGGCACTGTAATATAACAGCTTAATGTAAGGAACCAATGAATAGCCCTTTAAATTTTGTAAATTAATTAAACAGGGCAAAACATTAATGCCATGTGTTTTTCATTATAAACAATCTAAATGTTTCACCTAAATATATAAGCCTTAAATTTCCAGAGAATGATCACAAATACTGGCTGTTCCTTTAAGGAACTCTCGTGAGAAACTAGAGACTTATTCCAAATTCTAGAATTTTGGGCACATGTAAAATAAAGTGTCATAATTTATGCACATTAATATTGCTGTGCAATTAAAATGATCTTAATTTTTCTTGGTTAGTGAATAAACATATACTGTTGCATACAAAAGACATGCTGCATGAGTGAAGGAGAAATCACACTTAATATTGTCCTTAATACTGCAGTGCAAAAGAGAATGATACCAGGGCCTTTTTTATACTCTTTCCTTTCTATTAAAATTGTTTCATGTTGATGCCCATTATGGCTATTCCCCATTAAAACCAATCATACCAATGTGGGTTTTTAGTCATATCATGCATTGGTGCCTTTAAATATCTGTTTTAGAACATATGACAGTATGCCATTACATGGTCTGTGGGGAAATTACCCTTGAAGTGAAGTTTTATTTCAACTCAAATCTTCTACAATCTAAGATATGCCTTAGAGGAGCACACCTATTTAAATGGTTTACCATATCTCACAAAACAAAGTTTGAAGAACTGAGTAATATAGGAAAATTTTAAACTCATTTATTTCATATTCATATGCAACACCCAAATTATTAAAATGAATGCTGATTAGTCACTATTGATAGAGGTAATCTTGTCTTCCAGTAGTTTATTCCATATCCATTAACATTTTCCCCATTGTTTACGTTAACCAAATAAGTTTATTCACAAAATTGACATCCAAACTACAGCTATATACTTTTTTAACACACTATTGGTACCCTAAGCCTTAAAATGATATTTTGTAGCAACTACACATTCATTTAAAAACTTAATACACCAATACCGTAAATTTGGGCTGCAATTTCATGCCAAAGTGCTCATAAATTAATTAAGAAAATTAAACCAGGTGTTTCAAGTACAGGGTAATGAACTTGAGCAGTAGACCCATGTGTGCAAGTTCTTATGCATATCACTCGTACACTCCCTAACTTGCACATATGCTTAAAGAAAACACTTGTGGAAAAACACGGGTAAATCCTATTTGCGAGAAAAATGCATTCGTTTAAACAGCAATGTTTTGATAGGAGGCTCATTTGTTACGACCTTGAACAAAACGCTCCAAAACAGGACAACTTAGTTTGGTTATTCGGTTCAACGTCACACTTTATCAAAATGAACGCAATACATAGTTTTATTATCTCATACGAGTCCACAGCACAAAACGTAATTATACCAGCTGTTAAATGATCATCGAAGTAAAACCTCCTTACCTGAACTGACGAGCAGGCAACGCAGCAGCACAGACCAAACTCGTTTCCAACCAACATTACACGCAACGGAATTGATTCGCCCTTCAGTAAGCAGCAAGTGTTGGAGTTAAGGGTTCCAAAATCTCCGTTCGCTAATTTTTAAAAACTCTGTCATTTAAGTGCACAGTATATTTCATTCTTCTCAACCACCCAGCAGAAGGGGCGAACAAACAATGCATTATTTAATCCTACTTCAGGGCCGTCACTTCATGGTCACTCAAGCGTCATCACACACGACTACCATCCAGAAGTGTAAATAATAATATGGTGACAATCGTGAGCATAGTAGTTCAAGAAACGTCGACACAACTGTTTCATTTTGGGAAACTAATTTCAATAAAAGTACTGAGAACGCTATGCGCACACTCCATTTAACAAAACCCAAAAAAGGCGTTTCTTTTGAGCAGCTAAGAGCGGTACATTTCAAAGAGCTGGAATTATTTGACGCCACTCCAGACCACATTCCACTACACCGTCTGCTGCTCTGCCCAACACAGCTAATAGCGAAGGCCCCGCAAGGCGCATGGCTTGGCCGAGCGACAAAACTTCGCCCGGGCAAACAGTGGGAGGTGGGGGCACCGCATAGGAGTGGAGTGAGAAGGGAAAACGGGTCCGCATCTTGTCCCATGATGCAGCTGGCTGCGGGCAAAATGCCAGCTGGCGAAATCTCACTGATCATGCGCACATTGTCGGAATAAAAGGACTACCAAACTCTCTCTGACGTCATTTACTGCGAAAGAGACCGTGATAAACGCAAAAAAAAAAAAAAAAATCCATTACAAACGCTAGCTGTGATTTATGCCAATGCAAAATTGTAATTCCAAACTTTTCAAACAGAAACGAAATAGCAAACAAAACGTAAAAAACTACTACGACCACGCCCCCTAAATACTTTCGTAATATTAGCTATATTGTGTCATTCTACTTTTAAGTACCTGCTCTTCTGATGAGACTGAACGTTCACGTCGGAAACTTTATTAATGCGTTTTGCTTTGGAGAGCTTCTGAAGAAACTGTGTGTCAAATCCAAGAACCACTCCATCCTGCTTTGCTTCAATCTCGACTGCTTGTTCATAGGCGTATCACGCAAAAGTACCAAGAGTTGACCAAGGCAACTTGTTACGTGCACAATACGGCAACATAGCACTGCTTACCCGGACAGCAACGTTGCCGATTACGCCTCCCTTCGAAAGACAGGTGAGGGGAGGCATCTTCCATGCAAGTCTCAGCAAGCACGATATCAACTTCAGTCAGATTTACGGTCATGTCCTTAATAAACCCGCTCCACAGCTTAACAACATTTTGTGCCACTTTCCTGATTGCGGGAGTTCCGGCAATGCCGCACTCCAGACCTTTTCCCCTCTCGCCGCCCTCTTAGGGAGGTTGAATGAATCGATACGGACGTCGACAAAGACAAATCTCAACCTCGCTACAGGGATGCATAAGGGCGAGAATCCCATAAAGATGCACCTGACCGTGGACTCAATGATCGACTTCCTTAAATACGAGCTTTCAGTTCGTTGTTCAAATATATCTTGGTGACCGGCAGTGAGTAAACAAACAAAAATGTTTTGGCAGCTACACATTATGTGTCATTGCCATGAAGAATCAAAATCGGAAGAGATAACTTAAAATATCCCATTTAAACAAAACAATTAGTGATACGATCTCCCCACACCTCAGCTCTCCAACCATCCTCAGCTTAAGACCGCCACGCCTCATCTACTGTCTTTTTCGACAATAACAAAGCACTTTCATCATTACACTACTTTGCACATAAATAAAACAAATACTCCCAACGACAAAATTAAGCGACATGGGGTTAACTACTTTAAGCGTAAACATAACCTATGGCATATTGGATTTTAAAACCGTCCAGTTAAAACGGTGCATATACTCCAAATTGCAAAAATATTATCCTACGGCGAAATACCTGTTCCAAATGCTGAAAAGTATTTAGCAGACGACGATTACATTAATCCCAGAACAAAAATGTCACAAACTGTTATTACCTGTATAAATCGTGTACACACAACTATTTAACACGAACTCGCGCAATGAACCCTAGCACTGTCAAAGGGATGAACACAACTTTTTCAAAGTACTGTGTATTCATTTTATTGCACGACGTTTCAGCAGGTGACCGACTGGGAGTCATGGCCGATGTACACATTCAGCCCACGAAGCAACAACGCCAGGTCGGGACCAGGTTTTTGGACTCGTCCAGTTTGAATACCATTCGTCATGGGGAGCCACTGCAGCATGGTGTGATAAATTATAATTCTGAAGTTTTATACATAACAAAGTAATAATCCGGCATCGAATCACAGTTAAATCAATTTGTTTTAAAGCATTATGTTATCATTAATGTTTATAATACTATCGTGTTACGTCATTTGGTATCATACCCAAACAAACACTCCGCCATATTCCCACTCCCCTTGTTAGCTCTTCAATGGACTCTTCCCACATCGAAGGCAACTTCCCCTCTTGAATGTTAACTTTAAATAACCGAAAATATGATATATGCAACTCTCCGAAACTCATAACAAAATGAAAACACAATGGTAAGTGAAATATGCGCTCCAAAGATGCCTGAACGTGCTATGACAGCTGATTTTTATAAATGAATCACGAACAGATTTGTTACACACAACATGAAAGCAAATTAGGTCCTAGTTATGATTTGGTATTCTCAAAAATGTACGTTTTACATCCTAAAACTTAAATTCGAGAACTATCAATAGATATGAAGTTTCTTACCTTTAGTTATTTATGATGTATAAGCATGAGTAGAGTCTCAACCTGTTACCTTCTCTCTTCATGTATATCCTAACTTAAAATACGAAACTTCATGAAACAAACGTAATACTGCCATATATACTGCAATTGCTCACAATAATTTCACTCAGATACGGGAAAGAGGCCTTAACGCGAGACAACATCAACTCCACATCCGCCATCAAATGTTTTGCCACTAAAATTTAGATCTCAGTGACGTCAGATTGTTTAGTCAAATGAACCAATCACTAACGACTTCTTTCTTTTTCTATACCACACACTCTTTTGGATGAGGCCATTTAAAAATTAATAAGAAGAATTAGAAAATAATTGTAGCAGAAAATGCAATGTATCTTTGCTTAATTTAGTTATATTTTAAACCCTATGTTAAAACATATGCTTACAGGACGCCATATTGAAAATTTGTTCCATTTGTTTATTTGAAACAAATTATTAACAAAAGTGGCATAAGAAACAATGAAATACAAGGATATTTTGATTAATTATGCCACATACTGATTATAAGACTCATTTAGGACTGCACACTGATTCTTGAGGCTACTAAAGATTGGTATTGAATATACCTAATATGCTTTTATATTTCCCTAAAGTATTCATCTGACTAGCCTCATTGCATCTGATCCAGCAATAGATTTCAGGCCGTAGCGCTGTGAAATTAAAATATGGCTTTGTCGCGTAATTTAACAGTTGTAAATGTTACCCATTGCAAAGGGTGGGTTATTCAAAGAAAAAGTTTCAATATATCATAGAATAATGCGGGTTTGTAAGAAACAGTTAATTGGCCAATACCAATAAGCAACGTGTCCTTTCATTGTACGAGCAGGAAATCCAGCGACGTGGTTATCGTTACATGGTTATGTGATATTTGGTAGTACAGTGTAGTTAGCTATACTCCACATTTTGAACGGAACAGAGTGTATGCATTATATTGGTTTTGAAAATGACTACATTCCTGCTTGTGCTCGTAGTATGTTTTAGTATAAGTTCAGCTTCGCTGGATCACAAAAATGTTAAATGCCTAGGTAAGTCTTGTATGCACATAGCAAACTGCCCGCTGGACAGTGAAGATATAATTGTTAAGCATGTGCAATTAAAACGCATTACATATTGATCTAACATCCATTTTGATTTATAATTTTTCCAGTATGTCGAAGTGTCGTGGATGAGATAGAGAATGAAATTCTAAAAGTGGATCCAAAGAAGAAAGTTGACGTTGGCAGTTATCGACTTGATTCGGCAGGAAACCAAAGGCAGAAATCGGTACGAAATTTGATTCATCATGATGACAAAATAAAGTATACCAGAATCATATTCTGATATCGCATTACAATGCATTGAATCAAGTAGTGTACAACCAAATATACAACGAATCTTAATTATCAAACCGTTCCGTAAGCTTAGACTAGTAAATACACGATTGCATTTTTTCATAGGAATTTATTCAAACGAGCTAATATAGATAAGTTTAAAAATAATCGTAATTAAATTAACAATAACAAAGTAAGACCATCAGTAATGTCTTCTCCAGATTCATTAACATTATGTGTGTCACAGTAACTTGAAAGAACCAAAATCATTTTTACTCACCCTACAGTTAGGTGGATATTTTGATTACACAATCAAATAACATACAAATAATGCACTGCAGATATAAAAAAATTGGTCTCCAGATGGTTCACTAACATATTGAGAAGAAATGATTTGTCTACTTGTTTATTTATTTAAATTTAAAAGCCAATCCTTGTTTAAAATTTATAAGCATTAAATTTTACTAGGCATAATAATGTTGATATGTATGTTAGTTTTAATGTCCTTTAACCAGGTAGCTCATACTGAATGATGAATGCATTAAATGCAAGAAATGATTTTCAAATGAGTCATTAAGGGATGGAGGTCCATAGAAGGGAAAAATGTGGAAGAAACCTCAGCTAGGTTTTCCAACCAAATTTGAATGTGGGACCTCTTGCATGTGAGGTACATGACTTCATTCCCATATCATGGACGTTTTATATGCTTGGTGATTGTATTATTGGCCTTATAAATTCTTTGTTTTTTTTGTTTTTTTTTCCTTTGTATTTTAAAGAACCATTTTAAACTCAAGCTGCTTTGATTTAGATAATATTTGCAAAGAAATTAAAGGAGACATAGGTTTAAAACAGGTGGGTTATCAAAGCCCTAAGCATCTCGACCATTACTGATCAGTTATGCACTCCGTTATTTTCTATTCTCTCATATTGCCTGCCTCCTTTATAACTGCATCTAATACAAGCTAGATCAACTTCTTTACCCATCTTTATAAGTATCCTTTGAGATAGCTGTGTCCTGCTAGCATTCTATTTGTCCAATGAAGTTGGATTCAGCCTAGAAAATATTTCACAAGTTCTGTCATTGTTTAAATCAGATTTTTCAGGCATGTCGTACCACCAATTATTTAACCTGGGCCCTCCCCATCCTAAACCAAGGCGAGATAGAGCACCCAGCGGGCCTCCCCACACCCCACCAACAGATATTTCTGGCTGTGAAATAGAGACTGTTTGGTGGCACAATGCAGCTTGACTCGGACCAAATGACTTGCAGTTTTTCTTTGCTTTATATATTCCTGGGAATTTGTGAGAGTTGACAGATATTCTTGGTTTAAAAATTTCTGCAGGAGATTATGACATTCTAATACTTACATGAAGGAAGTGAAAGGAGGGTCCAACTTATGTTTCTGAAGGGTTTTCGACTGTTTGAAGGTATGCAATTTAGAGTGAAAAAGTTTTGAACTTTAAAACTTGATTTACCCGCCTACATAAATCAGCAAATCCTATAGATAAAATTCTTATTATTAAACCTAATTGTCTTAAAGTAGACAAAGCAATAATTTTTTTTAAATCATGGACGAGGAATTTACTACGGCTCATATAAATTTTATTACACATGAATAATTGGTGTAGTAATTCTAATTAGATTTAAACCTTTAACTATTGGATTGGATTCAATTAAAAATATTGATTTAGGTTTTGCCATTCAAAATGTTCCACATGATGCAGGTTTTATTCAAGCTCTCTTAAATTTTTAGGATAGGTTCTTAACAAGCAATAAAGGGTTTCTATCATATGATTTTTTAAAATTCCTAATATTGTTGTAGATATTGATTTTTAAAGTCAATTGTATTATAAAATTTCTTGAATTTTTGTCTGCTTCTTGCTTTAATATTTTTATCTGTTGAACTAATTGTGGTACAATAAATTCATATGATAATTCTGTTCCTGATACTTAAATGCATATTTTGAAAAATAAAAAAAATAAATTTTTCGTGTGGAGTGATCTGAATTTGGTGCCAGATTTTTAATTTAAAAATTAATTACTCAAAAACTATTTATAGTACATAAACCAAATTTTAAAGCATGTAAAAACTGTACAACATAAATGCATATTCAAATTTTCAGGCTGATTAGTTGAAAACTGTTGGATTTAGGAATTTCACCTTAAGTAAAGAATTCAAATAGAAGGTAAAACTAAGTAAAACTATAGTTTTCCTAATCTTCTTCCTAATTAACACCTTCATTCATGTAGAGCATGAGTCCAATAAGACTTGGGCCACCTGCATTTCCACTCCCCTCACGTTTCTCTCCCTAGCTAGTACAACCTTTCCTCCTCTCCATACAACTGCATTCTACAGTGTGAAACCATAGCTTGATGACTAGCAATGTCTGGGGATGCATTTTGCATGCCTAATGTATTAAAAGTCTTGTGTCCTACATGTCCAAGGGGTTTAAGATAAACAGCATGGCTTATTTATTAAATGCTCTATTCCATTCAACAAAAAAAAGCTAGAAGAATAGGTGCATAACCAAATTAATTTGTGTGTATTCGATTAGAAGAGAACTTTTTTTGATATGCATATAAAATGCATAGCTTAGGAAAAAGTTGTGGTTAATCGTCTGTTTTGTAACTTATTTTATAGATGATGGTACATTGTAAGGATCTCGAACATTTAAGTAAACTAATTTTAAAAACTAAGGAAAATGTGTTTCACTTTGAAAATACATACAATTTAAAATGTTAGGGACTGTAAATGTTGCTTGGCAAATTGACCACTAGAATTTAAATCCAGAAACACAAAAAATTGCTCCCCAAAGCATATATATTGACAAAGTGATAGTGTTTAAAATGCTGTGCACTCATGGATGGGTCACACAAATACACAGGAATTAGCAAATCATGACAGTTTCTTGGATCTTTAATTTACTGTATTAGATAATCGTTTGAATAGCATTTCTTTTTCAAATTACCTTGTACATTATACAAAATTAGTTATTTAGATTGTGTGTATCAGGTTTACAATGAGGAACAATATTAAGTCATTTGTGTTGTTCTGAAGGCTGATACAACAACAGACATGACCTGTCTGTGGTTTGTTATTAATTTGTGCTATATTAAGGAACTCAAACCAGTTGAAAGATTTCTTCCCTTTGGAGAGGTTCATGATCGAACAGCCAAATTTCACTGAGGTTCTACAAAAATTTATAACGTTTCAATGTAGTTGTGGCCTAAATTATAGTTGAAGCGCATATCATAAAAAAAATTGTTTATAACTACCTATTTCTTATATATTTAGTTAACTCTTCTGTCTTTTCTGTTGGTGTCTGCAGTCTTGAAAAAGGCACAAAGCCAACGAAACAGTTTTCCATTTAATAACTGCTGCACAGCCACTTGTGTTCACTGTACCATGAACATTTAAAGTGCTTTTTGTAATATTTTTAACAGTGCTCTTTTTTTTTAAAAATTGTTTGGGGGTACTCTCAACTTGATAAAATACAGCAACAATTACTAACGTTTTCAGTATGGCTAATAATTTATATTTTAAATGATCTTGGAATTAACAAGTATCAAACTACTTAGTAGTTAGCATTACCTAGTATTATAACAGTTTCCAAATTGACATCAATACATGAATGCTGTAGCCTTCACGTCTTCTTACTTTACTCCTGGCATCAGTAGCAAGATGTCTACCTTTCATAAACCACAAGTGTACATAGTCCATAGGTTGAAACAACTTCAATGGAGGACCAACCAATTTGATGAACATCAGATTGATGATGGTAGAAAGATGGAATGAAGCTCTTGTAGGTGTGATAATGAGGTTCATTTGTGAAAACCCACGTTCACATTCACTAGTGGATATGGAACACATTTCACTGCATTGAGAAGAGGATGGAGGGATGCTGGCATTTTCTTCTTCATCAAATAATCCCAAAATCCTCTAAGTATTCCTCTCTCTGGAAGTCCAAAACTATGACCTAGGGTCTTTATCCTGGTTTCACCATATGTTTACTCCAGGATTTTCAGGCCAATTCGATGAGTCCAATACTTCCACACATTCAGAGATAGCAATATCCTCCAACTGCAACAGACAATTCTCCATCCACTGTTTTAGACTATCATAAAATCTGCTGGGCTCAAGATGTCTTCTTTTTGTTTCATTTTCCAATGTAATTCCTCTGAAGTTTAGCTCTTCTACTGCTTTGAGAGCTTCGCAGTAGTGAGGACCATTGCTCAGTTTCCTTTCTTTGAACACCAACAGTTGATTTCTGATTTTCCACTGGGCTGAATAAAGTGTAATGTCTCGTGACTGTAGCTCAAGACTTAGTTCTGATAACTCTTGAAGGGCATTGCACATTAAAGCTAAGTTGAGAATGAAACCAGTTTTAATGATGCCCTTTAGTAAACCATCATACATGCCTCTGTCAGTTGACTCCCTACTTTTATCGTCTTTAACAACTGAGAAGTGTGCAACCAAAGCTTTAAAGTTTTTCCACACTGCTGAAACACTTCTGAAGCTCGATGCTACCCATCTGGTACCCAAGATTCTGCCTATTTTCAAAATTTCAATTTCAAGGAGCTCTGCATGCTGTTTTAATTCCCGAGCATTCTTCGATGACTGGTGGTACACTTGTCTAAGAAAGATCTGAAGTGATTCACATGTGATGGGAAGTCTCTTTTAATTACATCACCAACTGACAATTCAAGTCTGTGGTTAGCACAAAACCAAACCAAAACTTGTGGGAAATTCTGTCTCAATAATGTCACAACTCCTTTTTTCTTTCCAATCACAGCTGCTCCATCTGTTGCAATTGAAATAAGATTTGCTTTCAGGAACTCATTAGAAAATCCTGTGGATGCCAAACAATTCAACAATGTGTTACAAACACCTTCAGCAGTTACATTGTTTAGCTCAACTATATCAAGGAAAATGTTACTGGGCTCTCTCATGTCAGGGACCTTGGTTCACAAATAAATTACTAAAGATAATTGACTGTTATGCTCTCATCAATAATTAATGACATTTTTGATCTCATTTCAATAATTGTTATAATCACTGCAGTTTTCATTTCTTGCACAATGTGATTTATAATGTTAGCACAAGCATTTCCAGAATGTAAAATGTGGCCCAAGTCAACACCATTAAGTTCTTGCAGATCAACTTCGGTCTGAAAATCATTGAACAACTGATTTTTTATTGCGCCTTTATAAGTAGTGCAAAATATGTTTGCTGTCGCTTCCTGATCATTCTCAAATGCCTTAATGCGAGCATTTTCCAGAGTCTTCTCCTTAGCACAAAGTAGCAACTTGGGCCGCAGCTTGATGAGCGGAACTTTCTTTATGTTTAAATATTTTTTTCCGCAAAGAAACCATCTGTTCTTTTCTTGAAACACCAGATAACGACACAAGCCTTATTTTGCATGCTTGATACATAAATAGCTATTATATACAGCAATAATGTACAACATTTTGTACAAGTTAGAATGGTTCTGGTCTTGTTTTACTAACTTATTAAGCCAGATTCTAAACACATACTTCAAGCTTTCGTCTGTTATAGAAAATTTGTTTTTTCTTTTGTTAGAAGAATCTAGCATCAACTAACAATAGACTCAGTGTTGCATTTAGGAATTCTGTAGTGAGATTTGACAAAAAAATAAGTGTTTTGATGTTCCCTAAATCCAAGAAAAGCATTTTTACAAAAAAAAAAGAAAAGGAAGAAAGAAAGAAGAAGAAAAACAGGTCCATAAATTGTGAACAGCATCAAAAATAGAAACTTAGTATTCAAGTTCAACATCCTCTCATCTCAGACTACTCTTCAGTCAGAATATATATCAGAACACAAGAAAGAATTTTATGACCATACCTGAAATTATAGCTACATTTATAAGCTTAATCCTTAATCTGATTAATCAGCTTAATCATCATTTAGGAATTTAAAAATTAGAAGTTGTTTTAGTGACTGACTTCCAGGTAGAGCATTGCTTTTCAATGATGAAAGAGCTCTCAATTGTGTTTTCCAAAAATTCCATGGACATACATAGCCCTAAATTTGTCATTTTTAAGATTGCGCTAATGTGTCCCTAAACTGTATTCTGTCAGAACTTCTCATGCTACTTCTTATAACATATGGTCCATGTTCTAATGAAAATTTGCTTTGGTTCCTGAATTTTAATAGTGTTAATTGTTTTGAATAGGTGTCATATGCTCGTTCTGAGCTGCACTTGACTGAACTTCTGGAAAGTGTGTGCAACACGATGGATGATTATGTACGAGCCACTTACAAAACTTCAGGTGAACTAACTCTACTTCGGTTAATTGGACCTGATGGCCAGATGAACCCAGAAATTAGCCGTGTAGACATAGTACAAGACTCTGATCTCAACAAAAGTCTGAAGTTTTATGTAAGTAATTGTATTGTACATTGAATTTTAACATTTTTCATGCAATACTAATGAAATATATAACTGCTGATACAAAGTGATTCATTAAAACCAAATTTTTAAAATAATGAATATATTATACATATAAATTAAAAAGCATAGGAAGTTAATCCCAATTATGTTCCATTTTATGCATCACAGGAATTCATTTCATTTCTTGAAAATGATGTCCTGTAAAATGTCCTCTTCTCTGCTCTACCAATCTACTAGCCTTTGATGCATACTGTCTACAAGGCCTTTAAAATTTCCTTCTTCAAATACCTTCAAGAACTAGGAAACTTGGAGACCATATAATATCTTCATTTTTCGAAATGACTTGAGTCTCAAGACCTAATACGTAGCTGTCATGGGAATTCTAGTAATGTGTAAATGGCACCATATTGCTGGAACCAAGTTAGCTTTGTTTTACACAGTTCATTGTCGTATCAATAAGAATATCAGCATGTGTGACGGAAAGAACCTTGTTAATCTGGCCCTTGTTAATGCACATCTCCATTCCATGCTTCCAGTCACCATTCACTGATTAGTGTGGATCTGTTCCTGAGAGAGCTACAGAGCTGTAGGTACCAGTTTTATTCTTCTGATCCTGTGTTTTGAGTGTGCATACCTAATGCAGAGGCAATAGCACAGTTTGAAAAACTAGGTAATATTTTATCTAGAACATCAACTGGAAATAACTTCAGCAAACTGATGTTGTTAGTGAAATGTTGACATGATCATGCTGCTCTCAAATGCCACATAGGTTTGAAACAAAATAATGCACACTATTTCAGTAAATACACATGAGTAGATTACATTACAATTTAAGTGCGAAAATAAAAGTTTGTACTGTATGTAGAACATATTAGAATTTTTGCATTTAGTAGGATATTTCCAGATTATCTGGATTTTTGATATCCGGAATACCTCCAGTCCCATCTAGTTCAGATAAAGAAGGTCCTTGTGTACTACCAAGATCTTCAAAGATTCTTATAAAATGGAATTCCCATTTATTTTATGTGTAATATTTATACATTTATTGCACTGAGCATTTTAGAGTTTCTAAATTATTTCAAAATCATTATGCTTTGTTGGAACAAAGAAAGTTTTGCACATTGGAGTTTCAAGCATGTGACAAGTTGTGTGTGGATAGCCAAATTATTTAATAGAAGTTCTTGGTAAACATGTTTTCATTGATGAATTCTTTGTTGCAGTGTGAAGGTATTGTAGAAGAATATGAAGAGAACATTCTGAGACTGTTTGGCCAAAATGCAAGCAACATCGACATTAAGCTTTGCTCTAATGAAGCAAAGTTTTGCTCACAATCAGAAGCAGATGTTGAAGACTATGAATTTGAGAGCAAAGATGAATTATAATATTTGCCTGTTTAAGAATGGTGCAATATTCATTAACAATTCATTCCATAGTTATCTGCCAGGAATGGCAAAGTTTCATCTTTGCTGCCTAGCAGCCCAAGTACAAACTGGCACAAATATTAATTGCTCATAAAATGAGTCATGTTACTTGCTGTTGTTTGTTTCATTGTTTTTGTTTGTTGTGTGTGTTTTTAATTTTATGAATGTCAAAGAAAACTGTGTGTTATATTTTCATTTTAATGTAGTGTTGTTCCAGCATCAATTCTGTGCATTTATTTGATTATATACCTATTTATACTGTCTAAAAATATGTTTCTGCTTGTTTGATTGTGCTGTGCACAACAAGCTTATATTTAATCTTATTTCTTCTATTCATGATATAATCTGTTCCCCTTTAGCATTAAGTTTCTTTTGCATGATCAGCATTACAAAGATAAATATTCTAAAACTGAGACTGAACATTGACTAAGCAGCACAATCCATTTTTTAAAAGGATAACCATTTAGATAATGGCACAGACAATATTATGTTAAATATGTAAAGCCATACAGAACAATAAATAAATCACAGTATTACAGAGCTCTCTTCCTGCGAGTAGTGCTAACATGAAGATTGCAAAATATGTTGGACCCAAAGAAAACCAAAGACTAGATCAGAATTTCTAGATGTTGGAAAAACATTATTCATACTAGACTAGCTTCACAGGAATAGTTTGTCACATTAATTTATTACCATGAAATTACAAATAATTTTTTTCAGTTTGAATGTGCATTTAATGTTGTATGGTGTAGATATTGAAACTCGTAAAATAAATAAATGATACATGATTCAAGTGAAACAGATATTGTATTATTGGTACTGATGATCAAAACAGATGCATATGTGAGAGAGAATAGTTATATGCAGAGTTTTATAACCTGTCACGCAGTTGGCGAGAAAAATACTATACTTTTGGTAACCATTTGAAAATACAATTGCATAGAATATTTTTGCCACCAAAGAAAATTAATATGTAATAAAATTCTCTGATATCTACTATTTTATGTTCAAATGTACTTAATAAAATGATTATTCTGATAAGCAATAAGGTAAATCATAGCTAACCATTGTTTTTCCAATGAAAGGCAAGGTATGAACTGTATTTTAAATCACAATATCTTTTATTGTTGATAAAATTAGGAAAACCAACACATCCTATATGTATAACACAGTATGCAACTCCATTCAACTGTTTCATTAAGACCCACATCCCCATTTAAATAAAACAAGTGTTAAAACAATTTTAAGTAAATTTATTTTACATTCATTAAAATTAGTTAAATTTATCTACATATTCTAAATTAATTAAATATGTGTTAAAGCAGAAACAAAATTACATGGGGGGAAAATTACAAAACTTATTGGCAGCCATAAGGCAAAATTTGAGCTTTAACTTAGAAAGTATAGTCCCCACTCTTGCCCTTTAGTCCTTTGGTATACTGGTGTAGGACATAAACTTATTTATTTTTCATTCTAAATTCATTACCGTCACTAGATGTGCTTCCTGCTGCTTCTTGATTTTGCTCAAAGGCTCCCCCTTCCTGTCTTCCTTAAAAAAACCTGTAACTTCTAAACAGAACACCACTTGGTTAGAAAATATAACCCCAAGTTATACCATCTATATTTGTAGCACCTGGAGAGGTTGGTACAGTTATAGAACCCTCAGCCTTTGGGCTTCTTGTAGATCCTCAAATATTTCAGCTATTTGGGTAACTCCAACATATCTAGGATCCTTCATCCATTGCTGAGGGATGCATATTTTGTTGGTTGCAAGGTCCCGCTAAAATTATTAAAATATATTTAAAATGCAATATTAATGAATTGCATAATATGAAGAAAAACAATGCTATAAGCATTATATTGTTTTGTTCTTTATAAAAATAAGTGCGGATCTTCTATAAAGGAAGAATGAAATGTAGATTACTGAATAGTATATATTTAAGAACTCTTGTCATAGAGCAAAGAAGGGGGGAAAAAATATTTACTGTCATAAGTTGTTTTTTTTATACAGTGGTTTCCTGTGTCAGGCTAGGAAAACTTCTCATTGGAATAAGTATTTTAAAATGAAAACCAATAATAAGGAATATCACCAAAATGGTTAATTATATACAACAACAAAAATGTATATGACATAAGTAGTGTTTTAATGAGATTTAATTTCCAGTAAGTTTTACCTATATCTTACAATTCACCAGATATTCAAAAGTCTTCCAGAGCAAAGACATCTTCAGAGGCTATTACCAGAAAATTCAAGATATAAATATTTTATTTGTGATGTAAATACTTTTAATATATAGTATTTTAATCAAAAGCATTAGACCATTTTTGAGAAGAGTTTTCAAATATTTTTCCAATGAAAGAGTAATTTAGGGTGTGAGGATTTTCTTGAAAATCTAGTCTCATATTTGGTACATGCTCAACTTAATTAACAATACCCTCCCTTCATTTTAGATTTAGTGTTCACAATCACAGCTGCACCTTTTTCTAAAAAAAAAAAAAAAAAAATATTTTTTTTAACACGGGGGACCCTAAAATGAGTATTTCCATCGAAATCCTGATATTGAACGTTTGGGAGGAATGCAATATCTTCTCTGCCTATGTACTAAGTAGAGAAAGTAAGAAGGGAAATATTGTGTAGGAATCCAAGCTCTAACGAAGCAAATATTGCAAGCTATTTTCCTTATTTAGATGTTCATTTTGTACAGATAATACAAGTTTATGAAACTTGATTATTAGTAAATTCTAGGAAGAATTTAAGCTACTTATTGGAAAGAAAAAAAACAAGGACTTACATTTATTTTCATTTATATTTTCTCAATGATTGTGTATAACAATTTTATAGTGTTTTTTTTAACAAATAAATGGCAACCCCAAAAAGGTGCACTATTTAATGCAGCTATGAACCTGTAAAGCTTGCAATTCAGGCTGAGAAATGAGTTTTGCAATGGTTAAGATTAAATGAAATATCTGGAAAGACCAAAAAGTAATGTTTACTCCATATATATACATACATACATTTTTAAAAAAAATTACCACATTGAAATGCATAAAAAAAATTTGAAAACTTGGGAGAGCAGTTTCAGACCATGTAGTGTAACTGATTAATTTGTGCAAAAGTTGTCTATAGTTTACAGTATTGAGTTTTTCTTCTTACTGTGTGCTGCTAGTTCATTTTGAGCCAATTTTACAATGTCCTTTTTTGTACCTCAGTTGCCAAAGTCCTAAATTTTGGGTTCGTTAATACATTGTCTCTTCCAGAGTTTTGTAATTTAATGGCAAGCTAATAGATTCCCTGAAACTTGCAGATGAGAAAACATGTCTTGCCTTTTAATTGGAAGTAATCAGGTGTTAATGAGAAGGTTCTAAACACAAAGCTTCATTATGTAAGCAGTTACTACAAAGAGTGTAGTAAAAATCTTCCTGCTATATTTAGCTGTTACTCATGCCATATGTTAGATACTGTATAAAATAGTTTACCCAGATGAAAATACATGCATAATTTAAGACTTTGTAAAATAAAATGGCCTGATATCTTAATTCTAAAATCTTATTTTAGAAAGTATGATTTAAAATAATATCAAGGTTGTGCTGTTCTATATACTTTTTGAAAAATGTCATTTGTTATGTTTCTACTGTAGTACATTTTTCCAGCATGTTTGGTATTTGAGTAGAAATGTTAACATTTAAACTGTGATAAAATGGAGCTTGAGAGTTATAATAAATGGTTCCTAATTACTCAAATGTGAATTATTATTGCTATGATGGTTCTCTACTGTCAGTCTGAAGGAAGTAGAGTAAAATCCTATGATAATGCTCCTGATTATAATGCTATCCTGTTCATTTTGCTCTATTTATAAAAGTCCCTGGATGTTCCAGATTAATACTGCATAAGTATACCCCCTTTAACACTTCCAAATCCTTAGGAAATTTTATGTTCATTGGTATATTATATAGTTTTTATGGAATGAATTTTTTGCTTGGTATTAGCATTTTTTAGGGTTAAAAAGAGAATACAAATATTGTAAATAAAATTAAAAATATTAAATATTTTACAAGGGATGGCTAATAAGTCCCGGGCTTCACTTAGATATGACACCACTAGGCCAGCTAGATGGTAGCATCATATAGTTTAATTCTAGACTAGCTTGTATGTGTGTATATATATATATAGTTACAGGTCAATAGTTTAGTTTTCAAATTACAGCATTTTAAACAAGGCAACTTTAGAGTTTTCATGAAAATGGAGGATTTGAAAAAACAAGCAATGATTAAACACTTCCATTTGAAAGGCTTAATGCCTAAAGAAATCAAGGAGGAAATGGACAGTACATTGAAAGCCTCTGCCCCTTCATATTCAATGATTAAAAGGTGGGTTCAGAGTTTAAAATGGGACGTATGAACACTAGTGATGAGCCTCGTTATTGACGCCCTGTAGAAGTGACTACTCCAGACACCGTTGAAAAAATTCATTGTTTAGTACTGGAAAACCACAGATTAAAGTTGTTGGAGATAGCAGAGGCTTTAAACATATCAAAAGAACTTGCAGGTAATATTTAAGTAATGTTTTGAGCTTTCACAAGGTCTGTGCAAGATGGGTGCCGCATTTGTTGACACCTGATCAAAAGTTGCAAAGAAAAATTGTTTCTGCTAAGAATGTGCAGCTCTGATGTAAAAATCCCAGTGAATTTTTGAGAGGTGGTCCAGTTTCTCCTCCTACCCCCTCCATCGTATTCCACTGGTGCTCCATCTTCATTCCATGTATCACCAGTGTCATCACCTGTGGTGTCACAAGTAGTAAAAGCAGGCGTTAAACACTACCAAAAAAAAAGGTTAGATTATAACCCAAATATTGAAATTCATTTACCCTTTCTAAAATGTGACTGTCTAAGACAATTTAGTTAGTTACAGGATATTTTGTATAAGGAAAATTGTGCATTTGTTTTTCCGTAAACCAATGTATTATGTATAGGTAGTAACCAATATTCTCCATATGGTCTGATTGACATTTGGGGATTACCTAATTCTGCCAAGTAATGATTGGACCCATTTCTAACGTGGAGGCACCCAGTAGGTGGTGTCCATTATCTCTGATGGTCCATTACTGAAGAAGGTGGCAGCACAATGAAAACACCTACATTTTCACTATGGTCTCTGAACCATGTTGGGCCACCACCTTAGCTGGTCAGGTTAGACCCAACTTCAAATTGCCTCCCAAGCCCCAGAGCTGAGAATTGAATTATGGACCTTTAGATGAGACCTGCTTACCAGATGGTGATACATGGAATAAAGATGGAATACTGGAGAAAATCCACCCCTGCACCACCTTGTCCACCAAAAACCCCAAATGCAGTTGCCTAGGATTGAACCTGAGCTGCCTTGATGAGAGGTGAGTAGTCTAACCACTCGGCCAAGCGCAGTCTTGAGCAACAAATGGAGAATGTGATTACTACTATGCATTCTAGTTTAAAACCATAGCTAAGCTAGTGGAAGAACCTGCAAATGGTTGTGCAGTCATACTCTTGACCTTCAAATTGGGGTTGGTTGCACAGCTTCCTCTTAAATCTTATACTGAATCTCAGATTCATTGGTCTGGGTTAAAGTTCAATGAGCTTAGCTTGTTAGTTCCTAATAGTGAATGAATTCAAGCTACATTTTGTCCAGAATAGCAAAAATCTTATACCATCATTGGTACTGTGTTCAGTATTCAGGCTCAGTAAAACAAAGGAGAAGTATCAAGGAAAATGTCATTAGCAATGTTGTTGTTTTGATGGAACTGAATGTTTTGGAGCCATCCTTTCTGTTTATGCATTACTACTAACAGCACATATTTTGTGGATTGAACCACTAGTCTAGTACTTTATTGTACCAATATTGTGTTTGACTAAAGCAATGCAATCTACAACGTAAGGTTGTTAAAAGTTATCAATAATGGAAGCAGAATCTACAGTGGTGAGAGGTAAGTAGAATAAATGGTAAGCATGGTTTCCTATGAAAGGGATGTAAAGGTGTATCACAGATTTATGACACATAAAAGAACCTCAAGCTTAATTCAAAATCTTCTCAGGCTTCTAACCTTTGAATTAATATGTCGCCAGGAAAGCTTCAGTTCTTATTTTAACCTCAAGCTTAATAAAGATAAGTAAAATTAAATGGTCTTTCATACCCAGTTTAGAATGGGATGCTGAGAATCATAGCAGTTAAAGAACGTCCATAACTAAAAGAAAACAACTGATAAGCTATAATATACACTGATAGCTACTGTGAAGCACCTCAATAACTACAAGGTTAGTACTAATCTTGTTGCTGTTACTCCAGTTAAGTAAGCATTCAAGCGAATGCAGTATACTGCAGCACTGTAGATAATATGATCAGAATTTCTAAAGAAACTATAGCACAAATTAGTCTGAAGGTGCCCAAGAAGACTGTTTATAAAACATGTATCTCGCTAGGTGTCCTGGTTGGCCTCTCCCAGCATATATCACTTGAAGGTTGTTGTCTTCTCTGGGTCGTAGCAAATGCCCGTCGTCTTCGTGGTTGTCGCAGCTACTCGTATTATCTGACCGCCTCCATCCTTAGTGCTGCCGTTAACGCCTCTTGAATTGTTTTTAGTCGCCGAGCATTAGACGCTGTCATATCTCGGCATCATGCACGTTGTCGACCAAGGAGTAGGTAACTTCCTGAGACACGTAACTAGGTGGTACGTTCACCAGGGCTTTATTCACCAGCTGTTCAATCGGTAGGACTATTGCAGCCTCGATTTTAGCTGACTGCGGTAGTTTTCATTGCGATGGTACCCGATGCGAATCTCGAGAGCTTCCAGATCCCACCTACGTCGGAATCATATTCAATACTTCTGCTGCCCGTCCCTGGAGGCTTGATATGAGTTGTACTTCTTCATCTTCTTCTGGCTATCGGTTGTGGGCGTCGATGGCAGTAACCTATTGGCGAAAGACTTCAAAGGTGGAAGTTCTAACGAACTTGGATGACTTGACGCGTGCAAAAATTGTTTTGGGTCCTGTTGTCTCGACTTTCAAGTCTTTCTTCAGCCTTCCGTGAGCATCAGTTCCTTAGCGCTGCCATCAGCTTTTCCTTCCTGGACATTATGGCATTGTCGTAATCATCGTTCCACCAGGCTCTTATAACTTTTCTCCCCAAATTCCTCCACCTTCTTCACGCCGGCCTGTCGTTCATCGATTTTGTTGCTGTCTTCGTCTCCATTTTCTCTATTGCGGATTGCATTTTCTCCTTTCCTGATTTCATTTCTCTTCTATTTTCCACCTTCGTGCCCATTCTTTTCCATTCCTGATTTCATTTCCGTGTTCATTTTCTCCATGCCGAGTTACACTTTTTTCCATTTTTTCCTTTCCGGACTTCTTTTCCGTTTTCATTCCGGCTTGGATGTTCTTCATCTGCGCGAGTAAGTTTTCATCATTGCCTTGTGGTGCAATGTTGAAATTATTGAAGTGAAATTTTAAAACAGGTTTCCCCAATATTTGCTGACTAAAACTTGGTATGTATGCGTCACATACTTTAGGCTATCAAGGTCATCAATTTGAAAGATAAAATCAGACAGAAAAAGTCGAAGTATTGCGAGGTTTCCGTTCAGTTAGAGCACTTGATGGAAATCAGGAGATCCATGTTTCAAACCCCAGTTCAAACCCTAGCTCTAACATTGACATTTTCAGTCGATACTAGCTCTTCAATATAAATTATTATTGTTTTATTTATTTATTGTAGTTTAACGTCCTTTGACCTGGTTAGTCATATCGGACGATGAATGAAATTGGTGAAATCATGCTCAAAAGACCTCAGGGTCCATGGATCTTTAAGTTACTCGACATTCGTCTTCTCAGGATAAAGGAAAATCCCGAAAAAAAAAACCTTATTCGAGTGATTCATCACAACATTCGAACTCGCGACCTGTTAAATGTGATGCAGACATGCTACCATTACACTACCCAGGCGGGCAATTATTATTATTTATTTATTTTTTTTTATTTTGCTTAACGTCCTTTAATCTGGTTGGTCAATTCGGACGATGAATGAAATTGGTGAAATTATGCTCAAAAGATCTCGGGTCCATGTTAGTGGACATTCGTCTTCTCAGGATAAGGAAAAAAAAAAAAAAAAAAAAAAAAAAAAAAAAAACGTGTGCGGGTAACTCACCATAAGCGAGATTCAAACTCGCGACCGATGAGTTTTTGGGCAGACACGGTACCACCACATTATCTAGGCGGACTATCATCATCGTTATTATAATAATAATAATTTATTATTATAAAATTGAGAGCTAACGTGACCAAGCATTTCCTTTAGTTACCACTTTATATTCATTTCAATTACCCTTTTAACATTTCAAATTTAAATATTTTGCTTAAATGAAAACAGAACATACGAGTATATGAATTACGTCAAAAATTAAATAGGGCTATAGATTATGTGTTATTCTTAACGCATTCCAGTTAGAAAATCTCTGATAAGACAGCGTTGCTTACGCTTGACTAGGACCTAAGGTTTGGATTTCGAAAATTTGAAGTATATAGACGTTTAGCACAGACCTGTAGGCAATGTTCAACTTAGTTGAGCCTCATCATTTTAAAAACCTCGTTCAAGTCGGCCCTTCGACAATTGCTTTTCCATGAAGTACAGCTGCAAATGAAATGTATAGCAAACCTTTATATGTTATTCTTAACTCATTCTAGTTCGAAAATCTCTGATAAAACAGTGTGGCTTACGCTTGACTGGGACCTAAGGTTAGGGACATTGGCAGAATTGGTCTTATTGCTTGCTACCTTGTAAGTAGGAGAAAAATAAGGGAAAACATTAGGCCAAAATGACAGTCAAACCTTTTAAAAGCTGGTCGCTATGTGAAACAATTGAGGTTCGGTATGTTTGCATGGTCCTATTTGAGAAATTATTTTAAAATTGAAACGAATAACAATGAATATCTCAAAAACGGCCAACTCTACAAGAAAAACGTATATGACATAAATCACGTGTTTTAACATCTACATTTTTTGTGTAAGTTTTTTCTATCTCCGTTTAGCCGTTATGCAAAATTCTGCAAAATTCAACCAGAATAAAAAGCTCTTCAGAGGCCATTCAAAATATACATTTTACTTATAATGTAAATTTCTTTAATATACGGTATTTTAATCAAAATCGTTAGGGCCATTTTTGAGAAAATCAATATTTTCGAAAAAAAATTCCATATAAAGGGTAGTTGGGGGGGGGGAGGTTCTTGAGAATCTTCGTCGCATTCTTGTAAGATACTGAACTTAAATACCAAGTTTGGTATTTAACAGATTTTTTGTTTTTGAGCTATGTTGTCCACAGACACACACACGGAACTTTTTCAAAAAAGAAAAAAAAAATGCTCTTTTTCGGACTCAGAGGACCCAAAACATATATTGGTGAAATCTCGGTCTCGAATTTTTGGGTGAAATACAATATCTTCTCTATCCACTGTGTTCATTGTATATACGGGCTAGAGAAAGTAAAAAACATATTTTGGGTTCAGAGGACCTCAAAACATATATTTCCGGCGAAATCTCGACATCGAATTTTTAGGTGGAATACAATGTCTTCTCTAGCTACTAAGTACATTGTATGTAGGTACGGGCTAGAGGAAGTAAAAATGGTGAGAACCATTTTTGAGAAAATAAAAATAATCGAAAAATGCTCTATTTAAAGGGTAGCTTGTGGCAAAACGATTTTGTTGAAAAGCTTCGTGTTGCATCCTTGGAAGAAGCTAAACATTACGTTTGGTGGAATTTAGCAATTTGAGCAATTACAGGTAAATAAATATTCGCCAGGAAAGCTTCTTCATATTTCAAGTTTGATATTTTCCCGACTTTTTGTTATCAGCTATACTTAAGCTAGCTGTTCACGGACATACGTGGACTGTTTTCTAAAAGTCTAAGGTGTTTCATTTAGGTGACTTACTGTTCTGCAACGAACTAAACATGCACAAAAGCTCATTCTTCTATCTCATTCACGTTAATCAAGAAAAACATTAACAGAAGTGTTTTTGTTACCTACTTCCTTTTAGGTAGAAGCTAAATAAAGGAAAACACGGCCAAAGCAATAGTCAAAACTGCTAAGAGCTTGTCGTCATAAGATGACTTCAAAATTTGGTTCTCTTCACAAATAAAAAAATAAATAAAAGGTCTTTCCATCTAAGAAGCACATGAGTATTAGAAAATTGTAACCAATAACAAAAAATATCTCGGAAATGGTTTACTAAAAAACAAACAAAATACGTGCATCTCTAACAGCAAATTATTCTTACAAAAATTTATTTTTCTCTCTACTTCACTAATCGTGATAAACATTAGCGGAAATGGTTCTATACTTAGTTCCTTAGGAGTACAAGGACAATAAGGAAAATAAATGCACTTTGCAAAAGCGATAGCCAAATCTTTTAAAAGCCGGTCGCCATGAGATGCAATTGAAATTTTCTTCTCTTTGCATGACCATGATGAAAAAAGTGAATAACTTCCCATTTGAGAAAAATAAGTATTGGGAATGTTAAAATAAAATAAAATAAAATGATGATGATGATAATAATAATAATAATAACAATAATAATAATAATAATAATAATAATAATAATAATAATAATAATAATAATAATAATAATAATAATAATAATAATAATAATAATAATAATACAGGCTGTTTCAAAAATACGGGCATAATTTCAGGTATGTATTTCCCACATGTAGACAATCAAATTAGTTTATTATAACATGTGTTCGGAAATGCTTCATTTCCCAGTTATGGCCTTCACAATATTGAAATTCACTGGAACGTTTTTCTTTCCGCAGGTTGTTGTCATTACAGAAGATGTTCAAAATGTCCACCTCCTGCTTGAATACAGACCTCACATCGATGTCTCATTGACCTGCGAACACGATCCCAAACTCCAGGAGTATTGCGTATGTCCTCACAACTTGCCACAATTCGATTCCGAAGGGATTCCAAATCCGGCACCGGCGACGAATAAACCAATGATTTTAAATGGCCCCACAAGTAGAAATCGAGAGGGTTCAGATCAGGTGAGCGTGGAGGCCAAGCAATTGGGCCACCTCTACCTATCCATCGATCAGGAAACCTTCGATCCAAGTACCGGCGAACCGTAAGACTGAAGTGTGCAGGAGCGCCATCATGCAAGAAGTGAATGTGTTGATGATTGATCAGTGGAGTGTCTTCGAAAACGTCAGGTATGGTGTTTTCCAGGAAGTTTGTGTACGTCTGTCCCGTAAGTCTATTTACAAGTACATGGGGTCCAACTAATCGATCACCAATGATACCGGCCCACATGTTGAGGGAGAACCGCACCTGGTGATGAGATACAACAGTTGCACGTGGGTTTTCATGCGACCATACATGCTGATTGTGGAAATTTGTTATGCCATCTCTTGTGAACTGTGCTTCATCTGTAAATAATACGACGGCAGAAAAGTTCGGATTTACACCACACTGCTGCAAGAACCACTGACAGAACCTAACTCGTGCAGGGTAATCTGCTGGTGACAGGCCCTGTATACGTTGCAAATGATAAGGATACAATTGATACTCGTTCAACAGTCTCCAGACAGTCGTGTGAGGAACATTGACTTGCAACGCTAACCGTCGTGTCCTGTCCACAGCCTCCAGAATCTCCTCCTGCACTTCTGGAGTTGTAGATCTTGGTCGTCCCCTTCCCAAACCAGGAGAGGTGAATGTTCCCTACTCGCACAGACGGGAATGGAGACGTACAAATGTCTTCCGATCTGGACATTGTCGTTGTGGGTACCTCTCCTGGTACAAACGACGAGCCAGCGCAGCATTGCCGTCCGCCTTACCGTACATGAAGTGTATCTCTGCCAGCTCTTGATTTGAATACATGTCGCACAGTCTTAACGCCTAAAGAACACTGAATGTAACCTTCCTCAGAATGAACTATCAGAGCGCCCTCCTAATGTCTCCTTTGACGGCAAAGAACTGCGGAAAGAAAAACGTTTCAGTGAATTCCAATGTTGTGAAGGCCATAACTCGGAAATGAAGCATTTCCGGACATGAACTATTTTGATTGTCTATAGGTGGGACTTTCAATGTTGTAAAGGCCATAACTCGGAAATGAAGCATTTCCGGACACATGTTATAATGAACTATCTTGATTGTCTTCATGTGGGAAATACATACCTGAAATTATGCCCCGTATTTTTGAAACATCCTGTATATAAATCATGTATTTAACGAGATTTAAAGTTTTTGTATAGTAAGATTTTGTCTATCTCTTACAGTTTACAAAAGTTATTCAGAATGAAATGGTTATTCACTATAACATTTTATTTGTCAATATCGTTAGGGCTATTTTTGGGCAAATCCAGAATTTGGAAAAAATCTTCCATATAAAGGGTAGTTTAGGGTGGGGGATTTTTCTGAAAATCTTCATGTCGCATCCTTGGAAGATATTAAACTTAACAATAACACACACATACACATATCAACATTTTTCTAACAGTGCTTTTTTGGATTTAAGAGTCCTCAAGGAGAAATCTCGGTATCGAATTTTTAGTGAAATACAATACCTTCTCCGTACAGTATTTGGCATAAAAAATAAAAATAAATAAATAAAATAGTATCTGACACATGTGTACCTTCTTTACGAGATCTATATTTTCCGGTCACCAGTTATGCAGTCATCCAGAAGAATGGTGAAGACTTCAGAGGTTGGTCCTAATGTCCTAGAATATTCAACACATACATTTCATTTGTCATGAAAATATCTTAAACGAGTGGTATTTTAATCAAAATCGTTAGAACCGTTTTGAAAATGCATTTTCTTGAAAATCATGACGCATCCTTGGGAGATGCTGAACTTATATATTAATTTTGATATTGAAGGACTTTTCGTTTTTTATTACTATCTCTATACGTACTATGTACATAGTGTATAGAGAAGGTATTGCACTCCACCAAAAAATTCGATAACGAGATTTCACCGGAAATTTATGTTTTAGGGTCTCCTGTATCCAAAAAAAGTATTTTCAGAAAAAAGGTTCGTGTGTGTGTGTGTGTGTGTGTGTGTGTGTGTGTGTGTGTGTGTCCGTATGTCTGTGAACACGATATCTCAAAAACGAAAGGTCGGTAAAATACCAAACTTGGTATTTAAGTTTAGTATCTTCCAGGGATGTGACACGAAGATTTTGAGAAAAATCTCCCCACCCTAAACTACCCTTTACATGGAACTTTTTTGGAAAATTTTGATTTTCTAAAAAATGGCTCTAACGATTTTGATTAAAATATCATATATTAAAGATATTTACCTGACAAATAAAATGTATATATTAAATGTTCTGGGAGTAGCCTCTAAAGACTACTTTATTCTGGATGAATTTTGCATAACTACTAAACCGTAAGAGATGGACAAAAACTTAACACACAAAAAATGTAGAACATGTTAAAACACACAATTTATGTTATATACATTTTTTTCGTGGAGTTGATCGTTTTTGAGATATTCCTTTTTCTTAGTTACAGCTTTGAAAAACTTAATACTTTTCTCATACAGGAATTTGTCAACTCCTGTCCATACAAACAAAGGAACATCAGTCACATAGCAACCAGCTTTTGGCTTTCACTGTAACTTATGGTACTCCCTTATTTCGCTTCTACTTACAATAAAGCAAGAAATAAGACTATTTCTGCTATTTTTTCTCGATTAGCATGAAATAAATAAAAGATAAACTTATCAACAATAATTTGTTACAGAGATATAGAGAAAGTCATGTGAATGGAACACATCAGATTTTTACTCTCTCTATACGCACTATGTACATAGTGTATAGAGAATGTATTGCACTCCACCAAAAAATTCGATACCGAAATTTCACCGGAAATATATGTTTTAGGGTCACCGGTATCCAAAAAAAGTATTTTCAGAAAAAGGTTCGTGTGTGTGTGTGTCCGTGAACACGTAACTCAAAAACGAATAGTCGGTAAAATACCAAACTTGGTATTTAAGTTTAGTATCTTCCAGGGATGCGACACGAAGATTTTGAGAAAAATCCCCCACCCCAAACTACCCTTTACATGGAACTTTTTTCGAAAATTTTGATTTTCTAAATAATGGCTCTAACGATTTTGATTAAAATATCACATATTAAGGATGTTTACCTGACAAATAAAATGTATATTTTGAATTTTCTGGGAATGGCATCTAAAGACTACTTTATTCTGGATGAATTTTGCATAACTACTAAACCGTAAGAGATGAACAAAAACTTAACACACAAAAAATGTAGATCACGTTAAAACACACAATTTATGTTATATACATTTTTTTCGTGGGGTTGATCGTGTTTGAGATATTCCTTTTTCTTGATTTCAGTTTTGAAAAACATACTTTTCTCATACCGGAATTTGTCAACTCCTGTCCATACAAACAAAGGAACATCAGTCACATAGCAACCAGCTTTTGGCTTTCCCTTTAACCTATGGCACTCCCTTATTTCACTTCTACTTACAATAAAGCAAAAAATAAGACTATTTCTGCTATTTTTTCTCAATTAGCATGAAATAAATAAAAGTATAAGCTTATTAACAATAATTTGTTACAGAAGTATAGAGAAAGTCATGTGAATGGAACACGTCAGATTTTTTAGTATAATGTTCACAACAGCCTTTTTCTAAACGTTTGTCAAGGGATGTAAAAATATACAGAAATCTCGACAGACTTTTTTGGGTGGAATACAATACTTCCCCTATTTATTATATTTGCAACAGAGAAAGTAAACAGGGGTTATTTATTATTAGATGTATTACTTCAGGGTTCACTGAAACTGAATCGTTTCTCTTGGTTGAGTTGATTTACTGCAGCAAATACCTTGGTTAATATACGTTGACCCGTCGAACATGTAAGTTGGCGCGTTTTTCTGTTGACATAGTTTAACAAGACTCAGGGTGGCAATGATTGGCATTTTTCACATAAGTAGTTAACTTTTTTGTTTTAAAATTAACATTTTAAAAGATTTGCAGACTGGCAATTAAAGTTGGCTAGTTAAAAATACGTTGGGGTTTATGTGTCTTTTCTTACTTTCCAAAATAATTAAACGATTTAAGTACCTTAGTATCTCCTCAAGTGATTCTATAATACGTATTACGTTGTAATATTGGCATGACGAGAACTTCTGCAATATAAGGCTGTAGTCAACAATTACAGCTGATTGCGTGCAAGAGCGACGCTTTCACCTTTGCATTAGGTTCATATTATTGCTAGATCTTCTATTACAAATCAACCTTAACACTTCGTACTTTATGGCGTTACTTAATCCAAATTTACAACATGTAAATCAAAATGACAATGTCTTACAAAGTAAGGCAAAAACTACCTTAATACTACCTTAAATTTGATTGATGATTGATTGGAAGCTTTAAACATGCATATGAATTCCCAGTATGGCTGTTAATTATTTATACTAACAACAACAATGAGTAGCTATCGTCCACTAAGAATTTTACACGTTCAGTACAAATCAGGATTGTTACAGTTATCGTCTGATTTACACAATCGTCGGATATTATGTCTTTTTAGTTACGTGAAGCTGTTCTTGGCGTGTGAGAGGTATGTAAAGCAGACATACATTGCAATTATAAAATTATTGCAATGTCCATTTTCTTGTTTTATCACCAATATCAAAAACTATTTTTTTCTTTGGTAGATCTAAGTGGTGTAAGGCTAATGAATTATCCTAATAAATAAAGGAACCTTATAACCTAGACGCTAAAGCAATGCAATAACTATGTTCCATTCACATGACTTTCTCTACATCTCTGCAACAAACTATTGTCAAAAAGCCTATGCTTCTATTTACTTCATACTAATCGAGAAAAACATAGCAGAAATAGTCCTATTACTTGCTTCCTTGTAAGTAGAAGCGAAATAAGGGAATACCATAGGTTAAAGTGATAGTCAAAAGCTGGTTGCTATGTGACTGAAGTTCCTTTGTTTGTTTGTACGTTGATGTTCCCTGCAGATTCTTAGCTATCGCTGTTATTTACAACCAAGGCCGCAAAATGTGGAGCATCGGCATGGCGTAGCCGAGGGGTCTGATCGTCTAAAACCCTTTTAACTTTGATCCAAGCTCCAAAGTTGGCTGATTTTCACCTTAAGATCCCAAGGAAAACAATAAAAAGCTGGTGTTACACACACATGACTTTCTCTAAATATTCTGCAACATTTTATACTCCTGTCTACTTCATGCTAATAAAATTAGCAGAAATGGCTTTATTAGATATTTTCTTATAGTACAAGGGGAATAAGGGAATGTACTAGGCTAAAGGATAGTCAAATCTTGTAAGAGCCAGTCGTTCTTTTTGCATGGCCAGGGTGAATTTTATTTTGAAAAATTCGATTTTGAACTTTCTCCATTAGGGAGGATGCCACGTGGACAGAGCTTCGGATAGGACGTTTTTGCAGGAACGACCACAAGAGGGCCATTTGTGGTCCGTTACATTACATTTCACTGCACACACACACACTCACAATGTAGGAATCTTTTTCTAAAAATGCTTTTTTCTGAACTCAAAGGGCCATAAAACATATATTTTTGACAAAACCATTACATCGAACCAACACAAACTAGTGAAAAGTAGCAGTAGATAGTTTGAATAATCGTGAAAAAAATGTGAAAATTCTCTTAAATCCCAAGTATATTGTTTCCTTATGTCGAGAAGGATTAGTTATATTGATTTCAATAAAAGTTGCCAATTATATTTTAATTATCTACAAATGAAAATTCCCTTGAATTCCAAGGCAAGTTTTTCTGATTGTGAATGCACCTAAAAGTACTGATTGGTTTGTCTTCTTTTAGCAGCTTATATAATATGAATTTAATAACTGTAGTATAAAAGAAAAGTGAACCATAATTCACAAATACTGATGCATATTAAATTTTGTATAGATTAATGACTTACATTCTTAAGATTCTACACAGTTTATAATTTTTAATTTTGTATGTGTGTAGTATTTTTATTTCTCTAAAAGGAGAACTTACTCTAGTAATCGAGAACAAATATTTTCTTTAAACTTTTTCCCTCCTAATTTTGAGTGATGTTAGAAACTAAAAAGATTAAATGTATATAGGTACATCCTATTTAAAATTGTATATGATAAGTTAAAGGGTATTATTGAGTTTTAGTGTTTTTTTTTAATATATTTAATGTATCTATGTAATAATAGCAAATGGACACCAACCAGAAAACTCATGTTTGTCGCATTGGACGGAGGAGCATAGCAAGGTTGAACCAGCTACATCTGCCAGAGCAATGCAGACGGCCGGGTTTGCCTGCCATTTCTCAGTCACAGGGACAAAATTTGGTAAGTAAATCTTACACATACAGGTTTTAAGGAGTATAAATGCAGATATTTGTATGGGTATTTGGGGACTATGTAATGAACCATGTTACATCAATATTTAATTTGTAGATTAATAATTTTAGTTATTAAAAGTAGTATGCTTTTAGGTTGGTTAGTTACCTCCATGTAGGCATGGCTCGTATAAACCATATATGCTTATTCTCCCAGAGGGGATGAGTATTTGGGAGAGGTAAAGTGGGTAGTCTGATAATGAATCTCAAGGCATTTGCATGAAACAAATGGAGTAATCAGTCACGGTTTTTGCATCCCTAATTATTTGTGTTATCTAAAACTTACATTTTGATAGAAACAGAAATGAGAATGGAAGTTTAAATGGGTAACTTTAATTCAGAATTTAATGCTTATGATTGCATTTTCAAAACATTAATTTATTTTAATGAGCAAATGAGTTTCACACTATGATTATCACCTTCCTGGCAGATGGCGCCACCTTAAACTTCTTTGCTTTGGATAAGAGGGGTGTTTTCACCCCATTGACAACTGCTTTTTGTTGCGAGTATAGTAGTGGATCCATGTTTCGTCTCCCATGACAATGTGGTGAAGAAAATTGTTCCCTTCTGTGGAGAACATTATTCCAATATGCTTCTCCTTGTGTTTGTTGGACAGATCTCATGGAACCCATCGGGAACAAACTTTCTGGTACAGCAGAATATCGTGTGTTGATTTCTTCCAAAAGACATTCCCAGTTCTACCGTCATATTACATAATGTGATCCTCCTGTTGTCCTGAATCAGCTTCTCCACACGAGCTGTGTTCATACCTTTAGATGCCCTGCTGGATTGGCCACTGCGATCCTTGTTGGTGACATTTTCTGTACCAGCCACAAACTTTCAACACCATTCTGTGACATGCTGGCGAGACATTACAATCTCTCCATAAACCTCTACCAGCTGTCGCTGAATGTCAGCCACGATTACATGTTTTAATCACAGAAATTTAATAACTGAATGGATTTCTTCGTGAGACGAGTTTTCTAAACGAGTCACCATTTGTGTTTATCTTACAGAAGTGTTGTAAGTGGCAATTGGTTGAAACTGCATGTTGCCAACTGCATGTAATAGAATCATCGTACATTACTAAGTTCACTTTGAAAGACGAAACACCAAGAATATGGGCCTTATAACCTTAGTTTCTGATCATCCCATGTAGAAACAATTTTAATATCTAGTCTGTCAATTATTTTGATTGTCCAATATCATTTACATTTTATAATTAATTGGATCAATAAGCTACAACCAACACTGCCACCGCCACCACCATTACCACGACTACTAAGTAGTGTATGAATTAGGAGATAACTGCTGTGTTAGTATTGTTGATGTTGTAAATGATGTTTGCACATTTTAAATCGTAAATTGTGTATTCAGCTTACATAATTTTGTAGAATCATATACATTGTGCTTATATTTGTTGAATTAACTGATAAAGTTGTGAAATCTTATGAAAAATTCAAAATAGTGATTAATATATGCTCGTAATTTCTTTAGGTCCATCCTATAAAACCACCACCAGCAGAAGAGCAGCAAGAGCGTCAAACAGAGCCTTGTCCAATACAGAAATCTGTCAAAGCACTGAAGGAAGCACTTCCTAGAAGTGAGCTGAGAGGTGCAACTGGCAGATTACCAGATGGTAATTTGATTTCTGTCTTGATTTCTGAGTGCTTATCTTTTTCTTCATTTCTTCCCTTCTATCCTAATCTTCAAGCTGCAGCACTCATCCAAATTTGCTGCCATTATTTATTTTGTTAAAGCAAACAACTGCATTTTTTTATATATATGTACAATGTACATAGGGATAGAGAAGTATTGTATTCCACCCAAAAATTCGATACCGAGATTTCACCGGAAATACATGTTTTAGGACCCCCTGTATCCAAAAAAAAGCATTTTCAGAAAAAGGTCTGTGTGTGTCCCTGTGTCTGTGAACACGATAATTCAAAAACAAAAAGTAGCTAAAATACCAAACTTGGTATTTAAGTTAAGTATCTTCCAGGGATGCGACACGAAGATTTGAGAAAAGTCCCCCCACCCCAAACTACCCTTTACATGGAACTTTTTTCGAGAATTTTGATTTTCTTAAAAATGGCTCTAACGATTTGTATTAAAATATCATATATTAAAGATATTTACCTAACAAATAAAATGTATATCTTGAATTTTCTGGGAATAGCTTCTGAAGACCTGTTTATTCTGGATGAATTTTGCTTAATTTGGCATAACTAGTAAACTGTAAGAGATAGACAAAAACTTACTATACAATCAATTTAGGTCTTGTTAAAATACACAAGTTATGTCATATACATTTTTCTCGTGGAGCTTACCGTTTTCGAGGTATTCATTGTTTTTAGTTTCAGTCGTGAAGTACTTATATTTTCCTCAGACGGGAGTTTCCATTTTTCTTTTGTTCTACTCCTGGCCAAGAAAAGAAGCGATTTGTAATGACAATCGCATAACGACAGCTTTTAAAACATTTGACTATTGGTTTAGCCTAGTGTATTCCCTTATTTTCTTCCTACTTATATGGAACTAAATAATAAGAACTTTGTGCTGCTAATGAGTACCACGATTAGCAAGGTGCAGAAAGAAGAATCTTATGTATGCAGTTTGTAGAACAGCTAGAGAAAGTCATGTAAGTGTAACACATTAGATTTTGTTGTTTGTTTTTTGTTTTTTTTTTTGTTTTTTTTGTTTTTTTTTTTTCCTTTTCTCTTTTTCTTTTTCTTTTTTTTTTTTTTTTTTGCTAAAACATCCTAAAGCAAATGGTAACAGGGCTGTTCTGGAAGAAAGAAAAAAAAAATTCCAAAGCGTAAATGACATGTGCTATCATCATTGTCATTGTTGTATTACTTAGTAATTTCACTTGAATAATTTCATTTATATAATTATTTTTATAACTTCATTTCAAATCAGGACAGTGACACAATTATCAACAACACATAAAATACATTTTGAAAAGTCAGTGGGAGAAAAATTTCAGAGTTATAGACAAAAAATATGGAAGGTTAGGGAAATTTTTATGGAAGTTAGGAGAACTTTTCATGCTCTAATTTGCATAACCCAGGCTATTGTGGCATGAATAAGCATGCTTGATTTTATAAGGTCTATTTAATCAGATGTTTGAAAAATAAAACTGGTATTCCAACTTGATTAGCGAAAATCTCATATTAGGGTAACATGTGAATATGCATAACATAAATTAATTTTTGTCATTGCAGATAACTTTTATTCTGGAGAATACTTACAGATAATAATTGGATTTGTCCAGTTATTAGTATAAATGCATGAATGACTTTACTTACCATTTTTTCTACACAGACTTTTAAATACAAACTAAGTTTACTTATTACTGATAATACTTTCTATTTCTAAGTTTGTTCACCTCAACATTTTTGGAATTACATTTATTGTATACACCATTATAATTAACACCAGTATGTATATTTAATGGAGCTATAATTATATTGAATCCTAGAATCTAAAGGTTTGGATATTCTTATATATCTTACACTATTTCTATACAGTATTATCAAGATTGTCGTTCTCTTTTATATTGGCTACGTTTAATCATTTTTGTCTCAGTGAACCAAGAACTTTCCAAGCTTTTTTTATGTTATCCTTTGCTCTTCCACTTATTTTGTTTGGTAAGTTTTCTCATTTTATAGTATATGCATTACTATAGTATTATGTCCTGACAATGCTATTTAATATCTCTTACAAATGGTGCATAAATGAGAATCTAAACAAGTAATTCCTCCATTAATAACACTGATGCTCAAGTAAGCTCAGAACCCATAGAGCTTAGAGTTACCCAACATTCATCTTCACAATATAAGGAAAACTCCAAAAAAGAAAACCCTTATCCATAACTGACCCTAACCAATATTCGAACTCGGGACCTCTTGAATGTAAGGCAGGCATGCTACTACCATACCACTGAGATGGGCAATTGTTCAAGTAATTCTAGTTTATTTCCTTTAGTGGTATTATAATGGAACCATTGTTACAATCACACTCATTTTATCTATTCCAATGACAAATAGACTAGTTTTGAGAAAATGCTCTTAAAAGTAATCATTACAGTAATAATTGTTACATTATTACAGTCCATCAATATAACCATGTTTTCATAAATAAAGCATAATAAACAGAAAGAAAAAAGGTGGTGAGAGATTATGGCAAGCTATGGGGAAGTTGGAAGCAGCGTTTTCTTATATGTTCCTAGTAAAATGTAATACTTAATGAAAGATTTCATGAGTCAGGGACATTCTTACAAGCAGGTTAGGAAAAATTAGGATAAGGTGGACACCTAAATTTACACTTGGATAAATTGTAGAGCAATGTTAAAATCTTCATATTCGCTTTTAATTTGACTTACTCCATAGTAATTGACACATATAAGTTGTAAATGCAAGTACAGTTAAATGATGGCAATACTGGTTTTTATCATCTATTATACAAAACAGAAAGAAAGAAAAGAAAGAAAAAAAAAACAGGAAACATTTAAACTAACAGAAATTAACTGATATATGGAACTTTTTTCATTTATTTGTTATTTTAGAATTGATAGCCTGAAACGTAAAACTTATTCTTGTATTCAAGCTTTCGTGGAGCACTGTTTGAGTTTGTTGAATGTTACATCTATAGTTCACTGTTAAACTATTACATCTAATTTACGACTCATGTAAGCTGTTTTCACGTGAAAATGAGTGGTCATAATGTTAAGCTAATATTGCTAATATTAAGCAAAAATTAATGGGTAATTTAATATCACTAACACCTCAGGCATAGGATTACAAGGCATGAGATCTACAGCTGCATGCTATGGCTAACCATAGGTATACTAATATGTATGTTGTTAATTTCCAAAAACTGTTTAAGTCTACACAGAATGCATCAAATATACTATCATGTAGAAGACATCAAACCATCCTTTTATGCTTGAAAAAGTTTCAGAACCTGCTGCTTCCTTAAGAAGGGTGTGGATCAGGATATATATAAAAAAATAATGGGAAAACATTTTTTTCTAGACACCATAATTTCTTTTTATTCAAATTTAATTACAAACTTTCAAAATAGTCTCCTTCTGAGACTACACACGGTTCTAATCTTCTATCTATTTATCAGTTTGACAATTGTGCTCATGAAGATGTTTTTTCACTTGTGGAAACAGGTAGAAATCGCAGGTTGCTAGATTCAATGAATATGGTTTGTGGGGCATGATTTTGATACCTAGTTAAGTGATTCCTCTTGTGTTGCTATGACTCGATGAGTAGGGATGTTGTCCTGATGAAGGATCCATCCATTGGGAGCAAGTTCTGGTCTCTTGGGAACCATTTTCCTTTTGAGTGGACCTTTAAGGACATTACTATAATATTGAACAGTTAATGTGATGTGTTTAGGAACCACGTGGTCATAGATTACCCCAATTTTGTCGAAAAAAGCAAGATGCATGACTTTCCCTGCACTTGGTTGCACCTTTGCTTTTTTCATTATCTTGAAATTCAAAAACACGTGTTTTTGATAAAGCACGCTCTCCATATGCTTCCTGTATCATTTGCAGTATTTCAGTTCCAGATATTTTCAGAGGAACAAAAAACTGAATTGCTGTCATTCTAACTTGAAATCCATGTTGGGTCACTGAAACGTGTGCTTGCACAATGGCTCCCTCAGACAAACTAAACAGCACTTGGGCAGTGTTGCGCATAACCCAGGGTGAGACCTCTGTTAACATGATTGGTGAATTTTGATGGGCATGTGTTTAAACAGAAAAACTAATTCACATTACTTTTTGATACACCCTCGTAAAATAAACATTTTTCTCATTAAACATTAACAGAGCTCAATGTATGAGCTTTAATAGAGGACATTTGAATACTGAATGGTGATTACTTATAAAAGTAGAATAATTCAATACATATCAGACACAAAATTTTTAGGAATAACTATAGATACCTAAATTCAACTGGAAACCACAAATACAATACATTATGCTTAAAATTCAAAGAAACATTAAAAAATCTCATAATGCTAACACATAACTGCAATCCTTAAAACAATAAAAATATGTTTCTCCTATGTGCAGTCAATAATCTTATATCTTATGGGGAGATAATATCAATATAAATGGACTATAACACTACAAAAATTAGAAAGATATTTAATTTAAAGAGAATGGAACACTGTTACATATGAAACAAATTTCTAATTTATAGTGGTAACAGCACTAAAGCTACTTACTATGTACTATTCATACATATTCTACTCACTATGTACTATTCATAAACTTTTACTCACTAAAATGTGTTAACTATTTGTTTCACTTATATGTGTTATATCCTTTCCTAGCATCATTCTTTTAAAACAAACAAAATATATTCCTTTCACATGCAAAACAATACTTTCTTTACACCTTTAAATTGTGTTACAAAATGCATTATGACATTGCGACTTCTAGATGCTCTGTAATGGATAATGTCAATTTCACTTCTTAAATATGTTATAATGGATAATGTAACGAACCCAAATTGTTATTTAAAACAATATATGTACTTACCCTACCCTGTTTGTATTATCTTAGAAATGTTTTACTTTATAAAAATAATGGCATTCACTACTTTTACTCAAATAGCATTCTATTTGAAATAAGAATAACATTCATTTACAAACATCCAGAAGGACAAAAGAGGGTAACTCCATATTAAATACAGGAATCCTGATGTATAATATTATTGGAGGATAGAAAAAGAATCATAAATAAATGACAAGCATTCCCGATGTTCTTTCAGCAGCAGGTTAAGAAAATTTTAATTGATCAATGCAAGAGCTTTCAGTTATAGATAACTTAAATAGAAAATGTAAATGGCGTGTTATTTATGGATGCTCTTTAACTGCTGTGGTTCTTAGCGTCCCATTCTAAATTGGGTGTGAAAGACCGCTTAATTTTGCTTAAAGGCCTCTCTATTAGGCTTGAGGTTCTTTTACGTGCCACGTGACCCATGGCTTTACTTCCCTTCCAAAGGAAGCTATGCTAAGGATTTTTACACCAAAAAAAACCATCGTTCTCCGCCGGGTTTGAACCCATGACTTTGGGTATATGAAGTTAGCATGGTAACCATTACACCACGGAGGTCAACATAGATAACCTAAATAGGATCTTATATTACTGTTTAATTGTTTCATAAGTGTATAGTAGGTATTTGAATTGCTAATTAAGTATACTATTTACAGTTTATTCATATGTAGAAACATGTAATTTTCAAATGAATTGAGTTGTACTTAAACCCATGAGAATATAACACTTTCCAACTGGTGAATGAAGTATACATATATAAATACATCCCAATGTCATTCCCCTTGGTGCCTGAAACTGAGGAAACAGATTGTGGTAGATTAACTTTGAAATAGTCAACATCCATGTGTTTTGTTAGTACCAACAATTTTTGTTAGAAGTATGTATATGATGCTCTAAATAATTTTATGCATTGCAGAATCCAGAAAACTCAGCTGCCCATCCCAGGCAGACAACACAAAGGGGCAAGAATTTAAAGGCATTGTTTCCAAATATTCAAAGCCATTCTCAAAAAAAGGTGAGTTGTCCAAGTACATACAGCTTAGTTTATGAAAACGCTTATAAGAACAGGAGAAGGTAAAGGAAGCAGCTTTTATTGAAGCAACCAATAATGAAAGATCTGTATGATGCATAGGTATATTATTATAACAAATTACCTAATATCTAATAGTGAAAGCTATGTACTGGAATGAAGAATTGTAAATCTGCAATATTGTGTAATTTATGAATAATTGCATAGTAATCTTGGCTTAGTCTACATAACTCAAATTATATATAGTAGACCTCAATAATGGAGGGAGTTTTGGATTTTTTTTGGATAGTGTTTAATGCCCGCTTTTACAGCCATGGCAATGCTAATACATGGAATGAAGATGGAGCACTGGTGGAATGTGATGGTGGGGGAAGCTGCTTTGATCTACAATACTTCAGAGAAAAGTTCATAACTCCTATAACTCGTAACTCTTCTCTGCAGTAATGAAGCAAAGTTTAGCTTATCTTTTAGAATAAGTTTCAGTCTACAAATTGTTATCCATGCTGAATATAGCAGCTTCTGCTTTTATAAGCTATTTGGTTTCTTTATTTCTTCAAATGTATATGATTTGTTTTCAAGTTTTAGTTTAAATATAATTTTCTCAAATTAACAGTTTCTAATATAAATGACCCATTTTTTTCAAAGGATAACTTAAATTTTTCAGTAGTAAAACCAATACTTAGATGTTTTAATCAAACTACATTGGTTTTAATAAGATGTAGGTTAGTTTTTTAAAAAAAGTACTAACTGATAAACTTCCTAACTTGGACTTCTAGTGAAATCTTGATAGTAAATTGGGTTGAATGCAATACTTTCTCTACTTTCTATACAAGAAGAAATTAAAAGTGAAATTGTTAATATTGTGAGATTTGAAATTCTCAACTATTTCATTAGTGGATTCCCTTTGATCTTGTGTCCAGATTAAGGGTTTAGGTTAATTAGGTTTTACTATGCTGGTTTATCCTAAATATAACAGTGTTTGATAACATTTGCATGCAGTTCAGTTTACAATACTGAATCTCTCTGTTTGTACTGAAAATAAAACTTATTGTTTTAGGTAAAGAAGGAAGTGAGATTCCTCTTATAGCAAATTATTTTCGTGTTGAAACGGCTCCAGATTGGTGCCTGTATCAGTACCGTGTAGATTTCTCTCCTGAAGAAGACAGAAACCATGCAAAGAAACAAATGATGTGGCAAAATAAAGAAGCCCTTGGAAGCTATCTATTTGATGGCACTGTTCTCTTCACTTCCAGGAAGTATAACGTAGATGTAAGTACATAATACCTTGATCAAAAGAATCAAAATACTGGAAGTGGTACAAAGTAAAGCGTAATCACACATTGGTTATAAAATGAGTCAAATTTACACTTGAATTGCTTCACTAAGTAATAAAATACCTGGACTTGTTTCACAGGCATATGTTGCCTACATCATCAACAGATTTTGACTCTGTCTTAGTGAAGCAATTCAAGTGTAAATTTGACTCATTTTATAACAAAATGCCTTACTAAATGGAATTTCTCTAAGACACCAGTCATATTGACAAACTAACAGAACCACGTTCTGTTCACATTGTATAGAATGTGAAGATTTTTCTGTCTCATTCGCAGTATGAACAACATTTTAAACATTTGGAATTTCAAAGCATTATTAAATGGGAGGGCTCAATGTATGAACTTAAATTTGATTGATAAAAGAGAAAATATATGACTATTGACTACCCACTGCAGGCATTGAGTATCTTTCCAAATACTCACTCTTTTCACAATTTGGAAATTCTTATATGTGGTAAACATAATATATAAAGCATTTTCTTTTCAGACATTTGTGTTGTATGCAAACAATGGGAATCAGAAAACAATAATAAGGTTGCGGCTGGTCGGAAGAGTGGAAAGCACTGATTATCACTATGTACACTTATACAACTTGCTTATGCGAATCTGCTTTGAAGCACTTAATCTGCATCTGGTGAGGAATGTTATCACTGAATTAAATGTTTCTTCTTAGAGCATCTGCTCTATTAAACTAATTTACCTCAGGATATTAAACTGATGCCCATTTATGTTATATTCACTTAGTTCATAAACTTAAAGCAGAAACAACATACATAATGTGCTTCTAGAGCAACACAGCCACAACTCAAAAATTGGCTGTTTTGAGTCACATCCATTTCTGATTCAGGGAACAGTTGTTTACTAAAAATGAAAACTGCCTTATCTTGCACTGGCTTCTAAAAGTTAGCTACATGAGATTTGTGAGTGTTGAAATTCTGAATTCTGTTAATATAGTGAATCAAAGCTTTCTAATTCAGAGGTCTTAAAAATGTACTTTTTGAATTATGGCAGTGTTGTTTTAGGAATGTAAAGCTGGAGCTGGAGTGTAAAACCATTTCTGGTCAAACACTTATGATTTTATCATAAAGTCAGTAACAGAATCAGTTTTTTGGGTGAACACCTATTTACACCAGGTGTCCAGAAAAAAAGGTTCCAATCTTTTCGGCATGTAATAAAAGAAGAAAAATACCTCCTTCAAAAACATTGGTCATAAACCTAAGATTTTCTGAATTATGGGATTATTTTGCATGAGGAGTCTATCTTGCACTCCAAACTTTTTGGTAAAAAATGGATGAGAACACATTGAGAGGTTGTTGCTATGCTATAAATTGGCCTTTTTCATCACAGGGTTATGCAACAGCTAAAACAGGTATTTCATGACAATGGATTGGTTGGGAAGGATCATTACCTTGATCTTTCCATTCTTCTGGCTCTTTAGATTTTTGGCTTTGGAGACATTTAAATACCATGGTGTATGAAGTCTCCTCAAATGACTCCTGTGACACAATTTGGTGACACCCAGAGGTGTTCCAAAGAATGCACGATTCCACGAGATGCAGGATGGAAGGATATTGTAACCTTTTTCTTGGATATCTGTATAAGGAATATCTCTAACGGTTAGAGAATGAGAATAAAACATTAAATGTATTTTATGTTTTAACAAGTTTTACATTCATAGATTTATTTATGTATACATGAAAAAATGTACAAGTTCATGTTTTGAAGTCGCTGATTCAAAAAAAGACATTTTTAGGAAAAATGTGTATGGCTGTGAACACCTCAATTCAAAGAAGTCTTTTTTTGTACTACATTTGGCATTTAAGTTTAGCATATTTATAGGATGTGACACAAAGATTTTCAAGAAAATTCCGCCATCCCACTCTACCTTTACATGAAACTTTTTTGAAGATTTTGACTTTCTCAAAATTTATTCTTAACAATTTTGATTAAAATGCCATAGTTTTAAGATATTTTTATCATAAAGAAGATGTATATACTGAATTTTCTGTGAATAGCCTCTGAAGCCCTCTTTATTCTGAATTACTTTTGCATAACTGGTAAACTGTAAAAGATAGACATAACTACTAAAAACAATAAAATAATTAAAAAAAATTGACATATGCAATTTTTTTTGAGAGAAATATTCCTGTTATTGGTTCCAATTTTGCAATACTTAAACTTTTATCAAATGGGAAGTTGTTATTTGCTTATATTTCTACTGTTTGAGGAATGGAATGGCATTTCAAAACCGTCATTTCAAAACCGTCACATAGTGACCAGCTTTCTAAAGATTTAACTATTGCTTACGGCTTATACATTTTCTTATTCACATTGTATACATAAGAAAATTTGCAATAAAAGCATATTTTCAAAGGTTTATTTGATTGATGTAAAAATATAGAAAAATAAGCTTTTTTAAGAATAATTTATAAACAAATGGGTAGAGAAAGTCATATGAAGGTAACACATCTTGTTTTTTCATTCTTCCTTTTCATCAAATACCTATACCCATTTACTTACTCTGTGTGTTCCCAAAGAATGTCAGAAAATAATTTTGAAATAATATGTAATTACTGCTGTTACTCCAAAGACCTTTAAAGAATGCCTTTAGCACAAAGAATTAGCAATCTGTACAACTTATCTATTTTATAAAGGTTGGTCGGTATTATTATGAAGCAGATGCTAAACTCCAAATTACTAGCCATCATCTAGAGCTGTGGCCAGGTTATATCACATCCATCCGTCAACATGAGCATGATCTTCTGCTTTGCACTGAGGTTACACATAAAGTGATGAGAATGGAAACTGTATATGACTTGTTTGTTTCTTTGGGTCAAACTGTTTCAAAGGATGAGCTTCAGGTAAGTTCTTGCTACATTTTTTCAACAAATATTGTTACAATTATTCCAACTGTAGCATTCATGGAATATTTTACTTAAGTGTTATTGCATTAACATATTTTGGGCACCTGTATGGCCCTCATGAGCTTTCATCCAACTGTTCTCTTCAGCTGCCAGTGGATGAGAGTTTACTAGAAGCTCTTTGATGCTGGCAATTGAATTCACTAAAGTTGTTTGGTTGCAGAATGACAAGATTAATTAAATGGTATCTCTTTTTTATTATTGATTTTCCCAAATTGCTACTCTATCGGTTTGTTTATATGTTTTAAAGGTTTAGCTTCTTTGCTGTTATTGTAGTTGTCCATTCAAAAAGCTATTACCATGATTTACCTAATAGTATTTATTGTTAATGTATTTGTTTGCATATTTTTGACATTTTCCTATCACAGTTAAGTAACAAGAAAAATAACAATAATATATGAAAAATTAAAACATTCCAAGTAATAAAATTCAAGAATTAATTAAAAGTCATCTAAATTGTAGAAACAACTATTGTTAAGGAATATTTTAATTATGTTTTAAATTGAGATCCATTTACTTGTTTAATGATATTTGGCAGTTATTGTACAATGTTAAACATAGAACATTTACATTTTTCCTGATGTTTTTTTTTACTAAAGCCTGTTCTTAAACAATCTGTTTTACATCTAGTATAATGATGATGGATATTATTATTTTTATCACTTCCAATTTTTACTGCAAATATAGGGTGTCTCAAAAGAGTCTTTGCAATGAACTTGGACAGTTGTAACTATGGTTACATTGGAGAGGAGAATCTCCCTTAACCTATTTGGATAATACTGTGAGAACTGTGTGCTTGAAGTCTAAATATTAACCATTGAAGAGAGAACGTTTCCATTGACTTATTCTTTGGTGGTGGTAAGATTTCAGAAAATAAAAAATGTATTTCTTGAATGTTTTGCACATTCGGTACATCCTTTCTTTTGTGACAGATTCAATTACTAAATTGTGAAACCAGCATACATGATGCTTCAAAAAGCGGTAGGCCTAAACTTTTAACAGAGGCTAAACTGGACGAAATTTCAGATGTAATGTAAGAATGAATGTACAAAATGAATGCAGAAATCAGCACAGGAAATAACTGTTTCTATGTAGACAGCACATACAGCTGTTAGTAAGGAAATTAAATTGCATCCCTATAAATGTAAAGTACCCTGAAAATAAAATGAACTAAAGGAAGAAATCCAAATTATGTTTACACGATTATGCAGGAAATCCTACACAGTGTACCAAACAAGAGCAAAAGAGTCAAACTCTACCTACAGGGATGAGGAAAGCATTTCTAACATCTTCTGTGATAGTTGTAAATAATTATTCACAATTTTAGTTTAGCTCATCTTCATTCCCAACATAATTGGCAGGATCTGTTGTCAACTGAAAGGTAATGAATGAACATGCTAGCTAGCATATTCACCTCATTGCAAAGATGTATTTAAGACACCCATTATGTATGCATACATAGAGTGAATATAGTTTCAATGTGCTATTATCAATGATGTATGTTTATATGTATCGTTGGTTTTAAGTTCTGTTAGAGCCAAGAGTCTGTCTATGGCAGATCAAGAACTGTCTTCAAAGCAAATGCCTATGGAAGAGAAATCTGCTTATTCCTAACATGAAAATAAAATTAAAAGTATTTTTGAAAATTAGTTCTGAGATATCTTTAATGACAATAGCTGGCAAAGAAGGTAACTCTGTGAGGCTCTCAGCAAATTACCCAATCAGAAGGTACAGAAAGGCAACTATGCCACTAAAGCCATCCATAAGGCACACATCATATTGTATGTACCAGTGACCATTGCAATGTGACCTAGATGTCAAAGCAACATTAAGAAAGTAAAGTCAGAATAAAGTATTTAAAATATTTTTAAACATGCTATGAAGGCTTATTTTCAAAATCTAATAGTGCAGTAACAAAATTAGTGCTGGTAAATGTGCTTTTATCTAATAATTACAATTTTTTATTCCTTGGTTTAACCAGATAGAGGCTATAATATATGTGAATGTTTGCATATGACTTTAAATTGACCTGAAGATCAAGCGATAATCCTGCTTCTCACCTGGAAGTCCTGGGTTCAATTCCCATCCAGAAGGTAGAGAGTTTTCTTTAATTGAAATTATTCTCTGCCCTCATAGAGTCATGTGAGAGTGAATGCTCATGTGAAAAACCTACTACAAAAGTTCAAAGAGTAAATCACTAATGTTTCAATGAAAAAGCCCTCGATATGACCGTGGTAAAAAAATAATATAATAATAATTATGCATTAATCTATAAATGTAACAACTATAATGAATTTGTCTCCTGGACCTGATAACATTATTATACAGAGGCGTGATATATAATACCAATTAGAGAGAAAGTTTCTAAACAATTTTGAAAATATTTATATTAACTCCTTTGTATGTTTAAAGCTGATGTAATCTAGAACTCTAATATAATATAGCAGCATAAATTATTTTACTCATAATAATTTATATTAAGCATTATTCATTTTATTTTTCTTGCAGGCTACTTTTGCTAAAAAGATCATTGGGACAGTGGTATTGACAGACTACAACAACAAAACATATCGTGTAGATGACATAAATTTTAAGGTTACTCCAGCATCTTGTTTCTTGTGTGGTGATAAATCTATATCATACTGTGACTATTATGAAACAGTGAGTACTATTTTACATAAAAGAGAGCAGTTTTCTTGTCATATTTCTTTTAAGCTACATATAGGTACACACAAATATTTTATATATGTACATGTCAAAGAATTTGAAAATAGAAAAAGTAATGGAAGTGAGTGGATAGGTATGAAATCAGGCTGAAACAAATAAGGAAAACTATTGTTTTATTACTGAATACATAAAAGTCTGCAATCAGCATTTTTTATGATAATGTGAATCAAATATGACCATTAAATATATAACTGGAAATTCACAACATAAGCTAATGTTTTATGTGCCTATACTTTTTTAAATAACTAAGAAACAAAATTGTTTATTACAAATGTAAACATGTAAATCACATTAGTATCTATGGTCCTTTGCTGAATGCATCACCGGTTGCCAATGATTTAAGACATCAAATACCCTCATCCTTAACTAGTTGAAGATTAAGGTTTTGCGATTGGCAAACCTTACTTCTGAAACTTGGTTTTTAAGTTATTTTTACTTTCTGAACTACATCTAGTAAGTAGGGGAAGTATTTTATTCCACCCAAAGCTTGATTTTAAGATTTCACCAGAAATATATGTTTTGAGGTACCTTGAATTTTAAAAAAAAGCATTTTTAGTAAAAGGTCTGTGTGTGCATGTGCAATTCAGTTAAATACCAAAATTTATTTTCTGCATTCTTCCAAGGATGTGAAGATTTTCAAGAAAATTCCCCACTACAAACTACCCTCTACATGGAGCATTTTAAAAAAAAATGTTGATGTTCTCAAAAATAATGTTTATCTTGCATTTTTTGGGAATAGCCTCTGAAGTCCTCTTGCTCTCATGAATTTTGTATAACTGGCAAACTGTAAGCTGTTGTTGGTTTTTTTTTTTTTCTTCTTTTTTTTTTTCTCCATGATATCAATATTCCTTGTTATTGGTTTAAATTTTGTGATACCTCAAATTTCAAGGTCATCACATAGCAACTAGCATTGACTTCTTTTAGCCTAAATGCATTCCCTTAATCCTCTTGTACCTACAAGGAAATAAGTAAAGATTCTATCTGTAAATGTTTACCTCAATTATCATGAAAATGATAAAAGAATAAACTTTTTTAAGAATAGTTGTTACAGATTAGGTAGAGAAAGTCATGTGAAAGTAACACATCTGATTTTTACTTTCTCTACATGTGCAAGGTACATAGTAGCTAGAGAAGGTATTCTGTTTCACCCAAACATTTGTTACCTAGATTTCACCAGAAATACAAGTTTTGAAGGTCCCTAAATCCAAAGAAAAGCATTTTTAGAAAAAGGTCTGTGTGGGTCTGAGCAGCATAACCTCAAAACAAAAAGTTGCTTAAATGTAAAACTTGGAATTTAAGTTTAGATCTTTCAAGGATGTGCAATAAATATTTTTAGGGAAATCCTCCCATCCTAATGCCATTATATTAAAAGTTTTTTGGGAATTTTTGATTTTCTCAAAAATGGCTATAATAATTTTGATTAAAAGCATAAATTAAAAATATTTATTTGAAAAATAAAATGTATTTCTTGAATTTTTTTGGAATAGCATCTGAAGCCCTCTTTATTGTGGATGACTTTTGTATAAATGATAAACTCTAAGAGATAGACAAAATCTAACTGCACAATAATGTAGATCTCATTAAAGCACACAATTTATGTCAAATATGTTTTCTTTTTCTGGAGTTAACCATTTCTGACAGATTCAATACTTTTTATTAAAATTTCCAATTTTCTCAAATGGGAAGTCATTAGTTTTTTTTCAATCCTGGTCATACAAAATTAATGAAATTTTAATGCCAATAATAGCTACCAGCTCTTAACAGATTTGAGTATTGCTTTAGCTTAGTGTGTTCCCTTTACCCTTGAACATATAAGAAAATATGTAATAAAACATTTCCGCTAATGTTATCTTGATTAGCATGGAGTAATTCGAACAATCAGCTTTTGTGACAATTTGTTGCAGAATAGGTAGAAAAGGTAATGGGAATGTAACACATTGGAATTTTAATTATATGGTAGCCATATTTGTATCTCAAAGGAATGTAATTTGTTTTGTTGTTTTATCTGAATAAATAATAATATTCTTCTATACATTAATTTTTTAAAATTAACAAAATAAAATGAATGACAACTTCAAGTGAAACAAAAATTAATTTAAGATGCAAGATTTTTTTCAAGACAGAAATACGTTATTGAAAGTCTATGACAGACATAGCTTCATTGCAGAAATGGTATCTTAGTCCTACCAATTTAAATGGCATATTATGTTAACAATTAATACAACATATACGTAAATGAAAGCAATACTTTATTTTCTGTAATATGTATAGTAAATAGGGGGAAATACTATATTCCACCCAAATATTTGATGTCAAGATTTAAGCAGAAATATGTTTTGAGGTCTATTCTAAAAAGTTATTTTTATAAAAGATCTGCACACCTGTATGTGTGTCCATCAGTAGCTTCTCACATCACTTCTACCACTTTTATTAGGACACCAACATTTGTAGTTTTGTTGAATTCCAGAAGCATCTTTAAAAGTTTGTATAACTTAGAGGGGTTTGTACCATATGTATAATCAAATATACCTAATTCTCTCCAGTATTTAGCTGTTTTTGGTTACAGACATTACCCAGTTATTTTCAATGGAATTGCATGTTTATTAATCTACATAAGAAGATAAGCTTAGAGAATTATGGTTCTCGAAGAAAATGAAGCAAATAGCATCATATTACTAGGTGTATAATTTTTAAAACTGGTTATAAAATTATCATTAAGCATTATATCTTTAATTATTATTTCTAGGCTGCATTTTTCTTACAATTGAGAGACAATGGTAGAAAATACTTTTCATAAATCTAATTTTCTCTATTCGTTTTTACTCCTAAGTTTTCCCTTTTCAAGTGTTTGATTTGTTTACTTAGTCTATTTACTCATTTATTAATCAAAGGTTCCTATTTTTTAAAATGTTTCAGGAAAAATGATGATAGTAAGAACTTAATTATTAATAGTAAATACTATTTGTTTTGATTTCTACATGGATTTTATTTTTGTGGGCTAGACTGAATTATCAAACAATTTTACAGAGATATGGCATCTGCATAAAGAGTGTGAATCAACCTTTGCTGGTGTCATTGCCAAAGGAGAGGAAAAGAGCTCATGGATCTCAGGCTCATATATATCTAGTTCCAGAGCTGTGTCGAATGACAGGTCTAACTGATAGAATGAGATCAAATTTCCCTTTAATGAGAGACTTGGCTGATAGTACAAGAATGAATCCATCTCAGAGAATAGAAAGACTCCAGAAGTTCAATCGCAAGCTCTATAGCAATTCTAAGGTAACTTAATCCAAAACAAATGTTATTAACATTTGTGTACCTCTTGGTCAATATTATTTACTCACTTTCTAACCTCTTCTTTTTTATGCAGATCCTCCTCACTATCCCCAGTGCAATCAGTTTAACACATTCAGTACTCTAAGGAAGTTAAGATTTAAGCTTGATAAATACTATATTTCAATTCAGGAAGAATTTCTGATAACCTATTTTCTTCTTAAGAGGAAAGGTTTTGCTAATTTATGTTATTACAATCTTTGTTTTAAAAATGTGACACTTTAAACTTAAAAGAGAAATTTATGTTTTCAAAATGTAGAACAGGTCCACACCATTGTCTCTACCTACTCCTTAATGTCGCCCTCCATGGTGTGATGTTTACTATGCTATACCCAAAGTTGCAGGATCTAAGTTGCAGAGGACGATGAATTTTTTCAGCGGTAAAAATCTTAGCATCTTTGGAAGGGAAGTAAAGCCACTGGTCCTGTGTCATAGATTTATGGCACATAAAAGAACTTAAAGTCTCATAAAGAGGCCTCTGAGCAAAATTAAGCAGCCTTTCACACCCAGTATAGAATGGGACACTAAGAACCACAGTACTAACAACAATAATAATAATAATAATAATTTATTATCCATCATTAGGTAATTACATAAATTACAATAGACTTTGTCCTATATCCTAAATAGAGCTTAGAAATAATATACCTATTGACTATGTATAAGACATCTGACACGATTCATTTTGATATTCATGTACACTATAGCATGGGTATTCTATCAGCCATTTAATATATTCTGTCTTTAAATCTATTTAGACTGTAATTTTTTATTTCAATGGGCAAGCTGTTATACAATTGAATTCCAATGGTTTTATAAAATTTGGCTGTTTTCTGGAGTCTCTGAAAAGGCATTTCTATTTTGTTATTATTTCTTGTTTGATATGTATTTCATTTCTTTTTGTGTGCATATCTATATTTTCTTTAATATAAACTAGAACATCATATATATAAAAGTTAGCAATTGTGGGAGTTTCGGCAATCTTAAATAGAGGTTTGCAAAGCTGTTTTTTATGGGAAGAAGTTAACATTCTCACAACTTTTTTTTGAATAATAAGTACTTCAGAAATCCTAGAACTGCTACCCCTTAGTATTTAACCTTATCTATATATACTTTGGAAAAAAGAAAAATAGGCCGCCCTTACATATTCTTTTGGCACTAATTTGTTCAGGTTAGCTGGCATAAATACTGTACAAGATAGTTTGCTACAGACAAAGTCAATGTGTGTGTTCCAAGAGAGATTATTGTCAATATTTATCCCCAGCAGTTCTACACTTTCAGCTGTATTAAATTTGCCCTTGCATTTTTTTAGTGTTAACATAACATTTTGAATCTTGTTTTCATTGAGGTAAAAACCATTAAGATCAAACCATTTCTTCACCTGTTGCATGTTTAAGTTTACAGACTATGCAAGTAAATCCAAATTGTCGTTTATGTTGAGGAAACTTATGTCATCTGCATAAGCAACCATATGAAAGACAGGGCATTTCTGAACATCATTCATCATTATTAGAAATAACACTGGCCCCAACACAGAACCCTGTGGTACTCCGATATCTATCTCAGCTACCTGAGACCCTTTACCTCTTATTACCACCTTCTGTTTTCGATCATTTAAGTAGGATTTAAATATACTTAAGGACACTCCTTTTACCCCATATTTTTCCATTTTCCTAAGGAGAATGTCATGTTGCACACAATCAAAGGCCTTAGTTAAGTCACAAAGAGTTGCCTACGCTGAACTACCCTTTCCAAACACTTCCAGAATATTCTAGATCAAAGCATCCACCGCATGAATAGTTGATTTGCCTTTACGATGCCCAAATTGATTGTTTGCAAATAGGTTATGTTGTTCAGAATATTGTAGCAGTTGATTTTTTAAAATACTTTCCAGAATTTTAGCCACTGTTGGAATTACTGATATTGGTCTGTAGCTACTTAACTCATTTTTACAACCGTTTTTGAAAATGGAAATCACTCTCGAATATTTTAAACATTTTGGAAAATTCCCTTCATTTAAACACTTATTAATGCAGAAGGTGAGAGGTACAAGAAAATATGGTAATATATCTTTAAGAAGATTGTTAGATATGTCACATACATCTTTAGTTTTGGAGTTCTGCAATTTCCTAGAAACATCTTTAACCTCATCGCATGCTACTGTTCTAAGACTAAAACTGCAAGAGTCGCTTATCAATTGTGACTGATCTACATACTTTATGGATTCTTCAACACAATACTTGGTTTTAATAGATATGTTTTTTACTGATTCAATAATAAAAGCATTGAATTCATCTGGAGCTATATTATCATTGATGGTATTCATTTTATTTTTGCCTGTTGCATGATTAATAATTACAGACCATGCGGCTCTAATTTTATTCTCAGAAGTATTGATTAGTTTTTTATTAGCTTCCTTTTTAGCTTTAATTAGGCATTTTTGGTATTTATTCCTACATTCCCAAACCTCATTTCTCAGCCTATCAACTGGTGTCTTCCTTAGCATATCTTGTAACATGATGAGCTTGTTTTTCATTTGTCCTACAGTTGCGTTATACCAGTCAATGGCATTAATGCTTTTCACTTTCTTTCTGGGATATATTACTTTCATCTTTTTTTGACAGATGCTATTAAATAAGTCTAAGAATGTATTGAAAAAAAGTTCAAATACTTCCTCTGCTGTCCCAAGGTTGTTATATAACTTTTGTTCCCAATTACAAGAAATTAACAAGTTCTTTAATTCAATTATATTATCTGAGCCTAAATCCCTAAGCTGCATTACAACTTTTTCTCTTCTCGTACCTGACTTATGATTAACCTTAATCCGAAATAGTAGCGGCTGATGATCGGAGAACATATAGCTTAGTATGTTTAAATTGTAATTCCCCTTATTTACATTTGTTATTATGTTATCCAAACAAGTTGTATTACGTGTTGGAGATTTATTGGCACAATGACAACCATGCTGATATATTATAAATTTAAGCTGATTAGTTGTATAAGTCGGCTTTGCTATATCAAATTCTGAATTAAAGTCACCAGTGATACTACCTGATATTTATAGTGAGTTAGATATGTTAACAGCTGATCCAGATTTTCAAGAAAAATACTAGTGTCTCCAACAGGAGATCTATAAATTGTTATTATTATAAGTTGATATGTATCAATGATAATCACTGTTACCTCAAAATTTTTCTCATTACTAAACTTATTGACATCAAGTTTTCTTACCTTCAAAGAGCTATGCACATAAATCCCCACACCTCCATTTTTGTAGATTTTGCGACAAAACTGATTCCCCACCTTAAAATTATCTAGATGCATATAGGATAAGTAATCTTCCTCTAAGCAGTGTTCACATTCATGAATCACTTTACTGTTAACTATGTTACTGAATTCACTTCATTCTTCCACTTTTGTTCTGAGATACTGTTTGTTCATGTAAAGGATTTTTAAGAAGTCCTCTTCTTCTGCAGCCACACTCACTTGTGCATTCCTAAAAAATGCTCCGCAAACTTTAGTAAGACCTTCTTCACCCTTGTAGGCCTTTCTTCATTCACTTCCCTGGGTTCCTGTCCTTGAAGCTGTTGGTCTTCTATGCCTGGCTGTTGGTCTTCTGCCTCAGTCCTTTTCTACTCAATTCCTGCCTCGTTTGATACTTGATGCATTTGAACTTGCACCAGCTGTTCTTCCACCTCAGACCTTTTCTATTCTTCTCCTACCACGTTTGATATTTGATAGTTGTGAATTTCCTTCTTAATCCAAATATCTATGTTCTTTGCTTGTAACTTCCTGTTTTTTGATTCAACTTTCTGGGAGTCTGCTTCTTTTCTACGCACTGTTGCAGAAAGGGCAGCTTCTTTCCAGTATTTTCCTTTATGAGCTCTATCCATTTCTTGGCTAGTTTCAGTTTGCCAGTCAGGTTTAAGTGTAAACTTTGTGCAGTATAATGGTGTGTCTGCAAATTTTCTATATCAAAGTTTATTCTGAGACTGCTTGCATTTTTTTCTGCAAATTCATTTACCAGTTTGTGTAGATACTTATTAACAGTGGCAATTTCCCTGTTTACTTTTCCCTCTAAATCATATCTGTTCAGTATGGGATTAATTATTACCTGGCATCTTTCTGTTAATGGTAAAAATCTTCTTCACTGCTTCTTTCATTTCTTCCTTGATATTTGCATTCCTGATGTTGTTTGTTCCTTCCATTATGATTGTTGTATCCTGTAGTTAAAGAGTGTCCATAAATAAAACTTCATTTCCATTTTCTACTACTTCACCATTCAGTTATTGTACTATTTATTTAACCCGAGCTCACCTTATTCAAAGCCAGTGGTATGGGAGCATGGGTGCAATGAAGTGACCATATGTTGCAGTACCTTTAACTACTGTGGTTTTCAGTATCCCATTCTTTGTTGGGCATAAAAGACTGCTAAATTTTGCTCAGAGGCCGTAGGATCAATAGATATTTTTTTACTTCCGACAGATGCATGCTAGAAAATTAGCTTAAAATTTGCATAGCAGTTTATGCAGGTACATCGACTAACATTTTCAGAAATAAATGTTGATTTTTATTAAGGGTTATACTGTGAAATGAATGTTACTAGAATTAAGCCAAAATAGGTAAAAAATGGAGATTGCTCAATCACCATTTATGACACAATTAAGCCAAAAAAAGAAAAATATGATGGCCGTTTAATTAATAGAAGAATATAAAACACACAATAGAGATTAAGTATGAGAGGCTGTATACCAGTGATTACTTGTGTATTTAAACTGCATTTGGATTAAAAGCATCTGTAATTTGTGTGTGTGTATATATATATGATGAGGGCTTTGAAGATCCGCGACAGATCATGGAAAGCATGCTGAACACATGCAAAAGTGCACATTCTACTGCAGTACTTCATGAATACAGAGTATGTTAGGCATGTAGTGAAATCCTAACCTAACCTAACCTAACCTTTTGCTATCTGGCAGCTTTTAGAAGCCAACAATGGTACACAAAATGAGCATAACACTATATGCTGGCTTTTCATGATCTGCATAGAATTTTGCAAAATGATGGATTTCAGCAAAAGCCTATAACATGCTCTTAGGCATTAAAGAAAGACAGAATCCATTGAAGTGAGAGTGTGCATGTATGTTTTTTTAAATCTAAAAGTCAGTTATTTTAACTGAATGCAAGAATTCCAAATACTCAGAACAATAGGTAGAGAAAATAAAAACTGATGCTCAGTTTCTATGTATGTTGTGTTTTAATGTAAACATTTTAATTTGATATTGTTGCTAGAGTAAATTTGTATTCTAGAAGATATACCCTAGTGTAAATTGAATGCATGTGGGAAAACACAATTAAATTACAATATCTAAAGATTATTTATTCTGCATAAAAGCTTTTGAATAACATTGAATTATAGTTAATTTTCAGAAGGAAATAGAATGAAAGAAATTATTTTATAAGTTGCATGCAACATTTAGTTTCCACTAAGAGGAAAGGGGTCACAGAAGAATTTTGTGTGTGAAACAATAATGCCAACCAGATTTGCTATTAAAATAAGAATTATAAAGTACTCCAAAATACTCATTATTCCAAGTTTTCATTTGAACTATGTTGTATTGCAGGTTGTTGATCAACTTAATTCTTGGAACATGAAACTTCAGGACACACTAGTAATTTTCTCAGGAAGGGTACTACCACCAGAGAAAATTATCTTGAAAGGTGGAAGACGGTGTGCACCTGGGCAATTGAACGATTGGACCAGAGAAATAAGAGGTAATTGGTATACTATTATGTTTCTTTGGCTTTGATGCCATAAATTTTTACTCCCTTTACTACATATAGTAAGTAGGGGAACTATTGTATTCCACCCAAACACTCAAGATCAAAATGTCACTAGAAATATATGTTGATATCCCATAAATTAAAAACCAGTATTTCTAGGAAAAGTAGTGTGTGTGTGTGTGTGTGTGTGCATGTTTTTTTGTTTTTTAACTGCTGTAATTATCAGCATCCCATCTTATATTGCACATGAAAGACAACTTATTTTGCTCATAAGCCTCTTTTATCAGGCTTGAGGTTCTTATATTCTTTTGAGGTGCCATAAATCTACAACACAGGACCAAGGGTTTTATTTCCTTTCCAAAGGAAACCATGCTAAGGGTTTTTATGCCCGAGAAAATCCATCATTCTCCGCTGAATTTCAACCCATGACTTTGAGCATATAAAGTTAGTATGGTAACCATCACACCTCGGAGGGCATCTGTATGTGAGAGAGAGAGAGAGAGAGAGAGAGATGGAGAGGGAGAGAGGGGTGGAGGGGGTGGAGGGACTGAGAGAGGGGGATGGAAGGGGAGAGAGATGTCAAAATCAAAAGTCGGCTAAATACCAAACTTAGTGTTTTAAGTTCAGCATCTTCAATGGATGCAACAACAATTTTTTCCATCCCAAACTAACCTTTACATGGAATATTATTAGAAAAATTTGGTTTCCTTAAAAAATTGACTGTAATATTTTTTAGTAAAATATCATGTGTTTATATTCCCAAGATAAATAAAATCATATCTTGAATTTTCTGGGTATGGCCTTGGAAGCCTTCTTCCTTTTTCATTCACTTTTGCTTAACTAGTAAAGTATCAGGGATAGACAAATCTTACTGCACAAAAAATTAATAAACTCATACTATAAACTCACTTTCACCATAAATTCATTCTGAAACATCTATTACAATAGGTTAAACTTCAACTTTTTATAAATCAAGAGTGTAAGTAAACCTCATTGCAAATGTATCTGTTTCAGAGAAGCCTATGCTGAGAACTGCAGAGATACCATCTTGGGAAGTGATTTTGCCAGGTGTTCACAAAAGAGATGCACAGATGTTTGTAAAGTCCCTCCGTGAAGCAGCTCTATCTATGGAAATGAAGCTTCCTATACCACAATATAAGCAACTGGAAAATGATGGGTTGAAATATTATATTGAAGCAATAGATTCGTCTGTTACTGAAGACAACCCAAGTATACTACTTGTGATATTACCAAATAACACTGCTATTAGATATGGGTAAGTTTTAAAAAATAACTAGCTTGCTAAATCACTGCTCTGTTTTGTTTTCTGGTCCGTAAATGCCAAATGAATGTTTCATTGCATTAAATATTACATGTATTTTTTAAATTACAAGTCTTCAATATTTATTTATGCTAAATATAGAATTTTCAGAAAAGGTAAATAAAATAAATTGCTCACTTTTGATTTTTTTAAATAGGTTTTTCCTTATAATCTTGAAGCAGGATTCAAACTCAGAACTCGCACAAAAAAAGCCAAAATTAAATAGGTGATAAAAATGTAATATCTATAAGCATTCTGTTAAGCAAATTGCAGAAAAGAATTGTAAAATAAAATTAGCACAAAAAACACGACCAAAAAGAAAAGAAATTTGTGAAAATTGAAAAATTTTATACAGAGCTACAGCAAGAGACAAGTAGAAACAAATTATTGTAAATATTATTAATATTCTTTTATTTATTTGTGACTTATAATAGGCTAGGACAATGTATATAACACAGAAATGATATGTAGTAAAGGAAAAGTAGGAAAAGCAAAGAATTTGGATATGAACATTAACATCAATAAGATCATGGTATATGATACAGCTGTCAAAGTTTTATTCAACAAATTTATTTCACATTGGATAATTTCTATTATTTGCCTATGGTGCATAAACTTATTTACTGAGTAAAATTATGTTGTAATAGAAATAAATTATTATTATTATTTATTCACCATTAGGTAATTACAATAGACTGTCAAATTTAACTTACAGCAATAAATTCTTTAACACTCACATTACATAAACAAAATACTAAATACAATTGACATAGCTGCCTGGGTAGTGTGGTAGTAGGGTGTGTCTGCTTCTTATTCAAGAGGTCGTGAGTTCAAATCTCGCTTGGGTTGAGTTACTTGGATGATTATTATTATTATTATTATTTTTTTTGTTTTGTTTTTTTTGTCCTCAGGGTTTTCCCTTATCCTGAGAAGACAAATGTCGGTATCTTTAAGCTCCATGGACCCCGAGATCATTTGAGTATCATTTCATCAATTTCATTCATCGTCCAATATGACCAACCAGGTTAAAGGATGTTAAGCTTAAAAAAAAAAAAAATGACATTAAATACAATCTTGGTCTTGAAGGCAGTCATCAAACTTTCTCTTGAGCTGAAGTGCATCCCTCAGATGAACAGGACCCATGATATAAACAAATTCACAAGGACACTATCTTTGAAAGGCTTTAATCTCCCCCGCTCTCATTTTTGCCGGTAATTTATTACAGAATCGTTTGCCTATATTTGTGAGATTACTTTTCAAAATGTTTATCGAGCACATTTGAACATGGTCATGTTAAGATTGTGAATATTAATATTTGTATTTATTTTTTCTTGTTATCTTTTCATATGGTCCAGTACCTCCGTTATACAGAGGTAATATATGTTGTTTTTCCTAAAGTGTAAGATATTGAGTTTTCTATTCCAATTGTGATCTTTATTACTTTGTTTTTGTATTTAAATAGCTTATCATCTTTCTCCTTAAAATTTTAATCCACATTTTAAGTGAATTTGTGAATTGGAAATTAAAAATTTTTAAATATCAAAAGGATTAGCATACTTTTAAAACATTTGATTAGCAACATATAGAGTAAAGCTTAACTGCTAAGTAATTTATATTGGTATATCAATTTAGAATTATTTGAGAATTAATAACATTTGGTCGTCTCCTTAGCGCGGTGGTAGCGTTGCTACTTACCAAGCAGGAGACCTGGGTTCAATCTCCAGTACCAGTGTGGGGATTTTTCCCCCGCTGGGAGACCTGGCCCGGGGTGCACTCAGCCTCGTAAGGTCCCTGGGGGGCCAATTGAGGAGCTACTTGATGGAGAAGTAGCGGCTCCAGGTCATGAGGACCGCATTAACCGGCTGGGGGGACTCGAGGCGCTGACCACGTCTCACCCTCCAATACTGCACCCCATCCATGACGTCTGTAGTGGACCGAGATGGGGGACGCAGCAGCCGGGCGGTAGGCCAAGGTTCCCTGTGAGCTGTCGTGCCATGGAGTTATTATTAATGACATTTTTACATTTCCATGTGCTAAAAGTAATTGCTACAGCTTTTTACTTGCTTAGTAATTAGTTGGTTCCTTTGGAACCATTCATACACATATTTTATTTTTTAGTAGTTCAAATTCATTTTCTCCTCTATGATGTTTATATCATCCACGAAAAGAGCTACAGTAGAGCCCCAGTATGTCAAGGTTCTGTGTACCTCTAGCTAATCTTAAGAAAATTAAAATTTTACATAAAACTAGAGCAAAATTCTGTTTTCATACATTGTCTGCATATGTTTTATGCTCTTCCGAATGTATTCTTTCAAAATATATAGTTTGCTTTTTAAATATACAGTTCATACCACTGAACTCACTTAATGATTATTATATATATATATTATTTATTTATTTATTTTTTTATTTTATTTTTTTTTTTTTTATTTTATTTTTTTATTTTTTTTTTGTTTGTTTGTTTGTTTCCCCTAATCTCATTCTCCATTATAAGGGACTTAATTTGGAAAATGCCATGCAGCTGCTGCTGCTGCATTTTAAACCATACTTTCATTTTTGTTTAGAAATGTCATCTTGTTTTTGAGACTGAGAATTATAAGTTAAATTAGCGGTTATTTACTAGGGGTTAAAGTATTGCACACAGTAACAACCACATTGCTTGCTTCATGGTTATTTAGTAATACAACTACTACTATTTAGAACATTTAAATATTTATTCCACCCTAAGGCTCAGGGATCCCTCTTCAGCCTGCAAATTTATTATTAAGGGATCTGAAGAAGGCCAAAGCTATTTTTTGTTATTGTTTTTTTCGTCTTTCTTTTTCTTTGTTTTTCTCGTTATTACCTATTATATTTCTTCTCTCTCTTCTGCATGGTTGCTATGTTATCTGCCTCCATTCACACAGGAAATATGAGTAGAAGGTAATTCTGAGCATGACACATGATAAACATTCATAAATGTAAAGAGAGTTTACAAATCCTTAGTATATAACTAACAACTATTTCTTGGTGCAATTTGAATGTTCTTCTTTCCTGACCTCATAGATGTTATCAACCTAATCTATCAGGTGCTGAATGTTAATTGTTTTAGAAACAACACATTTCTTCTTTAAATGGCATATACTTTACATGATAATCACTACTGAGACATTTAAAATGTTATAGAAAGTGGTACAAAATTAAGGGTACTTAAAATAGAGAGACAAAATATTCCATTTTGGGCAAACAGCTGTAAATACAAAGGTCAAATTTTGTGCATAAGAGCCATAATTTATTTTTATCTAATGGTTTATATTGTAAAATTGATATAAAATTAAAAATAGCTTATATGAAGAACCTCCCAGTGATTTATAAGCATCTAAGCTGAAATGTTACATAATGGAGTTCAAGTCCTCCATGATCAAGTCATGTGGTGTAATGATTACCATGCTAACTTCATATATCCAAGGTTGCAGGTTCAAACCCAGCAGAGGACAATGGATTTTTTCAGGGTAAAATAGATTTAAGGCATGTAAAAGAGCCTCAAGCCTGATAAAGAGATCTCTGAATAAAATTCCAATGTAGAATGGATGTTGAGAACCATAGCAGTTAAAGAGTGTTCATAAATAAAGCTCAATTTAATTTTTACGGAGTTTGAAGGAAATACATTAATACATTTTATTGAGGTGTGAAACTGGTATAATATTAAAGGTATCTGTTAATTGTTCTTTGACAGTGAAGGCTAAACAAGCTTGAAAAATGGCTGGTTTTAAAATCAATGGATCTAAGGCTTTCAGGAACTTTATTGTGTGGTTAACTAAAAGCCCAAAATTAAAAATACTTGCATTATAGTAAGGTTCTTAACTTTTGATATCATACAACATATCCGAGATTCATATATCAGATGAGAGAAGTTTAATTTTGATCTTTTGTGACAGTAACACAGAGGAAGAGAGTCTGCATGAAAGAGTCTCTATGGTGAGAATTAGTTTAGGCATGTTTTCAAACTTGATTCCGTTATGGGTGATTTGTTTTTGCGATGATAAAATTAATTTCTTCAAGGCACATAACTAAACATTTATTACTCCCTGGCAATATTACAAAGCAAATAAACAAATGGACAGAGACATGCACATCATTACTCCACTCGGTGTTCAACAGTACCATTGCCTAAAATCTGCGTAACCAATCCAGGCAGCTCTATCCAGTTGCTCCCAAGATGTCTGGTGGTCAACAAACTTTTATCTTTCATGACCTCAAAACCTGTTTACATGCATTTGTATGTTGCAGTGTGTAGGCCATTACAAACCCCATATGATGGTTCCTTCAAAGTGTTGAATTTTACTACAAACACATGACAATCAACAATATCCACTGATTGACTGAAACCATTGTGGTCACCAAATGTGGCCGATTTGTTTTCATGATGACAAAATTAAGACTTCATATACCTTCAAGGCATATAACCAAACCTTTATTTATTACTCCCTGGCAACCATCTATTACAAAGCAAACAAACGTAACAATTGACAAAGATGTGCACTTCACAGGCTCTCAAAGATAAGGCTAATTTATGTGTAGTGTTTTTGAAAACTTACTGAATTTTAGGATTATATAACTCAATGTTGATATATTTTACTATAGGTTTGCAGCTTAAAAATAATGTTGAGAGGGGAAGTTAGTGTTAGTGCTTGAAGGCCTGCTTCCCCCATTCTTGTCTCTCCCATCCTTCTTCCCTCCCTGTCTTTGCCTCCATGTTGCTAGCCACCAGTAACTCATCAGTTGTTGTCACTGTAGGAGAAACGTGCCCACTGTTTATGTGCATGTGCTAAATGAAGAAAGAAGGCACTTAGAGTGGAAAATCTTCTACCTACTTTTGGGTGCGCTTCACGTTCTTTCCTCCATTGTACACCTATAGTACTACTACATTACTCTCACCAAAGACAAAAATCTGATGTTCTCCATTCACATGAATTTCTCTACATCTCTGTAACAAATTATTGTTAATAAGCTTATTCTTCTATTTCATGCTAAAACATTAGCAGAAGCAGTTTTAATTCTTAGTTCCTTATAAGTAGAAGAGAAATAAGGGAATACACTAGGATAAACCGACAGCCAAATGTTATAAAATGTAGTTGCTATGGGATTGAAATCCGTTTCTTTGCGTGGCCAAGCGTTGACAAGTTTCTGCAATGAGATAAGTTTAAATACTTTAAAACTGAAATAAATAACAAGGAATATCTCTAAAATGGCCAACTCCACAAAAAAAAAAGTATGTGACATAAATTGTGTCTTTTATCAAGATCTATGCAGCCAGTTTTTGTCTATCTCTTACGGTTTACCAGTTACGTAAAATTCAATAAAATTCATCTGGAATAAAGAGGTCTTCAGAGGCTATTTCAAGAAAATTCAGGATATACATTTTGTCATATACATATCTTAAATATAAGCGTTTTAATCAAAATTGAGAAAATTTTTGAAAATCAAGATTCTCGAAAATTTTTCCATGTAAAGGGTACTTGGGGGTGGGGGTATTTTCTTGAAAATCTTTGTGTCGCATCCTTAGAAGATACCAAACTTGTATACCAAGTTTGGTATTTAATGGTATTTTCTTTTTTGAGTTATGCTGTCCACACACACACATGCATGCACACACAGACCTTTTTCTGAAAATACTTTTTTTGGATTCAGGGGCTCCTAAAACATGTATTTCTGGTGAAATTTTGGTATCAAATTTTTGGGTGGAATACTATAATTCCTCTATACACTATGTACAAAGTGCATCTAGAGAAGGTGAAAAAATGCTTGAAATTTTGAGCTATTATCTTTACAACTATTATTTTCTATTGCTTCTTTAGAGCTTAAGAATAGAGGCCTTAAAGAAGAGTTACAACTATTATTTTCTATTGCTTCTTTAGAGCTTAAGAAAAGATGCCTTAAAGAATAGAATGAGCTTAATTAGCTAATGTATGTTATGTATGGCTTTACATTTAATTTTATTTATTATTTTTAGGGCTATTAAGAAGAGATGCATTGGGGAAAGGAACGTGCCTACACAGCTGCTTCTGAGTAAGACTCTCTCTTCAAAGAATTTAATGTCAGTAGCAACAAAAGTTGCCATACAGATGAACTGCAAACTGGGAGGAGCACCTTGGACTGTTGATATTCCTCTCAAAGTGAGTAATGCATAACAGTATTAGTAGACAAAACATTTAAAAGACAATATAGATAAGCTGTATATGGCCTTCATTGATTTAGAGAAAGCTTTTGATAGAGTGAAATTACAACTATTGTGACATATAAATTACTGAGCAAAGGTTTGAGGAATTCTATGGTAAATACAATTAGAGACTTCTACAAATGGAATACTTTTTGTGTAAAAGTTGAGAAAGGAATAATAACTTAAGAATTAAATCAAAACAAAGGTCTATGGTAAGGTTGTAAATTAAGTCCAGTTTTATTAAATCTATATATTGATGATGCACTAGCAGAGATTGGAAAAGTTAATAACTTTATGCCAGTCTTCAGTAATCTACAGATTCTGGGGTTACTGTTCACGAATGGCTTAAGAATAGCATCAATCACAACCTATGGTCTAAAATAATCTTTGCAAGCAATATTAGATAAATATTGTGAAACACGGATAATAAAAATTAACCATGCTAAGACTCAGATTTTAATATTTAGGAAAGGGGAAAAATCAAGTAAGAAAGAGGCTACAGAGTATAAGGTATGGAAATAAAATGTTAATCGTTTTTGAAGATATCTATTTTTTTAATAAATGAATTAGCTAAAACATAGCATTAATGTCATATTAAAATTACTGATAAATTAAAACAATAGTGTATATACTTATGAGTCAAAATTGATGAAGGAAGTTTATGGGAGAAACAAAAGAATGCATCATTAGTAAAAGGGAAAGGAGCTTTAGTAGCCAAAGTAGAATGCCAGATATAGAGATGAAGTGGCTAGAGAGAATTTATAAGATGATGGTAGAGGCCAAAATGTTCGATGGGATAGAAGTTGCACTACTGTTACACTTAGAAAACACCACAAAAATATTAACCAGGTGGTTCACTATTAAATAATCTATTCATTAATGCTAATAAAACTACTAATTATATGGTAATACAGACACTACAAAATAGGAATACTTCTTTCATAATGGTATCCGGGATAAACATAAAAAAAAATGCCCATTAAATCAGCTCTAGCATATATGTCCTTAAATAAATGTCAAATCTAGTAAATATGCAACATTAAAGACTGTATATTATGAACTTTATACCCTCACTTGTCATATGGCATTACTATATGAGGACATAGCGCTGCAAAATATACAAACAGAATCTTCAGGTTAAAGAAAAGGGCAATCAGAGTAATGATGGGCTTAAAAAGAAGCCTTCAAGAAACTAAAGCTCTTAATATTGCATTTGCTTTACATATTTGAGATAATAATGCTGAATGAATAATCAAATACACAATTATGAAACCAGAACAAATAATTATTTTCATTCTTATTTGCATACCATTGCACTGTATAAACCCAGTTTTAGCGTCTTATTACCAGCATATAAATTGCCAGAGGAAATAAAAGATATACAAGAAATAAAAAAAAATTAGAAAAGAGAAAGAAATATTGTATTGCTGGTTGTTTTCACATTAGATGAATTTGCATACAAACGAGCTATATTAGTAATTTAATTGTTCAAATTATACTTCATCAAAATGTTTTAATACTGTAAAAGACTCTATACAAAAAAAATATATATACTATTTTTTATGGTATGCTTTGTGTTGCACTTTGTAATAACTTGACATTGTGCATCATATCATGTACTTGATTCATGAAATGAACAAATAAATGAAAGTGAAAGTGTGGGGACTAGAAAGAGAGTGGGAAGCTGTAGATGCTATTTATAGAATCTTCTGCAGGGAAATATTAGGATTATCCTATGCATCTGTAAGGGAGGTAACCCATATTGAGACAGGAAGAGGAATAAAGAAAGGAGTAGTGGTGGAAAGAGCAATGAAATACTGGTACAGAATCCTCAATTTAGACAAAAGCAATATTTTAAGGCAATGTTCAGAATACAAAAAGAACTGTTTAAGAACTAGTGAATGGTCAGAAGTCTCAAAAAAATCTTGGAGAGCAATTAGGAAAGGAATGGAGAAGGGAAAAAATATAAATGGATTCTGTGAGGTTGCAAGAAAAAGATATGAGGGCATAGAAATGCAAAAAACTCTTTAAACCAATAGCAGATAAAAGTACCTTGACTTTCTATGTCTAGATAAACAGGACATCAGAAAGGGATATATATAGATAAGGTTAACAAAGACGAATGAGAGGGTATTGCATGGTTAAGAACTGGTACAGCAGATTAAAAGGTTTTAGAAATGATATACTACAGAACCAATGCCTTCTTTGTGGTGATGGTGAGGATACTGAACATATATTTGATTAATTTATTATAAATGGACTAATATATGAGAAAAGCTCATCTTTCAGAAAAATGGTTTAAAATTAGCAAAAAAATCTCATGTATTCCATTCATATTCCTTTTTCTACATCTCTGTAACAAATTAAAAGCTTAATCTTCTAGCTACTTCATGTCAATCGAGATAAAAATCAGCAGAAATGGTATTATTAGTTGCTTCCTTGTAAACAGAGGGGAAATAAGGGAGTACACTATGCTAAAATGATAGTCAAATCTTTTAAAATCTGGTTGCCATGTGGTTGAAATCTGTTTCTATGCATTGCCTAGAATTTAAAAATTCCTGCATGAGAAAAGTAGTTTAAAACTGAAACCAATAATAAGGAATATCTCAAACATATTCAACTCCAGAAAAAAATTTATGTGACATAAATTGTGTTTTAACGAGATCTACAATTTTTGTGTAGTAAGTTTACAGTTTACCATTTATGCAAAATTCATCCACAGTAAACAGGTCTTTAGAGGCTATTCCCAGAAAATTCAAGATATACATTTTATTTGTCATGTAAATATCTTTAAATATACAGTATTTTAATCAAATTCATTAGAGCCTACTGACTTTTCATTTTTCAGCTATTGTGCTCTCTCTTTCTCTCTCTCTCTCTCTCTCTCCCTCTCTCTCATCTCACAGACTTTTTCTGAAAATGCTTTATTTTGTTTTGTTTTGTTTCAGGGGACCCTAAAATGTGTATATATATCTCTCTCTCTCTCTCTCTCTCTCTCTCTCTCTCTCTCTCTCTCTCTCTCTCTCTCTCTCTCACACACACACTTTTTCTGAAAATGCTTTCTTTTTTGTTTCAAGGGACCCTGAAACATGTATTTCTGGCGAAATCTCAGTATAAAATTTTTTGGTGAAATATAATACCATTTCTATACGCTATGTACATACTATGTGTAGAGAAATTAAAAAAATGCCATAAGTAGATAGTTAAGCAAAGACATTAAGAAATTAAGTCAGTTTTTAAATAAGGTAAAAAGGAAGTGGAATTGGACAGAGGAAAGAAAGAACACAAAATAGTACTTAGAGTTCAAAGTAGATGTTAAAAAACAGAAATTGGCCAAATCATAATGTAAATAGGATGACTAGCAAAGTGCCTGAGCTAAACTCCATGTTGCATTTGAATGCAATTTGCTTAACAGTTACGCAATAAATTATAACATCTGTACGAAGTGGTGACAGGCTCGAATATCACCAGAGCATATGCAATGTAAGGCAGATGATTTATAAACAAGAGTGAATAATCAATCATTGGCTATATCTGAAAGTAAAATTTAGATTAGTTTGAAAAATGTTATTTGATAAATGTAATCATACAGTAATAAGGTTAAAGGAAAAAACATATCTAATGTTTTGCAGTTGTCAATGAAGTCATTTTCTTAAACTCCAGTATTTTGATAAGAGGTTGGTATGATCAAAAGCTGGACAGTGGAGTAGGTGGTTTCTCTCCATGTTTCCTTTAAGTTTACGGAGAATGCTTGCAGAAGGTTCTGCTACACATTTCTGTATAGATGTTTGTCAAGGGAACTTTAAAAAAGCAAATTGGAAAGATAAAGGAAAAATAAGCCAGTATTTCATATTAGATTAATTAATGATAATTGTTGTTTCATAGGCTAAACTGGAAAAGATCAGAATCAGGCTGAAAAATTAAATTTCATACCCAGATGAAAATGAAATACAAACCCACATGTTGAGCACTTCTACTTTATAATTATGTATGCTGTGCTGCCACAATCCAGTTTCCAACCAAGCTTCTTATGGACACTGGCTTTGATGATTTCAGGGAACTGAAAGTTGTTGCATGCCTCCAGAGTGATAATATTTCTCTATACAAAACTCATTATGTCACTATGCATTTATTTAACCATTTTTATTTTTTGTATTTTCCTTTCAACTAACTCGGTGATACAATTTATTATAGAGTTATATGGTTGTTGGATTTGATGTATACCATGAAGTCTCTAAACAAAAATCATCTGTTGGAGTAATGGTTGCATCCATGGATAAAGATATGAGTCGTTTCTTCACAGCAGTTGCCTACCAACACAGTGGAGAGGAATTAAATAATGTTCTCTCATTAAGTGTTTGCAGTAAGTAGAATGTTCTCTACACATATTGTATCTTAATCTTGTAGTAGTTTTCTTACTTTCTCTGCTCCTTAGCTATTGTGGTGCATTCAACCCAAAAATTCATATTGAAATTTCACCAGAAATATATACATTTTTAGAAAAAGACTGCATGTGTGTGTGTGTTAAGTTGGTTAAGTTCAGTGTCTTACAAGGATGTGACATGAAGTTTTGAAAAACTATCCCTTTGCCCAGGTGTGCATTCAGGGAAGCACTGGTTTGGTAATAACTGAAATTAGTCTGCTAACTTTTATCTGCAGGCTAGCATATTAAACAGCCAAGCATCATGCAGATATTCATTTTGTCCATCACAATGGAATTATTTGTCAAGACAATATTGTCTGCAGGAATACAACTAAACTATGTGATGTAGCCTGCCTGAGTAGTGCGTGTCTCTTACATTCAAAAGGCATTGTGTGTGCATAGTGGTGGAATTACAAACTGGAAATTCTATTCAATCAAGAAAATATTGTTAGATGTACAGTGCCATGACCGAGTGGTTAGACCACTCGCCTGGACGGCCCGGTTTCGATCCCAAGCGACTGCATGTGAGAGTTGTGGTGGACAAAGTGGCACTGGGGTGGGTTTTCTCCAGATTCTCCAGTTTCCCCTGCCATCACATTCCACCAGTGCTCCATCTTCATTCATGTATCATCCATGTCACTGCCTGTGGTGCCATAAGTAGTTAAAGCGGGCGTTAAACACTTCCCAATAAAAATAAATAGATGTGCTAAAATGCCAACATATCATGATGAAACTTGAATTGAATTAACTATAATAATAGCCATTTATGTTACATGAATATACTTTCACAAATTAGACAAATGAGAATATTTAGTATATTAATTTGACCATGTCCTAACCTTGGAGAGGAGGGGAAGGAACCATAATGACTGCTTCTCACTTTAAAAGTTAAATACAACAAATTTAGAAGAAAAGTCTGTAAATTGAGATGCATGCATGTATTTATGTGTAATCTATGTATATTAATTATTCAAACTTAAGAGTTTTAAATTGTTTTATAATGATGCTTGTAGAAGCAGTGAGAAGATATAAACAACATAATGGCTTTCTCCCCAAGCGAATTATTGTGTACCGTGATGGAGTGGGTGAAGGACAAATTTCTTATGTTGATGAACATGAAGTCCAGCATTTACAGGTAAACAAATAGTTTTACTACTTTTTAAATTAAATGAGGTCAAAGTTTAATGTTTCATATATCATTTTTATATATTTGTCTTTCCATAAAAAAATTTTAAAGGAGTTTTTTAATGGGCTCTGTGGCATAGCAAACATGAAAGCTTTTACTAGACGTATATATGCAGGATATTGCAATTATCATCATTGGAAGAAATAAATTATAATACTAGCTTCTATCGTTTTGTGAGCTTAAGAGATTTAATAACAAACATGCAATGAGCATATTGCTTTTCATTTTTATTTTATACTTATACTAATATTAAAAAAAGAGAAAATTTGTGTGAATGTATATGTGTATGTAATCTCAAAAACAACTCAACCAATTTTGATAATTCTTTCACAATTGAAAAAGAGTATTACTCCAAATAGTCAAAGGCAGAGGCATCTCATCAGTGATTGGTAGGTCTAGACTAGCCCCCTATCACCAGCTTATATAAAATCTTATTAAATTTCAAGTTTAAACTTTAAAAAGTTTCTAGAAATGGCAGTATAAATCTCTGTTTTGCTGAATGAGTCCAATGCTAAAGTGCTGAGCAAATGAAACATTCTACCTTCCTACTTGCCACTAGCAAGAACAATAGCCTTGTTGCCCTCTGTGGTGTAATGGTTACCATGCTGACTTCATATACCCAAACTGGGTTCAAACCCAGCAGAGGACAATGGATTTTTCCGGGCATAAAAATCCTTAGCATGGCTTCCTTCGGAAGGGAAGTAAAGCCATTGGTCCCGTGTTGTAGATTTACGGCACATAAAAGAACCTCAAACCTGATAGAGAGGCCTCTAAGCAAAATTAAGTGGTCTTTCACATCCAATATAGAATGGGATGCTGAGAACCACAGCATTTAAAGAGCGTCCAGAAATAACGCACCATTTCATTTCTTTGGACTAACTGAAACGCATGTATTCCACCTGCCAAGTTAAAAATAGTACATAGAGAGACTTGATCTGTTGAAACATCTTCTGTGCATCTATTCTTGCTAGAAATAATATGTTAATACATTTATTATTTTATGTACTATGAGTTAAATATTAAAAGCATCGCTGTTAAGTGTCACTTGGATTAAAGCAACATTGTATATTGGTATTGAGTTTCTGTGCAATATTTTCATTTTTTTTTTTTTTTTTTTAAATTTATTTCATGCATCTTAAAGACAAGTAAACCGCACTAATCAATACCAGTAATAAAATAACGGAAGTCCTTAGCCAATGCAACAATGCATGAACATACATTCTAACCGATAGCTTGTGTTTTAAAATGTACAGAAATATGAAAATGAAACCAATTTTCAAAAGGCATCAAAAGTATTATTTCCACTAAGCATTTAGGCAGTCTATGGGACAAAGGTCTTAAGCTCAGCACTGTCGCCAAAATTGAGAAGTAGGGATCTCTTTATGCACACCTTTTCTTGAACACTGGTTTTGTATGGAAGCAAGGTCTAGGGGGAAAGAAGAGAACCTGCTCATCTGTCTTTCTGCATTGTCGTCACCCAAAGAAGTTTCTTTCTTTGAGACTCTCATCGTCATGGTGAATATTCTAATTCACAATAAACTAGCTGAATAATTAAATAAAACACAATGCCCATGCATTTGTGTGAACTCCTGGATCAACAGACACAACAAAACCTTAGCATTGAAGCCACTATATGTCAGAGTGTAGAGTGTACTTCATGTCTCAATGTGGTTGCCCTGCTCTTCTTCTGAAATTTGTGGTACCAACCAAATGAAGATTAAGGAGCCAAGCACCCAAAAAGATGTGTAAGCATAGTGCTCTGTTATGTGTATCTGCTCTGTGTGGTATTTATTCATTTTTATTATGTTTGTTGGCAGTCGCAACTTGGGAAACTGTACAATGAGGAAGAATGTCAAATGGCATTCATAATTGTTACCAAACGCATCAACACACGCTTTTTCTATAATCGCCACAATCCACCCCCTGGAACTGTAGTGGATGATGTGCTCACACTGCCAGATCGGTAAGCCAAAAATAGTTATAGCATAATTTCAATATGTGCTTAAAAACTGCAGTACAAACCTAGCTTTCTGCCACACACTCCCCAACCAAATGCAATAATTCACACACTAACACTACTACACTTGTTTCCAAATATATTCAGTTTCTTAGCATCACTGAACTCTTATTTCTTTTCTTTCATCATCCAAAAGGATGAGAGAGTAAGAGTGCATGTCAAAGAACAAGTCAGTGTAAGTTTCAAGAAAACAATTATTGCATATACTATTATACTAGTAGAGAGAAAGTGAGGGAAATGTATAATTGTTTGCTAAATCTTACCTAGTTGAAGATTCAGGAAAAAGTTCTTAAAATGTGTTGCCATCTCGCCCCTTTTTATCTTGTGCAAACTGGATGAAGATGATTTAACACTACAATTAAGAAACTGGTGTAGCAGTTACTCTCAAATATAAAGTTCATTTCAAATAACTTTTTACTTTTGCAACTGCTTATATGTATAGAAATGTTACATTTGCCCAAAAATTAAATATCAAGATTTTGCTGGATGGATGTTTTAAGGTGTTGTTAATTCCAAATAATGGTTTTAGGAAAAAGATAGTAATATTTTTACTTTCTCTAGCATGTACAACGCACAAAGTAGGAAGAAAAAGTATTGCATTACACCCAAAAATTTGATGCCAAGATTTCACCAAAAGTACATGTTTTGAGAAATCCTGAATACAAAACAGCATTTTTAGAAAAAGCTCCATGCATATTATTGTGAACAGCATAACTCAAAAGCAAAAAGTTGGTTAAAAACTAAACTTGGTATTTAAGATGCTAAGGGTGTGACACAAAACTATCCCATCCCAAACTATCCTTTACATGGAACATTTTTCAGAATGTTGACATTGTAAAAAATGACTCTTAACAATTTTGATTAAAACACCATATATTAAATATATCTACAACACAATTATATCTCAATATTTATTATCCTCCCAACAGTATGGAATACAAGCAAAAATGTTTGTGACTCAAAGTTTAAAAACCAAAATAATGAACCCAAACCATTAAAATTGAAACAGAATTTCATTGACTCTAAATACATACTTGCCTGTACGTTCCTAGATAAAAACTTTTTTGAGTTGATAACAATAAAAATTGACTTCTGATACAAACATTCAAACAACTGAGTTATTTTCATTACTTAAATGTAACCAAGTCAATATTGCCTGATTTGAAACTATTTTGGAGCAAACATTAATTAGTAGTGTAACTTGTTCTGTATACTTTTTTGTATGTATAGTATTCTAAAAGACATAACCGCAAATTGGAAGTAGTGGATGGAGAATGTCTTTGGAATAATATAAATCAGATTGTTTTTCTTTTGAATTGTTTTAGCACAGAAAATTTCTTTTCTTAATGACAACAAAGAAGAGTAAACATGTGGTTAATAACCACAGTAAAACTGTCTTTCAGTCGCTGCTGACAGCACTAATATTTTAATAAAATATTTGTCCAGAGGCTTTTTTTTTATTTTTTGCTGGTGAACTTATATGTAAGCTAGAATTCTTAATTTTTTATTTGCTTGCTCAAACCATGTATTTTTCATTATAAAATGCTGTAATTTGAGCTTTAAATTCTACTGAAGCCAAAACAGTTTACGTAATAGCTATTTTCATAAACTTTAATTTCTAACAGAGACAGCATATTGTTTTCAATTAACTATGTTTATTCATTGGATATAGAAAATTGTACCAGAAAGACAGTACCAAAATAAGCATTTTAGGGACAAGAATAAAGCATCTCTTGACCTGTTCATGCCAATGTCAGGGTTAAACAAAATGCACTGTTGTGCAGTACTAGTCATTGTTGCTAGCTATATCTCATGTTCAATTCTGCATCTGTAATGTAAAGCCTATTGAATGGGCAGTGATATGAAATGCTTTTCTTGATCAATACAATGAGCGCAATAGTGTGCTCATGCATAGTTAGTTTCTCATTGTGTATAAGTACTCATTAGTTGAAACATTCATATACACTTGTCATGTGAGTTTACATTTCATTTTCTCATAACATGAATATGCTTCATAAATTGGATAGGTAGAGCCAGACTGAAAAATTCAAAACCATAGCTGATATTTGAACCACAGATCTCCTGATCTCAAGCCAGTTATTCTAACCACTGAGTTACCATGGCTATATGCTGGCATGACATTAAATTTCTCAACTGGTTTGCATGTTTACTAATAAATCACTAGGTGATCTCAAATTATTTTGAGATGACATACCCCAAATTTAATGTTGTGCTGGCACGTTGCCATGGTAGCTCAAAGGTTAAAGCAACTGGCTAGAGACCAGGAGATCCATGGATTAAGCTGGCAATGAATTTTTCAGTCTGGCTCTACCTGTCCAACTCCTGTCCTACAGATGACTTGTGAAAAAACAATTAAATTAACATGTTTCATAAAGTTCTTTTCAATTATGTTCATACACTGCTCCTGTTTTTATAAAGCATCTGCAACCCAAGCTTCTAATCTCAAAATATTTAGTTTGGTACTGCTTTTCTACTCTACAATTTTTTGTGCATTGTATTTCTGCACTAGTATCTCAATGTTACATTTTCCAGGTATGACTTCTTTCTTGTATCACAGTCAGTACGCCAAGGTACAGTTAGCCCAACATCATACAATGTAATTCATGATACTACTGGACTTACTGTTGACAACATTCAGCGTCTAACTTACAAACTCACGCATCTTTACTACAACTGGAGTGTAAGTAATATCTATATTGTGGAAGCTGTAGTTTACCTATAAAATGTGCTGCCCTTTTTGGTATTAATGGGCTATGAAATCCAGGTGGTTAAAATGGAAACACACTAATTTTACTATGTTAGTGTGCACAAATTAACTGTCAAACTCCTACTTATGTAATTAAAACATTAATGGGAATGCATCATCAAGTAGCTAATCAATTAGGAGTAAAAACATAGATTACACTCAAACTTCACTCTTGAAACAAAGTAACTTACTTCGGACATGTTTCGGTGGCTGTTGCCACCATTTTCAACGGAGATTCACTGAGTGAATTTCAAGAGTGAAGTTTGAGTGTAAATAAATTACACTCAAACTTTTTACACCTAATTTCCTACTTATGTATTTTATAAATTAAAAATTTTAACTACAGACAGCTGCAGTAGTGACATCTAATGCAGCAATGTAATGCTTTATCTTAGAATTTCGTTAGTGCTATATTTAATGTATCCATTATGCAATCAGAAGCTGCCAGTTTTTCCCAAAGGAGGCTTTAGGCCTCCAACATTTTCATAAGATAATCTATACTAATATTATACAGAGAATTTGTGTTTGTGATAGCATGCACCATTGAACCAATTTTGATAACTCTTTCACCACTGAAAAGTACCATTCCTCTTGTGGGATATATTCTTCAAAATATTTTAAACTGGGCTTTAAGGAGATCCTACACATTCATGTCACCCAATTTAAGGATATCCATTTGTGATAAAAGGCTAAAAATTTCCAAAATTCATAAATATTGATTTTAATGTTACTAAATACTAAAACCTTATATATTAGTTCTTTGTTTTAGATTTGAATATCTGTAAGCCTAGCTCCCTATAAAATTATAGCAAAAGACGATCAATTTTGAAAAATAAAAGTGAACAAAATTCAAGAAAGACAGTCACCTCAGTCAGATGCAATAGACCATTTTATTGCGAAACTAGTCCTTAAAAATGTAAATGGAGTGTTATTTATGGAGGGGCGCTCTTTAACTGCTGTGGTTCTCAGCGTCCCATTCTATACTGGGCGTAAAAGACCGATTAATTTTGCTCAGAGGCCTATCAGGCTTGAGGTTCTTTTACGTGCCATAAATATATGACACAGGACCAATGGCTTTACTTCCCTACCAAAGGAAGCCATGCTAAGGATTTTTATGCCCGAAAAAAATCCATCGTCCTCCGCCGGGTGAAACTAATCCTTGGATTCCAAAAGATAAATGGAGAATTGTTACAATTATTATATTAATATTTGTGTTACTTTACTGTTACTAGCTTCCTTTTACATTTATATGTTTTATTTTGGTGTTTTTAAAGCTTCTTCTATTGGGTTTTCATTTGTCAGTACTTTCCCATGTTCAAATTTTCCCATACTTTTATGTATAAATAAATTAAACGCTGTCTACCTCCTTGTTATTAACAGATAAAAAGATGACAAGATAAATTTTTGTTGATGTATTTAGTTACAATGTTATTAAACAATAACATTAATATTTTGTAAATTTTTAAAGCAAAGAATTGAGGTCTCATATTTCATAATTAAAATTTATTTTCTCCAAAATTGGCAGGATAATTAAAATTTCATCTTTAAAGTTTATTAATATAGCGTTAAAGAGTTTAATTATAAAACATCAAACTTTTCAAAAAATAATTGCATCGTTGGGAGCAGTTTTTCAAAATAGTTATGTAAAATTATTTGGTCTACATATTGTACATTAAATCATATTTATTGTATTATAATTAAAAATGAGCCAATTGAAATTTTTCAAATTTCACAGATGGATACCTACCCTTAATGTACCTATTACATAAATAGAGGAATCAGTAATATACATAACGTATAGGGGGTATCTCTGAAATGATAATTGTAGAAAACAGTCATGTGACTGTTGAACAACAAGAATTTTCTTATAATTATTGTATTAAAGATATGATGCATGAAATGCCACTAATCAACTAATAAGTGTTTCACTATTGATTCCAATGGCCAGCAAAACTTTTAGAATATTGATTAAGAAATGCATTGTTGACTATTGCTTTCATTTATCAGATGTATTCCCATTGGCTTTTAGTTTATTACTGAAACATGTTTAATTACTCATTACATTTTATTTACAGGGCACAGTTAGAGTACCAGCTCCAGTTCAGTATGCACACAAATTGGCATATCTTATTGGTCAGGCCACCCATTCACTGCCATCAGAACAAATACAAGAACAGTTATATTTCCTATAATGCTATGTACAAGAATTGCACATTGAAATCGTATTAACTAGAATAATTGAGGAATTGGTCAGAAATAGTCTTTAATTAAAAAAGTTGTGAATTTGATATATTTAAGAAAAATGATTAGAAGCTTCATTGAGGACTTAAGTAGATATGTTTTCAAATTGATAACCAAACCAGAATTAAAATGTGAACCTTAAATTTTACAAAGATCATATGTAGCAATTAGATAAATAATTTCTTAAGTTTGTGTTTGATTACTATGCACCAACATATATGTAGTAATTTAGATTTCCTTAAAATAGTCTGTTATTATATGGAATCCAGAAATGTATCAGTTGAACAGAGTTGCATTAATGATGAAAAATAGAAAAGGATATTTTTCTAAATTAATTAACATGATTAAGATTCAGCTTAGCACTGTATTTTTCGTGTGCATCATTCTCAATCTGAAGCATACTCCTGATATTTTTGACTTGCATCCTGATAGTACTCGTCTACATTTTCATGTTTAAAATAGGTACCTTATTAAACACAGTCTGCCCTCCCCTCCCCCTCAATACTTTTTTAAATTCATTATATAGAAAACTGTAACCTTTTATTAAGTCAAGTGGTTATAAGTTTCAGACACATTCTAACCATTCCAAACATGGTCCTAACACTATACCACTTTTATGAAACAATTTCTTAAAATTTTGAATTTTAAATTTGTAATCTTATACAGAAGGTGCCATTAGAAGTATGGGACACATCTCTTATATCAGTGGAGATAAGAGAAAAAACAAAGGGCTATTTTCTTTAATTATTTTATCATGTTCTTCAGCAGCTTCAATCTTCTCAACATGTTTTAAAAGCATACCATATTGTTCAAATGTACTTTTATCTATAACATAGAGGGTTTACTTTTCCTGCAGGATTTATCCACTTCTTGAAATATCTACTTCATTATCTCTACTGGCTTTGCCACGATTTGAGTTTTTGCAATAATTCTTTTCCATTTATTAGGGTCTCTCTTACTTCTCTTCCCTTCACCAAAATGAGATAAATTACCTATACGTTCTTGTACCTTGTTCATATCTGAATAGCTAATATCTAATTCACTAGATCCACAATTAGACATTTTTGTTCACATTCTCCACTTGCCATTCTTCAAATGAACACCATCCTCAATTTTCATGCTACTAAGAGAGCACAGTGTAATTATTTGTAATATCAGCATAGCACATGATATTCATTGTTAAGCCTCTGACCTCTCAAACTGCAGAACTAAGTTGTAGCTTGCCAAATAGCTGAGTGTCATTGGAATTTGAACATTATATTTATGTAATAACAACATAAGTAGACTAAGACTATTATTGCATCTAGGTCCTCAAAAATAACATAAATAATAAAAAGAAAAATTATTCACACTACACCTATTTTAGGAAAAAAATATACATTTTTCAAATATGTATGTTTATACAAGTGTCAAAATTTGAAATTCTGCACTTATTTCAAAGAATAAGATATCTTAAAAAAAAAAAAAATAGATGTTAATGTGCAAAATTCAGCACGTGGTTTACGTATTTAGGTACATAGAGTCAACTTGAACACTTAATTGGTTCATTGACATTATTGATTCTTCTGTGATAAACACTTGCCAATCTTCTGGAAGCACGTGAAGTACAGTATAGCTCACTCAGCAAGCACATAGGATGGATGAACCTTCTTTGTAACTCCAGTTTTTCCATTATACGCAACATACAGATTGAAAACCTGCCTAAAATGGAATAAGATCATCCCAGCATTTCTTTTTTACAATTTCACAAGTTTCCATTTTATAAAAGGTTGTATTAATAAAATAAAAGGTAATAGCATATAATTATAATGAAGGAATAGTTCTATAAAAGAGTACTGTTGCAATTTTTTCACAACAAAATGTTCTTTGCATCCTGTATGAACATACATGATTCTTAAAACTTTGGTACCATCAAGCTCAATATTAATGCTTAACACTTCAAAAATTTAACATGTATCATGTATTATGCTTATAATTATCCAGCTCAGTCAGGTTATTTATCCAAACAATTCCCAAAAATTATTATTTTTTCGTGTTGAGCAATTTTCCAGTTTATATCATTACTTAACATAGAAAATAGCTTTGTGAAATTTATTTTCTCTTTGTCCAGACTGCCAGTATATAGGGGGGCCTACTTAGTAGGTTTTGCTGTAGTAAACTGAAAAGAGGGTAAAGAGTTGTAAGACAAAAGGTGATAGAATGTCATAACAGCAATATATTTCTCAGAAAATTTACAATATCAACAATTTGTATACTCATCATAAAATATTCACATTTATTGCGAATAAACATAGTATTTACAAACTTTATTACATTTATTATAATGTGAAATTTTGGTCACATTTCATTTGTAGCTTTTCTCTTTTGGACTAACATTTCCCTGTAGAACTCTTTCTGTGCCCTTGCTGCAGCTAACTGCTCAATTAAAACCACCCTTTGGAGTTCCTCAGTAGTTAATCCTCTACTTTCCTCAGTTTCATATTGTTCTGTCTGGAGCTTCCTATTATGAGATGATACAAATGTATCAACATCTTCATCTGCAGAATGAATAGCATTCATTCCTTCTGAAGACTGTGTATATTCATCTTCCAACTTTAAACATGTTGTAATGTCCAATGTACCTGCATACAGGCAGAGAAATTATTTTGTATAATCAACCTAAGCCAATTATTAATCTGCATAAGAAATAAGAGAAGTTAATGCAGCTCTGATCCCAAAATCTGTTTTGTCCATTACACCACCTTTAATACTGTATAAAAATAAATAAAAATGACCACATGTTTCAGTTTTGCACATGTTTATCATAGCAACTTTTAAAATGACAATTCTCTACACAGCAGTAGTAATAATTACAAATTTACTTTAATCATAAATTCTTGGATGATTAGATGTACTTATAAATGAATATTGAAAAGTGTATTAAGACTAAAAATCTAAACAAGTTTAAAAAAATTAGGAAGCTAGTGAATGTTTTGAATGAATCCATACATCTTTTTAGATTTATTTTTGACAGGCACTTCATGTTACCATTCTAATAAAAAAATTATGTTCCAGATTAATTTTCTACCATGTATTTGTTGAAATTAAATTTGAATAATTTTCAAATTTCTCTTCATCTCTTTTTGTAAGTGTTTTTATTATTGTTATTAAGAAACTTAGAACATGTAAAATATTTAGATTATTAATCAATTTTTTACATATTACTAATATTTGTGGTTGTATGCCATTCTAAAATTTGTTAATCCTGAATTCTATAAAAATTCTGTGCGCTTTTTCATTGTATGTTGTATTCTCTGTTTTATAATAGAAAATGTAAACTTTAAATAAAGAAAGAAAAGAAAAAATCAAGAAGTGTGCATTTAAACTTAACTTTGGGAAAAGCTTTGAAATAGTCGAGGCTTGTTACATTAATACCAGCTAGAGTTTTACGATGTTTACACCAAAGTGAATCACCATTTAGCTGCTGGATGTGGAATCTCTTCTTTAAGATTGAATTAACATTACTTCTAAATTCTGATAGCCTGCCTCGCATGCATCCAGATGCACCTATGGGTCTGTTATCCTGACAACCAGAGATAACCTTGAAGTAGCCAATCACCTTTTAAGCCTCCTCTGCACCCTTCGTCCAAGGAGAATCTGCTCGAGTATTATAGGAATAATTCTATAAATAATCTAATGTGCTACATTCACAAACTTTCTCTCTCTCTCCTGCAACAAACTAGTTTATAAAAGCTTATCCTGTTAGCTGTATTAAATGATTTCTTGCACAAGAGCAATAAGGAAATACAATAGCTAAAGCGATTGTCAAATCTTTTAAAAGCAGGTCACTATGTGATGGTTTGAAAATGTTGTTCTCTTTGCTTGACCAGGAGGAAAAAAAAAAAAAAGAATTACATTTCCCATTTAAGAAATTTTAAATAAAGCAAAATTGAAACCAATAACAAAGAATAGCTCAGAAATAGTTAACTTCACAAAAAATTATATATGATATAAATTGTGTGTTTTAACGAGAATTTAAATTTTTTGTGTTAAGTTTTTGTCACTATTTATGCAAAAATCATCCAGAATGAACAGGGCCTCACAGTTTACTCCAGAAAATTCAAGAAATAAATTTTATTTCTGATGAAAATATCTTCCATGTTTTATTAATCAAAATCATTAGAGACATTTTTGAGAAATTCAAAATTTTTAAAAAATTGTCCATGTTATTTGAGATGGAAGGGATTTTCTTCAAAATCTTCATGTCTTATTCTTGAAAGAAGTTGAGCATAAATACTAAGTATGGTAACTACAAGACTTTTCATTTTTAGTTATGTTGTTCACAGATACACACACACACATGAATCATTTTCAATTTTTACATTTGTATTCAGTGGACCTCCAAATATGCATTTCAGTGAAGTCTTAATATCAAATTTTTAATGGAACACATTACTTTTGCTATTATATACATGTAGAGAAAGTAAAAATATGATGTGCTCCATTTACTTGCTTTCTCTACCTGTTCTGCCAACAAACTATTGTTACAAAATATTCTTTTATCTACAGCATGCTAAACGAGATAAACATTACCAAAACTGGTCTTATTACTTGCTTCCTTGTTAGTAGAAGGCTACAGCAGCAGACAAATTTAATAGCTGGCTGCTAAGTGACACAGTTGAAATTTGTTTCTCTTTGCGTAGCCAGGAGTAATGAAATGAATGATGGCTTCTTGTTTAAGAAAAATATAAATAGTTTAAAGCTAAAACTAGTAACAAGGAATATCTTGGAAATCGTTAGCACAACAAAAAACTTGTATCTGTCATAAACTGTGTGGTTTAATGGGATGTAAATTTTTGGTGAAGTAAGAGTTTGTCTATCTCTATGGTTTATCAGTTATGCAAAAGTATCCAGAATGAAGACGACTTCCCTGGAAATTCAAGATATACAGTTTATTTGTTATGAAAATATCTGGAACATTGTATTATAATTAAAATTGTTAAGAGATATTTTTGAGAAAATCAAAATATTCCATGTAAAGGGTAATTTAGGTTGGGGGGGGGGGGGGGGAGGTTTACTGAAAATCGTATTGCATCCCTGGAAGATGCTGAACTTAAATATAAAGTGGTATTTAACATTTTTATCTATGCTGTTCACATGCACACCCAAACCTTTTTCTAAAAATGTTTTTTGGGGAGCGGCTAGAGGGGTTCAGTTGTATTCTTATCCTTCACTGTGAAACAATTTTATTCATATGCTGAGGTTATGGCTTTAATTGTAACAACAGCTTTGAAGGCTTAAATCTTATTGAATTAAGTGATATTTGGACTAGAACACTTTAATTCTCACAAAAATCCATCATCTCTAGCACCTACTTAAAGAAGGTAGAAGAATACTGTATTCCACCCAAAACCCAATATCTACACTCATATTATAAAGAGAAAAAAATTGTGTATATGAGGGGGTGTGTGTGTGTGTGATAATTCTTTCACCACTGAATACGTTCTAAAGGATATAGGGCTAATTTTATTTCATTAATTAATAAGATAATAAAAAGGATTTATTAAGTCATTGTATTTGAATACAAACACATTGGAGTTATAAAAGAACTTGCTTGCGAAGAAGTTTGACTCTTAGTTGAGAACGCCTGGAGTAGAAGATAGTTGTTGACTCTATGCCAAATTATAAATAATTGTTGCAAGGAACATTCACAGATGGCCATACAATATAATGTCAGCAAAAAGAAGACATTGGATTAATTGTTTTTTAACACAAGCCATGTGTATGACTGGAGTTGGATAGGCAGAGTCAGACTGAAAAATTCAATGCCATAGCTGGGATTTGAACCACAGATCTGATCTCTCGCTGGTTGCTCTGCCACTGAGCTACCATGGCAACATGCAGCATAGCACTGAATTTCTCAACTGACTCGCATGTTTCCCAGTGAACCACAAGGTGATTGAAATTTAGTTGAGTCGAAATAAAAAGTGATGTACAAAATCGACTCAACTAAATTTCAATTGTTAAAACACATCACTGTCACAAAGTCCACCATATATCAGGATAAACCACAAGGTGTTGTCAAATTATTTGAGATGACAACCCCAATGGCGACTTACAATGTTGTAAGAACTTAAGTCCCAGGATTCATAGTATAGCCAAGGGGTTGTCATTTCAAAACAATTTGAGAACACCTTGTGGTTTACCAGGAAACATGCGAGTCAGTTGAGAAATTCAGTGCTATGCCGGCATGTTGCCATAGTAGCTCAGTGACAGAGCAACCGGTTAGAGATCAGGAGATCCATGGTTCAAATCCCAGTTACTGCATTGAATTTTTCAGTCTGACTCTACCTATCCAAAAAGAAGACAGTTTAGAGAGCATAATCAATTTATTACTATAATTGCTGTTTGATATAAGTGAAGATACATATGCCATGAAGTCTAAAAATAATCTTTATTCTACTTCTAAAGAAGTATGTACTTAAATTTCTGAATGCCAAAACATTTCAGTAACATCCCCACGTAATAAAAGTTAACAGAAAATTATTTTTCTTGATGGTCACTGGCTATGTTTATTTTCAAAAGGGGTTATTTGGTGGACTGGGATTGCAGAATCTGACTTCATTACATGTATTATAGTTTTCTGCATCATGTGAAAATTATGGAACCAAAAATAAACAAAGGAACTTAAACTGTTATGATTATCTAGAAAATTACTCAACCTTTATAACCAAGGATTGTTCTACCACCAAAGGGTGCTTATTATGCAGTATTTTCAGAACTTAGAAGACTAGTGGGGTAGGTTAAGAAGTTCTGCCAATATTTCATTTTTTTGGTATATCAGGATTTTTCATCTATTGTTTGAAAAATAGAGCTTTATAAAATTACAGCCTTAAGAGGTAAAGGGGAGGATTAGCTATAAAAGCTCTCTAGATCATTGCACGTTAATTTCTTAAAGAATGGTGGAGGTAAATGAAATTAATTCTTCATTGAAGTTTAAAACATTAATCGTGCAATGTAGGGTAAATTAGTTAAATCAATATAAAGATTTAAACACAATGTTATGATCCCGCCAAAAAATTGTTTTATTTATGGACAGTCTGCTGCGGTTCTTAGCATCACATTCTATATTGGACATAAAAGACTTCAATTTTGTTCAGAGGCCTCTTTATCACAGGTTCTTTTTCATGCCATAAATATACCACATGGGACCAATGACTTTACTTCCCTTCTGAAAGAAGCCATGCTAAGGATTTTTTACATCTGAAAAAAATCCAAAGCACTCTGCCAGGTCTGACCTGAGAAACCAGAGGCTAACATGTTATACCTAGACAATGGAGGATGATAAATAGTGTAGGTGGAGTGGGAACAGCATAACTCAGAAATGAAATACATATTCAGATAAATACTAAACTTTGTATTTAAATTCAGCAACTTCTAAGGATATATGATTTCCAAGATAATCTCCCCCATTTAACTCAATATGCAACAATGTAGCTATTTTTTATTTTTTCAAAATTGGATAAATGGCTCTAACAATTTACCTAATTGGTCTTAAATTTTCCATAAATAGACTATCAAGACCACTTCATTGGAAATACATTTTGTATAACTCGTAAACCAGAAAAGATAGAAACATTTTATTGCCCAAAAAATATGGTTCTCTTTAAAAAAATTTGATGTGTTCCATTCACATGATTTTCACTACATCTCTGCAATAAATTATTGTTAAAAAGCTTATTCTTTTATTTACTTAATGCTAATTGAGAAAAAATTTACAGAAAGGATCTTATTACCTGCTAAATGTAAATGGCATGTTATTTATGGATGCTCTTTAACTGCTGTGGTTCTCAGCGTCCCATTCTATACTGGGCATGAAAGACCGCTTAATTTTGCTCAGAGGCCTCTCTATCAGGCTTGAGGTACTTTTACATGCTGTAAATCTACGACAGAGGACCAATGGCTTTACTTCCCTTCCGAAGGAAGCCATGCTAAGGATATTTACGCCCGAAATAATCCATCATCCTTCACTGGGCTTGAACCTGTGACCTTGGGTATCTGAAGTTAGCATGGTAACTATTACACCACGGAGGGCAACTGTTATTACCTGCTTCCTTGTAAGTAGAAGGGAAATAAGGGAATAACATAGGTGAAATCGATAGTCAAATCTTTTAAAAGGTGGTTGCTTTGTGATTGAAGTACCTTTGTTTGTATGGACAGGAGTTGACAAATTCCCGTATGACAAAAGTATAAGTATTTAAAACTGAAACTAGTAACAAGGAATATCTAAAAAAACAATCAACTCCATGAAAAATGAGTTTTAACAAGCTCTATTTTTTTGTGTTGTAAGTTTTTGACTATCTCTTATGGTTTACAGTTATGCAAAATTCATCCAGAATAAACATATCTTCAGAGGCTATTCCCAGAAAATTCAAGGTATACATTTTATTTGTCCCAGTAATATCTTAAATATAAGAGATTTTAATCAAAATCATTAGAGCCATTTTTGAGAAAATCAAAAATTTCGAAATTGTTTCCATGTAAAGGGTAGCTGGGGGTGGAGGATTTCTTTGAAAATCTTCGTGTCGTGGAAGATACTGAACTTAAATAACAGACTTTTCATTTTTTAGCTATGCTACCCACAGACACACACACAGACCTTTTCTAAAAATGCCCTTTTTGGATTTAGGGGTCCCAAAACATGCATTTCTGGTGAAATCTTGGTATAAAATTTTTGGGTGCAATACAATACCTTCCCTATACACTATGTACATAATACGTACAGCAAAAGTAAAAACAACAATTTATTTCAAACAGCTTAATATTGTTTATTGGTTTAAATTTTTCAATACTTTTGACATTTTTTCAAAGTGCTGTGAGCATTCAGTTTTTTCTCACATTATAAATGAAAGCACAGAATATTTCATCTAGAATATACCTAGCTACTTTTTTTTTTAATTTGAATATTTCTTAGCCTTCAGTTCCTATAACAAAATGTGTAATGAAACTATTTCTACTAATATTTATTTCAATTAATATGAAGTAGAGAAGAGTAAGTTTTTGTAACAACAGTTTGTAGAAACTATACAAAAATAAATTATGCCTAATGTAGCTTTTGATCTTGACAATGTAATCAGGAACAGTAAAGATTCCATTTGGAAGCAGATGAGTTCAATGATACAAGCAAGTCAAATTTATGCATTGGAAAAAAGCTAATAAAACAAAGCATGCTTAGTATATATGCCAATAGAATTCCAATGAGGATAGTGAGTCGCTTAACAGTGAGAAGATCACAATCTGTCATTGTGAAACACAGAAGAAAGAAAAGAATGAATTAACTGTGTTATTTATGGCAGAAACGGAGAAAGAATGGGAAAGAAAAATGAAAAGAATTGTGGAAAGAGATCAGCAAAAGAACTCCGAGATGGTTGTAGGCAGGCATTTCATTGCTTGGAGGAGGAGGAGACTTAAGATCTCACTAACTGGAAATAGGTACAGACCTGGGTTGTGTACATACAAGATGTATTCTGCTGTGAGTGCTGTTGACAGTGTTGTGGTGATGGTTGCTTTCCATAGAATAGTTAAAGCATAAAATAATGTCAAAGCTGATGGGAAATTAAACTTTCAAGTGATAATCTAATGCAGAAATATTTTAGTCAATGATAGTGTTTAAAGCCTGCTTTTACCACATAGACACCACAAGCAATAACACCAGTGGAATGTGATGGCAGGGGAAACCGGAGAGCCCAGAGAAAACCCACTCCTGTACTGTTTTCACCACCACAAATCCCACATGTGGTTGCCTGGGATCGAACCTGGGCCACCTTGGTGAAAGGCGAGCATGTAACAGCTTGGCCATGCCGTGGCCATAGGATCTTCTTTATCTCTATATATTTTAATTCATCTATCAGCTTTGAGGTAAATGAAACACTTTAAAATAAGAGTACTAACAAAATTCCCACAACTCTTGCTTTATAAGATGTTCAGCGTGAGACTTAACCCTGTTTAATAACGTTTAAATTTTGTTTTTTCTATTTCCCCACTTGTATTTATCTGCTCTTTCAAGTATTTCTTTTAAATTAAAAAGTAACATAGTTTTCATTTCCTCAAACTAACATAGTACGAGTATTCAGGTGCTTAAAAGAGTAATTAAAAAAAGGTAAATTTGTTTATAAAGAAAATAAAACTGCACAACAATTGTTACATACAGAACTGCTTGTAATTTTAAATTTTTTACATGAAAAAAATAATAATTATGGTTCTATTAAGCTGCAACTATTGTTGACAATAGTCTGATATCATTTTCAGCTGAAGATATTTTGACTAAAGAAGTTTACTATTTTAAACACAAAACTACAACTTTAAAGAAAATAAAAGGTGTTCAAGAATATGCTTACTTGGTGTTTCAGTGAAGGGTACCCTTGCATCTCCTTCAAGCAGGTCATACAATATTTTTTCCCAAGTATTAAGCCTGATGCATTTGTTTCCTATCTGGTTCTTAGCAGTTTTCTTCTTTAACCTGGTTTTCATATTGCTTATTGTTTTCTGTATTTGTTTTGTTGTTATTGCATATCCAAACTTTTCTTCGTAAGCTTTCAACAATGATTTCACTGCAGCATCTTTCTTCTTCTTTGCTTCTGGTTTCTGTGACTTATCTAAAGATTCTGGATAGTTCTTTAAGTTTGCTGCTAAGAATGTTAGTTTGTTATCCGTTTGATGATCTGTTGATATGTATTCTTCAGTATCTGATTCAGAGTCCATTATTAAATTAAACGTACAGTCCATATTCCATGAATACTTAAAGAGTACTGCAGATCAAAAACAGCCATAAGCTAGGTAATTTTAATGCATTATTACTCAGGAAACCTGCAGTTCAGGTGGTAACTGGGATCTGCAATCTGATAACAGATTTAGCTTCAGAATGAATGTATGTTTACTCAGAACCTAATGATAGAAAAGAAAACTTTCAATTGATTGATAACTCATGTACCCATATTTTAAAAATGATAATTAAGGTGAGCGACATTTGTTGGGGGGCATCAAAGAAGTGTATCAATGTGGCATGAAATTAATTCTGGGGTTATTCAGGGCGTTTTCAAGTAAGCCTCAAGAACTGAAACAAAATAACCGATATCATTCCCCAAGGGACAATTTGCGGGGGACTTTTTTCTCACGCTGAAAATGTGAGTGGAGCATCCGTGTCAGTAACTCTCGATCTTACCTGGGCCATCACTATCACCAAGTCCGTACCATATCAATCAGTCAATATGAGTTTCTTATTTACTTGTCGGGCGGATGATTGTGGTTTACGATGGAGCATCTCTCGGTTACGCTGTTTTTGTTCCACTTCTCTCCTAAAAACATTCCTTGGTTAGGCCTTGCAGCTTAGTGGCCTCTACAATGGACTATGCTTAGTGCATGCCAAGTGAGATAGTTTACCGAAAAATGATGTTAAACAACGGGTAAGTGTGAAAACTACGCATTTTCACATCAATGTTATGTATTTTAAAACCTTCCCACCAATTACTGAGGACTTTCGACAAGATAAAGGAAATGAGATTACCCATGTCGACCTTTATAGGTATGTATTTGTCGACGAAATACTTAAAGCAATCGCCACATTACATGAGATTTTTCATAGGTAGCAATTTAAGGTATGAAATGAAAACGAAGAGATCACAACAATGTGCGATATCTCATGGTTACCATTATCGGTGTTAACATACTACATTTTCCAAAATGTTCACAAAATCAGAAGTACAAGAATAAGACACTTTACCTCGTCTATGAATAAGGTAATACATGTTATTATGGGCTATTTAGGGAATATCATTTTGCTCTGTATCACAGAACAGCAAACGGATTGCTTTTCCATAGAGGATACAATCTCGGAGTACAGAAATTAGCCAAAGAATGATCATAATTTAATGTTCTCCTTGTTTCCTTTAAACATGGCGGAAAGCATGTTAGAGAAAATGTAGTAAATAATCACGAAATATTATCAAATGCTCAGTTGTGGTAGAAATGCTTATCAAGTAATAATAAAAAAATCTTTAAATTCTGGAAGGATTACAGGTACTTAATTTTTCGTATACAAAGTCCAATGAGAGTTTGTTAGGTTATAGCTACACTTATTGGAGCAAGCTTTTATTAGTATTTGCATTATATTTCATTATAAATATAGCAGATTTTGTTCACAGGTGAGCATTGATATGCTGATGTTTGAAGCAGACCCAGCACATTATCAACTGTGCTCGGTCCTGGCTCATTGCTGTGAAGACATAGCAACAGTTCATCTTGCTCGACATCTACCTTCTGGGACATTAGTAGCAGTCAAGAAATTCAACATGGATAAATCTAAAGAAGAGGCAAGCCTTATTCAAGTCAGTGCAGTATAGTATGGCTTCTGATCAATTTGTGTGTTTCCCTATTGTTTTATTGCATTTGTTTTATTATGATGTCAGTACATCCTGATTACACGTTCATTGTTATTGCGTACAAACCAATATTTAAAGATTATACTTTATATGAAGAAGCTTTATCAGGCAGTGTATCCAATACTTTGGTCAAAGGACTCAATTAATGAAACTCACATAATTCTAAAACTGTTTGTAAAAACCATTTAACATGGATTAATTCAGATTATTAGATCTTTTAAAATCAATTTTATTAAGCTTCACTAAATAGCTGAAAAGCTGTTACAATTTTTTTACTGAAGCTGATAGAAAGTTATTTTAACAGATACTATCCATATTATTTAATTTTCAGACTTTAGATTCCCTTAATTGTATCCAATATGGTGTGTATGTTCTTTTGATTTACTGTTAGATTATTAAGAACTTGAGATGGCTTATCTGCAGATGGGAGAAACAAGATGGAGGGATTAACCTTCAAAACCACCATTCCCATTGTTACTAACTTATCAATATCTTTTGATATTGGCTGCGCCATGGCCAAATGGTTAGACCACTTGCCTCTCACCTAGATGACCTGGGTTCGATCCCAAGCGACCATATGTGAGATTTGTGGTGGACAAATCGGCGCAGGGGGTGGGTTTTCTCCTGGTTCTCTGGTTTCCCACATCATCACATTCCACTGGTGCTCCATCTTCATTCCATGTATCGCCAGTGTCATCGCCTGTGGTGCCATGGTAGTATTATTGTTATTAGTAAACTATCCATTATAATACTCATGATGCAGAATGGAAATATCAACTTTGTCAGAATTACCAAGCTTAATTGAAGATACAAATCAGACAAATGAAGATGGATTGGGGCAGAGAGCAGTACAATGTGCACATGTTTTTTTGGGCACTTGGCTCTCTAGGCTTCATTCAATAAGTTTTGTACAATTTTGGAAGCAGAACAGTGCAACAACATTGAGACATGAAGTACACTTACACCCTGATATCTAGTGGCTTCAATGCTAAGGTTTCATTCTGTCTGTAGATTCCAGAATTCACACACATGCGTGTACATTTTATTTCATTTAGTAATTCAGCTAGCTCACAGTAAATTAGATAGGCTATTCAACATATTAGGGTGCAGGACTCAAAGAAAGATAATTTGATTTGCTTGACAGCATTGCATAAAGGCTGACAGGCAACTTCTCTCCTCTTCTTCCCCCCCCCTCCCCTCAGCCACCACTTTCCCATAAAACTAGTGCCCGAGAAAAGGTGAACAGGAATTTGTTATAGATTTGAGAAAGAAGGTAGGCCTGACTAGATTAAGCATGCTATAAGTTAAGAGGACACAGAGAAGAAATAAACATGAGAAATGCTCTTTATGTGGATGATAAATAATTACTTATATAGTAGAATGTGAAGAATGAAGTTGTAAAGGAACAGAAAATAGGTAAATATCAGTAAAGAAGTTTTAGAAATTAGATAAAGAACCTAAAGAAGGAAGGAGATATAAAATGCCAAGGGAATCCATGGGAAGAAAAAAAGAAAAATTTGATGTGCTCCATTCACATGACTTTCTCTACCAATTCTGTAACAAACTAGTCTTACAAAATCTATTTTAATATCACCAAAATTATCATTATTTTGACTAAGGGAACAATCAGTCACTATAGGTGGTTAATGGAAACAAACGTCTTAAACGTTAAATTAAAACTGGTTCATTTCTTAATCAGACATGATGAAAATTGCAATATAAACAATGAAAATCTGATGTGTTGCAATCACATGACTTTCTCTACATATTAGTGTTAAAAAGCTTATTCTTCTATTTACTTCATGATAATCGAGATAAACATTAGCAGAAATTGTCTTAATTGCTTTGTAAGTAGAAGGGAAATAAGGTAATACACTAGACTAAAACGATAGTCAAATCTTTTAAAAGCTGGTTGCCATGTGGATGAAATCCCTTTTAAGCAGGGCCAGGAGTTTAGAACTTTCTGTGTGAAAAAAGTTTTAAGTATTTTAAATCCAAAACAAATAACAATGAATATCTCAGAAATGGTCAATTCCACGAAAAAAAATATATGACATAAATTAGGCTTTTAACGTGATCTACATTTTTTTGTAGTAAGTTTTTGTGTATGTCTTACGGTTTGCCAGTTATGCAAAATTCAGTAAAATCCATTCAGAGTAAAGAGGTCTTTAGAGGCTATTCCCAGAAAATTTAAGATATTCATTTTATTTGCCATATAAATATCTTTAATATACAGTATTTTAATCAAAATCTTAGAGCCATTTTTGAGAAAATAAATATTTTCGAAAATTTTTCCACGTAAAGGGTAGTTTAGGATGGGGGATTTTTCTCAAAATCTTTGTGTCGCATTCCTAGAAGATACTAAACTTAAATACCAAGTTTGGTATTTTACGACTTTTCATTTTTGAGTTATCGTGTTCGCAGACACATCCACACACCCACGCACGCACACAAAAAAAATCTTTTTCTTTTATTGGGGGATCCAAGGGACCTCAGAAAGTAAGAAATCTCTGCATCAAATTTTTAGAGCAGGATACAATCTTCCGCTACTTAGTATACTCCACTAGAGAAAGTAGATAGGAAGAAAGACTTTTTATGACAAACAGGTGACAAATAATAAATAGGATTCTGCATTTAATAGGTAAATGGAAAGTTTAAAATGATCCTGCAGTTTGCACTTATGTCTGAAAGATATATATGTACAAAATTTATTAATTTCAGCTTCCTCCAATTGGATGCTATCATAACAAAATATACTAGACAACAAAATGATATAAATATGTAATTGAAATTGTAAACAATATAAATATCTGTTAAAAAGTGCAACAATATAAAACACTATCTGGAAATAACTAAAATCTACAGTTAAACACAGGGTGTCTAGAATTCGATTGCATAAATTGGCAGGATTTTAGAGTGGTCCAACATAAACAGTTTTAGATAAGGAAGTTATGAGTTCTAAATTCTTAGCTACAGCATAACATGTTTTAAGGGTTTGCATACCACGTAACAACCACTGTGGACTGTGTCGAGAGCACCTGAATTTCAGAGAGCATAGGTATAGTGGCATTATTTAGCTCAATGGTTGGCGTGTGGACATCATATTAAGATATTGAGCATTCAAGCCTCCATAGATATATTTATTTTTAGTTGTCTTCTTTTTTCATATTTTGCTGTGTTACTCAACATGATTTATTTGTACTGACAAATAAAATAAATCTACTATACGGTTAGCATGTAGGTGCTTTGTTGCTCATAGGTGCAATGGAGAGCTATTTAGTACCAATTGCATTTAACACCTGAAGGGGTACACTTCTCTGTACACCTCAAAGGAATCTCTAAAAACAGTATTATCTACATTAGAATTGTAGGCACAATTTACAATTAATAAAACATCATCATTGTGTCAAATGAACTTCAAATGAAATAAAAATGAACAACTATCTCTTTAGTAAAATAAGTACCTACATAAAATGAATTAAGAACTGTGCACTAGTGAAGAAAGTGAATTTTACCTTTTCTGTGTGAAAGGCAAATAGAATCTTCAAGAAATAATACAGTATCTGAAGCATAAAACATAACAGGTCACCAGAGGAACTTTTTGACGTGATGACCTGCAACATCTCTGCAGAGTTTACACCTAAGAAGACTCCGTCAAAATTTTGCACCCTGTCAAAAATTCCAGGATGAACCTCATCACAAGAAGCCGGAGTTTGTATCAGTAATTGTTCATCTGATTCAATGGGAATCTGGTAAGTGAGGCTCTTAAGCATGCGCAACAATACCATGTGGCAGCAAGCACATGAGCTCTGAAATTCACAGGTTAGATTACCTTAGGATATTAGACTGTGTGCCCTTTTTTTCATGCATCATTGAAACAATTTATTCTCTTACACATATTGTGTATACTTTTACAATATAAACATATTGTATAGCAATTCAATGCTCTCACAGTTGTCACATGTATGCATTACACAAGATTTTCAGTGCCACAGACTCGCCACCATGGTAGACAGGACCACAGTAGCTCAGGTTAAAATGGCGTAATACCTATGTACAGATAAAATCAAAGTACCATTGTTCAAAACCTGGGAATAGCACATATATTTTTTTTTATTCCACCGCTAAAGTCATAGTTCAGGTACTACGTTTCAAAGCACATATTGCATAAATGTTTTCGACAACCTTAATTGTTTTATTCCATTAATCTGCTCAGGTTCCTTGTCAATTACTGCATTTAATATTAAACGCTACGTAAATATCATTCAAAGTCTTTTGAAAGTAATTTGTACTGGAGGGTTTATCGTTTTGGCTTCAGAAATGTAAACTAAACATATTAGTGTTCATCTAATGGTGTATTGTTTGGGAAAAGCAAGAAAATTAAAAAATTAAAAAATGGAAACTCCTGGGGTTCGATGACCAGCACTATACTGACTCTCCCACCAGTATGTTTTGGTGCAGAGCTCTAGATAATTACATATGATCTGAAATCACCTGAGCTGTAATCAGAGGCATGCACATCCTCAAAGAACTGCCAATTTTTCCAAAGTTACAAGTCCAATAATTTTAAATATTGTATTGATTGTACACCAATACTGCATTCCTTCGACTTCTTTTAATTTATGGCTATTGATGTGCGATCCAGAAAACATGCCATAACTTTGACATTTGGCAAAAGGAACAATTGGTTTCCTATCTCAAACTATTTTTCTAGGACCCCTCTACAATCCTGCCAATTTATGCAGTTGAATTCTGGGACTATATATGACTTATCTATAAAAACAAATTGCAAATGCTTAATCCTTCAGATAACTCCAAAGAAGAAAAGTTTCGAATTTCCGCTAAATTGTAGTGTTTCAATAAAGAGGAATGAAATGAAAGAAAAACAACATAAGTGAAAATCAATAACAATAGGCTTTTCCTGCATGTGACTAAGGCATACTGGCTAAGAATGACAACAGGAAGAATTCAATATATTTAAGGAACCAATATTGCATATCACTTGACTTAATGTCACTTGTGAAAATATTCTATATTTTGCTTCCTTTTCATAGAACAAAATTTGATATGCCGGGCTTATTTAAATGGTCATATTGTGAGGTAGGTGGGCATTTTATTTTACATCCTATTCTCTTTTAATAGAAAAATAAAAATTATGTAATTTGTTGTTTTGATTTCAGCAAGAGATTATTCTTACAAGACAACTTCAGCATCCAAATGTGTTGCCTTATCACACAGCATTTGTGTCAGGACTTGAAGTTATTGTGGTGGCACCTTTGATGGCATTTGGTTCTTGCAAGGATCTTCTGGTAAACCATTTCACAGATGGTCTTCCTGAAGCAGCAATAGCATTTATTCTACGAGATGTATTACAGGGTTTAGATTATGTTCATCGGAAAGGTTACATACACAGGTAAGCCTTTTAACATAAGCAAGTTGGATAAATAAGAAGACTTATTGATGTTTTGGTACTTATTGTGTAGAATAAATTTTGTTTCAAGGGCAAAAGAGTAATCATCTTTTGAAGAAATGATGTTTAATACCAAATATATTGACAGTTCTCAAAGAAAAACTGATGATTTTCTGTACATAAAGTGATATTACCTTATTATATGAGTGACTGAAAGTTTTAAGAATGAAAACAGTAACATTGAAGATAGATTTTGATCATCACATCTTTTTATTTTATACTATCTGGAATTTCATGTTTTTCCATCTCCAACCCAGTACACCAAGCGTTTTGTTTTAAGTTATTTTCTGTATGTAACATATGAGTGCATAATGATAAATCTACAATGAGAAATACTTTCCATTAGGATTTTTCTTCTGTATTACATTATTTCATGTTTCTGTATTAATTTTAAAATTTGAATATTACTTGATTTTCCCATTGCTTCCTAATATTTATATAGTATATGCTTTGGGAGCTGTAAATCTTTGCTTAAAACTCCCTTCATGATACTTTTAGTATCTTCAATGTTTAATGAATAACTGTTGGCCTTGCAATGTGTATAAAACTAATGGCTGTGTCAATGTCCAACATAATATGTAGTGCAATATAAGTATTGTATGTAATTGCTATATCTGGCTGAACCATATGAACATTCACTTTGGCTGTAAACATCTTACTCTTCCCGAAAAAACTCAGTTTCCTATACAATTATATAAATATTATTGAAGTATTGTCTACAACTCTCCTTGCACTGCTATTTTTGCTCAAATCATTTCATGAAACTAAATGTTAAATTTCTTTGGTAATGTTTCAAACATATTTTAGACCTTTGAAGTTTGGAGTTATTCAAACTGGTGAAAAAATTTTTCACCTCAAATGAAGTTAGGTCTGGATTTTAATTAAAGAAATGCTTAGCTCATGACTCCTCTATGAATTCATTCTAAGTTATTTCCTGTGCAATGTGTAGCATTTCATGAATGCCTCCAAGGCCTCTAATAATATCACTTTTTCTGCATTTATGCAGCTGATACCATGTTTTCTTGAGAGCATAATATGTATTTGCACCAATGATTTTAAGAATGACCAAGGAGTTGGATGTGCCTTTGCCATTCTTAGCTATTGCTTGTCTTCACAAAACTTAAGTAAAATTGGGGAAATTAAATGATTGCCTTTTACCTGTGTTTATTATTGGAGGGGGTTGTTTTAGTGCAAATATGAACAGTGCAGTGTAATATTAGTTAGTAGCATTTGTTTAAGAATGAACATGCTGCCAACTGGGCCTTTTTAAGACAAACCTGTCTGTCAGCAATGTCCAAATTTGAATGATGTTTAGCATTCCATTTGGTTAGCCTTCATGCTTTCCCTCATTTGTTTGGATGATGCACTTGTGTTTGAGCAAGATTATGATGTTCTTCAGGCTTGCAAGTCCTTTGAGAGTTTAAATTTTTGACTTGCTGCACTTGTGTCAAAATATTTACATAGTTACACTCTTTAGTTTTATTATCTTTTATTTTATTTTCAGGTGTCAGCCGCAGTTTTATGTAGTTTATAAATTTCAGACTACAAGCCTAATAAAAAGCATATTATTATTATTATTATTATTATTATTATTATTATTATTATTATTATTATTATTATTGTTGTTGTTGTTGTTGTTGTTGTTGTTATTATTATTATTATTATTATCATTATCATAATCATAATTGCTCTTACAAACTTTCCTTTGAGTGCTTCAGTTTGGGAAGATGTCCTATAAAGTATTAGTTGGTAGTGTCATATTTGTTATTCAAATACTGAAAAGATTAAGATACAAGATGTATAGTATTGTGAAGCTACTTAGATAGCTACTAAACAAATTGAAACAAAAATAGCTGAATACCCCTCATTTGATTTGTAAAATATTCTTCACTTATATTCAGCAGATTAAAGTTCAGTATTAATTTATTTATTAACTATTTGCACCAAAAGCATCAGTAAACACCATTATTGTTATAATTTTATTTAGATAGTTTTTCCTAATCAGAGAGGTAGAGATAGACCAGCCTGCACATACACTTTTGTGCTATTCTTTGTAATTTTTTTAACTTCAAAAGAATACCTTTTTCTCTGATCTCTCCAAACAATCAAATTAAGAATGCAATCTTTCAAGGGAAAGTTCAATACTTGTTTAAGATCTATTCTTGAAGGTGATCCAATAATTGTATTTACATAGTTAAGGTTTAAAAATGCATTATATGAGTCTTTCTCTTGACCTTTCTCAAAACTTTCAGAGCAAATCATGAAATTAACAAGGAAAATTACAAGAATTTTGCCCCTAAACCTACCTTAAGATTCTAATCATTGAAGCAATTTATATTAAAAAAATCTGATGTGTTCTATTCACATGACTTTCTCTACATCTTTGCAACAAATTATTGTTAAAAAGCTTATGCTTAATTCAAAATCTTCTCGGGCTTCTAGCCAGGTAAAAACTTGGCTTGACACCAACGTTTCGAAGAAGTGCATCTTCCTCGTCTTCAGATCAGTCAGTTCACCCTGAAGACGAGGAAGATGCACTTCTTCGAAACGTTGGTGTCAAGCCAAGTTTTTACCTGGCTAGAAGCCCGAGAAGATTTTGAATTAACACGTCGCCAGGAAAGCTTTAGTTCTTAGCTTATGCTTAGTTTTACTTCATGCTAATCGAGAAAAAATTAGCAAAAATTATTACTTATTATTTTCTACCATGCAAGTAGAAGGGAAATAAGGAAGTAGCATAGGCTAAAGTATTCGTCAAAAGATGGTTGCTATGTGACTGAAGTTCCTTTGTTTGTATGGACAGGAGTTGACTAATTCCTGTATGAGAAAAGTATAAGTTTTTTAAACCTGAAACCAATAACAAGGAATATCTCAAAAACAATCCACTCCACGAAAAAATATGTATGTAGCATAAATTGTGTGTTTCAACATGATCTACATTCTCTTTTAAGTAAGTTTTTGTCTATCTCTTACGGTTTGCCAGTTATACAAATTTCTGTAAAATTCATCCAGAAAAGTAGTCTTCAGAGGCTATTCACAGAAAATTCAAGATATACATTTTATTTATCATTTATATATCTTTAATATACAATATTTTAACCAAAATTGTTAGAGCCATTTTTTAGAAAATCAAAATTTTTCCATGTAAAGGGTAGTTGGGGGTGGGGGGGGGGATTTTCTTGAAAATCTCCGTGTCGCATCCTTGGAAGATACTGAACTTAAATACCAAGTTTGGTATTTAACAGACTTTTTGTTTTTGACCTATGCTGCCCACACACACACACACACACACACACACACACACACGCATGCACACCTGACATTTTTCTAAAAATGTTTTTTTTTTGTATTCAGGGTGTCCTAAAACATGTATTTCCGGTGAAATTCTGGTATCAAATTTTTGGGTGCATTACAATAATTTCTCTATACACTATATACGTAGTATGTATAGAGAAAGTAAAAACATCTGATATGTTACATTCGCATGATCTTCTCTGACCTCAATTATTTATTAGTGTGTATACAAATTATTTCTATATAAGTTTAGTTTTCTTTCTACTTCTTAATTGAAATAAATATTTGCAGAAATAACTACAGTACACATTTCATTATAGATATAAAGGGAATAACATTAAGTATCTAGTCAAATGCTTAACTGGATGCTTAATGCCAGCCTTCAAATTCCAAGCCTTCCATGCAATGGTGAAAAACAAGTGAAATTGATAGGACTTTAAAAGAATGAATGAAGTGTTGAATAATTGGAACTATCAATAAAAATGTCTTGGAAATGGTTTATGCCACAAAAAAAATGAAATTATTGTGTGATTTAAAACGTTTTATATTTCTTCTGCAGTATGTTTTTGTCCCTTACGTCAAGCTTAGCTGTTACACAGGATTATGTCAAATTCCTTATAAATGAAGTGGGCTTGTCAGGCTATTTCCAAAAAAATTAAAATAGATGTACATTTTATTTGTTATGTAAATATCTTTAATATATGGTACTTCAAAATTGTCAGAGCCATTTTTGAGAAAATCAAAACTTGCAAAGAATCTTCCACATAAAGGGTATTTTGGGGTGGGGAGATTTTCTTGAAATCTTTGTGTCACGTTAAGTACTTAATATATTTTTTGGTTTGGAGTTATGCTGTTCACAGATACAGACACACAGGGTACTGTTTTTTGGGTTCAGGGTGCCCCAAAACATATTTATAGTAAAAAGTTTAGTATGAAATTTTTGAATGGTATACATTAGTTCTACTTACTGTACATAGTAGACAGAGTAAAAAGGCTGCCAATTCTAACTACAAAATTGTGAAATTGAGTTCCAAACCACCCATATATAAATTGTATTGCTGCTTAATTTGCACTGGGAGTGAGAAAAGTGAGTGGATCTTGTAACCACACTCCACTTCAAATTTGGAAAATACATATATTGCCATTGCAAAATGGAAGTGGGAGTTTTATTCATGCACGCTCTGTAACTACTGTGCTTTTCAGAATACCATTCTGTGTTGGGCATGAAGCACTGCTTATTTTGCTCAGAGGCCTCTTTATCAGTCTTGAAATTATTTTACATGCTATAAATCTATGACACGGGACCAATGCATTTAATTCCCTTTCCAAAGGAAGCCATGCTAAGGATTTTTATGCTAAAAAAAAATCCATTACCCTCCACCTGGTTTGAACCTGCAACCTTGGGTACCCTGCACTATGGAGAGTGACTTTCCACTGCAGGATTCTTGCTTCAGTTCAATTCTTTGGATTTGAAACTGGCACTTAAATTTTTACTTTCTATATGATGTATATGTATATAGTGGAGAAGGTATTGCATTCTACCCAAAACTTTGATATTGAGATTTCACCAAAAATAATGTTTTGAGCTACCCTGATAAATTTGAAATTTAGTTGAGTCGATTTTGTAACACTACATCACTTACTTTTTTATTTCGGAAAACATGGCTTCTGAAACATGTTTTCCGAAATAAAAAAGTAAGTGATGTAGTGTTACAAAAGCGACTCAACTAAATTTCAAATTGTTAAAACACATCACTGTCTCAAAGTCCACCATATATCAGGATACCCTGATAAAACTTATTTTTAGAAGTGTGTGTATGTGCATACATGCATGCATTAAAAATGGAATGTCTGATAAATACCTAACTTGGTATTGGACGCGACACTACGATTTTCAAGAAAATCTCCCCAACTACCCTGGAACATTTTTTGAAAATTTTTATTTTCTCAAAAATGGCTCCAAGGATTTTGATTAAAATACCCATGTTTAAGATATTCTCTGACATTTGAAAGTATTTGAATTTTGTAGGAATAGCTTCTGAAATCCTCTTCATTCTGGATGAGTTTTGCATAACTGGTAAACCGAAGGATACATAGGTACAATCTTACTATATGAAAAACTAGATTTTGTCAAAGCTCACAGTTTGTCAATTATTTTTGAGTTGTTTGTTTATTACTGCTTTAAATATTCCAATACTTAGTACTTTTATTAAATGGGAAATCGTCATTGATTTTTCTTATTTTGCACATATGTCCATGCAAAAATAAACATTTTGAAAGCCATCACATAATGGAGCAGCTCTTAAAAGAGTTGACAATTGCTTTAGCCATGCATTCCTGTATTCCTATTGTAACTTCATGGAACTAAGTAATAAGACTATTTCTGCCAATGTTTATCTTGATTAGCATAAAGTAAATAGAAGAATAAGTTATTGTAAAAGTAGTTTTCTGCAAAAATAGGTAGAGAAAATAGGTGAATGGAACACTTTAGTACTGTCAAATTCATTGACATCATATTAAGGACTTTTGCAAGGATCCTGTATTAAGTCATAATTAATGTGTGTTTTAGTTTTCTTTGCTAGTGCACTTCTTCCAGAATCTTATCCCCAAACTTTTCACGATTTCTTTAATCAAATCAGTTGAACATAACACTTATACAAGTGCCACTCAGCTCTACTTTTATGACACCTTGTATTGCAGAGACAAATATTTTCTTCAGCTGAAGAGGAAACACTTACTGTTAGAAGAATGCTGTTGATTGATTTTCAAGAAAAATAATGCTTGTCAATTACTCAAATTGCATATATTATATTAATGATACTACTGGTCAAATATTTTTAACTGATGTTCACATAAGTGCTTTGTTCTTGTACTACACCGTGTATTCAAAATTAGATGCCTAAAGGCTATGTACAAATGCAAGAACTGTTCATTAAGATTGATTAATGAGTAGATTTTTGTAACACTACATCACATACTATTATTTTAATGGAAATCATGTTTCTAAACCCATTTGCTTCTTTGGTAAGTTCCCATTGTAATTTTAAGTTAAGTTTAGTGGAATAGAAACTGTGGAATGGAAATTGCTGAAAATAAACACGATGTGATCAATTTGAGCAATTATTTCTGACAGTTTAAACATAACAAAACACAGGAAAGACACCAAATTGTTTGCAAAACTCTGGGGAAAAAAATAAAAAATAGCTACCTAAATTTTAAAGAGCCACACAGGAATTGACAAGAGAAGCAAATAACTTCAGAAATATGTTTTCCATTTAAATAATAGTAAGTGGTGTAGTGTTACAAAAATTGATTCACTAATCTCAATAATTAGAACACATCGCTGTCACAAAGCCCACCATACTAAATTGTAATGTTAAGCAAAGACTGTTATTTATGCAGGGCTATAAGAGCAAGTCATATCCTGGTTTCGGCCTGTGGACGTGCATGTCTTTCGGGGCTGCGGTATGCATGTCAAATCATAGAACATGGGAGATGGCAACACAGAGTCCATTCATTTCCACGTAGCACTGCTAGAAATCTCAACTGGCTCAGTCCTGAACTTTTAGAACAGGTGATTGACTTTTAATTTGCACAGCTTAGTACACTCTTTGTTGCATGCACTACCATAGAACTCAACAGCTATACTTGAATTAACATTACTTCCGAATTTTGATAGTTGCTTTCCTGTTGCACCATGAGCAAAACATGTAATGAAATGAAATGAAATGGCATGTTATTTATGGACGCTCTTTAACTACTGTGGTTCTCAGCATCCCATTCTAAATTGGGCATGAAAAATCGCTTAATTTTGCTCAGAGGCCTCTCTATCAGGCTTGAGGTTCTTTTATATGCCATAAATCTACGACACAGGACCAACGGCTTTACTTCCCTTCCGAAGGAAGCCATGCTAAGAATTTTTACACCCGAAAAAATCCATCGTCCTCCACTGGGTTTGAACCCGCGACTTTGGGCATATGAAGTTAGCATGGTAACCATTACACCACGGAGGGCGACCCAAAAAAAAAAACAAAAAAAAAAAAACATGTAATGTCGCTTGTTGGTCATTCATCAGCCAAGTGGAAAGGAAGAGGTAAACAAAGATAAAACTTTGTGGTACTTACCTAATGGATAACTAAAGAAATTAAATCTGTGTTTTGACAAATAAGTAATTTTTATACAACTTCTGTGCAGAAAATCTCTCCATTCCACAAGATCAAAAGATAAAGTGCCCAGCCTGCCAGTCAACTTTTGGATGATGTTTGCTTTTCATGCTGCAGGAGATTAAACACATACTCCATTCAACTGTAACACCAATGTAAATGCCTCCACTTGTTGATTTAAATGTGTGTTTATAGTATTATATTACAACTTAAAAGCTTTAAAGTTTATTTTCTTTGCTTTCATTTTCTTACTTTTCTGAAATTTCAAAACATGCCACAAGCTAGTTTTTATTTTAATAACTTTCAGGACAGGAGGAATGTTTTTTTATCAAGTTTTATTATCATTTTAATCTGAAGTTCATATTTTTATATGTATAAGACAAACTTGCATTTTAAAAGTGTGATTTTTTTTTATGTGTTCTTATAATACTTGCATTTTAAACTGACACTAATTACTTTTAAGTACTCTCTGAAAATAATTGAAAGATTGAAAATAGTTCCATTATGTATTATTACCAGGTTCAGATATTGGCACTCACATAGAAATTGCAGCACAGTTTTTAAAGTCTGAAATAATTACCATAATGCTGTTGTTTCTGTAGTATAACTGCATGTTTAGTACTTGAAAATTATGATAATATGCAGTTGCATAGTTTACAGTTTGGATTACATGCTTAAACTTTGTAATGTCATGCTGCAACACAAGAAAACTGCTAAAACAAACAAAACATTAACATGTGGCCATCTGTACTGTGGCAACACTACCTCTGAGCTTGGGCGAAAGGTGCTAAAGGAATGATTGGCTATTTCAAGGTTAATCCTGGTTGTCATGACAACAGACGCACATGTCATGCATTGGATGCTTCCCAGACAAGCTGAGAGAATTCAGAAGTAATGTTAATTCAAGTATAATCAGACATAAGAAAGAAAGAAAAAAGATATTAATTTCCCATTTTAAGACAATCAAGTGGTTTTTCTTTTAGCCATAATAGCTTACATAACGATAGATTAGGCCCATACTAAAGGAAATACCTCAACAATTATTCAATATATGTAGTTTCATTATTGAGAAGGACCTGCAATTTTGTATTTGCAATAAAAATAACATTTTTATATAACTTCAAAAGTGCTACAGAATTGCTTTATGTTAATTTTGTGTGTTAATAATTGGAAATTTAATTACATTTATCTATTAAAACTAATGTTGTATGCAGTGAAATGATAAAATAATATCACAAATAATATGTCAATGGTTGTGACTGTTTACACTTTGTATCCACAAGTTATTTTGAGAACTTGTGCTCCCATCTTTGGCTTTTGATCAAATAGTCAGTGATTTGGAAGAATTTTCTGTACTTGGAGACAGCTGTTTCTAAAATAAATTAGTAACAAGTCTGATGAAAGACTTCAAATCTCAGGATGTAATAATAACACTTTTGCTATATGTCAGCTCAACTGTACTAATGGAGCAGTTCAGATGTTTAGCAACATGATAATTTGGCCAGAAATGGGTAGCTACTGCTAATTTTTCTTTCTGTTTGAATTACATGTATCCAGAATTTTCTATAATTTGATTATGTAATGAAATTGCTCAGACTCAAACAAGCTGAAAAATCAATCATGAAGCAAAACCAATTGAACCAAGTATACCAACAGTGCTGCTAAAATGACAACTTAGATGAAGATTCATATCCTGAAGAATGAGGATCTTGTCTTGAACCATAATGTTCCTTTTTCAAAATAGCCCAACCAGTTCAGGTCATTCAGGTTTTATAATGTATATCATCACTAGATGAGTCTAGAGTTAGTTACACAAAAAGAAAGCTTTCAAAATGATTTGTAAATAAGTACAAGTAAATAAAGTGTACCTGCAAACAGAATATCCACTAAACTATGAAATTAATTTTCCCTAACTCTTACTTGGTTTTTCTGACTTAATATTAAATATTTCTGGTTACCAAAACTATCATTTAAAAACTTATAAAATTCTTACAACCACCACCACTACTCCCTCCCATAGTCAGTCAGTCAGTCAGTCTTTCAATTTAATTATTTAACTAATATTTAATTAAACTGCATGGCAATCTCACCTTTCAATTTAATTCTTCACCTTTCAAGTTAATTATTTAATAATATTTAATTAAAATACATGGCAAAATATATGTTAAGATTCTGAACCATATAAGTTTAGATTTTGAACCACAAGAAAGAATATAGATTCTGGCTTTCAGATACTTCTACTTGATTTTAGGCCCTTTTTTTATTTTAATAAACTGAATTGGTACAGAATATCTTTTTATTCTCTTTCCGTTGTCAGTTTATGACCCCCTGTCTCCAGTTTTACCTTTTCCTCTTTAACTTTATAGCGTCTTCTATTTAAGATAATTATAGCTTCTCTTTGATGCTATCAATGAAAGTATCAGTTTTCTAACAATTCATGTACTTTTAAATTATATTAACATTTTTCTGATCTTTTTTATTTATTTTAAAATATTTCTAAAAATGTTCATGAATTTTCCTGACTAGTTCCGATTTTATTCAAGAGTTGACTAGATTAATATGCAAATAGCTGTATTATAATAAAATTATTAGTTTATTATCTTGGTTATAAAAATTGCAATGTCTGTGTTTAAAACTGACATGTACTATATCATGTATGTAATCAAAAGGATGAATAAAGTTATCACCACCACTGCCACTGCAGTTGATGCCCTAAAAATGAATATTGGCCATCAGAATCCATTCCTCTTTGTACCGATATTTCACTAATCTTAATTGATGCTTTGAAAAACTTAACTGGCTCTTAAATTGTTTAAACATTGGGTGAAGCAAATAAAAATTATAACATTTGCAAGAGCCTACTTGTCAAGTAAATGCTTGCTACACGCTTGAAGTGAATAAAAGAAGAGAACAATTGTCTAGCAAATACTTGCCCATTTTCTGGTTTACGTGCCCTGATTTTATTCAGTAACTGATGTATAACACTAGACTGTATTTTGGTAAAAGGTTAAGCTAATATTGTGGCATTAAATCTATGAAAGACCAATTGTTGGGCATTAAAGAATCTGCCACAACAATTACTTGATGTAATTGTCACCATAGTCTCTTTGTTACTTATCTCTGTGTGGGTGCATGCCAATGTGTATACCAATCACCATAACCATAACCATTTGCAACTTATACAGCCATATTCTTTTTGCATACTTATTTCATTTGGGAAAACTTGCCAGCCATTCATTTGTTTTCTGCACAATTCTTTCAGAAACACTCATTACTGCTTTTAAAAACTTTAGTATGATCAATCATGAAATCTTTGATACTCTGTTATGATAACCAGAGTTGGTTTTATAGCAAAGGAATACACCAATTTTTTTTTTCTTTTTTCTTCTTCTTCCTGGGTGTGATTGCCCCTCTGCAATTTGGGGAAAAAAGTAATCAGTAAATAATAAAAACTTCAAAACTAATCAATACTTTAGGTCTTAGATCTCTCCTTTCTTGATAGGGCTTTGCCTACTGAACATGCATTTGACCTGCCATTGTAACAAAAACGGAAAGCGAGATATGTGTTTAGTCAACAAAGTTACCTCTGATCAACCTTATAATTTGGTAAGTATTTACTAGTGTTTTATTCAACATGTTTTTTCAGTCTACTTGCCAGATTTCCGGTGTACTTACCTTGCAAGTATATACTTCTTTTATTCACTTGAATGCAAGTATTTATTTGTAAAAGTGCAAGTAAAAGCAAATATTTCTTTGTATTCAGTTAACCTTGTATATTTGTTTAATTGCTTAAGGCATGCAACAGATGCATTCACATCTCATAATCTTGGTGGTGGTGTTTTGTACAATCAAAATTCCTCTGCAGTGCTTTATTAGGCATGCCATATACCTTCTAGTTACAGGCAACTGTCTCTCATTCTGCTTAATTAACGTTTCTCAAAAGTGAAGTTATATATACTTTTCTAAATCGAGTGCTTTTACTTGGCTTCTCTAAAGTATTATAAATATATATATATTTATAATCTGAAAAATGCATAAACCAAACAGCAGTAGAAACAGGCTGCCAAGAATTTCCGACTAGATATACTATAGAATGAATTCAGTGTAGTGCAGACACGAGGACTTTCCACCCCCCCCTACCCTGCTCCCCCCAAATTAAAAATCACAATTTCCACAGGCAAAATGTTGGTGACTGCACTTAGGAATTGGGCATAATGCATCAGAATTTCTGAAGCATGGCAAATCTGTCAAGTCTATCATGTAAGTAAGGAGTCCAACTGTGAGTTTGTCATATAAAAGAAGCAATTATCCTTATTACTGAGCAGTACTTGATCACAAGGAACAAACACAAACACAGAATTATATAGAATATGAAAAAACTACAGAATTTAAAATTTCACGAAATTTATTTTGTCCTCCATGTAATCCAGATCTTGCACATTATGATTTATTCCTTCCTCTAAAACTTACTTAAGGAACAAGGGTCAAGTTACCTGTGATGAAGGATTCCAAGCAGATGTGCATCTTTGTTACTACTATCTTCTGGTTTCTTCACCACTGGTATGCAAAAATTAATTCATAAGTGGCACATGAGCGTGGATAAGGATGGCATTTATGGGGATTATGTTGGAAGACTAAGTAAAATCTTTAAGAAAATTAAGGATTGTATCTCAAATATAGCAGGTATTGCTTGGAAGGCAAACATTTTCGAAATATTCTCATAATTATCAGCTCTGACTAGATGTATAACTTTGAAATGTTGGTGCAGTAGCCTTTAATCCTTCCATTTATAAATAAGTTTGTGATCTTTTTAAGCTTTTATATTGCAATACTCATAGAAAAAATTTAATTTTTCAGAATCTGCATGGGTACAATGAAAAATCGGATGTTTATAGTATAGGAATGACAGCATGTGAGTTAGCCAATGGGATAGTGCCATTTGCAGACACACCAACAACACTGATGCTCACAGAAAAGGTCCGAGGCAATGCTCCACAGCTGCTAGATCAGTCTACAGTTCCCCCTCTTTATGATGAAGAGAATGGTCAGCCTCCATTACATGGTAGTTTTTGTAATATTAATACATGTAATTTAATAGTTAAGATGTACAGAACCAAAGTTAGTGGTGGTCTTTTTGCACAATATGCACAAAAAGCAACAAATAGTGCAAATATGTTTTTGAAGTTTTATCTGATCTTAACAAAATAGTTTCAATATGAAGTAACCTGGCTCATTGTAACATTGAGATTTTTCATTTTGAATGAATTCTAATACTGATAAACTGAAGCCAAAAACTGTATTTTTAAATATATATTTTTACTTTCTCTACTACATAGAGTAAGTAGAGGAAGTACTGTATTTCACACAAAAATTCAATATCAAGATTTCACTGGAACTACAGCTTTAGACTGCCAAAATAGGAATTTTTAGAAAAAAAATCTGTGTGAGAATCAGCGAGTTCATGAATAGTATAACTAAAACCAAACCAGTATCTTCCAAGAATGGGACATCAATTTTTTTTTCAGGAAAATCCTCCTAACTCAAGCTGCCCTTTACATGGAACATTTTTCAAAAAATTAACATTTTTAAAAAAAAATTGCCATTTTTTCAAAAGGGGTGTAATAATTATGATTAGAACACTTGACAAATTAAATAAATATCTCCAATTTTCTGGGAATAGTTCTCTTTATTTTGAATGATTTTTGCATAATGTTAAACTGTAAAAGACAGACTAAATCTTGCTGCACAATAGATGTAGATTTCTTTAAATTACACAATTTATGTTAAATATATTTTTGTTTTATTAATTGATTCATTATTTTTGGTGTTAACAATCCTGTTAACATCCCTGTTATTGATAAAGGATGGACAAAATCTTGCTTCACAAAAAATTAAATCACACAGTTTAAATCAAATATATTTTGGTTTTATTATTTATTTATTTTTTGCTGGAGTTCACAGTTTCCAAGATATCCCCTATTACTGATTTGCATTTTAAGATACTTATTCTTTTGTCAAATGGAATTCATTGTTATTCTTTTTTTCCCCTTATTTCTTCACCATGAAAGTGATAATTTCAATCGCCTGCTTATAAAAGATTTAACTAGCACTTAAAGCCTAATGTATCCCAAATTGCTTTGTAGCTATAAAGAAATATGCAATAAGACAAGTTTTGCAAACGTATATCTCGACTAACAAGACTGAATAGAAGAATAAGCAATTGTAAGAATAGTTTGTACATGAACAAGTAGAACACATTTCAGTACAATACCTCAGATGTTTTATTTTTATTTTCTCTACACATACTATGTATATAGTGTATAGAGAAGGTATTGTGTTTCACCCAAAAATTCAATACCAAGATTTCACTGAAACTATATATTTTGAACCCCCTGAATGAAGAAGGGGGGGAAAAAAAAGCATTTTTAGAAAAATACTCAAAAATGAAAAGTTGGTTAAATACCGAACTTGGTATTAAGTTCAGTGTTTTCCAAGGATGCAACATGAGGATTTTCAAGAAAATCCCCCCCCTACCCTTTACATGGAACAATTTGAGAAAATGTTTATTTTCTCAAAAATGGCTTTAATGATTTTGATAAAAATATTGTATATTAAAGACATTTACATGGCAGAATGTATATCTTGAATTTTCTGGGAATAGCCTCTGAAGACATCTTCATTCTGAATGAGTTTTCGGAATTTTGCATGACTGGTAAATCATAAGAGATAGACAAAAACTTACTTAACAAAAATGTAGAGCTTGTTAAAATATCCAATTTATGTTATATACATTTTTTTCGTGATGTTGACTGTTTTTGAGATATTTCTTGTTATTATTTCAGTTTTAAAATACTTATACTTTTCACATATGGGAACTTGTCAACACTTGGACATGCAAAGAAACAGATTTGTATATCATAGCAATTACATTTTAAAGCATTTGACTATTGGTTTAGCCTAGTGTATTCCCTTATTTCTACTTATAAGGAACTAAGTTTTGCTTCTGCTAATGTTTATCTTGAAGTAGATAGAAAAAAAACCTAATAACAATATTTTATTACATAGATGTAGGGAAAGTCATGTGAATGGAGTTCATCAGATGCTGCACAGAAATAGCCATACCACTTGCCATGAATGAAACTTGTATAGCAAGATTAGGTTCTACTAAGAAAATGGACCATGGTACTACTGGTTCAAAAACTCAAAGAATTCTTGTTCTTGTTCTTCTTCTGCTCCTCCTCCTCTTCCACCGTCCTCGTCTTCTCCTCTTTTAAAACCTAGGATAAAATCCTGTTCAGCCCTCTATGCCACTGTACTTCCTCTTTTCCTTCGGTGACCAATGCTTCTTCTACTTCTAGGACATATATCCTAAGCCATTACAAATCAATCCATCAGGATCCATTCATTTTTTTTTATGAGAACCCGCTGTCCTATTGGTTGAATATTGCATATTTGTTGTACTGTTGCTTTGATTATCTAGTATAGTCTGGTTTCACTAATAATTCTCCTAAGAATTTGCATTTCTACACCTTCTGTTGCTTGAATAATTCGAGTTGATTCTTATTTAGTTTCTGAAGCATATGAAGTAATAGTTTGTGTACACTTTTATATATTCATGTTTTTATTTTTGTTCTCAGCTATTCCAGATTTTGTTGGTTATTGCCCCTGATACATGTAGAAATTGATTTATTTGTTCTATTTGCAGATCTCTAAGGTATTTAAAAGAATAAGCCTGCTTAATATCTTTTTCCTTCCAACTCTAATTTGCATCGTATAAATTATTTACTAACAGGCACTTTATTCTATGAGCAGAAATACTCATTTTCTTAAAAAAAGGTCTAGAAAAGTTTTTACATATCATCTTCAAATACTATGAATAATATATCATCAGCATAACAGTCAATTGAGATAAATTTTGTTCCCATCTTATAACCATTATTAGTTTTCAAATTACAATTGGTTATAATTTCATCCATAAGCAGGTTAAAAAGCTTAGGACTTAAGGAATGTCCCTGTCTCATTTCAAAGTATGCACATGGATACTTTCAGAGCATCTCTAATCCCAAATTACTCTTTTCATGGAAGATTTTCCAAAATGTTTGATTTTTTTAAAAATGACTAACAATTTTGATTAAACTGCTATATGTTAAAGACATTACATGACAAATAAAACATACATTTTGAATTTTATGTGAAACTTGCATGAACCCCTCTTTATTTGGAAGGAATCTTGTATAACTGGAAATGTTTAGCATTAGATGAAAATGTATCACAAAAAATGATCTCTTCTGAAATATCCATTATTAATGTTTTGAATTCTTCAATACTTTATTATTCTTTTAAAATCCTTTCATATTCAGGTATTTCTTGTGATTGCTTGTAAAACTGAATTTTTAAGGACAGTGTATAGGGTCAGTTCTTAAACATTTCAATATTGCTATTCTCTCTGCATAATGAAATGTCTAATTTAGTTATTTCTGCAAAGGAATTGAAATAAATCACTGGAAAAATAAACTTTTGTAAAAATAATTTGTATAGCCACTAATAAATGAAAGAGGATAGAAAAATTCAAAAATAGGAATGTGCATATAACAAACTTCTGCCAAGTTTTGTTAGGTGCACAATTTTAATAGGATTAGTGTTTAAGAAGTTGAATAACTTTTTGTTTTCCGTTATTAAAGTGCCTAAGCTGCTTACTTCGAAAGATTTTATATTTTGGGTTGCATTGCAACCATAAGGAAAATATCATTGCTGAACCTTTTACTTACATTTTAATATTTTATAACACACCATTAAAAGCATTTTATCACTGATTTTCAAAACATTGCATGACATTTAAATTGCACAGAAGGGGAGATAGAGAAGGTAACAGAAGAGTCAGAGTGTGAAAGATAGAATGAAAAGGGAGAAACTATGAATGACAGGGAGAAAGAAGAAAGATAGGGCAAAAGGGGAAAATGTGAGAAGGATGGATCAAGAGTGTGACACACACAGTGAGAAGGAGAGAAAGAGGGAGTGATAGAAAATTAGAAAGGGAGTGACATAGATTAGGATCTCACGGCTCACAATAAGTAGAACAGTAGTTTCAGCTGTGGTAAATACAATAAAACCAAAGTACAAAATTAAACCATAAAGCTAGTTGCCATTAGCATAAAAAATATAGGGTGTCTGGGAAGTATGGACAAATATTAAAGTGCTATAGAACATACAAAATGTATTTAAAATGTAATTTTTTTTATAAATACATTAAGTAACTTCTCCCATTTAATGGAAAAATTATATCCTCCATATGACCACCCTAGACTGCAGCAATGCATTCATTGAAGTTCTTGATGACGTTTTCTTAAACATCTGGTGGGATATCATTAATAACCCTATTAATTTCATCCATCAATTGATGTATTGTTTGTGATTTGCTCATGTACACTTTTGATTTCACAAATCTCCACAAAAAAAAATGTCACAGACATATTGCATGCTCTGGCAGACTTCAAATCTTGTGTAAGTTGAATCTTCTACACATGCATTTTCAGATCTCTTGAAAGGATTGCATGCAGTGAACTTGGTGATAAATTCAATTCTTGGGCTTGTCAGCGAACAGATTTGCTGGGACTTGTGGTCACATTGTCACACATGACAGCAATGTTTTCTTGTGTTCGAACTAAAAGCGGTTGTCCTGTTTTCTTAACATTTGCAACATAACATCAAAAAAGGATGCTCAACCCATATAAGCAATCAGTCTGCTAATGCTAAGGATTGCAGATAACAAACATGAAACAACTGTGGCTGCCAGTCGTCATATGACAAAATGGCACCAAATTCAAATTTGTCCTTACTTCCCAGACACTGTATAGAAGCGGGTGGTACTCTAGGTAATTCTGAAGCCATTTGTATTGTGTGAACTAAATCACTTAAAACAAGTATATATAAAACATTAAATGTTTACGATGTAATATATTCAAAGGGAAAATGTTAATATAATAATGTAATAAAAAGGTGGAAATTGTTAACTTTTCACCTCGGTAACTTAATAGCTTGGAACTGCAAGATGTTTTATCAAAAATGACATTTTAACCTTCTCTTTTATGTATAAGAAGCAGGGGAAATATGTGTTTCCAACCAAAAATTCAGTACTAAGATTTCATAAAATACACGATTTAAGGTTCAATAAAAAAAAATATTTTTAGAAAAATGTGCGCGTGGGTGTGTGTGAGAGAGGGAATGGGAGGGGGAGGGAGAGAGATCACCCCACCTCAAACTATCCTTTACATGAAACATTTCTCAAATTCTCAAAAATGTCCTTAATGATTTTGATTAAACTACAATATATTTAATACATTTTGATAACAAACCAGATGTACATATTAAATTTTCTTGCCTGTGAAGTCCTCTTTATTCTGAATTTCCGTTGCATAATAACTGTAAGAATTGGATAGAAACTTACTACACAAAAAATAGATCTTATTAAAACACAATTTATGTCGAATCTTTTTTTATATATATATATATATATATATATATATATATATATATAAAAATTTTTTTAATATTTTTATGTAGAACCATCTCTGAGATAATTTGTTTTTGTTTCAATTTTAAAATATATATACTTTTCTCAAATGGGAACTCCTTTGTTTTTTCTGGTCAAACAGAAAGAACAACATTTCAAAGTCTTCATAGAGGAACTAGCTCTTAAAAGATTTGACTATTGCTTAAGCCTACTGTATCCCCATTGTGTCTCCAGGGAAATATGCAATAAAAGCATTTGTTTCATTTAATATGAAGCAGATAGAACAATAAACTTTTATAAGAATGATTTATTGAAGAATGGGTAGAGAAAGTCATGTGTAACACTTAAGATTTTTGTTGTTAATAATTGCATGTTATAAACTGAACTAATGTTTGCAATTGACATGATTTTGAAATGGAGTTCATTCCAGTTTACCTTGTGTCTTTTAAACAATTTTTTTTTTCCCCACTAGGTTTGGAGTCTTCGTCTATCTAAATACACAAATGAGCTGTGAAGCATGTATCCAAGTAATGCCTAAGGTACAGCTATGTATCTACCCAGGTTGCATCAATTCATAAAAACCTAGAAGCAGTGAATATTGTTCCCACATTTTGTATTTCACCAGCTCCTTATAAGCTAATTTGAAATGAGACCTAGCAGTTCACTTATTGAAATTGACATAGGGAGCATGAAGGCATTCTTTTATGTGAATTTTTTTGGTGTATAAACAGACTGTAAATTTTTAATTGGTAGAGAAAAATCTTGTATATGCCACACTTTAAGATGCTTTGGCTTTTCTCCTTTATATGACAGTTTTCACTTCTGACATATTCAATTCTCATTGCTGAAATACTTATGTAGTAAAATTAAGTGTTACGTAAGATTGTAATTGTGAATGGTAACATTTTTCAGATTCTGGTGTTGGGGACAGTATGGCAAGTAACCTACTACAACTTAAAACGATGCAGCAACGACGCTTTTCAGAACCTTTTCACCAGCTCACAGAACTGTGCCTGCAACGCGATCCTACATTGAGGCCATCAGCTAGCCAACTTCTTGCACATTCTTTTTTCAAGCAGTGTCGTCAACGTGATGCCACTGTCCCACAATTGCTATATCCAGTCATGCCCATCTCTGATCGCAGGGTTGACAGTCAAGGTGAGAATTGCATCAGACACATGCCAGTTAAGCATACAAAATTTATGAACTTATTACAAGGAAGCATTGAAATGCAAAATTTAACTCCATGGAAACAAATGTATCTAAACTGTGCATACTTTCTCTGTAAGAGATAGCATTCCACTCAAAAATTCAATATTGTGATTTTATGGTAAGTTAATGTTTTGAAACAAAGAAAGGAATTTTAGAAAAAAGTCTGTGCATGAATGTGTGTGAGAGAGAGAGAGGGAGGAAGAGAGAGATATGCATACTTGTTAGTAGAAGGTAAAAAAGGGCAAACTGTAGATTAAAGTGTTAATCAAATCTTTTAAAAGCTGGTCGCTGTATGAAACAATTGAAATTTGATTCTCTTTGCATCGCTAGGAATAAAACAAAAGAGAAATGATATGCAAGATGACTTCCCATGTGAGAAAAATATAAGTATAAGTAGTTTAACCTGGAAATCAATAACAAGGAATATTTCTGAAACGGTTAACTCTACAAAAAATTGTATATGTCAAAAAGTTTTTTTTCTAACATATTTTATATATTTTGTGTAGTAAGTTTTTGTCTATTATAGTTGAACAGTTTTACAAAAGTTACTCAGAATGAAGAGGTCTTCAGAAGCTGTTCCCAGAAATTTCAAGGTATTAATTTTGTTTCATGTGATTATATCTTAAACATGTGGTATTTTGATAAAACTTGAGCCATTTTTGAAAAAATCAAAATTTTGAAAAATGCTCTATGTAAAGATTAGTTGGGATGTGGAGGATTTTCCTGAACATCTTGGTGTCGTGTCCTTGGACAATACTGAACTTAAACATCAAGTTTGGCATTTAACCGACTTCTCAGTTTTTTATTATTGTCTTCACACACACAAACACATGAAGTTTTTCAAAAAATGTTGGACTCATGCAACCTCAAAACATGTATTTCCAGTGAAATCTTGACATCAGATTTTTGGGTGGAATACAATACCTTCCCTAGCTGCTATGTACATATGTATGTATAAGAAAGTAAAAATTAACAGATAATAGAATTAAACCTGTTTTTCCAGTGAACTCTCGATATCAGATTTTGGATGGAATACAATACCTTCTCTGGCTACTCTGTACATAGTACTTGTAGAGAAAGTAAAAATTAATAAATAATAGAACTAAGCATTTGAATGATATATATAACTAGCCACTTCTCATGTAATTTCAGTTAATCCTAGTTTCAAATATATAATGAATAAAATAGTTTGTATAGATAAACCACATATTATATGAAACATAATGGATATATGCAAATTTGTCATCTGTAAATAAGTCACACAAGTGTTCATATAATATTTTTATTAACCTGAAAACATAGTAAAATAATGACTTCTTTTTCCCAAGAATGATAGTTTGAATCATAAAATTAAAATAAAGTTGATATCACTTTCAGTTAGTAAATTTTTAACATCTCAGAAAACATCTTTGGGATTGGTTTAATAGAAGTAAAAAAGTAAATAAATGAATGGGTAAATTCTAAACTGTTGAAAGATATTTGAATTTTGACAATATTTCTGCATTTGCTCTGTTGCAGATGATCTGGCTTCAATTCTGGCTGCAGAGAAACTAGCAGAAATGGAAATAGAGCCTGATCAGTGGGATTTCTGATCAGAAAAAGGGAAATCCATTTTGTTTTTAATTGTTTATGTTTTATGTTGTTGTTTTAATAAAAAAAAGATAAATTAAAATTCAGCTCTTCTGTGAAGAGTTGTATACTCTTAACAAAGTGTCTTATACATACAGTCATTCTTCCATTTGTGTCACAACATAAATGAAGAAGTATCCTTGCCACAGTACAGCTCACATAATTACAGTGCTACTATTGACTGCAGCAGTCAATGTGCTAATGTGTTGTGGAGAGGATCTAGGCTTTTTATTTGTTGTGTTGTAAGATATACATGTGTTTTAATAATTTTGTTTTCTGTAATTAAACTGCCTACTGGCAATGAGTCATTAAAAAGCACATTGTGATGACGGTGCATAATTACTATTAGAAGTATTTATAATTATAATTGCTGTATAAATGGAGAGCATAATGAAGGTACAAAATAAAAAAGACTTTATCACACCTTGGAAATATCAGAATGTGTAATTTATGTTCTAATAATGAAGATGAATAATGGAAAAATAAAAGAATTGTTATCAAAGCAATTGTTATTATTTTCTAGATTATTTTCCCTTTGGAGCTTCTATTAGTATGTTAGATATATTAGATCACATTTGTATAAAGTAAAGTTATACAATTCTTCAAAAAATTATAGAAATAATAAAATGAAATATCAAAGGGGAAATACCAGAACGTGGAAACACGAATACAGATTGTTCTTTCTGCATAATAAAAACAATAATTTTTCCCTCCATTAATTTGCCTATTGGGATTGATTAAAGTGGAGACCAATGGTTAATGGAGTAGCTCTATTCAAGCTAGTATAGGTAAAATAGTTGACACTATAAAATAGACTTGTTTCTTGTGGATGCAATTTTGAATTAGCCATTTCAGTGTGACTTTTTGTTTTGCACCTAGGCACAATGGGCTAGGAACATGAAACTTTTGTTCCTTGCCATAGAATGTCCCTAGGTTTGATTCCATTCTGGGGTTACGAATTTTAAGTTACACAAAATTGTAAGGTTACTGAGGAGGTGCAATAGGCAGCAATTCCTACCACAAAAGCCCACATTCTGGGTAGGGGATGCAAGATGCTGGTCCCATCACTCCCCTATTGGTTTTATGATCATTCACCTCTGCTGTGTAAGTGGGTGAAAGACCATTAGTTGGGTTGGTAGGCCCAAGCCCCAAATGGAACTTAGTGTCATGGTAATAGATTAATAGAGGGATTTTCAAAACAGCAATGATGCCATTTTATCCAAACAAACCAATGTTTATTAGATCTTTAGCTTTTTAGTTTAGGCTGGTTCACAACAACCAGTAATGATAACCAGAACGAGAGTGTTGAAATACTGTATTTCGATGGAAGTGTTCACAATTGATGAAAATCCTTCCTGGACCCTGGGGATGAGAAGCAAGTCTTAACCAGTTTTAAGTTTCTTGTTCTTATTATCAGGCACTGCATATTAGATGCAAATTGTGCATTATAGACTCTTCAATGTAGAGATTATTCTAAGTGGCCATGACATGAAACAGTTGCTAGAGCTCACTTTTCACAATTCTTTGGAATTGTGTTGGCTAAATTGGAGACATAAAAAATATCATTGTGAGTTAAAAAAAATCTGATGTGTACCATTCACATGACTTTCTCCATATCCCTGCAACAAATAATTCTTATAAAGCTTATAATTCTATTTACTTTATGCTAATCAGATAAAAAAATTAGCAGAAAAAGTCTTATTTCTCGCATCCTTGTAAGTACGATAGAAGCGAAATAAGGGACAACCGTAGGTTAAAGTGATAGTCAAAAGATGGTTGATGTCAATGAAGCTCCTTTGTTTATATGGATAGGAGTTGACAAGTTCCAGTATGAGAAAAATATACGTTTTTCATAGCAGAAACCAAAAATAAGGGATGTCACAAAAACGACGAACTCCACGAAAAAAATGTATATAACATAAATTGTGTGTTTTAATGTGCTCTACATTTTTTGTGTAGTAAGTTTTTGTCCATCTCTTACGGTGTAGCAGTTATTCAAAATTTAGTAAAATTCGTCCAGAATAAACTACTCTTCAGAGGCTATTCCGAGAAAATTGAAGATATACATTTCATTTGTCAGGTAAATATGTTTAATATCCGAAATTTTAATCAAAATCGTTAGAGCCTCAATTTTGTTCGGGTTACAAATTATTGGCCACTAATTTTTAGTAGGTTCTGTATTTCAGTTTTTAAGGTGAATTTTGATAAGAAATGTGAATTAGTTTTTTTTTTTTTTACTTGTCTTCCAAGATACAATAGAAGATGTCATTGCAGAAGTTCTGGTATGTGAAATATGTGTTGCCCATGTATAATGAGGCAGAGAACATAAGATTTGGAAGAAGTGAAAGAGTTTACATATTTGGGGGCAAGTAATAGAGGGGCTAAAGATGTGAAACAAAGGATAAGGAAGGCAATGGGGTGTATGTACAACTTTACCCAGTTTGGAGAAATAAAAATATAACAGTAACAACCAAACCAAAAATCTTTAGAAACATGGAAGGTCACAAAATATATACCAGACAGGCTACAAATGTTTATAAACAGATGCTTGAGAAAAATTTTGAATATACATTGGCCAGAGGTGGTTACAAATGAAATATGGGCAAGAACAAATCAAGTAACAGATACATAGCAGGAAATGAAACCAAATAATGCCATAGAAAAACAGGCACTCAACTGGAATCCACAGGGTGTGCATAAAGAGGGGGATCAAAGCATTCCTGGTGGAGATCACAGCAGATGAAGGATGGGAACAAGGAAAGAGGAAGGGAAAGAACAGAGAAAGCATTGCCAGAAAGAAGGCAATGCTTCGTGAATGCCTGATACTCCCAAGAAGGAAAAGGAACATAATTGATGATGATGATGATGATGATGATTGATGAGGGGCTGCTGTACCATTTTCCTTATTACAATATCTCAAAAATATAAATGAGAATATGAAATTTAAGAGCATATTCCTTGACATGCAGGTTATGTGTCAAGTGGATCGGCCTTTGCCCTTACCTACCTCAAATACTCCCACTTTACAACTTTATTATACTCTTTGCTTCTCATGCTGTTTACCATTATCTAATTGGATTAGGAAAACCAAGGTTTTGTCATAGGAAGGATTAAAAAAGAAAAATTAAATTGTGTTAAATCTTTATGCTCATTTGGTACAAACAAATGACACCACCAATATAAGGAACATATAAATTTGGTAAATCAAAGTTGAACATATAACTCTCTACATTTTCTACACAGTTGATACAAAAACTACAGACCATTAATATTAGTGTTCCCTATCTATGCTAAAAGATGCCAAGTTTCCTGCATTGGTACTGTATAATATTTGGCACAAATATGTAATTTTATGCCTAAATGACAACTCTTGAATTTGTTTGCTTACCAAGATGTTATAACTAAACTTGGATAGTGCAAACATCCAGCTGAAGCCAAGCTGCCATGTTAGAAAAAGTGAAAGCTGACCCAGAATTTGAAACAGTAGTAGTAACATGCACATTCACTAAATGCTTTTACAGAAAATAATTAGAAGTTATGAGTAGGCAGAGAAAGGGGCCTCCAGTAAGTGGGAGCACAGCACGGAACAATCCCTTTGTACTTAAACAGTTGAAGGGGAGGCCAAAGGTAATCAGATCTGGAAGACGATGTATGCTAGAGAGGATCTGCAAGGACATATTGATCTGTTCACCCAGAGAATACACTTTCTTCTGCCTTCCTCTACTCTACAAAAAAAAAAATAGCACTCAATACATTAATTCAAGTAATTAGAATTGGTGCCAACAAAGGGGCAAATCCTAATAACTGTAACAAACAATTTTCAAATCCAAGTTCACATAAACTTGTTTTTATTGTTTTGATATTGGAAGGATTTCCTTGATATATTTGAAACCAACATAGATACACCCTATAAATATAATACATAGGTATACTCTTTAAAAATATTTTTCTCATCTAGTACAAGTTTATAAAAATATGTTTAGGTATGTAATAGACATGTTTTGCTCCTAAGGAAGCTGTGTTACCAGTTTATGCGGAGACAGGTTAAAAATCTGCTATTTTGGTGAAAATTTCATGTTTTGGTTCTTTGTAAAAAAGTTAAATGTTATAAAGTGACATTAATATTCTCAGAAAATTTGCTGTTCCTTTGTTACCACAATCAGCTGATTTATCAACCATCTTTAAAAGGCAATGTTCAATATCTGAAACTTTAGATTGGTATTCTCCACTATACATTTGTCTCACTGTACATTTATGAACTACAATGTAATTCTTTAAATATTGAGCTATATGTAAAAAAAAAAAAAACTATATTTAAGGTTAAAGGTATATTGAATAAAATTAAAATTAAATGTTGACTCTATCCTTTTAGAGCTTTATTATAAACGTTATACTAACTATGTAATACAATTTTAGAGTTGGTATGTTTTATCTTTTTGACTATACCTAAATTTTTTAAAATCATAATGAAAAGTTCTCTTGTTCGTTCTAACTTCAATGCTGTAGAAAATATTTTTTTCTCCTTAAACTTTCCTGAATGGAGCAGAGTGTGATGGTTCTGTGGTAACATATGAAGATTGCATTGGGAGGTCCTATCAACCCCCTACTTCGAGTTTGTGTTTTTCTTGATTTCTCTGGCTGGTAGAAGATGCTGGAGTGATTTCTTATCTACCACAATATCCTTTCCACATTTCTCTTTTAAGTCCATTTCTTTTCTCACATTTCAGGTGTACTTTTAGGTTTCATAGCATAGAGTAGCAGCATTGGATAGCTTGCTTCAAGGAAAGAGTACTCCCGTGGATGCTAGAGGACTGCTTGATTGATAGGTCATTCATTGCCTTCTCTAGGCAGTTCCAGTAATGGACATATCTTCAAGCTGGAACTGTTAGATATTTGCGGGTGTTTTAATTTCAACAACAGAAATTTTAAAAAATCTTATTTGTTCCATTCACATGACTTTCTCTAGCCAATTCTGCTATCTATATCATGCTAATTGAGATAAACATAAATGGAATTGGTCTCATTATTGGGTTCTTTCTAAGTAGAAAGGAAATATGGGAATACACTAGGCTAAAGAGATAGGCAATTCCATTAAAAACTGGCTGCTGAGTGAAACATTTGAAACTCTGTTATCTTCACTTTGAGAAGAAAGACAGCTTCCATTTCAGAAACGTTTAAGTAGCTTAAAATTGAAACCAATAACAGAATATCTCAGAAAAAGTATACAAAATAATGTATATGACATAGACTGTGTGTTTTATAAGATATACATATTTTATTAAATAAGTTTTTGTGTATTTCTTACGGTTTACCAGTTACAAAAAGTTATACAAAATTCATCCAGAATGAAGAGGTCGTTAGAAGCTATTCCCAGAAAATTCAGGATATACATTTTTTGTATCATAAAAATGTCTTAAACATAGGGTATTTTAACCAAAATCGTTAGTTATTTTTGAGTAAATCTAAATTTTAGAAAAATTTTCCATGTAAAGGGTGGTTGGAGTGGGCGAATTTTTCTGAAAATCTTTGTGCCACATGCTTGGAAGATATTGAACTTAAATACCAAGTTTGGTATTTAACCGATTTGTGTACACACACACACACACACACACACACACACACACACAAACCTTTTGGGGGGGCCACAAAACATATATTTTCGGTGAAATCTCGACATCGAATTTTTAGGTGAAATATAATACTTTCTCTAGCTACTGTGTACATTGTATGTACATACGTGATAGAGAAAGTAATAATTGCAATCGAAAATCGTAATCAGGAAGGTAAACGTGGCCTGTCTGCTTGCGGTCTATAGCCTCTTGCCGTTTCTCGACTTCCCCCCCCCCCTTCCTTCTGAGGTCGGCGTTGTACATCCTGTATGCTGTACCCTTAAGAAAGAGAGGATTAAGCAACCTGTTTAATCTCAATTATAAATTATTTGCGCATATGTGCGCGCAAGGGTCTAACATATTGGTAGGTCCCTATTAAAAGAAATGATATGGTGTGCTTTATATATATATATATATATATATTACATCCAAAAGGTTGATACCGAGATGTCATCAGAAATATATGTTTTGAGACCCCTGAATAAAAGAAAATAATTTTTAGAAAAAATGTCCGTGTATATGCTTGTGAACAGCATAGCTCAAAAACGAAAAGTCGGTTAAATACCTAACTTGGTATTTAAGTTCAGTATCTTCCAAGAATGCGACACGAAGATTTTGAAGAGAATCTCCTCACCCCAACTACCCTTTACATGGAACATTTTTCGAACACTTTTGTTTTCTCAAAAGTGGCTCTAACGATTTTGATTAAAATACCGCATAATAAAGCTATTTACGTCACAAATAAAATGCATATCTTGAATTTTCTAGAAATAACTTCTGAATATTCATTCCTGTTCATTCTGGATGGATGTTACATACTGTAAACCATAGGAGATATACAACATTTTACTTGTTAAAATACAATTTATGTCATATACATTTTTTTCGAGGTGTAGACTGTTTTCGAGATATTCCTTGTTATTGGTTTCAGTTTTAAAATACTTTTCTCATACGGGAACTTGGCAACTCCTGGCCACGTAGAGAAACGGATTTTAATCCCATAGTATCCACATTTTAAAACATTTGACTGTCGGATTAGCCTTTGTTTTCCTTATTTCCCAAGCTTACAAGCAACTACTTAAGTACAGTTTCTGCTACTACAGACCGTTTCTGCGAATGTTTATCTCGATTATCACGAAATAAATAGAAGAACAAGCCTATTTAAATAATTTCTTACAGATATGTATAGAAAGTCATGTGAATGGGACACATCAGATTTTTAGTCGATAAATAGCGTCATCTTGGACAAATCGGCTTAATGCTTGAGGACCACATATCGTGGTAAATCGCCGCAGTACCAGCAAAGGTTTCAAAACAGAATGACAGAATTAAGTAATCAAATGACTAAGCTTACTTTGAAAAACATGATGTGTTACATTCACGTAACTTTCTCTATCTATTCTGAAATAAACTTTTCTTACAAAAGTTTTCTTCTAATTACCTACTTCATGCTAATCGAGATAAACAGTAGAAACTATTTTACTACATATTTTCTTGTAGAGTCAACGGGAATAAAGAAAAACATTAGGCTAAAACGATAGCCAAACATTTTAAGAGCTAGTCGCTAAGCGATAAATTTGAAGTTCCGTTCTCCTTGCATACCAGGATGTAAAAAAATAAAGAGCACGACTTCTCATTTGAAAAAAAGTATAAGTATTACGAAATTTAAGGAAAATGTCGGAAATGGTTAGTTAAAAAAATATTAGACATACATGGCTTATTTTAACGAGATCTTAATTTTTGTGCGTACTAACATTTTGTCTACTTCTTACCATTTACCGACATAAAAAAAAAAAAAAGTATGAAAATTCAAGAAGTACATTTTTTGTGATATACATATCTTTAATATAGATACGATATTTTAATCAAATCGTTAGAGCCATTTTGAGAAAATGCAAAATTCCGAAAAATTTTCCGTGTAAAGAGTAGTTCGGGCTGGGGGCATTTTGTTGAAAATCTTCGTGTTGTATTAGTGGAATACATTCAACAAGTACCAAGTTTGGAATATAATGTACTTTTAATTTTTTAGTTATGCTGATTACTAGCCCCCCCCCCCACACACACAGACAAACACGGATCTTTTTTCTAAAATGTTTTACTTTCTCTACACGTACTATGTACATAGTGTATAGAGAAGGTATTGTAAAGCACTAAAAATTCGATACCGAGATTTCACTGGAAATACATGTTTTGGGTCCCCCTGAATCCAAAAAAAAGCATTTTTAGAAAAATGTTCGTGTGTGTCTGAGTAGCATAACTCACAAACGAAAGGACCGTTAATTAACAAACTTGGTGTTTAAATTTGGTATCTTCCAAGGATGTGACACGAAGATTTTCAAGAAAATCCCCCTACTCCCAACTATCCTTTACATGGAACTTTTTTCGAAAATTTTGATTTTCTCAAAAATGACGATTTTGATTAAAATACGTATATTAAAGATATTTACCTGACAAATAAAACGTATATCTTGAATTTTCAGGGAATAGCCTCTAAAGACTACTTTATTCTGGGTGAATTTTATGGAAATTTGCATAACTACTAAACCGTAAGAGATAGACAAAAACTTACCACACAAAAATATAGAGCACATTAAAACACACAATATATGTAATATACACTTTTTTTCGTGGAGTTGATCGTTTTTTAGATATTCCTTGTTTTTAATTTCAGTTTGAAAAACTTACTTTTCTCGTACAGGAATTTGCCAACTCCTGTCCATAGAAACAAAGGAACTTTAGTCACATAGCAACCAGCTTTTGACTACCACTTTAACCCATGCTACTCCCTTATTTCGCTTCTACTTACAAGGAAGCAACTAATAAGACTAGTTCTGTTAATTTTTCTTAATTAGCATGAAGTAAATAAAAGCATAAGCTTTTTAACAATAATTTGTTACAGAGATGTAGAGAAAGTCATGTGAATGGAACACATCAGATTTTTTATTTAGGGGTTCTCAAAACATATTTCCGCTGAAATGTCGGCATCGAATTTTTGGGTGAAATGCAACTCCATCTCTACCCGCTATTTAAGTGGGAGAAAGTAAAAATCATTTCCAAAATTGAAAAGGATACTTTTCAGTAAAAGCAGATATTTATTTAGTTCCTCTTGCATTGACCTCGGAAGCCCAGCGCCAGAACCATGGAAGAATATAACTATATTCCTCCATGCTCAAGAGCGCCTCTAATTGGTTGACTTGTAGCCCTTCTATAATTGGGATTTTGCTATTGTTAATATCTTGATGCGGAGAGAAAATTTTCTGTGATGACATTTTTCGGTTATACAGCTCTTGGCTATCAAAATTATTTTAAATCTATGTTACGAGAGGATCACATAGAGCCTTTCTACAGCACGGACTGTCCTAAAAAAGATCCTGAGGTGTATTTGGAATGTGCTGACTCTTCCGCCTGCAATGTGTTCCATGTGGGAACTCGCCCATTACAAGGTAAGCAACTCCCTTATTTCTGTTATTATGATGCGATTCGCAACTTCTTTAACAGATATTACTCTTTAAATGTGATATTATAATAGCCTTTTTGATGCAAACGTTTCAAGGCTTAGGGAACCTTATTTATATTACCTATAATATAACATAACCTAACCTAACCTAACCAGAAGGCCGGGTATTGGTTTGTGAAGCTAAAAGCTTAGGGAATGGCTTATTGTCAATATTGATAATAACCAAGCATTTAAAATTCCTTTCTGATATCTCAAATCTAAATAAATCAACACGATGATGGCGTACCAAATTAATAACAGAAGATATAGTAAAACTGGATATGTACAAATGCCATTTTACTTAATATGTAGGTATTATTCTTGAAGTAATAGTTTTCCGATTCCTCTTCTTCTTGTTTACCGCACCCTTGGATACCACGGTGTCCATATAGTTTATGCAAATTGACCTGTTTGATTATTACTTTCTCTAGCACATATTTGCAATGTATATAATAGGTAGAGCAAGTATTCCACATCTACCCACAAATTCGATAGCGAGATTTCACCGGAAATACAAGTTATAAGGAACCTTGAAATTTTTTTTAAATGTTCGATTTTCTAAAAACTGACTAATGATTTTGATTAAAATGCTGCACATTAAATATGTTTACATTGAAAATAAAATGTATATCTGAATTTCTTGGGAATGGCTTCTGCAGTCCTCTTCATTCTGAATGAATTTAAATTGAGTTTTATTTATAGCCGCTTATTAACCGCAGTGGTTATTAGCGTCCCATTCTGCGTATATTGGGCGTGAAAGACCGATTAATGTTGGTCAGAGGCCTCTTTATCAGGTTAGAGGTATTTTACGTGCCGTAAATCTACGACACGGGGCCAATGGCTTTGCTTCTCTTCCGAAAGAAGCCGCGCTAAGGATTTTTACGCCCGAAAAAAAATTCTTCACACTCTGCCGGGTTTGAACCCGTGACCTTGGGAAACAGAGGCTATAATACTACCCCTAGGCCACGGCGGGAGAGAGAGAGAGAGAGAGAGAGAGAGAGAGAGAGAGAGAGAGAGAGAGAGAGAGAGGGAGGGTGTGAGTGTGAACACAATAACTCAAAACGAAAAGTCTGTCAAATACCAAACTTCGTATTTAAATTATCTTCTAAGGAGGCGACACAAAGATTTTGGAATAAATCCCCACCCAAACTACCATTTACAGTGAAAAAAATTGAAAATTTTGATTTTCTCAAAATAGTTCTAACGATTTTGATTAAAATTCCGTATATTAAAGTATTTACATTACAAATAAAATGTCTATCTTGAATTTTATTGAATTAGCCTCTAAAGACTTCTTCAATATGGATGACTTGCATAACTGATAAACCGTAAGAGAGAGAGACGAAAACTTTTACGTTACGTAGTCGCCTTACCCTCCCCGTATGTAGGACTTACAAGAGGATACCTAGGAGTTAGAAGCCTGTCGGGGAGCCAACGTACGTACCCAGAGAATGAAGAACCTGCTATTGGTTTTATTTTTACTTCCTCTACATAGTACCTAAATGGTAGACGGTAGAGGAAGCAATGCTCTCTCCCCAAAAATTCGATACCGAGAATTCACTGGAAAAACACCGTTTTAGAGCACCCTGTATCCAAAAAAGGCAGTTTAGAAAAAGGTCCGCGTGAGCGCGTGTGTGTATTTGTGTGTGTAGTGTGTGTGCGTGTGTATGCGTGTGTGTATGTATCTTAATGTTTATTGTTAAAAATATTATTGTTCTTCTACTTCATGTTAATTGAGATGGCAATAGTGGATAGAGAAAGTATACACATTAAAGCAGGCATTCCAGCCTGCGGACCAGGGAACACAGAATCCTCATGACTCGCAGGAGTCTGCCTCAGCATGTAATACAGCTCGCAATTGAGTTCAAGCTGTCGTCACGGCTAAATAAAGTAATCGAATGAAGGAACCCCAAGCACTTGTGCTATACCTTCGCCCGCTGATGTCTTGGCTGTCATGCTCTGCATCCAGCACGACTCCGAGAACAGTTGCCGCGTACGCGCGAGAAGTCTATCTTTAAATTTTCTCGGGCTCCTAGCCAGGTAAATATAATGTTTGATACCGACGTATCGAAGATGCCCATGAACTTATGATAATGGAAGACCGGTCCTCCACATGTACTTACTTTCTTACTTACGATCTTTCAAGAATAGGCTATTAGTGTATTCCGACCTCATTCCCCCATCTTTTCATAGGTCGACTAACATCTCTTATACCGGTAGGATGATATTTAAAGACAAGCTTCGGAATTTTATTGTCCTCCATCCTATAAATATGGTTTTCCCAATTTCTCATGTTTTGGGAAATTCTGTCACTCAACGAATATACTTAATTTCTGCCTGATTTTCTTCATTACATTTTATTCTTTTAAGGAGTGTCCTTTTACTGTTCTGAGGAACTGCATTTCAAAGAATTGTATTTTGCTTCGATTGTTAGCTTAACTCTGCCACGCCTCACTTCCATACACCACTGTTGGCGCAGCCATAGTCTTATAAAATTTAATCTGCATCTCATCTTCCACTTTAACCTTCAATGTTCATCGAATTGTTCCACGCATATTGAAATCAATTAAGTTTTTTTTTCTTCACTTCATTATTATTATTATTATTATTATTAATAATAAAGTGAAGAAAAAATGCGTGGAACAATCAGGCAGAAATTAAGTATATTCCGTTGAGTGACAGAATTTCCCAAAACATGAGAAATTGGGAAAACCATATTTGTAGGATGGAGGACAATAAAATTCCGAAGCTTGTCTTTAAATATCATCCTAATAATAATTATAATAATAATATCATCATCGTCGTTAAAAATAAATCACAGCCTAATCAAGCTTGCACAGGTAAAGCTTGTAACTTGTGCCATTAGTTGATCATCTATTACTATCTTAGCTCTATTTGCGTATTTTCCTTGCCATGCTATAACTTTTTTTTCTTCTAAGGTGTCTGAAAATTATAGCCTTTACAAATGATATAAGCATTTATATTGATTTCTGAAGTTTATCTTCGTTTTCTTGTAGGATGAATTTATCATCTGCAAAAAGTAATGTTTATGTACCTATTGTTATTCATTTTTTATTCCCTTCCAGTTCTTTATTATTTCGTGTATATATTCTATTATGAAGAGCTTTGAAGAGAGGCTGTGACCTTGGTGTATTTCTTGATTAATTAAAATTTCTTCGTTAACTTATGACCCAGATCTAAAACATTTGTTGTCGTTGATATGTATCTTTTTCATTTGAATTAGGTGGATACCCCAAACACCTAATTCAATTCTTTTTCATTATGCTCCATATTTGTTTTCTATCTACCTTATCAAAAGCTTTAACGTAATCATCGAAGGCGATAGGATTTTAAATTAAACCCCCTTCTCTCCTCCAATATCTGCTTTAAGCTAAGTGCTCTTTTTATGCAATATCGCACTGTTCTGAATCCACATGAGAACCAGTCTTCCATTTTCATCATAGTATTATAAAATGGAGACTCAGACTTCCATTTTCATCAGTTCATCCTGAAGACGAAGATGATGGACATATTCGAAGCGTCGGTATCAAATCATAGAAGCCCGAAAAAAAGTTAGAAAGATTATATCGTCAGGAAAGCTTCCTATCTTATTTTACTAACCTAACTGTTTAAGAACATTAATGAACGGCTAAATGGATACTTGGGTTAAGTTTCTTTGACTGCCATGTGAGTTAATCTCAACATAAATCAACTAGCCTGCTTTACTTCTGTACTTCTTCGACAAACGCCTTGGTTTAGATCCTTGGTGGCTCAATGGAAGGGAAGCGCCATGGGAAAAAAAGTGTGGACTGTACTCGTTCTGCGGCAGGTCGCATTATCGCTATTATTTATTACGTGAAATACGATTACCGCTGCGCTCCTGGCTACAGATAAAAACTGCCAATAAATCCATCAATTTGCCCTCCAATCTTTTTTACTGCCTCCCTTTCCCCCTTCCTCACGCCTCCGCTAGCCTACCTCTTTGTAGACGTCAACGTGAAATAAATCCCAGCGATTATAATAGCGGGACGCTCCTAGCCAGTCAAGTGTTTCGCTTATTAAGCTTTCTGCAAACAGCGCCCCTACATCTGCTGTACAACTAAGGCAGTCACATGGAATGTGAGGTCTAGGAGCTCATTTCATTTAAAAGTTTGATAGAATGTGCAGCAAATGCATAAGTATCCGTATAATAATTAAACAAAAAATCTGATGTGTTCCATTCAATGATTTACTCTACCTACTCTGTAAACAAATTATTTTCACAAAAGATTATTCTTTTAACTACATTGTTCTAATCGAGATAGACATTAGTAGAAATTATTTTATTACTCGCTTCCTTGTAAGTAGACAGGAGATAAGGGAATACACTAGGCTAAAGCGATAGTCAAATCTTTTAAAAACTGGTCGATATATGAATAATTGAAGTTCAGTTCGCTTACCATTGCCATAAAACAAAAGAGAGATGAAATTAAAGATGACCCCGTTTGAGAAAAGTTAGGAAGAAGTTTGAAATTGAAACCAATAACAAGGACTCTCTCGGAAACGGTCAAGTCTACAACAAAACTGCATTTGGTATACATTGTGTGTTTTAACAAGATCTACATTTTTTTGTGTAGTATGGTTTTGTCTATTTCTTACGGTTTACCAGTTATGCAAATGTTAGCAAAATTCATCCACAATGAATACATTTTCAGAAGCTATTCGCAGGAAATTCAAGATATACATTTTATTTGTCATGTAATTATCATTAATATACGGTATTTTAATCAAAACCATTATACGTATTTTTGAGAAAATCAACATTTTCGAAACTTTTCCTCGTAAAAGGTATTTTGGGGTAGCGGGAGTTACTTCAAAATCTTTTTGTCGCATCCTTGGAAAACACTACTTAAATACCAAGTTTGGTATTTAGCGGATTGTAGTTTTTGAGTAATGCAGACACACACACACACACACACACCACCAACACCACACAAACACACATACAGACAAGTTACACAGCGACCTTTTTCTAAAAATAATCAGAGGACCCTAAAACACGTATTTATGGTGCAATCTCGACATGGATTTTTTTTGGGTAGAATACTTGCTCTCTCCCTACTATTTACATTGTACATATGAGCTAGAGAAAGTAAAAAAAAAACCTGGCGACTTTCTCTAGCTGCCCCACAAACAAACTTTCCCTTCAAAAGATATTCTTTTATCTTCCTTATGCTGCTCATGATATATATTACCAGGATTGCTCTTATTACTTGCTTCTTTGTAAGTAGGAGGGAAATAAGGGAATACATTAGGCTAAAGCGATAGTCAGATCTAAAAAGCTGGTCGCTAAGTGAAACAATTGAAATTCGGCTCTCTTTGCTTGCTAGGAGTAAGTAAAAGAGAGACGAAAAGTTTGAGGAAAGTTTCAAGTACCATAAAATTAAATCAATAAATTGGAATATCTCGAAAATGGTTAACTCTACAAAAAGAAGACAAAAACCTATGTGTTTTAATGAGATCTACATTTTTTGTGTAATAATTTTTGTTTAGCTCTTACGGTTTACCAGTTGTACTAAAATTATAAAAAAAGGCATCCAGAATGAAGGTCTTCAGAGGCTATTCACAGAAAATTTAAGATGTAGGTATATTTCGTTTGGCATGAACATATTTTAAACATGTGGCATTTTAATTAAAATTGTTAGAACCAATTTTCAGAAAATCAAAAATTTCGAAAAATATTCCATGTAAAGGGTAGTTGGAGTGGGAGATTTTCTTGATATTGAAGATATTGAACTTAAATACCAAGTTTGATATTTAACAGCCTTTTCGTTTTTTAGACATGCCAGAATGTGCAGAAGTGTCTATTGTAATATTAAAAAGGGTAAAATTATCCAGCAACAATAGTAATTTTTGAAAAACTATATTTGTATGAAAAAACATTAATTTTACGGATTATAATTTATAACTTTTTTTAAAAAATCTATTAATTTAGTAATAAAAAATGCCCCCTTGAAGCTGTTGTGAGTGATTCCAATTCACAAAATTCAACCAATTTTCTCAAATTTTGAGGAGCATGGAACAATTTGACTGTGCAATAATAGAGTGCATGAAATAATTTATACTTTTAAAGTATTTATCCAAGTATTTTGAATTGCATTTAATATTATCACACTTGGCATAACATTTATACAATAGCACTCTAATCACATTAAAACTTGCAATAAAATCTATACAGAAATATAGAAATTTGAAATTTCGCTCCCAGTATCCCTTAATGCGATCTAACTATGAGTTCTGCAGTGCCACACATTTACTTCACGTTATGTTAAGTTTGATGTTATGTGATAATTAAAACCAATCGACGTATAGCAGTGGTATGAAATAATAAATGAACCAGCAACCGTTACGTTAAGTGCATCCTAATTAGATCTTTAGTTTAGCAGCATGTGTTAGTTTTATCTTAGCCCCCAGCACGTTAAGTAAAGTTAATCGTAATCCCGGCATTAGGATGAACTTAACGTAACGTGACTTGACTTAACGTGAAGTAATGTGAAGTCTAACACATATTAAATTGAGCTACTTAGGGTTGATAAGGCGCAGTGCCAAACTTTTCCTTCCAGTTACGTAAAGTGAAGTCATATGGCAATTAGAACCAATCAGCATGAATTAGGGTGTGTTTGTGAGTGTGATGCCGGAGGGAATTCCACACTGCAGTCATTGGCTTATCGTACGTCAGACTTTAGGAGGATAGGTTAAGATGAGAGTAATATCAATGAGCGACCGAAATCTGCCGGTGATTCAAGAGCCACCGTGGAGGGTTCCTAACATATTCCAAGTAGTTCTTCACGCGGGGAGCGCTAGGAGCCCACGCCTCAGGTCTGACCGAACTCCCGGGGTCTATAGACGACTTCCAACTTCATCCCGCCGCCGAGAGTTGTACTTCCAGAGCGCATACAACCACGGAAGGGCGCCACCACCGCCTGCCCTCGCCGACACTTAAATCGCTGAATGAGACCGGCTGGATGAAATGGCTAAAAAATGAAGGGACAGAAAATTTGGGAAAGTGAAAAAAGCCTACGCAGCATTTGCCTAGTCTCCCGGGAAAACCTTTGAAAAAATCCATGGAGAGAGAGGCCGGTCGCGAAAATCGATCCGACTTCCCGAATACCAATCTAAGACGAAACGCCTGAGTCACCTGGCTGGGTGGCGTGAATTAGTAGAATAAAGCAATAAAAACCACCACTCAAAAGTAACGTAACTGTAACGTAACGTTAAGTCAAAGTACTTCCGAGCAGGTCTTCAGCTTAGTAGCTTTTCTTAACTTCACGTTAAGTAAAGTTCATGAAAATCCAGGCCTAAGAAGGCAGGGAATGTGGTGGAAGAAAACTCGTCAGCCATCCATCATGTCGGACAGCTAAAGACGAAGGCTCGTGTTCCCAATATATGGCTAGCTATCCATATGTATTGAAATCGTTGATTGCCCCAAGCAGTTTATTCTCGATAGTTCTATTTAGGTTAGGAATCACAGTGGTAATGAGTTCGCTTTCTAAATGTTTACTGTACTCAATTTTAAAGTTGGCAAACGAACATTCAGGAGATGGAAAAATACACTTTAAAATTATTTATTTTACGGTTCTTGATTACAGAGGTCTTGTTGTGACAGACGTGAATTAAGTAGGATATGAGTATATATATCAGTTATTCTGTTTATTTTTACCGAGTTTTTTCATATGTACGTACATAGTATGTAGAGAAGGTATTGCATTTCACCCAAAACTCCATACCGAGATTTCACCGAAAATACGCGTTTTGAGGACGTTCGAATAAAAAAAACACTTTTAGAAAACGGTCCGTGTGTGTATGAGTGTATGTGTGTGTGTGTGTGTGTGTGTGTGTGTGTGTGTGTTTGGACAGCATAACTCAAAAGTGAAGCATACAAAACTTGTGATTTAAGTTCAACATATTCCAAGGATGCGACACGAAGACTTTCAAGAAAATCCTCCGTCCCAAACTATCCTTTACATGGAAAAATTTTCAAAAAGTTTATTTTCTCAAAGCTGGATATAACAAATTTAATTAGAATACAAAAATTCCGCATTACTAAAGATATTTATACGATAAATAAAATGTATATCTTTTGCATAACTGGTAAACCATAAGAGATACATAAAAATGTACTACATCAAAAATGTAGAGCTAGTTAAAACACATAATTTGTCATATTGTACTTTTTGTGTAGTTATTGGTTTCAATTTTAAGATAAACTTTTCTCAAATGGGAATTTGACATTCCTGTTTCTTTTGTTGTACTCCTGGACATGCAAAGAGAATCGAATTTCAATCACATAGCAATCAGCTTTTAGAAGTTTTTTTTATTTCCCTTAAGGAACTAATTAATAATATCACTTCCGTTAACGTTTATCTTGATTAGCCCGAAATTTTTGAGGGAGCTTGAGGTCATATAGGACGTTGAATGAATGAGATGAGTGAAACGATGCTCCATAAGCCGGTAATATAGAGCTTAGAGTTACCGATATTTGTTTTCTCAGGATAAGGGAAAATCCCGAAAAAAGTCTTATCCGGATAACTCATCCTAACCGAGATTCGAACATGAGACCTTTTGGGGCATACATCCAACCCACACCATAGAGGTGGACTTCGATGATTCTTGTACTTAATATACAGAAATACACTATATTTACATGCAGAAGTACATATCTATGTACTTCATGCTAATCAAGATAAGCATTAGTAAAATGGTTTTAATACATATAGGAGGTCAAGGGGAATTAGGAAAACACTAAACTAAAGCTATAGTAAAATCCTTAAGGACTGATTACTATGTGAGATTTTTGAAATTACGTTCTATTTACATGATCAAGATGAAAAAAAAAAAGAAAAAAAAAAGAAAACGAATGACGATAATCATTTAAGAAATATATAAACATTGGGGCATTTAAACCCAAAACAAGAAATATCTTGGAAATTTTAACTCCGCAACAAATAAATGTATTTGACATAAATTGTGTGATTTTATGAGGTCTACATTTTTTTGGGTAGTAGATTTTGTCTATCTGATACGGCTTGTGCATAAGTCATCCAGAATGAAGGGGACCTCACTGGTTGTTCCCCAAAAATTCAAAATATACATTTTATTTGTCATGTAAATGTATATCATGTATGCATTTTAATTAAAATAGTTACAGCCATTTTTGAGAAAATCCAAAATTTCCAAGTAAAAAAGCAGTAGTTTGGGCTGAGGGATTTTCTTGGAAATCTTCTTATCGCATCCTTGGAAGATACTGGACTTAAATATCAAGTTCGTACGCACCCAATTTTTCGTTTTTGAGTTATGCGATTTATAGACAAAGACACACACGCATGCACACATTCAGAGACTCGCAGTCACACACACACACACACACACATACACACACACATACACACACACTTTTTCTATAAATCCTTTTTTGCAGACAAGAGTCCTCAAAACATGTATTTCGGTGAAATCTTAGTATCGAATTATTGGGTGGAATAATAATAATAAGCGGTCAGGGAATAATAATGGTTTATGAGTGATATCGGAGGGGATTCCACGCTGCAGCGATTGACTTATTGTACGTCAGACCCCAGGGGAATAGGATGAGATAAGAGTAACTTCAAATAGCGGCCGAAACCGGATGGCGGAGGAAGATCCACCGTGGAGGGTCCCAAGCAATCTTCATCCCGACACGGGGAGCACTGGGAAATCGCGCCCCAAGACTGACCAAACTCTCTAGATCTACAGACGACTTCTAACACCATCCCGCCACCAAGAGCTGCATTTCTAGAGTGCGGTCACCACCACGGAAGGCGCCAAAACCGCTTTCCTCGACGACACAACCCTGAAAGAGTCCGGTAGGATGAAATGAAGGGACAGGAAGTTCGGGGGAATGAAGAAATCTCCCCAGCATTTACCTAGTGAGCCGGGAAAATCACTGAAAAAATCCATGGATCTGAGAGGTTGCCTGAGGAGAATAATAATAGTAATAATGATAATGATTATAGTAAAATAATAATAATAATAATAATAATAATAATAACGTTTCATATAATTCTGAAAGAAGGTTGTGTAGTATATACTGGATATCCAGTTATTATGTGGCTCATCAGCTGTCTTGTGTGATACAAAGTGCACTATATTCATCTTAGCGATTGGGTGTGAGTGTGCGAGTATGGAAGGTCTATTTGGGTGGGGGGTAACGTTTTTTAACCTGGTAGGTCATATTGAATGAAATGGGGAAGTGTTGTTCAAATAAACCCAGGGTCCCTAGAGCCTAGAGATATCCGGCATTTGTTAAGGGGAAATAAAACCTTATCCAGATAACTCACCCCGAGATTCGAACTCGGGACTTTTTTGAACGTGAGGCAGACACGCTACCACCACACGGCAGAGAGGGGCGAGTGGTCTATTCATCGTTTCTAAATAAGTGCTATTCCACATGTTATCGGCACATAGCTCCGTTTCTATCTTCTGTCGCGAATTAAACGCCACGAACCCTTACGGACATAAGCTGAACCACGGAAGAGGTTCCTACACCGAGGACGAATACACACTAGCCTCCCAACCCTTTGTGCTTCTACCGTGATCCCTAAGAAGGACAGATAAGGACGACCAGATCCGGATAACAAGGGCGCAAACATGGACGGGTCCCGAACGTTTCCAGATCGAAGATATCCGACTTCACCCGGCGCACAACCACAAGCCCTCACTACCGGTGTTTCACAAAAGGAGCGCCATCCTGGAGACAAGAGTAACTGAGGGGCTCCCGCAACGATGCCAGGGAAGAAGCCTCTACAAGGTATAAACCCAGAACACACCGTCGCCTGGTCTGCAACTTTGAATTAGATGACAAGGAAGTGAGGGTACATTCGCCTGGCGACCCCGAACAATCAATGGGCCAGATTGGGCAGACATTTAGGCACGAACCTAGGACCCCGAAGGTGAGTCGCACATGCTTCGGTGTCACCTCGTCATATCTCTATGTCCGTTTTCTTTGAATTGAACTTCTATTCTACTCACTGGCGAAAGAGGTTGCCGATTTGGACGAGTTTCATTGAAAAATATGTAGCTACGAGTCGTATACTTCTAGTTTTGTTTTTCTTCTGTCACTAACTGCTATCAGCATTTCATTCATTTCAATACATATGTGTTAAAATATTTTATTTTACAATGATGCCATTGATGAATCAATTTTCTTCACACAAAATCTTACAGAAAATCCAAGAATAGAACCGTTTCCGGACTAATTCTGTAGCAGAGCGGTGAGCGTTCTGGTATTTTACAAATCCGGAGATGCCGGGTTCGATTCACAGCTGGGGTAAAGATATTTTTTTCAAAAATTACTCCCCACCCTCCGCAGAGCACAGTAGCATAAATGCGGGAGTGATTGTGCTTAATTTAAAAGTAAATAAAATTAACACGAAAGAGATTTGACAAGAAGTTAAAGATGACTTTACAAATGAAAACAAACATACAAACAGTTATCCCCGTAGCAACCAGACAAAAGAAATGTTGCATGCAATTAAAGAAAAATTTTCAGGAAAAAAATGTGATTCAAATGCCTTTCTCTATCTATTCCTCAACAAACTATTTTTAAAAAGCTTATTCATCTATCTGCTTCATGCTAATTGAGATAAAATTTGCAGAAATTATATACATATAATATTTTCTTGTAGATACAATGGTAATAGGGGAATATACTAGATTAAGTGATAGTCAGGTGTTTTAAGAGCTGATCGTGATGTGATGGGTGGGTTTCAATTCCCATTCTCTTTGCTTGACAACGAGAAAGAATAATGAATAACTACTTCGATTCGAGATAAGTATAAGCATTTTAAAATTGAAACAAACAACATGAAATGTCTCGGAAATAGTTAACTTCACAAAAAATGATTTGACATAAATTATGTGTTTTAATGAGATCTATATATTTGTGTAATACGTTTTCTTTTTTCTCGATTTCTTACGGTATACCAGTACTGAAAATCTTTCAAAATGAAGATTTCACAGGGTACTTCCATAAAATTCAAGATATATATTTTATTTCATGAACATGACTTAAACATATAGTATTTTAAGCAAAATCATTAGGGCCTTTTTTGATAAAATAAAAATGTTCTAAAAATATGCCATGTGAAGGGTAATTTGGGGTGGAAGATTTTCTTGAAAATGTTATGCCGCATCCTTGGAAGAAGCCAAGTTTGGTATTTAACTGACTTTTCCTTTTATGTTAACTGTTCTTACAAACTCACACACACGAATCTTTTTCTAAATGCATATTTATTCGAGGATCTCAAATCGTGTATTTCCAATGATGTATTGTCTAAACCTGTACTTGTTATCTTTGTGGTAGAGAAAGTATATATATATTATTTTTAAATTAGTTAATTTTAGTTTTATGATATTGTGGGTGCCTTTTGAGTGTATTAAAAATCTTCTGAGAATCAATAATTGTACCCGATGCTACGAAACTTTTGCTGGGAATTTGATGTGAAATATCCTTTTGTAGAAAGTGAACTGATTTTGAAGGCAACTCATTTACGTCCAGCGCTGTACAGAGCGACAAGCAGAAAACGTGAAAATGTATGGGTAGAGATTTTACTTGGCAATTTATCTGGGAAAGTGACAAAACCTTGAATAACCGTTGCCTTGCGAGAATCGAACTCTTGTTTACAGAACAACAGCAAAGCCCTGAAAGTCCTGAGCTGTAAGTACATAATTTGTTTTAATAAAAAACTAAAATCCCAGTCGTAATTCGTGTCGTGACAACCACTCATCCGGAGTTAGACAAGAGCGTCCTTTTCCCGGAGCAATAAAGAGTAGCGACGTGCGCGCTATCTGTCAATACCAATCAGCCAACAGCTTCGCTGCCGTTGTTGTTCAGTAAAAATCAGAACAAACAAAGCACGGCTCTCAGCGACACTTCGGAAACAGATAAAAAATGACGAGCGAGAGGGGAGAGGGATTGGATTTGCATTCGGTTTCGATAGTGAAGCCATATATCGCTGCAGAAAAAGCAATAAATGAAAGAATTAAGGTATATTTGCGATAGCATTTTGTGTTGCCCCCTCCCAGCATCAGCTGGTCCGACAACCACTTTGTGTTGACGCTACCCTTTCCTGCTGAAAAATTGTAGCCTGACAAACATCCCCCTTCCCTCCGTACCTAACAGTCCGTGGCTCGACTCCTACCTTCAGTTTAATTACGAGGTTAGTCTTTTTGATCAGGAGATATCGTATTCGAAAGTTTTAGCTGGAAAATACTGTGCACGTCTTGTTCCAAATTCAGGGCAAGAGAATTAAAACAATTTCATAGTACATGAGAAAGTTAGTACTAGCGGAGAGTCATTTTTGACAAATACTTGAAAATATTGCGAAAAAGCTGACTCAGGAAAGTTGCTTGAGTCTATTCTACCGTTCATATTCATTTTATCGCTGATTAGAACTCGCTTCGTAATCTGATCCGTTATCAAAAAATTCCTCCAAGTTGGAAGTAACTTAGAACGATAGTAAAATGTGGAACGGCTTTATTACTTTCTCTACACGTATTATGTACATAGTGTATAGAGAAGGTATTGTAATCACCCAAAAAGTCGATACCAAGTTTTCACCAGAAATACGTGTTTTAGGATCCCCTGAATCCAAAAAAGGCACTTTTAGAAAAATATCCGTGAGTGTGTGCAGCATAGTTCAAAAACGAAAAGTCCGTTAAATACCAAACGTGGTATTTAAGTTCAGTATCTTCCAAGGGTACGACACGAAGATTTTCAAGAAAATCCCCCACCCCAACTACCCTTTACATGGAAAAAATTTCGAAAATTGTAATTTTCTCAAAAATGGCTCTAACGATTTTGATTAAAATACCGTTTGTTAAAGATATTTATATGGCAAGTAAAGTGTATATCTGGAATTTTCTGGGAATATTCTCTAAAGATCTCTTTATTCTGAATGAATTTTACTGAATTTTGCGTAACTGGAAAGGAAATGACATTTTATTTATGGACGCCCTTTAACTGTTGTGGTTCTCAGCGTCCCATTCTACGTGAAATACCGCTTAATTTTTCTTGAGGTTCTTCTACGTGCCGTAAACCTACGACACGGGACCAACGGATTTACGTCTCTTCCGAAGGAAGCCATGCGAAGGATTTTTACGCCCAAAAAAATCCGTCGTCCTCCACCAGGTTTGAACCCCCAACCTTGGGTATATGAAGTCAGCATGGTAACCATTACATCACGGAGAAAACCGTATATAAGAGATACACATAAACTTACTACACACTCACGTTAAAACACATAATTTATGTCATAAGTAACTGTCCATTTATGAGCTATTCCTCGTTATTTGTTTCAGATTTAAAATACTTAAACTTTTTTTCTTCTCACGAAAAGTTATAAATTCCTGGCCCTGCGTAGAAACGGATTTCATGCACATGGCAACCGGCTTTTAAAAGATTTGACTATTCTTTATTGTAATGTATTTCCTTATTTTCCTTCTACTTACAAGGAAGCAAGTAATTAAGACAATTTCTGCTAATGTTTATCTTGATTATCATAAAGTAGATAGAAGAATATACTTTTAACAATAATTTGTTACAGCGATATAGAGAAAGTCATGTAAATGGAACACATCATATTTTTTTTTCAGTTTATTTTAAGTAAGGATTTATCAACATTTTGCTGAGTTTCCTTATTGACACCTCAGTTTTTATAATTGCATTAATTTATTTCTCCATATTTTTAATCCTACAAGTTTGGCGCTGAGTAATAAAAAAACTCTGATGTGCTATATTCACATGCCTTTCTCTGCCCAATCCTAGACAACAGCTAATCTTAACAAAAAAAAACAAAAAAAAAAAATCTGATGTATTCCATTCTACCTACTCTGTAACAAACTATGCTTACAAAATATTATTCTTTTATCTACTTCAAGCTATAATTTAATAAAGACATTAGCATAACTGGACTTATAATTCCTATAAGCAGGGAGAAAATAACGAAATATACTAGTCTAAAGCGATAGAATAACTGGTCTTATTATCGTTCTTTATAAGCAGGAAAGAAATACGGAAATACACTAGGCTAAAGCAGTAGTCAAATATTTTAATAGGCGGTCGCTATGTAATTGAAATGCGGATCTCTTTGCATGGCCAGAGTAAAACAAAAGAAACATTCTTGAATGCGTTTAATGCCCGCTTTTACTACAAATGGACCGCAGCCGATGACACTGGTGATATATGGAATGAAGATGGAGCACCGGTGGAATGCAATAGCGGGGGAAACCGAAGAACCCGGAGAAAACCCGCCCCTACGCCGCTTTGTCCAGCACAAATCCCACGTGCGGTCTCCTGGGATGAAACTCGGACCCTTTGGTGAGAGGCGATTGGTCTAAACACACGGCCACAACGCGCTCCAAAAGAAACGGAATGACAAATTCCCGCTTAAGAAAAGTTGACGTTTTTAAAAATTGACACCAATAATAAGGAATATCTCGGAAATGGTTAATTCCACAAAAAATGTGACATAAATTGTGCTATTTAATGAGATCTGCATTATGTAGTAAGTTTTTGTTTATCTCTTACGATTTACTAGTTATACAGACGTAATCAAAAAAGAAAAAGTCTTCAGATATAGAGTTTATTTGTCGTGTAAATACGTGTAACATACATTTTAGCCTATCTTAATTAATGGAATGTCTAGATGATTCTCTCATGTAAAGAGAGTTTGGGATGGGGGAGTTTTCCTGAAAATCTTTGTGTTAATTTAATTGTTTTATTTGTTATAGTTCCATAACTTCTACGGCGGCTTTGAGTTGAGAAATAAATAGCTTTGGTATTAGTATCTAGGTGGATAGTATCAGTAGATTTTTATTCAGTTACGGTACAAAATTCTGGCATTCATTCTCAAAGCCTTATTTCCCGACTCTGCTGAGGATAGGGAATTACTCTAATCAAAGTAAAATTCCCCGCCACAACCGCAAATCAAATCCAGGAGCCCAGGATCTCTGGATTGTAAAATGAATATTTTACAGTCATATAATATCGTGATTATTGAATGTAAAAAATAGACATGTACATTTCTTAATCAAAATATCAATTATAAATCTTTTGATTCCGGAAAAAAAGTCTTCTACCGTGACAGTATTCAACCACTGCCGTGACCAGGATTCGAACCTGGGTTATTGCGGCCACAACGCAATGTCCTAACCACTAGACGATCACGGCTATCGAGAAGACGTGAAAGTTTCGTTCCCCTACGAGCTATTACAGCAGTTTTTCGCATGCCAATGACCGTAACAGGAAGCAAGTCGTTTGGACTATCTCTTGGAGAAACCAGTTCGTTGAGGTCCGCTCCAGATTTTAAGTTTTCTTGTCGCTGGCCTTGACACACGGCGTTACACTAGCACTCTAGACTGATATACTGTAAAATTGATCCTTTAAGGCGTTCAATATTTGGAATCAATCCATCCAAAGCAAGATTTTTCATTATCTTTAACCTTCTAGTCTCATCTATGTTATTCTGTCCCGAATCCTTTTCTATATTCACCATTCGCCCCAGTTGTATCTTCTAGCGAGCAACTTTTTCTCGTTTAGTGTTAAATTGAAATCGAGTTTCATTTATGAACGCTCTTGTTTTCAACGTCCCATTCTATACAGGAAGACCGCTTAATTTTTTTCAGAGGCATCTTTATCAAGTTTGAGGTTTTTCTACGTGCCGTAAATCTATGGCACGGGGCAAATGGCTTTACCTCCCTTCCGAAGGAACGCATGCTAAAGATTTTTACGCCCTAAAAAATCCATCGCCCTCCGCCGGGTTTCAATTCCGACCTTGGGAATCACAGGTTAGCATGTCATCCCCAGATCTTGGAGGACGACTCTCCTTCACTGTTTGGATGAGGTTCGATCCATAGAGGACTGATACCCATTCAGCATGAAGTGAGGAGCTGCGATAGGCAAGGATCCCTGCCATGATAGCCAACATTCCGGCTGGGAATTCGTGATACTGGCATATCATCTTCTCATATCGGTCAATTGATCGTCCACCTCTGCGGAGCGTAAATGAGCGTGAGGCCGCAGTCACATTGGGTTGGTAGCCCCAGGCTCGTAAAGGCTATAGCGGCACAGATTATTATTATTATTATTATTATTATTATTATTATTATTATTATTATTGTTGTTGTTTCTGTCTCGGCGAATTAGTTTTTCTCTTTATGATTAGTTCATCACTATCCATTCATTAGGTAATCCTTATTATCTTTTGTCTTACGTTTTCACATAATCCTGCCTTCTACATAACCACTTTCCAAATGCTTCCAGTATTTCTACCTCAGTTCATTACAACGTCCAAGCTTCACACTCCACTTGAGTACCTCTTCGTGTCTTCTTTAATCAAGACACCACAGAACATGTTTTTTTTTCTCTTAAAATGTCCTTTTCTTCTGCTATCCGTTCTTTGACTTGTTGACAACAGTTTATTTTACTAGTTATGGTGCTCTCTAAACATCTAAAACTGTACACTTGCGCTTCCTTTTTCCCCTTCCCCCAAAATAGGGTTGTCCTTTTAGTTTATCTACTTATTATATAATGCATAGGTAGAGAAGGTATTGCATTCCACCCAAAATGTTGGTACCGGGATTTCACTGGAAATACACGTTTACGGATGCTCTGCAATAAAATAAATGTCTGATGTGTTCCATTCACATAACTTTCTCTAGCTGTTCCACAAACAAATTTTTCTTACAAAAGATTGTTCTTTTATCTGCGCTATACTTATCTAGATAAATGTTAACAGAATTTATCTTATTATTGCTTCTTTGTAAATAAAATGGAATATATTCGGCTAAAGCGACAGTCAAATCTTTTAAAAGCTGGTCGCTATGTGAAACAATCGTGGTTCGGTTCGCTCTGCATGGTCCGGCAAGAGAAAGGATAATCAGTTTAAAACTGAAACCAATAGCAATGAATATCTCGAAAATGGTCAAGACATTTATGTATTTTAACGAGATCAACTCTCTTTGTGTAGTAAGTTTTTGTCTCTCTTACGGTTTAACCGTTATGCAAAATTCTACAAAACACAACCAGAATAAATGGCTCTTCAGAGGCTATTTCTTGAAAATTCAAAATATGCATTTTATTTGTGATGTAAGTATCTTTAATATACGGTATTTGAATCAAATCGTTAGAGCATTTTTTGAGAAAATAAAAATTTCGAAAAAGTTCCATATAAAGAAAGGGTAGTTGAGGGTGGGGGGATCTTATTGAATATCTTCATGCCGCATCCTTGGAAGATATTGAACTTAAATGCCAAGTTTGGTATTTAACCGACGTTTCATTGTTGAGCTATGCTGTCCACAGACACACAAACAGATAGACGACCCTTTTTATCTAAAAATGTTTTTTTCGGACGCTGGAGACCTCAAAACATAGTTATATTTCCGGTGAGATCTCGATATCAAAGTTTTGGGTAAAATACAATACTTCTCAAACCACTTTGTAAATTGTACATACGGACTAGAGAAAATAAGAAAAGCATTTTTACAAAACGGTCTGTGTGTGTGTGTGTGTGTGTGTGTGTGTGTGAGTGTGTGTGTATGTGTGTATCTGTCTGTCCGTTTGTGAACAATATAACTCAAAGGCACTTGATAATTTAGTTCAGCATCTTCTAAAGGTGCTGCGATATGAAGATTTTCAGAAAATCCCCCAGCACAAACCTGCCTTTAAATGGATTTTTTTTTATTTTTGACTTTCTTAAAAATGGCTCTAACGATTTTAATTTAAATACCGTATTTTAAATACGTGTACCTACATGACAAATAAAATACATATCTTGAATTTTCTAGCAGTATCCTCTGAAGACCTCTTCATTTTGGATGACTTTGGCATAACTAATAAACCGTAAGAGATTTACCAAAGTTTACTGCACAAAAAAGATAGACCGCGTTCAAACATACAATTTATGTTATTTACATATTTTTATGAAATTAATCATTTCCAAAATACTCCTTGTTATTGGTTTCAATTTTAAAGTGCTTATACTTTACTCAAACGGGAAGTTGTCATTCCTGTTTCTTTTGTTCTACTCCTGGCCATGCAAAGAAAACTGAGAGCTTTCAAAATATTTGACTATCGCTTTAGCTTAGTGTATTCCTTTATTTCCCTTGCAGTTATGAGGGACTAAGTGATAAGACCATTTCTGCTAATGTTTATCTCGATTAGCATGACGTAGAAACAAGAATAAGCTTATGTAAGTATGGTTTGTTACAGAATAGGTAAAGAAAGTTATGCTAATGTAACTCAGCAGCTTGTTTCTATTAAAATATACTTTATGCGCTACTTGACTTACTGAAAATTATTATGGTGCTTTCCAACTATCTAAATTACTTGCGAAATTACCTTTATTTCTCTTCGCAAGTATATTTAATTTGGCTCCCCCTCCACCAATATAGTGTTATCTTTTTACTTTCTCTACACATACTACGTACATAGTGTAGAGAAGGTAATTTATTGCACTCAAAAATTCAAAACCGATATTTCAGCGGAAATATATGTTTTGAGACCCCTGAATAAAAAAAAACAATTTTTGAAAAATGTCCGTGTGTGTCTATCTATCTGTGTATGTCTGTGGGCAGCATAGCTAAAAAACGAAAAGACCGTTAAATACCAAACTTTGTATTCAAAGTATCGGTATCTTCCAAGGATGCGACACGAAGATTTTCAAGAAAATCCCCCATCCCCAACCACCCTTTACATGGAAAAAAATTCGAACATTTTGAATTTCTAAAAAATGCCTCAAACGATTTTGATTAAAATGTTGTATATTAAAGATATTTACCTGACAAATAAAATGTATATCTTCTTTTTCTGGGAATAGCCTTTATTCTGGATGAATTTTATGGAATTTTGCATAACAGCTAAACCATAAGAGATGGACAAAAATTTACTACCCAAATATGTAGAGCACATTAAAACACACAATATATGCTATATACATTTTTTCGTGGAGTTGATCGTTTTCGAGATATTCCTTGTTTTTTATTTCAGCTTTAAAAAATTTACTTTTCTCATGCAGGAATTTGTCAACTCCTGTCCATACAAACAAAGGAACTTCAGTCACATAGCAACCGGCTTCTGACTATCACTTTAACCTAAGGTATTCCCTTATTTTCCTTCTACTTACAAGGAAGCAAGTAATAAGACTATTTCTGCTAATTTTTTCTCGATTAATATGAAATAATAGAAGTATAAGCTTTTCAACAATAATTTGTTGCAGGGATGTAGAGAAAGTCACGTGAATGGAACACATCAGATATTTTTTCTCGGTTAACATAAAGTAAATAAAAAATAATATTTTTAACAATAATTTGTTGTAGAGAGTAGAGAAAGTCATGTGAATGGAACACATCAGATTTGGTAAAATCTATATAAAATATAAATGATTAAGACTCTACAAAAAAACTAAAAATTACATATTTTGTAAATGTTTACCATTTAGCCTTTAAGCAGATCGGACTGTAAAATTTGGAAAAGTTGTATTTCTTAATAAATTAATTTGGTTTTTGCCGGATATTTTTATATATTTCATTAGTATAACACTTCAAATATTCAGATCAATTCCTGAGAACTACATATACATAATAACATCTCTGCTATTTTTGTTGGTTGATAAAACATTAAAATATATGCATTCAGCTGAAATCTCTATATCACATTTTGAAGGAATGTAATATTTCCTTTATTTATTACAGTTAAGTAGACGAGAAAGTAAAAATGCTGCTTTCTGAATGACGACTAAAATTTATGCGCATTCGCCACTTATAGGTTTGCATTTCCTATTGAAACGATGCTTTATTTTGGTCAGATTCTTTTCAGACAGCCAACGACAAAGGTAGGAAACACTTTTTTTGTACCCAGGCCGGGAATCTGTTCTTTCTGATAGCTACCTTATAGCCAGTGTCTCCTTATCTCCCGCTTCCAGTGTCCCAATAGTCTGACCAAAGAACTATTGTCCATGCTACTGTTTGACCAAGAGAAGCCGACAGAGGTTTGATATAAGCGAGAGAGCTTTACTGCCCTCTTAGTCGATTTGTTTACTGTGTGTGTATGAGTCACCGATGCTGCAACATCTAACTGCTGCGAGAGGTATTTACTGCGTTTCTATGGGGAATTGAAATCTATTTGAAATTCAATTCCGTCTGAATACGATCAACGTTTCACGTGTTAAATTCAATACGAATTGAGACGTTTTGAATACGCAAAGTTCGAGAATAAATATTTCCAGTTTTTTATGCTCTTCGGCTGCATTTACGTTGACGAACCTGTTAAATAAAGCTCTGTGTATTACAAACAGGTTTTCAGATTAACAAATGTTTTTTAGAAGGATAAAATGGGTCTGCTGTATGCTTTTTTTATACCAGTTCCTGTCAAGTTTATTTAAGAAAACAAAATGACGAGCACTAAGTATGTCACAAGGAGTATAATAGAATATAGTGTCTTTGGCGTATTCAATACAATTCGAAAGTATCCATGCATAATATTTCGACCCGATCCCGTTTCGATCCAACTTTCTAAGAAGATCGGATCCAAAGTTTTAATACGATCTGAATCCCGTTTCCATGCAGAATTCAATACAGAGTGAATAATCAGGTCGATTTCAATTCCTCTTGAAACGTAATTATTACGCATTTCACTTTTCTCATTGCTAGCGCGCGTGCTATCTGACGATGTAGAAGCGTGCAAGAAGTTTATCGCCAGGGAAGGAAATGTTAAGCAGCATATTCCTGTTGCTCGCCATCTTCTCGTGGTCAGATAGTAGTTTTCTTGAGTGCAAGAGTTGAGGGAGAGAGAAAGCAGTTTCTCATCTTGAGTGCTTCTCGTATAGATTGTGATGGACGTGCTGCTGAGGATGCTACATTGGCAGTAAACTCTAAAGTTTTAAATAAGGACATCCTTTGTTAGAGAACAAAAGAGCAGTAAACAACACAGATACATAGTTCGACATATTTATAGATCACTCTTACTAATGATGATGAAGTAGAGCAAACATCTTAATGAAATTTATCAGGCTGAGAGATAAAACATAAGCTGGTGACTGTTTCTGTTACAGTTCCTATGGAGATATATCGCCTTCCGGTGACAGATTCCATGAATTACGGCTGGTGGTTGTGTGATACAGCACTATGCAACAAGCATTGGTGGGGAACTCGTCCATTGTGTGCTCCGCCTGACTCCAATGTCCTGAATTCGTACCCTGAGCTGCCTCCTTACCGCACCAGGGTTCTCAAACAAACGGAGGCATATTGTAGTTAGGTAACCTCTTTCTTATGTGTATGATATCATATGGCAGAGCGACGTAATGATGAGTAATATTCATGCACTGAGAAAATCACAAACAAATATTACCAAGTTCAAATGCGAAAACCTGTGCAATTATATAGGAAACAACAGAATGTAGCATTAAAGGTACTCAATGCCGAATTTGAAACGAATGCCAATGTATCAATGAATATTTCTTGTAATAATTATGTAATACCGAGCAATTAACATGCAAAAACCTCTAAATATTAAATTAGAATATATAATTATTTACCATGCTGTGCTAATAATATGCTACATCACAGTCTGTAACATCTGCTCATTTCTCTCCCAGTAAGGGAATGCATATTGTGCATCCGTTCAATACGCCGGGTATTAACAACTGAAATACAAGAAAAGAAGTTAACATTTCATTTACGAACGTATGAAAATGCTCTCACTTGATGCTGAAATGTGTAATGATTTATTTCATTTCTAAAGCTAAAATTGCATAAAACGTTTTATCCAACTGATGCGTAATTTTAATGGTATATTTATGAAAATTGTCGCCGAACAACAATCAGTATGTAAAACACTCACTCGTATCACAAACTACAAGATTATCCACTTGTTGCATAAATGATAGGTGTTTAAACATTTTAAGGCAAACATCTTAAAACAATGTAGAATTAGAATCTGAATACAGCATTACGTTTTTTGGCCATTTAAATTCCAAAATCCGACATTTAAATAGACATGTTCTGCGAATAGCGTGGAAAATTTTAAACTTGAAATTTTACAATATATTTTTACGTACTTTAGCACGTATGTACAGTAAGTAGAGAAGGTATTGTATTCCACCAAAAATTCGATACCGAGATTTTATCGGTAATTCATGTTTTAAGGTCCTCTGAATATATAAATAGAATTTTTAAAAAAGATCCGCCTGTCCGCGCACGCGCATGTATGTATGGCACCGTGGAAAAGTGTACAAATCAGATTCGGTGAGTACCTACCTAGTTCGGTACTCGGCGACCACCCACTCCGACCCATGGGTTTTTCGTGATATCCCCGGAGTGGGTGGTTTCTCATCTATCTCGATAGTTTCCATCTTTTCCCTTCAATCCGTTTTCTTATGGGTTCATAGCGTAAGGCGGCTGGGTCTAAAGTACTTGCAGCATTATAAGTCGCCATTGGGGCGTAATGGTTGCCATGCTCTAACTTCATATACCCAAGGTCGCGGGTTCAAACCCGGCGGAGGACGATTTTTTTCGGGCGTAAAAATCCTTAGCATGGCTTCCTTCGGAAGGGAAGTAAAGTCGTTGGTCCCGTGTCGTAGATTTACGACACGCAAAAGAACCTCAAACCTAATAGAGAGGCCTCTGAGCAAAATTTAGCGGTCTTTCACGTCCAGTATAGAATGGGACGCTATGAACCATAGCAGTTAAAGAGCGTCCATAAATTACACGTCATTTCCATTTCCATTGGGGTTGACATCTCAAAAAGAATTTGAGATCACCTTGTGGTTTACCGGGAAAACATGCGAGTCAGTTGAGAAATTCAGTGTTATGCCGGAATGTTACCATGGTAGCTCAGTGGCAGAGCAACTGGCTAGAGATCGGGAGATCCGTGGTTCAAATCCCGACTATGACATTGAATTTTTCAGTCTGACTCAATTCAACTCCTGTTCTACACACGGCTTGTGTGGAAAAAAAAAAAAAAACAATTATTCCAACGGTTTTCTTCTCTGCTTCTGCTAATTTCGTTATACCGCTCTGTTTGCAAATGTCCAATCAAGTGTGAGTATCCTACTTCCATGCTGTGGGGGTATCGTGCCTCTCTGCCTCACACTCAAAAGTGTCGAGTTCAAATCTCAGTAGGATGAGTTATCCGGATAAAGTTTGTTTTTCTCAGAGACGTATGCTGCAACCAAGGTTTGGGCTGCTCTTTTTCCTTCTTTTTTTTTTTTTTTTCACTTGACAAGGCATGTATTCATTTTTGTTCAGGATTTAATGAAAGTGATCCTAATGATACAAATAATTTCAATGAAATTTAATACATACAGCTAAGACTAATAATAATAGGACAAAGAAGAATATCATCATCACCATCTGTTTTTGAAACGGATAATTTTCTTGTTATTTACACACTTAATAGATATTATCTTGAAAAGTGGAATTTGGAGAGCACTAAGCTCTGGACTCTGGACTCATTTGAGCAAAATTTCACGCATTTTACTAATCGTCCGATATGATCAATCCGGTTAAAGGCCGTTTATCTAGAGGGGAGGGGGAATTATATTTATTTCAAACAAAAGACAGCATAAAGTCGAAAACGTAGCAGTACACGGTTACCAAATTAGCAGGAAAACCGCGATGGCTGCGGTGCGAAAAGGAGTCAGCGCTTACGACTCTAATCACCATGGAAACGATGATCCATTTCCAACAAATTCAGAAGACACATCCATAATGTAAGACAAATCCAGTGCCTGCTCTCTACTCCCGCTCAGCAAACACTCAGATAATTCCTTTGCCGTTCTTCCTGCTTCCTTCATTGACTTTCAAATTTCATTAAGGAAATGGTTTGGTTTGGTTTGGTTTGGCGCGGGACTCTGCACAGATACGCAGAAGAAAGAGCAGGGAAATATATATTTCTGTAAAAATAAAACAAAAGGGAAGAAGAGGTTTCTGCGCAGAAGCACATTAGTGTCAGACGTCGTCGGGCCCCCCTTCCCCCGCTTCATCATAAAACGTCATAATAGCAAACCACATCTCTCTCCCCCTCCCACGTTCTCTCCTTTCTTTCGTTTCCGCTTCCTTCATACAATCAGAGTGATTCCAAATTCAATTGATTACAATTTGTTGAGCTGGTAACTGGCGCAGATCGCGTTTCTTCTGTCTACAAGATTATCTAGCGTTGTTGTTCCCATAGTGACGCCATCTGCAGTAAGGAGTATGGCGCCGCGCCGCCTTGAGACACTGCGACACCCTCGCTCACTTTAGGAGCGTTCGAACTCAGTCTTTTTGATAAGTGTTGGTATAATACACGAATAATTATTACGGGGACAATTTTTTCTTTCTCTAACATATAGCTACAATAGGAAAAATATTGCGTACCAAGAAGATTTCGATATATCATCAGAAATACATATTTTGAGCCTACTAATAAAAACAACTGTGTTTAGAAAAAAGACCGCACGCGCTCGTGTGAACGGGAAAATTTAACAATGAATACGCTGAAACATACCGAACTTGATGTTTAAGTTTAATATCTTCCAGGATTTCAACATGAATGTTTATTTTGTTCTTCTTTTTTTATTTTAGTTTAACGTCCTTTAACCTGATGGATCATATCGAACAATGAGTGAAATCGGTGAAATAGTGCTCAAATAAGCCCGGGGTCCATTACACGGCATTCGTCTTCTCAGGTTAAGGGAAAACCCCAGAAAAAATAAACCTTATCCAGGTAACTCATCTTAACCGAGATTCAAACTCAGGATCACTTGAATGTGAGGCAGACATACTACTCCCACAATAGAGGCGAACATAAAGAAAACTCCTCCATTCCAAAGTATCCTTTGCGTCGAAAACATTACTTATTTTTTATTTTCCCACTTAACGATTTACCAGTTATGCAGAAGTCATTCATCATGTCAAAACCAATTCTTAAGAGATTTGATTGATGCTTTATTCTTTAAAAATTATATATATATATATATATAACATGTATCTTAATATAGCAATAAACCAAATGAATTTGGGACGGTTTTGATCCTGCAACCTTGGGATCAGAAGGCCACCGCCTAATCAAGTGACCACATACCGAATCTTCCTAATTGAGCAAAGTTTGGAAAATTTTAATCGGTTAAATTTGAAAAATTTAAATAATTAAATTTGGAAAATTTAAATCAGTAATAAGGAATATCTCGGATTGTATATTGATGAGATCTACATTTTCTCTGTTTTAAGATTTTTTCTGCCTCTTACGGTATACCAATTGTGCAAAAGTTATTCAGAATAAAGAGGACTTCAGTCCCTATTTCCAGAAAATTCAACGTATACTTTTCATTTTTATGAAAATGTTGTAAACATGTGGTATGGTATATTAATCAAAATTGTTAGACCCATTTTGATGATAAAACCAACATTTTCGAAAATCAAATAATACCTTTAAACTGATTTTTATTAGTTTCATTTTTTTTTCAATTATACTAATTTTATTTAATACAATGAATTATTATGACCTTACAATAAAAGAACTTCTCTTGCCATGCAAAATTGTTTAGTGAGATTTTATTGAAAAGCTTCGTGTCCTTCGTATCCTTGGAATATGCTGATATTAGTTTGGTATTTAACGGACCTTTACGTTTTTGATTTATGCTATTCATAGAAACATTCTACTGTCGTGTGTGTGTGTGTGTGTGTGTGTGTATGTGGATAGCATAACTCAAAAACAAAAGTCGGTTAAATACCAAACTGGTATTTAATTTCAGCGTCTTCCGGGGATGCGACACAAAGATTTTCAGGTAAATCCCCATCCCAAACTACCCTTTACATGGAGTATTTTTCATTATTTTAGATTCTCTAAAAATGGGTGTAACGATGTTGATTAAAGTGCCGTATATTTAAGATGTTTATATGGAAAATAATATGTATATCCTGAGTTTTTTGGAAATATACTCTAAAATCATCTTCATACTGAATAACTTTTGCATAACCGGCAAACCGTAAAAGAGAGACAAAAATATACCTGTATATATGCCTAGATCTTGATAATGAAATACAATTTATGTCATACTTTTTTTATAGAGCTAATCATTTCAGAGATAGACATATTGTTTTCAATTTTATAATACATAAACTTTTCTCAAACGGGAAGTCATCGTTCGTTTTATTTCTCTTTTGCTTTACTCCTGGCCATGCAAAGATACCGAATTTCAATGTAAATTGATAGCGATAGCTTTTAAATGATTTGAACTACGGCTTTAGCCTAGTGTATTCCCTTATTTCTCTTGTACTGAGAACGAACTAAGTAATAACACAATATCTGCTAATGTTTATCTTGATGAGAATGATGTGGATAAGAGAATAATCTTTTGTAATGATAGTTTGCTTGTGGATCAGGTAAAGAAAGCCATGTGAATAGAATACATCAGATTTTTTTCTTTTCATTTAAGGGATGCATTTGTGCAATTTTGTTACCATAGTCATTTAATAACATAAAGCTATATATTTTTCACATTATGCAAAAACCCTTAATATGTACAACGAAATAAGGTTTGACACTCCCAGCCTCCATTTGGGAAAGAGAAATATGTTCTTCTCAGTTAATATTAAATATCGGTTCACTGTTCATTTAATTGTTGTTTTACACAAGACGCGTGTTCAACAGGAGTTGGATGGAGTCAGACTACAAAATATAGTGTCATAGCTAGGATTTGAACCACGGATCTCCCGGTCTTTAGCTGGTTGTTCTACTACTAAGATACCATGGTAACATTCCGGCACGGCATTAAAATCACATCACTTTAAAATCCCGGCTATGGCATTGAATTTTTAAGTCTGATTCTGGCTATCCAACTCCTGTTCTACACACAGTTTGTGTGCGAGGAGAAGAAAACAAAACAAAAAACAATTAAATTAACACTAATTATATCAGTTGGCTGAACTATGAAGCCCGGGACTTAGAGTACTTACGACATTGTAAGTCACAGTTAGGGTTGCCATCTCAAATTAATTTGAGATCACCTTGTGGTTTACTGGAAAAAATGCGAGTCAGTTGCGGAATTTAGTGCCATCCCGACATGCTGCCATGGAAACCCTGAGATCCGTGGTTCAAATCCCGGCTAAGGCTTTGAATTTTTCAGTTTGGCTCTGACTATCAAACTATCAGTTCACTGACTTCTACTGTTATTAGTTTTATCTCCTATAATAATCTAGCGTGCCCTGCTAAGGAACTGGATCACAACATAAATACATAGGAAATAAAGAAAAGCTTCCTTTCACGAGGTTAGGTGTGTGTGTGTGTGTGTGAGTGTGTGTGTGAGTGTGTGTGTGTGTGTGTTTGTAATGTCGGAGGGAATTCCGCACTGCAGTCATTGGCTTACTGTATGTCAGACCCCAGGAAAATAAGATGAGGGAATAATTTCCAAAGGGCGGCCGAAACCGGACGGCGGAGGAAGCGCCACCGTGGAGGGTCCCTATAATATTAAAGGAGTTCTTCATCTCGACGTGGGGAGAGCTAAGTGCCTGCGCCCCAGGTTTGACCAAACACCCTGGATCTACAGACGAGTTCCAACCCCATTCCACAGCCGTATTTCCAGAGCGCAGTCACCACCACGGAAGGGCGCCATCACCGCAGCCAGGCCGATACTTGCAACCCAGAAAGAGAGCGGGTGTAAGAAATGAAGGGACAGGAAGTTGGGGGAATGAAGTACCTCTCCAGCATTTGCCTAGCGACTCGAGAAACCCCCGAAAAATCACTTGGGTCAGAGAGGTCGGCCTGCGGAATTGAATTCAAGACCTCCCGAATGCTAGTCTCAGATGAAACGCCTGAGCCACCTGGCTCGGTTTACAAGAAGGTTATTAGATGGTTTTGACATCCAAAAACTTCAGTGTATACATACATCTGTAGATTTAGAAAAAATGTTATCCAGAGTTTTCGACGTTGTTTCATTACACAAAACCTGGACAATAATAATTTAATGATAATTAATTAAAGATAAAATTATAACACAGTATCGATTGTCGTTTTTGGAACTTTTTCTTATGTGCTGAAGTGTTACATAATGCCAATTTATGCAGTCCTTGAATAAAATGGAAGTGGTTCTTGTTTTTATACTTAGGGAGTGCGGCAACTATTTATATTCTGTTGAATAGCAATAACTGTGAACAATAGCAATAACCTCTATGACTTTCTTAACCAAATATTTTCTTCGCAACCATTCACGTAATTTAATATTCGTTTGTTAACGACGCTGTCAATTGCCAGAATCATTTTAGCGCCGGCGGTGTGCCGGAATTTTGTCTCACAGGAGTTCTTTAACACGCCAGTAAATCTATAGGCATGGGGCTGCACGCTTAAAAACCATCGATCTGGGCCGGGTTTGAATCCGCGGCCTTGGGATCAGTAGGCCAGTGCCTAACCAGCTGAGCCACCCAGTCCGACGTATTCAGATATATTAACATTGTGAATTCCTTTTAATTTTTTTTTAATAATTTATGAAATGAAAATAGAAGGTATTTTATAATCCTATGTTCGTCAGAACGATTTTGACTTTTTAATGGTGAAAGAATTATAAAAATAGGTTGAATGACTTCTGAGTTTATCCTACATCCACATTAAACAAGCACACCATATTTTCTCTTTATAGTATTAATATAGACATGTCATATATCTGTTGCATTCTTTGATACATTCATAATTGTATGTAGTACTATGAGTGCACCTTCAAGCAGAAAAAAATAGTAATGGTATTTTAGAGAATTTTCAAATAGGGAAAACGTGGGAAAAAAAACCCTCTACCGTGACAGTGTTTGCCCACTGCCGTGACCAGGATTCGAACCTGGGTTATTGCGGCCACAACGCAATGTCCTAACCACTAGACGATCACGGCTACTGAGAGGAACTGGTAATGTGTACTTTCCAAAAGCAATTAGAACAGCCACAAACCGTTGCATTCCACAGCCAGTAGTAAGCGTTCGCCTCGGAATCTTGCTTGGTAAAAACAGAGGCGCTGCGGATTAGCCAAAAGAGAATCCAGTGATGCGAAAATACATCACAACTACTGGTATATACACAAATATATATTGTGGAAATGATCATTACCTAAAATAATCAATTTATATATAAGAATTCATATGTTTACGTACTATACGGAATGTTCTTCAGTATAGCTTTTTAATAACTCAGAGGATCAGTTTTAATAAATGAATTCTATGATTTTTATGTGTTAAAAATTATACAGAAAAGCATGGGATAATACCTCTGGCTTCAATTAGTAATCCAACATTGTCAGTTAAAGCAATAGGATATTCATTTCACGTAAAATCCTTAAGTTTTGAGTATTTCTGCAGGTTTATAAGCGATATTAGTATGCTTATTTCTATAATTTGAGAAGAAGAATGGAATATTCAGAGTTTCAAATCTTTATTTTGTGAATAATTAGAATAAAGCATTATATTTTGTTATTTAATGCTTATCTTGCATTTTAATATACAGTAACTTCTAGATTTTCAACTTATAAGGTGTTAAGATTAGGATTAGTCACCATCGGGCCTCCCCCCCCCTCCCCAGGAAAGTGGCCATTTGCCACTTACATGACCCCGAAGGGCGACAGATCCGGATGACGACGGGCGCAAGCATGGATGGTTGTGCATTCGGTTACAGCTGGAACGCTTTCGACTCTGTCCTAGGCCCTGCTCATGAGGGCCTCCCATCGGGCCCTAAAACCGGAAAGTGAGTCCTGACCGAGTGTCCTTGACAATGCCAGGATAATCTTTTACGATGCGCAAATCAACATCCAGTTGCAACCCGCCGAAGACCGTTACCTGTTCCTTCAACCCTGAAAGAGATAATTAGGAAATAATGGGAACAGTAAATGGTGGACCAGAAAATTGGGGGGGGGGGTAATGTACCTACCCAACATCCTCTTGGTGACCGGGGGAAACTGCCGAAAAACCTCATGGATCAAGGAAGCCGGCCTCAAGGGTCGAAACTGCGACCTCCCGAACGCGGGCTACAGATGAAATCGCCTGGACCATTTCGAATAGTTTAAGAACGTATTATGTCGCTGCTCCTATAAAGGGATATCTACGTCACACTGTCCTCTCTGTTACCTCCGTAGGGGAGGTTTCTGACATCTTCACTGCTCCAGTGCGAACGCAGCGGACCCCGATCACTCGTGGTACTTCTGACGTTACTAGAAGTAGTCGGGCCAAGCATCTGAGCCCCTCCCAAAAGAGAGAGGTTCGGATTGGGTTGGTCTCGGCGTGGCAATGGTCCAAGTACTAACCTGGAGAGTTAGAAGACAAAATCTGGCAGATGTCGCCCCCTCCGAGGTATTCGGTAGTCATCCCCTATGGAGTTGATGCTTGTAAGGAGCGTATCCATTTTCATCCTTGCGGGAGCACGGGGGATCGGTTTATAAAATAGGCACCGGCCTAATGGAAAATCCCATAGAATTCCCTGGGACGCCTGTCTCGCCTGAGTTGTCACGCCATTGCTGTGTGGTTTGTCTTCTCTGTTTGGATGTGATCCGCTGTCGCCCTTACCTACTCTAAGACACCTTCGGAAATGGAAATGGAATTTTATTTATGGACGCTCTGTAACTGCTGTGGTTCTCAGCGTCTCTTTCTATATTAGGCGTGAAAGAAAAAAAATTGCTCGAAGGCCTCTTTATCAGGCTTGAGTTTTTTTTAGGTGTCGTGAATCTACGACACGGAACCAACGGCTTTACTTTCCTTCCAAAACAACTGCTGGTCAGACTTGCCGAGATCTTGACAGACGATTAACATTCAAATCCGGATTTAGTCACACGCATACACACACGTTTTAAAGTTTTTATACCTTTGGGGGCAGTTTTATAAATTCGTCTTTATCTTTGGCTTTTGTATGTTTGTTACAGAATTTTATATCTGACTTGGCTATGCATTTTTATTTCATAATAGTCTTTAGTTTTGGAATCTGTTTAACAAGGGCGCTAATGATCTTGTATTGAGCGTTCTTAAATATATATCATCATCACCATCAAAGAAAAACAGTTCCCACGACACAAATTTCACCGACATGCCGCAACGCACAATCGCCGTTGTCTGATCCTAAAATCTTGAGAAATGAGATGAAACTATTGAAAGCAAATCCGTGGTAGAAGGGGAATCATCCTAGCATTGACCTCGATAAAACTCTTAAAGGGAATCTAACATGGGACCTTCCGAATGCCAGCTTCACACGCTATTGTTCGGTTCCGCTGCATTTACTTGCGTTATTATTTCTTAATTTGAATTTAATGCACGCATCATTATTAATTCTGACGTTAAGTTAGAGGCGAAACTTCTCTTTTTCTTCCTCTTCATATAAAAAGAGGCCAACCAGGTCCTTAGGAATTAAGTTTCGACAGCGACTTCGGAGAGTACACTTGCATTAAAGAGACAGCCGAAGCATTCGAACGAGCATCGTAGCGAAGAGACAAATTGTTCTTCAGCATTGTAATAAAGAGACTCATTTAATAATAAAAATTTCAAATAAATATAGAGATATTGTTACAATATACATTTAGACAAAGACAAGTGATATAGGTACAATTAGCAATAATTTTGTACTTGCACTTATATGGGTTTACTTCAGTAGAATGCAGCATCTCAATCCAATAAGTCCGCAAATAACATTTACTCTTCATTTAACTTAATTCGTAAATTCATATTTATTTTAAACTGAATTTGTTTTAAAAATTGGTGCACTTATTTGTTGTTTTAAAACATGAAAAATGCAATACATTTTCAAATATTTTTATGGTATTTAATTATATGTAATAAACAACTAAATGGCTAAAAGAGAATATTCATTTATGTATTTTTCCTTCTTTTAACAATAATTTTTATTTTGTATTAATTTCTACAAATAAACTGCAACAATAATACCAGAAAATTCAACAATGAATTCGGTTTCCATCGTAATTTTTGTTGCATAAAACTTTGATGGTTTGAACAATAATACACAACAATAAAATTTTTAGAGTATAAAAAAAATACAGAGTGTTATTTAAGAATGCTTCCGATTGTCACAACTTGCACAACAGTACTATTAAAAATGGGTTGCTTCTGTGAAAAAGGGTAGGTATTTTAAAATATGCTGTTTGACATGTCAGAACACAAGAACAAAAAAAAAATAAACAAACAAACAAATTCCATTTAGGTGTAGCAAGTAATATTCGGAATTTTGAAATGTACTATGTGTACTATCAGGCATAGGAATTTGTAAGCAAAGGCATCAAGTTTATCTACAATCAAAGACTAAGAGCGTAAACAGCAACGGCCATGAGTCACTTTAAGGACCAGTCTGGCGAGTACTGTGTGCAAACAACAGACTGTACACTCAAAGACAATAAAATATATGATGTGCTCGATTCACATGACTTTCTCTACATATCTGCAACAAATTATTGTTATAAAGCTTGTTTCTATTTACTTCATGCTAATCAAGAAAAAATTAGCAGAAATAGTCTTGTTACTTGTTTCCTTGTAAATAGAAGCGAAATAAAGAGAGTACCATAGGTTAAACTAATAGTCAGAAGCTGGTTGCTATGTGACTGAAGTTCTTTTGTTTGTATGGACAGGAGTTGACAAATTTCTATATGAGAAAAGTACAAGTTTTTCAAAGCTGAAACTAAAAACAAGGAATATTTCGAAAACGATCAACACCACGAAAAAATATGTATATCACATAAATTGTATGTTTTAACGTGCTCTACATTTTTTGTGTTGTAAGTTTTTGTTCAACTCTTACGGCTTAGCAGTTATGCAATATTCCGTAAAATTCATCCAGAATAAAGTAGTCTTCAGAGGCTATTCCCAGAAAATTCAAGATATACATGTTATTTGTCAGATAAATATATTTAATATACGATATTTTAATCTAAATTTTAGAACCATTTTTGAGAAAGTCAAATTTTTCGAAAAAGGTTCCATATAAAGGTTAGGATTTTCTTGAAAATCTTCGTGTCGCATCCTTGGAAGATACCAAACTTAAATACCAAATTTTGTATTCAACGGTTTTTTCGTTTTTGAGTTATGGTGTCCACAGACACACACACCGACCTTTTTCCAAAAACATTTTTTTTTGGATTCAGGGGGACCCAAAACAAGTATTTCCGGTGAAATATCGTTATCGAATTTTCGGTGCATTACAACACCTCTCTACACAGAGTACGTGTAGAGAAAGTAAAAAATATATCGTGCTGGGATTTTGCTAAACATGTGAACGTTTATGGGGACTCGGATCTTACCCTATTTTCATTGGAGGCATTCTGGTACAACATGCCACCGAGTAAGAAAATGCAAACCGATTGTTCTAATCCCCCTTCATCCCTCAACTCCGCTAGAAGCTCCCAAGAACAGGTTGATTTGTTTAAACAACCTTGGCATTAGAACTTCAGTATGTAGTGTGGAGAAAAGATTAAATCCAATTTTGTATGACCCGGCGAGAGGCTGAGTATTGTCCAAGCAGAGTTTGAAAATCACCAGTTCGCAGCTCAGAACTTAATTTGTCGCAAGTTACGTTTCTTGTCTATCTGCTTCTCTTCGGTGGCCTGTCCAATATGCTATAAGAGAATAGTAAACAGCTGGGAGGCATGGGCGAAATCAGCAATAAATATTTCCAAGCGTATTTTTAATGTCTTTGATTGCACGAGGATTAGGGGTTGATTGGTAACCTGTGAAGACAGTGTAGTAACGGCTCAACTTCATTTCCTTTGATCATGGCTTCAATATTTACTTTCTCTAGCTCCATATGTACAATGTACATAGGGATAGAAAAGGCATTGTAATGCACCCAAAAATTCGATACCGAGATTTCACCGGAAATATATGTTTTGGGGTCCCCCCAAAAAATAATTTTTAAAAAAAGGTCCGTGTGTGTGTGTGTGTGTCTGTGGATGCGACACGAAGATTTTAAAAAAAATCCCCCCCACCACAAACTACCCTTTACATGGAAAAAATTTCGAAAATTTTGATTTTCTTAAAAATGGCTCTAATGATTTTGATTAAAATCTCGTATATTAAAACTATTTATGCCGAAATAAAATGTATATTTCGAATTTTTTTGAAATAGCCTCTGAAGACCTCTTTATTCTGGATGAATTTTACTGAATTTTGCTTAACTGCTAAACCGTAAGAGATAGAAAGAAACGTACTACACAACAAATGTACTTCATGACGGAACACACAATTTTTGTCCTTTACGTTTTTGTTGTGGGGGTAACCGTTTTCGAGATATTCCTTGTTATTGGTTTCAATTGTGAAGAACTTAAACTTTTCTCACACAGGAAGTGTGTTTTTCTTTTGTTCTACTCCTGGCCAGACAAAGAAGTGATTTGCAATGGCAATCGCATAACGATAGCTTTTAAAACATTTGACAATCACTTTAGCATAGTGCATCCCCTTATTACCTTCTACTTATAAGGAACTAAGTAATAACTTTCTGCCAATATTTATCTTGATTAGCATTGTGTACAAAGAAGAATAATTTTTTGTACGAGTTTTGTAGAGCAGCTAGAGAAAGTCATGTGAGTGTAACACATCAGATTTTTAAAAGTGCTATTCATGCACAGTATTGTAAAAAGTGATTCTTGTACCCATGTTACGTTGCTCACGACATACTTTTACTCGCACCAAGAAGTGTTTACTTAAAACAAGCGGTACCTAAACGCATTAGTGTTCATTTCTGGCATCATGCTCTGGCAAAGTAAATGAGAGAAAAGACCAAAGGGTTTAAAAAGAAAAAATTCTAAATTTTCAATCAAATTTGATGCTTGGGAAATCCAACATTTTTAGCCGTTTTTAGCAGTTCCAGTTACCTGACTTTCTCTACATATTCTGTAACAAACTATTCTTATAAAAGCTTATTCTTCCCCCAATTTCATGCTAATCGAGATAAACATTAGCAGAAATGTCTTCTTGCTTAGTCCCTTATAAGAAGAAGGGAAATGAGGAAATAATACAATAGACTAAAGCGATGGTCGAATCCGGTTGTTATGTGACTAAAATTCGGTTCTCTTGCATGGCCAGGAGTAAAATAAAAGGAAAATGAATGACTAACCCTGTATGAGGAAAGTTGAAGCATTTCAAAATTGAAACCAAAAACAAGGAATATCTCGGAAATGGTTAACTGCACAACAAAAATGTATATGGCGATATTGTTTACTTAAACGAGATTCATATTTTATTGTGTAAATAACATTCTTTATATATTTTGTGTTTACTAGTTATGTAAAGTTCATTCAGAATAAAAGGACTCCAGAGGTTATTCCAAAAAAATTCCAAGATATACAATTCATTTGTCATGACAGTATTAAACATATGGTACATATTTTAAACATAATCGTTACGCCATTTCTGAGAAAATCTAAATTTTCGGAAAATATTTCTTGTAAGAAGGAGGGGAGTTTTCTTGAAAATCCTTGTGTCGTATCATTGAAACAAGCTGAAATTAATTAATATCAAGTTTTGAGTTATTCTGTTCAGTCACGTGCGCGCGAGCATTTTCCTAAACGTATTTTTCTTTGGATTAGTGGGACCTTATAAAATTTCTTGTACACCATCAAATGCTTTACATTTTGGTTTTCTCAAAAAAGGGCTGTAAGGATTTTAACTGAAATATCATATGTTTTAAGATATTTTTGTGACAAATGACATTTCTAGGAATAGGCTCTAAAATCCTCTTCATTCTCGATGACTTTTACATGACTAGTACAGTAAGATATAGCAATAATTTATTGCACAGAAAATGTAGATCTCAACTACACACAATTTATGTTATATACCTCTTTTTTCTGTAGATTTAGTATTTTCCGAGATATTCCTCGTTGTTGAGTTGTTTTCTGATACTTATACCTTTATCAAATGGAAAGTCATTCGCTTTTCTTACTGTTGTTCATATAAAGAAACGGAATTTCTGGTCACTTGGTATATGACGACAAACATTACATAACAAAAATTTGGGGGGGGGTAACTACACCTTTAACCTGGTGGGTCATATCAAACAATGAATGGAAGCAGTGAAATGATGAGCTCGAGGTCCGTAGTTTAAAGGTAAAGAATTATTTCGCCGATCTCATTCATCATCCGATGATGTAACCAACAATGCTAAAGGACATTAAGTCACAAAAAAAAAAAAAAAAAAAAGAGAGAGAGAGAGAGAGAGAGAGAGAGAGAGAGAGAGAAAAGAGAAAAGATGACCATTCTGTTAGTGTTTATCTTGAATAGCATGTCGATAGAAGAAGACAGAACAACACGTTTTCTTTAAGAATAGTTTGCTGTTGAGACGATGTGCATTTGTTAGCGAGCAATTACATCGATAATGTTGCACGTTTGTTTAAATAAATTTTTTTGAGCAGAAATGAATATATTTTATCTTCTTTGTCTTATACAAAATATTTCATTATACACGTCGAAAATTGTGTTTTATAAAAATAGAATTATTTCTAAGAGGAAAAAACCTCCTCTACCGTGACAGCGTCTGACCACTGCCGTGACCAGGATTCGAACCTGGGTTATTGCGGCCACAACGCAATGTCCTAACCACTAGACGATCACGGCTATTGAGAGGCTATTGTTAGTAGATTCATTGACCGCAACGCTCAATGTAACAAAAACTAGCTTGAAGATATCCAATTCTCAGCGGCGCTATTTGATATCGGAGAGAGAGTATTTTTAAGTTTGCAAATTACAAACTAAGTACATACTATGAGGATGTAAAAAATAAACCAAACACGTTCGTTTCCTTTTTATTTCCATTTCTTTCACTTTCTCTGCTAGTTACCTGGCACAAATCAACGAGCTGAATCCGGTAAACATACATTTATCTAGACTCATGTCGGCATCCAAGGGAGAGAGGCATCTGATACTGCGGCCAAAGAGGCCAAAGAACTGTAGAATACCACTTTATCTTCAGCTTCATCTTCTCAAATACGAAGACTGCAAACTATTCAGAACAGATGTCTCTGTTTAATCACCAATGCAGCATGGTATGTCAGAAACTCCATTGTTCACTGAGTTCTCAAAGTTCCAGAAGTAACAGTTGTTCCCAGCAGAGCTTATAGAAGACTCCATAACTCGTTCGACTATCACAGTAACCCGCTATTTCAACAAATTCCTCCAAACTATCCACCAGATCCAGAAAACAGAAGATTAAAATGAAAAAGACACTCGGATTTAAGACTTGCACCGTATTAATTAAATCTTAAAAAAATGCAATCGGGGCTGCCGCTGGGCAGAACCCCGGATACATGTTTCATATTATTTGTTTGTTTCTAATTGCTCACAACTGTAATGTATTGTATACAATAAAGTTAAGACACTAACTAAACAACAAACAAAAAGCCACTATGACTTCCTGAGCTAAATATACAAGAAGGTCATGCAGATATGGAAGCAGCAATGGAATAGCTCATTTACAAGTAAACTTCACGACATCTACTCTCCTAGCTCTCCGAAAAGGCAGTGATTTATCTTCTTCGCAAGGATCGAGTTGCTCTCACACGATTACGCATATGACACACAGCCATCATCCATTCCTATCTTATATCATAATTCTCCTCCACTTTGTAAATTCTATAATTCTTCACTAACTGTTCCTCATGATTATGGCTTGCCTTCATTATACGTAGGCAAGACAAACTTGAAGAATTGTATGTGTGACGCAATCGGCAATCCAGTGTTTCAAGAAATGATACTTAACTACCTACATTAAGCAAACATGTTTGATTAATGTACATTTACAATGTAATTCTGTTATGTAATAGTTGTGTTCTTATGGAGTCACGATATGACCAGTGAGTTCAAGCGATTTAAAATAAATAAATAAAAAAATAAACGAGGTGGCTCCTGTAAAGCTGCATTTGGGAGATCTTGGATTTGATTCACGTTGAGTGACACTCTAATCTTGGGCTTTTCGTGGTTTTGTGGTCGATAGGCGAGTTCTGAGTTTTCCCATCTCCTGCGATTTCCCTTCCCTTATTTTTCCTTCATTCCGTTTCCTTCCCATTTTTCAGGTATGCTTCTATAGATTTCGTGGCATGTGGCAATGCCGGACAGAAGGAACGGATGCTTGCATCAAGGAAAGAATATGCCAAGTGTACACTTGAGAGCTGCCTGATGAGACAGGTCTTCGAGCCAGGAACTATTAAGGACTTCCGCGCATCTTTGTGGCATGTTTGAAATCAATAAAAGATAATAAAATGTAAAGATGATCCATGTAAAGGAATAATAGGATTTGGGAATTCTCTTGACAATTATTACGTAGCATTCTTTGAAGAGACTGGATTAAAATACAAATTTGTTATTGCTGTTCATAGACATATACAAAGGTATACCCACGCTTGGTAGTTTTTCTAAAAAAACATTTTGGGCAGGATGAGTTTCAAAGGCCTCAAAAATATATTTTCCTTAATCTTGATATCGACTTCTTAGAGGTATATAAGGCTTCCTCTACTTATAACTAAGGTGATAGTTTAATCCTACAACGGAACGGAACGGAACGGAACCTACGCGAGATATTTAGCGGTTATCACCCCTTAGAGCAGTGTTTCCCAACCTTTTGAAGTTCACGGCACCCTTGGGAATAACATTAAACACTAGGGGCACCTTTCCTTGAATTAAAAGAAAATTAAGCCTAATATGTTAATTTATTGAAATATTATATAATAATAACGTACACCATAACATAATATAGTAAACATTATTACAATCACTGAGTAAAAATACATCAATAAATTTTGTTCGATTAATGATTAATGTGAAACTTGTGATTGATGCTTAGAGCACAGATATGTGATGTCGGGTCTTACAGTTGACAGTGAAACACGCAAATCATCCTCAAGGTTATTCAGTCTATTTCTTGCTTTGCATTTTATTGTCACCATAGCAGAGAATGCTTGCTCGCATAGATAGGATGTTGAAAAGGGCAAAACTGCGTTAATTGCTTTCTTCATTAGGTTAGGGTACTCCTCTCTCCGTTGAAGCCAAAAACTAGCCACCGACGCCTCCCTCTTGGTGAACTTACCTTTGAGTGTGGAATCAGCGCAAAGATCAATAAATTCATCTCGTTCGCAAGAAGTGAAATCTATTTCTTCTACACTATCTACGAAATCAAATGGTGAGACAACCCAGTCGAGATTCGTAGTGGAAATAGTTGGAAAGTACGCATCTATTGCATCTTGCAATCTTGATAAGTGATCACAAATGCGGTCTTTCAGCTTACCCAGATCTTTATCTCCTGCCACATTAAGAAGAGATGGAAAGTTCGACAACTCTCCTTTTTGAACTGCAGACTTCCAAGAACTAAGTTTTCTTTTAAAACCTTTCATTTTAGTGGTTGAGGAGATTATTGTTTCATGTCGATCCTGCATCGAAACATTCAGTTCATTCAGCTTATGAAAAATATCTGCCAGATACGACAGTTCAAAACACCAAGAATCACTTAGTAAGAGCTCATGAAATGTGTCTTGATTTTCATCCTTAAAACAAGTTTTTAGCTGTTCTTTAAGTTCGAGAAACCGGTTCAATACACGACCCCGCGACAACCACCTTACTTCTGTGTGAAGTAACAAAGAGGTATGAGCTGCATCCGTTGCGCGACATAACTGTTCAAAAATTCTGCACTTTAAAGGTCGAGACTTCATATAGTTCACCATTTTCACAACTTGGTTAAACACTTCAGCAAAATCTTCATTACACGCTTTCACGACTAATGCCTCTCTATGCAGAAAACAATGAGTTATAATAATGGATGGATTTTCATTGAGAGCTCTGGCAGTAAAACCTTTAATTTTCCCAGACATAGATGGTGCACCATCTGTACATATACCACAACAGTCTTTCCATGAAAGATCATGGTCATTGAGATAGGAATTAATAGAAACGAAAATATCATGGCCTGTCGTTGTAGTCTCCAGCGGTCTACAGAACAGAAACTGTTCACTAATATCTTTTTCATCAATATATCTGATAAAACCAAGGAGTTGCGGTTTGTCACCAATATCGAGACTCTCATCTACTTGCAAAGCAAATGTTCTATAAGTTTTTATTTTCTCCGTGACTTGTTCGTTGATATTGCACGACATTTCAGATATCCTGCGGCTGATTGTGTTGTTGGACAGAGGAACTTTCGAAATTTGATTAGCTGCTCCTTCGCCAAGTATTGTTGAAACTATAACATGCAGGGCCAATGATTTCCTCTCCAAGAATATGAGTTTTTTTTGTTTTTTTTTAGCTATCAGTTCTACTACTTTAAATGAGGCTTCAAGAGCAGTATCACCTGGGGTCATTCTCTTTACCATTCGCACAGCTGTTTTCTTCTCCCCTTCTAATATATGTGAAAAATACATTACACTGTTCTGTGACACACTAGGATGCTTTGTTGTAAGATGCCGCTTCAGTTTGCTAGGTACCATTGCCTCGTTGCTAAGTGTTTCGCCACAAACTAAACACACAGGGATAGAGTTTTCCTCGTTGTTATTCCACTTAAATCCATACGCTAAGTAACTGTCCTGGTATGTTCTTTTCTTTCGTTTGTCTCCTTTATGTGGTGAATACGACGGTCCGGGAGAAACTGTAAGATTTGGCTTCTTAAAGCAAGCAGTAGGAGCCGACTGTTCACTTTCACTGTCCTGGCGTTTACGTTTAACAATGAACTTATCCATAGCTAAACACTGTGAATCAAGCGAGGAAGACAACTGAAAGCGCCAAGCGGCGTACACTTTTATATATTCATCTGTCGAAGTCTCGGGAATGTTCGTGAGGAAGCGAGTAGTCTCGGGAATGTTCGGCAGGGTATAGCTGTAATGCCATCTGTGGGATACTAGTATAACTGAATTATTGAAATGAATCGACCATTATCACCATCTGCCGTGCATGAGAGTAATTGATTTGACTTATTTTATTTCAAGACCTTACAAGACTTAAGGCTTCAGTAGAAGGTATTTTTTTTTTGTTTATCTCAATATCTCGCGGCACCCCTTAGCCAATCACACGGCACCCTAGGGTGCCGGCGCACACCGGTTGGGAACCGTTGCCTTATTAGCAAGGAATGAAGGAACGCAGTGGGCTACAGGCATGCGCGGAAATCCGTAACAGTTCCTGGCTCAAAGACATATCTCACCATGGTTTTACCAAAGAGGACGATCACGACCCTCACAATCAAACAGCTCTCTAGTGTCCAATGGGAGTAGTCTTTCCTTGAAGCAAGCATCCGGCACTGCCACGACACGAAACCTAGAAGCATGTCTGAAAAATGGGGAAACATGTGGAATGAAGGGGAAACAAGGAACAAATTCGACTATGGACCAAAAGCCAAGATTGGAGTAGCGCTCGACGTGAATTAAACCAGAGACCTCCCGAATGCAGGTTCACATCCAACACGAAGTCATCTTGTTGACTTGTACTGGGAGACTAGCAGAAAAGGTGAAAGTGTTTGGTTTAGATTTTTACATTCATAATCCTTAGTTTGCAATTTGGAAACTCAAAAACACGTTCTCTCCAATATTAAATGAACAGCAAGTTTGTTTTTGTCATACTGAGCGTTACGGTCGGCGACGTTACTATCCGCCATAATGTTCTACAGAAACTTCGTTGTACATCTCTTCTCGGTAGCCGTGATTGTCTAGTGATTAGGACATTGCGTTTTGGCCGCAATAACCCAGGTTCGAATCCTGGTCACGGCAGTGGCCAAACACTGTCATGGGAGAGGATATTTTTAGTCTTAGAAATTAATCTATTTTTCTGAAACATAATTTTTGATATGTATAATCATATATTTTGTATAAGATAAAGTGAATAAAATATATTAATTTCAGCCCAAAGAAATTTAATATAAACAAACGTGCAGTACCATCAATGTAATTGTTCGTTACCGAGAAAAAAATGCACGTTGTCTCAGCAACACAATCTTAAATGTCTACTGTTCACTTTGATATTACAAAAAAAAAAAAAAAAAAAATCAATAATATAAAGCATCTGATGTGATGCACTCACATGATTTTCTCTACGCATTCTGCTGCAAATTATTATTAAACAAAACTTATTGTTCTGTCTGCTTCATGGTAATCAAGATGAGCATAGCAGAAATGGTCTTATTACTTATTTCCTTGTAGATACAACAGGATTAGGAGACTGCAGTAGGTAAGCGATAGTCAGCTTTTTGAAAGCCCCTCTCACCGCTGTAATTGAGGGTAGCGTGTTTGCCTTACGTTCAAGAGGTACCGAGTTCGAATCTCGGTTAGGGTGAGATTCTTTTCGTGGTTTCCGTTATCGTGAGAGGATGAATGTTAAGTTTCTTTAAGCTCCATGTACTCCGAGCTCATTTGAAACATAATTTAACTGATTTAATTCATCGTCCCATATGACCTACAAGATTAAGAGACGTTAAAATAAAAAAAAAATACTCTTTAAAGTGTTGGTTGCTATGTGATGACCTTGAAATTCCGCTCTCTTTGTAAAAAGAAGCACTTTTCATTTGACAAAAGTTTATTACTTTCAAAAGTTGCTTCAAGCTTTAAACCGCTATTAGGTATATTTGAGGTAGGATAAAAACAAAATAAGTTACATACTGAGTCTGGATAAGCCACGTTTTTTTTTCAGTACACCGTTACCAGGGTACAGTTTTGTTGAATAAAACATTAGTAATTTTATTTATACTGCTATAAGAATTTGTTTGTTAAAATCATCGCTAACTGATTTAATGTTATTATGAAAGCAAAAGGAACTTTTCTCATGGTGTGAAAGTTTAGAACTTTTAAGAGCAGGTCCATTTTCCACTCGTAAAGTTCCAACAAAGTGGCCGCTGCAATTTTCAGCTTTTGGTTATGGGGTTTCCTGGCACATACAACAACCTAACAGTAGCTCCAGGAAGATCTCTCGCAAGAAACTGTTAATATTCCAAGACATCATCTGCAAAATGCTGTGCATGGAGTAGCAGAAAGAATGGTGTACGTTGAACGAGCGAACGGAGGGCATTTTCCCAATGTTTTATAAAACCCCGTTTTTTGCCCAGTATGTGACTCCCCCCCCCATCTCAAATATTACAATATTTATAACGGTTTAAAGTTTGAAGGGCTGTAGGTATGGGAGATTTGAAAACAACAACGAGGAATATTTCGGAAATGGTTTACTAAACAAGCAAGCAAACAAACAAAAACAAAGAAAGCATTTAACATAGATTGTGTGTTGTGACGAGATCTACATTTTCTGTGTAGTAAGCTTTTGTGTGACTCTTATAGTTTACCACTTATGCAAAAGTCAACCAGAATGAAAAGGACTTCAGAGACTATTCCCAGAAATATTATTTGTCATAAAAATATCTTAATATGCAAAATTCATTTAAAATAAAGAGGTTTTTAGAGGCTATTCCCAGAAAATTTAAGATATACATTTTGTTTGCCATAAAATATCTTTAATATACGGCACTGTAATCAAAATCGTTAGAGCAACTTTTGAGAAAATCAAAATTTTCGAAATTTTTGTAAAGAGTAGTTGGGGGTGGGGTTTTTCCTCAAAATCTTCGTGTCGCATCCTTGAAAGATACTAAACTTAAATACCAAGTTTGGCATTTTACCGAAATCTCGGTACCGAATTTTTAGGTGGAGTGCAATACTTTCTCTGTAAGTAGGGAAAGTAAAAAGGTGGAATAATGGAGGAGTTTGAAGTTCGGTGAAAGACTGTTCCTTGGATAGAAAATTACTATTGTTTAGTAAGCATCCTTGTAACTTGTTAAATTGAAAATAGCTCGACACTAACTTACACTAACCAGTTTTACCCTGAAATAAAGTTAAGAATGTTTAACTTTGATTAAGAATGCAAGGCACCGAGGAAGACCCTGAGAGTAATGAGCAAGATGAGAACTGCTTCCAATTACATTGCACGAAGGGAAGCGAACCAGAGACTTTGCAGTTGAGGGTTGCATTAAAGCGCTGTTAAGGCGTTTGGGAGGATGATCCCAGTGTGCTGACGAGAGGGTTGGTGGAGGGGGTGCTGACGTCACGGGGCTGCAATCAAGAGAGAGCCATGGTAGCGGCTGTTCGGCGAACCGGAAAACCCTGTGTGATGATCGCTTCAAAGAAACGAATCGAAATTCGAAACGGATATCGCTCACCCCTCTACCCTTCTCCCCGCTCCTCGTCTCTCTTTTTGTTTCCACGAGGCGTTCCTCACCCCGTGGCCCGTGACCCTCTTCTTGCTCTATTGGCATTGTTTCTCTTGTCTAGAGACGCTGTAATTGCTGCGTCAGAAACACAAAGATAAAATTGGCGGAACTATCAATCAACGTCACGTATACGTGTTAAATTAGACGTAGCTATTAAATTATTTTCAAATTATGTTTTATAGTTAACGTTCAATTATATTGAAAATACATTTACGGTCTTGAGAAATAAGGGCAAGGAAAATACAAATAATATACCTAAACGTCTATGGTTGTACAACTAAATCACTGAAAATAATGTTACGTATTATTGTATTACTAGTAAAACACACAGTTCTACATAACTACGTTAAAACTGGAGATAATCCTCCTTCCTCTCTCATTTGCTCTCCTTTCCCCCTCGCTGTCATTTACCTGCTCCTTTCTTCCATGTTCCCAAATTCTCCCCATCTTTCTTTCTCTCTGTGAAACAGATGTGATGTCGAAATGAAGAGTTTTATTAATGAACGCTCTTTAACTGAAGTAATTCTCAGCATCCTATTCTATACTGGGCGCAATAATCCGTTTAATTTCGCTCTTTATTATTCTAGAGGCTATTTTACCTCCTTTAAATCTACGATACGGGACCAATGGCGTTAGTTCCCTTCCGAAAGATTTTTACGGTCGAAAAAAATCCATCGCCTTCCGCCGGGTTTGAACTCGCGATCTTAGGAACTAAAGGCTAGCATGTTACCCCTAGAGCATGGAGGATGACATCGTGATGTTCTGACAACCGATACTATAACAGATTTTTCTAGTATGAAGAATAATATGAAGGAAAAAAGATTATGAGGAAGCGGAAGAATAAACAAAAAAGTAAGGCCACATAACGTTTTTATATCGATGAGATTAAACTTTATTGAGAACTGCGGTTTTGAACATCGAAGTATGATAGCCGAATTTATTGATAATAATTTCGATTTATATGTTGTTACCGCCGAGCTGGCACCGTGGTAATGTGTACCACTCACTTTCGTGAGGTTCCGATTAGGATTCACGGCGACCACCCACTCAGACTCATAGATTTTTGAGGTTTTCCCGGAGTTGCAGGCGAAAGCGGGAGTGGTTTCTCATCTACTACGATTTCCTTTCCATCACTTTCCATTTATTTCGCTTCCCTATTATCTTTCAAGTGTGCTTCCAGGTTCGTGATGAATGGCAGTGCGGGCAGATGACGCGGATATATGCACAAATGAAAGATTACTCCCCGTGGATTCTATATGTCGGTCGCTCACACACATGCACGCACGCACTCTTTCTGCCAGCCGGCAGTAGGGGGTCATTGGACTTGGAAACTTTAGGGACCTTCGCCCGTCTTTGGGGGTCTGTCTACTTGCAACCTGTGGCCTCCTGTGGTTCCCTCATCTCATCCCATCACCCTGGAGGTATTAGTCACAAGTTTGGTATTTTACTGACTTTTCGTTTTTGAATTATCGTGCTCACAGATACACTTACCTACACACGGACAGACATACACACATGCACATTTTTCTGAAAATGCTTTCTTTTGGATTCTGGGGGTCTCAAAACCTATATTTCCTGTGAAATCTCGGAATCGAATTTTTGGGTGCAATACAATACTTTCTCTGTGCACTATGCACATAATACGTGTAGAGAAAGTAAAAAAACATAAGAATGAAAATAAGAAAGCTGATGAATTTGCACGATAAGTAGTAGCTTTTCAAAGAATCTGCTTTAGCTACATCACGGTATTTGGTAAGCGAGATAAATACAAATTAGCCCAAAGTAAAGCACTATGAAACCTGACTTTAAACCCCAGGAAATCTTTAGGGTAAACTATGTTATCAAACCATGAAAGAAAATAAATTAAAGCTTACTTAAATGCAATCTGAAACAATTACTGCTTTTCTCACAGACAAGCTCCTGTGAAAATGCAATTTAATGTGATGGGACTGCTGCAGGAAAACTTAGATTACAAATTATGCAAGAAAATAACAGAAAAGTCCAGCATATTCTATACTCTTGTGAACTTTTGCTCTTATAATATATACTTATTACTTTTGGAGACATTTTTAATTACCAGAAGATGCTGAATCAATATCTGCTATGGGACTGTGCTCCTTGATGAAGGATACAGGCATTCTGAGTTGGTATCAAAACACACAGGTATCACAATAAGCGTTTAGGCTGAAATTATTAGACAAGACAAAAAACATAAGAAGAATTTGCGTATAATATCAAATTCCAAGATAGATTTTTTTCTTGGCTAGCTAAGTTTACTGCAGTAATTCCGTTGTTAACTTTCAGTCGGTATGCGGGGGAGGGGGATAAATTTGTGTCTACAGATACTGATAAAAAAGGAGTGCCTAGTTTGGGCGCTGTATGAGCTTCTTAAACCATTCTGAAATCTCAAATTCAGACGCAAAGTTTAAACCCCTTCTCGGGAAAAAAAAAAAAAAAAAAAAAAAAAAACAACCACCACCAACAACAACAAAAACCGCCGACGAGTGAATTCCTTCTAGCCTCGCTTGATTCTCCGGTTCGGGTTGAAATTAGGGGTGTTTGTTTTTCCTTAAATGAAAGTGGTATTCTCAGACTAAGTTTATAATATTGTTGGATACTTTTATCAAACAATTGATTAAGGATCAATACTGGAAATAACCATAGTTCTGTTGCAGAAATATTTATAATATTAAATCGAATTGTTCCTTATTTCCATTTTTATGAGGATGGCCTTTATCTATAGATTAAACAGCGATATTTGTAGACATGAACTGCAAGGTATTTACGCTCAATAAATCTACCAAAATCTACCAAGAATCAACATTTATAAAAAAAAATAGTAAATTCTAAATTAAGTATCAATCTCCGTTTATAAAACATAAAGAGATTGTAAACATCATATATAAACTTATACCTATCTAGTTCAATATGAAAAATGGTATTATGTACTTACTTTTGACGTCACCCTTTTTCAGAGGTCCTCCAGCGATTCTAAGCTTACCTAGAAATATTAAAAATGCACACTTAATTAAATAAGTCACATAAAGTATACAAATTACTTACATATAGGATAGGTATATTTATACCTATATATTCTAGCATCACTAAACTGTATTGGTAGGATATATTTTTTGTTGGTTGTCTTTCATTCCTTACGAGAACTTTATGCTTCTAAATACGCCTAGAAGTAAACTTTGGAGAACATGTGTGCTGTTTTTAAGTTAAAGAAGATGGTGTCCTCTAGCAGTTGGTAGATTTGCGTACCTACTCTTCCTTTTATCATTTTAATAAAGAAGCAAAGGCATCGGACCCATTTATGGGGAAAGTATCATAGAAGAAAGAAGTACGGTAAGAGAAAGATTCCATTGTTGCTAATAAACAAACAAACAAATAAATATGTGTATGTGCGTATGTGTGTAAAAGTGGACGCAATAATAGCATAGGCAGTAACGTAATTTCTATTCCTTTCGTTTAGTTACAAAATTGAGCTGTTGACTCTTCTGACTAAAATATTACCCAAATGGAAGTATTTTACGAGTAGGTATTTATTTTTCTTCCTGGCTACAAAGTTTAAATTAATTTCTCTTGTTTCTTCTTCTACGCTCAAATTTATAGATTGGTCTTAGCAGTAACAAATATTTCGATTCAGCTCAGCTGCACAATCCCCTCGTCACCACATCTAGAAGTGAATTTTTGGGGATTTCGATGGGCACCAAGGCAATTCTGGGAACATTTGAAGTACAGCACACTTGATCCAGTTGTTGAACTGGTTGGACAAAGTAGCTCGACTTTGGCTATTCCCCACGTTCAACAAGACTATCAACTGTTGAAGATATAGCTGAACTCTGTAACCCATATTTAGCTTCGTCATTCAACTCGAGAATTCACAAATTAGATAATATGTGTCCAAGCAAGCATCTAGCGGTTATTACAGCAAAGGGCTATTTGGAGAATTTTGCATGAAAATCTTCTGAACCAGCATCTCCTTCACCGGGTAAAAGGATTAAATGTGGTTGACTTTAAGTCAAGAAGAATCTTCTGCCATCGGTATTACAGAATCGTGTTCATGGATTTCTTAGCACCTTGTTTACTGATGAGGCTGGGTTTATTTGCGACAGTATCTTCAATTTTCACAATACTCATAACTGTTCCTAAGAAAAGCCGCTTAAACGTTTTGGATGTAATCATACATGAATACTATCGCTATCTATTTATTTCCTCCCTTAATGCAGAGGTGTATTTACAGTTTCTCAGAAGTAAGTTGCATCATTTAATTTATGGTTTAGTCTGGACGTCATGCAAAGAATGTGGTGTTTACATGATGGTGCACTGGATCATTTCATCGGACAGTATGCCATTTCATGATTGATAAATTTCTACATAGATGCGTTAGTCGAAGAGAACTCATTGCATGGCCTACTCGATTTCCTGATTTGAGTCCAAGGGATTCTGGGGACATTTAAAGTCCTTAGTTTATGCGACTTCTATACCGGATATTGATACTTTTGAAGGAGCGCTGTCCACACTAAATTTGACACATTCTAAACACTCCAGAAATTTGTAACAGAGTGCGTAATAACATGGAACGCATGCTTAAAGCATGCACCGAAGCAGAGGAAGCAGTCGAGTAATTTCTGTTACCTTCAAATTTGTCTTGTAATTCAACAATAAATTATTTGCAGAGGTATGTTCATATGAATCTTTTTTACTGTTTTGATATTGAAAAAGTGTCCCCAAAATATTTACGACCAATAAATATACTCTGTATTTCAATGCTCCCAAAATCTGACCTAATACAACTAAAACATTTTAATACGTAGAATCTATTTGACAACAGTAGAACCAGTTCAGGGTAAACTCTTACATCATCTGAGTTTAAACCGGCAAGAGCCAAGTATTGTTTCATCAGTAAGTTAAAAAATTATCCTCCTACTTTTAAGTAAAACACAAAATAGATTTTATTAAAAGTATTCCAATATGATCGGAGTTTTGAAATCGATTTTATATGTATATATTTATATTTTACGCTTATTTTTCAAATACAAAGATAAAATTGTTCCTTCAATTACCTTAAAGTTCATTGTTTCTTTTAATACTTATATCTTTTGCCTAAAAAGTTAACATAGCTTCATAATAAAATTAGTTCAGTCTCAATGCCAGGTTATTCTTTTTATTTCACCAATTAAAAGTGAAATGAGTGGAAGTAAGAAGGGGATCATTATCTAATCAGGCTCAACTTTCCAGTGAAACTTGAAGGGAGAAAAATGGAAGGGAGGTTTTAGAACATAAATAAAAAAAATCTGATGTGTTCCATTCGCATTACTTTCTCTACATCTCTGTAACAAATTATTGTTAAAGCGCTTGTTCTTCTATTTTGTGCTAATTGAGATAAACTTTAGCAGAAATGGTCTCACACTTGCTTTCTTGTAAGTATAAGAGAAATAAGGGGATACACTAGGCTAAAGCGATAGTCAAATCTTTTAAAAGCTGGTTGCCATGTGTTTGAAATCCGTTTCTTTGCATTTCCAGAAGTTGACAAATTTCTGTAGGAGAAAAGTTTAAGTATTTTAAAACCGAAACCGATGGTTAACCTCACGAAAAATGTATGTGACATAAATTATGTGTTTTAACGATATTCACATTTTTTGTGTAGTAAGTTTTTGTCTATCTCTAATGGTTTAGCATAGCATTTATTCAATATTCAGCAAAATGCATCCAGAATAAAGAGGCCTTCAATGGCTATTCCCAGAACATTTAAAACATATATTTTATTTATCATGTAAATATCTTAAATATACGGTATTTTAATCAAAATCGTAACTATTTTTGATAAAATCAAAATTTTCGAAAAATGTTCCAATGTGTTTTCCTCAAAATCTTCGTTTCGCATCGTTAGAAGATACTAAACTTCAATACCAAGTTTGGTATTTTACCGACTTTTTGTTTTTGCGTTATCGTGTTCACAGACTGGTCACGGACACACTGACACAAACGCACCGACACGGACGTTTTTCTAAGATTATTATTTTTGGATACGAGGTGCCCTAAAACGTGTACTTCCTGTGAAATCTCGGTGTCGAATTTTTGGGTGGAATGCAGTACCTTCTCTATCTGCGTATCATGTATAATATGTAGAGAAAGTAAAAATTATAAGCCCTATGGAAGCACAAAATTTCGTACTTTAGACTGGAGAACATTAATTTCAATCATGTGTTTAATATTTTATTGGGTTCATAACATCTCCTATTAATGGAAAGGTGGCTAGGAGAAGTAAAATATCAATTTCAATGTTTGTTGTGTTTTTTTTCTATGCACTTAGTTCTGCCATCTTTGGTGCATTTGAAGATCTGGTCCATTCTCATAAAGCCGAATAGCACAATATGTATATCTTAGATTGGGTCGCTCGTATGCCTCATGTGATATAGACCTACTCAGAATAATCTTCCCTGGCTTGCAGGTTACTTATATTAAATAAGAAACTAGGCTTTCGACCTATACATATCCTCTAATAGCAGTAAATTGAAAACATTTGACCTGTACAAGATTGGATCAGGAGTGGATCTATTTTAAAATCCCAATCATAAGTTTGTTGAAGCCTGCAGAGCTCCCCAAATTTCAGTGTTTATTTTGCTTTCTTTGAAATAATACAAATAACAATTATTTGTGACGATTAGCAAGTTATTTGAATCTTATAAATCCCCACCAAGATTTTAATGTTTTAAAAAATAAGCTTGAGGGGTTAGAAAAAACAACATTTTTGAACGTGTGTAAAATCAGCCCAACATGCAAATAGCTTCCAAAATTTCACTGCAGTTTATCGAAATAGTATCCATTCATTTTAGCAGACTTCAGCTTTTTAATATATTTAACGACGCGTTTTAATACATTTAAAGCTTTTAAAGAAAATTAAATACAGCAATAAACTTGTGTTTAAATGTGACGATTAGATTATGATAAATGTCTCCGCTAATTCAAAATTTATTAAACTACCTTTATGAATGCATTTTCAGAGTATATTTTTATATGGATTATTTGAGATTTGCGAGGACTTAAAAATGTCTCTGTTTAAATCGTGGTAATCTTCATTTTTGGGAAGGGGTTATATTTTACGAAATTATGCAATCATTTTTTCTAATGTATACTTTAAATACTTTTTCAAGCACCTATCGAACATAAATTACACCAGTACAAGGTAAAAATCTATCCTTTCGTGAAAATGTAGCGACGTCTTTATCGGTTGACGCATGCGCGTCTATATCGAAGAAGTGTAAGTATTGGGAGAGTAAGGTGGGATCATCACCTTGAGGTCTACCAAGGCGGAGACTGAGCGTACCCAACACTAATTGCCGCCATCATCTCCTGACAGTTGAATATTGTTTTAGCGCCCCCTCCCCTCCTTCCTTGGTTCCTCCCTGCCCGCCCGCCCGCGTGTCGCCCCCTAATTACGACTAACTCGGTTTGCCGGGAGCTCTAGAAGAGTTATAATAGCATTAAGCTGGCGTCTTGCTCTCGGTGCTGACGAGCTCCGGGCTTCAGGGACCGCCCTCTCTGTTATATACGGGAGATGCCGGTAAACACAGTCTCAGATACAGCATGCGTCCCAAGATCAGGCCTGATGTACGTTTTAAGCACTGCCTCAAACACGGGGTGTGTCCTCAGACCTGCCAGCGGTAAACACCAGCTTAGCTATGAGTGTTCCCAGATCAGGCCTGCTGTACCATGGTAAACACTATCTCAGACACAGCATGTGTCTCAAGAAAATATCTGCTTAGCTTGGTAAACACTGTCTCAGATACAGCATGCGTCCCAAGATCAGACATGCTGTAGCTTGGTAAACACTGTCTCAGACACATCTGGCGTCCCAAGATCAGGCCTGCTGTAGCTTGATAAACAATGTCTCAGACATAGCATGTGTTTCAAGATCAGGTTTGCTGAAGCTTGGTAAACGCTGTCTCAGGCAACACGTGTCCCAAGATCAACCTGTTGTAGCTTGGTAAACAATGTCTCAGACACAGCATATGTCCCAAGATCAGACCTGCTGTAGCTTGATAAACACTGTCTCAGATACAGCATGTGTCCCAAGATCAGACCTGCTGTAGCTTGGTAAACAATGTCTCAGACACAGCATATGTCCCAAGATCAGGCCTGCTATAACTTGGTAAACGCTGTTTCAGACACAGCATTTCTTCCCCAGATCAGGCCTGCCGTAGTTTGGTAAACGCTGTCTCAGACGCAGCATGTGTCCCAAGATCAGGCCTGCTATAACTTGGTAAACGCTGTTTCAGACACAGCATTTCTTCCCCAGATCAGGCCTGCCGTAGCTTGGTAAACGCTGTCTCAGACGCAGCATGTGTCTCAAGATCAGGCCTGCTGTAGCTTGGTGAATACTGTCTCAGACGCAGTCTGCTGTACCTTGGTAAACACTCTCCCAGATAGAGCATGCTTCTCAAGATAAGGCCTGCTGTACAGTGTAAGTCCTGTCTCAAACACAGTGCGCCCTCAAAACTGCCGTCTAGCGATAAAAGCTCTCTCAACTTGAGTGTCTCCAGATCAGGCCTGCTGCATATGGTAAACATTGTCTCAAACATAGTGTATACCAAGATTAGGCCTGATTAAACACTGTCTCAAATCTAGTGTGTCTCGGCTGCCTAGCAATAAATCATCTTTGAGCTTTGACATTTTTGAACTCCCGATCAGGCTATTGTATGTGGTAAGCACTTTCTGATATATGTATTTTTACAAGATAAGGTATGTAATATCTGCTTAAACTCTGCTACAAACAGAGAGCGGTCTATCATGTAGCGGTAAACAATAATCTCAGCTACAAGTAGGTATGTCCACAGATCAGGTTTGACAGGATAAACACTGTCTGTGATACAGCTGTGCCTCAAGGACAGGCTTGTCTTACAGAAGCAAACGTTGTCTTGGATGCCTCTAAGACCAAACTTGCCGTTCTGCAGTTAACACTGTCTCTAATACAGCTGTATCTCAAGATTGGGCATGTCGTATAGAAGCAAACGTTGTCTGGGATACACAAGTGTCCTAAGATCGGGCTTACCGTGCTGCGGTTAACACTCTCTGTGATTAATTTCATATTCATTGGATATGAGGCATGCTGACCAATTTCAGGTACAAAGTAAGTCTAAAGTGAGACTGCTGAGATGAATTTCATTTGCATAGCGGGTATCCAGTCCAGCTTAGACTAGATTACAAAACACAAACAGAAATGGACAACACATTTACAAAAAATCTGATGTGTACCATTCACATGACTTTCTCCATATCCTTGCAACAAATAATTCCTAAAAAGCTTATACTTCTATTTACTTTATGCTAATCAGAAAAAAATAGCAGAAATAGTCTTATTACTCGCTTCCTTGTAAGTAGGAGCGAAATAAGGGACAACCGTAGGTTAAAGTGATAGTCAAAAGCTGGTTGCTAGGTCAATGAAGTTCCTTTGTTTATATGGATAGGAGTTGACAAGTTCCTGTATGAGAAAAGTATACGTTTTTCATAGCAGAAACCAAAAATAAGGAATGTCACAAAAACGACCAACTCCACGAAAAAAATGTATATAACATAAATTGTGTGTTTTAAAGTGCTCTACATTTTTTGTGTAGTAAGTTTTTGTCCATCTCTTACGGTTTAGCAGTCATTCAAAATTTAGTACAATTCATCCAGAATAAACTACTCTTCAGAGGCTATTCCCAGAAAATTCAAGATATGCATTTCATTTGCCAGGTAAATATGTTTAATATCCGAACTTTTAATCAAAATCGTTAGAGCCATTTTTGAGAAAATCAAAATTTTCGAAAAAAGTTCCATGTAAAGGGTAGTTGGGGGTGGGGGATTTTTCTCAAAATCTTCGTGTCGCATCCCTGGAAGATACTAAACTTAAATACTAGGTTTGGTATTTTACCGACTTTTCGTTTTTGAGTTATCGTGTTAACAGACACACGGACACACACACACACACACACACACACACGCACGGACCTTTTTGTGAAAATGCTTTTTTTTTGGATATTGGGGACCCTAAAACATATATTTCCGGTGAAATCTCGGTATCGAATTTTTGGTGGAGTGCAATACTTTCTCTATACACTATGTACATAGTGCGTATGGAGAAAGTAAAAATACCAGAAGAATGAACGACTAGGCAGACCTTCAACTACAAACATTCAGGACGACGAGCAACTGGACAACAAAGGAAACGATGTAGAATGTGAGAACGGAACAGGCTTCGACCTAAACCGTGGCTGGAAGATGAAAAGGGAGACCCAGGAATAAGCTTGCTAGTGCCAAAGCTGAGGATCCGGTTGCAATAAACACTGTTTTAGTCTCAGATGAGTTCCAAAAATCACACCTAGCGTACTGTGGTAAGTGGTGTCCCAAGATCAGGCTATCACACTGCGGTAAGCACCAATTAGAGCATGTCTCAAGCTGACATATGACGTACCGTCTTAACAATGAGATACAGAGTTTTCCAAGATCAGGCATGGTGTCAAACCATGGTAAACACTGTCTCAGGTAAAACACGTATACCAACATCAGGCCCCAAGTAATGGGGTTAAATACAAGTACTTCCTCAGATTTAGACAAATCCCTCCCACTCTCCTCTCATGCAGCGATAAACAATGTCTACCTCTTCTATTTGAGAAGCGCCCTTATATTTTGATTGATACCACAATTAAGAGTTTCCTGTGATTGTACTTATGTTGTTGTATGTGGTCCAGAGTTTATAGATTCTATATTGATATGTAAGTCCTTTTTACGTATCTTTTAGGACGGCTTTAGTGCAATGACTCCGCAGCAGATATCTGGAATGCATGATTAATAACGACCCAGAAACTCGGATTTTTAAACCTGACAATCTTTTCATGGCGAGGAAATACTGCAGTAAAATGCCAGAAATAGTTTCCCTACCTGCAAGGTAAAGCAAGCACGAAACTTCCATATCACTATAATGAAACCGGAGTAATTCTAATTAACGGTGGAGGGCAAACAAGGAAAAGAAAAACAAAGAAAATATCCTCCAAATTTGTGGTAGCCACTTGACGCTTCTGGCAACTAACACTCTGTGACATCTCTCTAGAACCTGGCCATACATACTGATTTAGAAAGAAAATAAATGTAGAACACGTGTTTTTGGGGAGGGACTCCAGTGGAAATTTATAGTAATATTGATAAATTTATATTAATATAAATTTATGTTAGCACATTTCAAATAAAATGAAAACTAAATAAGAACTAATTCAAGAGAGTTAAATAAAATCAAAAGTGAACAAGTGCTTTATATTGTCCTATTCATGAAGATGCTGCACCTCATACTTATGAGAGTACTCTTATATTGCCTGTGAAAAATGTATTATATGATCATCAATAATGTAATAGACATTTATTTGAGAAGTTAAGCTGTACAATTTAGCTGAATTTCTTAAAACATTTAAAACTCAAGTCTGTCTAAATTTTATGAAAGTGTTTCATACAATGCTTCCTCTGAGAGAGCGCAAAATTTCATTACATAAATTTTAAATTGGAGAGGTTATAAGACGACTATTTCATAGCCAACCAAACTTAATATCACAAACTCTTACCATTATTTACATGTACTTGATACTCACGCAACTTTTCGCACTACCGTAGAAAAATGTTCGCAAAATTGATGCTTTCACTCTCTGTACAGGTACTATGTACATATATAGTGTATAGAGGTGGTATTGTATTACACAACAAATAGATACCGAGATTTCATAGGAAATATACGTTTTGAAATCTCCAGAATCCAAAATAAACCTTTTTAAAAAAAATGTCCGTGTTGTATCTGTAGGCAGCGTAGCTCAAAAACGAAAAGTTTATTAAATACCAAACTTGGTATTTAAGTACAGTAGCTCCAAAGGATGCAACATGAAGATTTTCAAGAAAATCTCCCACCCACAACTACCCTTTACATGGAAAACATTTCAAAAATGTTGATTTTTTTCAAAAATGGCTCTAACGATTGTGATAGAAATACCACATATTAAAGATATTTATATGATAAATAAAATGTATATTTTGAATTTTCCAGGAATATCCTCTGAAGACCTCTTCATTCTGAATGACTTTTGCATTACCGGTAAACCGTAAGAGACAGAAAGAACATTACTATTAAAAAATGTAGATCTCGTTAAAACACAATTTACGTCAATTACAGTTTTTACGTGGAGAATACCGTTTCAAGGTATTCCTTGTTATTGGTTTCATTATTAAAATACTTAAAACTTTTCTCATACGGGAACTTGTCAGCTCCTGGCTATCAAAGAAACGAATTTCAGTGACATAACAACCAGCTTTTAAAAGATTTGATTATCACTTCAGTTTAGTGTATTCCCTTCTACTTGCAAGGAAGCAGGTAATAAGACTATTTCTGCTATTGTTTATCTTGATTAGCTTGAAGCAAATAGAAGAAGCTTTTTAACAATAATGTGTTACAGAGATGTAGAGAAAGTATGTGAATGGTAGACATTCAGATTTTTTAAAAATGTTGTTTTACTGCCTGTAAACAGGACAGAGATAACGGAAACAACAAAATCTACACATAGTTGAGCTTATAATTAGGTTACAAAGAATAGTAATTCAACGGAGAGTCGTTAGGCTAGTTTAGACAAATGAGAGGTCAAGGGATATTTAGAGCAGAAAGCCTCAGTTTACGGTCAACAGAGACTTAGTGGCATTATCTACCCCGAGGGTGCAAAAGTAATGAAAGAGAATGCTGAAGACCCTCTCTCTGGAGATTGAGAGTGACGCCATATGTCGCAGAACCAGAAGATCTCAACACAATTGCAGTGTGGGATCCCTGGTCCCCGAAGGAAAATAAAGCTCGCATATTTATCGTGTAAACATTCCCACATGTGGCTTGGTAACATTTCAGGATCTTATGGTTAGGTCTAATCACCTTAGAACATAATCGAACTGAAATATGTGCTTTTGTATAGTGGTGCTTTTGCTACATCTATTGTCGAATGCTCTAATATTGATGTTTTGTACTTATCTGTTACCTAGGACCAACCGTCACCCTCCGTGGTGTAATAGTTACCATGCTAACTTCATATATCCAAGGTCGCGGGTTCAAACCCGGCGGAGGACGATGGAGTTTTCGAGTGTAAAAATCCTTCCTTCGGAAGGAAGTAAAGCCTTGTAGATTTATGGCACGTAAAAGAATCTCAAGCCTGATAGAGAGGCCTCTGAGCAAAATTAAGCGGTCTTTCAAGCGGTCTGGGACGCTGAGAACCACAGCAGTTAAAGAGCGTCGATAAATAATACGACATTTATTTCCTAGGACCAACCAGTTTACGAAAGGAATACCTAGCATCTGGAACCAATTGATCTTTTGTGCATACAACCTCCGGAAGGATCAGGTGAGGTAAAAGAACCTCAGGAGAGCTATAGCCCGCTGGACAGGTCGGTACAGTGATAGAGGCTTGCAGAGTTCCCGAACAATTTCAACACCACCCCACCTTGCTTTTCAACCAGAGAAAACCCACGAAAAAATCATGACCAAAGAGAGTGGGATGTCACAGGGAATCAAATTTGGGATCTCCGAAAGCATTACCGCGGAGTTATCTCGTTCAGTTATTTATTTATTTGTGAGAATCAGATATCTAGAAACATGTTGTTGTGTTCAATTGATTAATCGGGATTTGACATACTAAAGAAGGACAGTATTATTGGTCCATTTATGAGAAAGTGAAATGAAATTAAAGTTTCCTTCATACGATAACTAAAACAGAAAGAAGAGCGTGGACTGACTTTAGAAATGTTTTTACTAAATTTGTGAGAAAATCCAAATGCTCTTGTACCAGAGGCTCAAGTTTTTTTCGTGCGTCAAAAGAGTTGCAGAACTCAGGGGAGTTATTTCAATTTAAAACCGACCAATGGGGAACTAGCAAGAGCGATCTTCTTTTTATCCTTCTTGCTTATCTGTAGAGACGGTGAACAGGAGGCGCTATTGAGAGGTTACACTCATCAGTTCTCCATTGGCTGGTTTTAACTTGGAATAGCCCCGTTGAGTTCTGAACTCTTTAGCGCTCGAAGGGATATATGTACACGTAAAATACGGAACAGTTAGACCACCTAGTATATCTAGTATTAGTTTAAAATATACTGGAGAGTCATCAAAATTTTATTCTCTCCATGAAAATACTGATGCCTTATTTGAGCATGTGAAAACAAATAAAACTATCAGTGGAATATAACTGTCAACTGCTGGATGCTACACGGTGGAGATTCAGGAATCCCACAAAGGATACAAATGTAATAATGTTACTTTCACCTGGCTTTCTTTATCCGTTCTAACACAAACTATTTTTACAATGCCTTACTTTTCTCTTTTTTTATGTTAATTGAGATTAACGTTTAGAAAGTCAATTAGGTACGTTTTTCGTTATAAGTTCAAGGGGGATAGAGGACGTTGAAGCGATAGTCAAATGTTTAAAATTCGGGTCGCTATGACATGATTTGATTTCCATCCTCTTTCTGTGATAAAATAAATGGTTCACACTTCAAAAAGTTGTTGAAATAAATTATTCGTGTAAATAAATAAAATTGTCAAAATATGTTCTCATTTAAAAGTTTTATCGAAGAGAACTATGAAATAGTATCTGATCGTTTTGTTTTTGCTTTTTTTTTTGTTTGTTTGTTAATTTTTTGTTTCAGATATTAAATTTGGCGCGACCGAGCATTTTTAAAACATAGACTGATTTAAGTTTTATTTGCATTATAACTTACTTGTGAAATACCCTATAGTACAGGGCTCAAAGAGCATTAGATACTGATTATTTTATTTTATATTTGTTTAACCTTCACATAATGTCGTTCACGTACACCAAATACAGTGAACATGAAATAACATTTATTGTAGGTTATTGAATCCCTATTATTATCAAGCGTCATAATAGCGTTACATTTTTTCTATATGTTTAGACTGAATATAAAGTTAGTAATAACATTATAGAAGCATTTCTTTCCCAATACTTAGCTGTTAAAATGTGTGATTGCTATATTATACCGACCCTACGAGTATATCTACTGTGTTCTCCAGTTATCTTCTGAAATAGTGTAATCGTCGATTCTAATAAAAGTAATGAATGTGCGCATATCTCCATATCTCACTCCTATACACGGAGAGTGGCTGCTGTCCTAAGAGCAAGGTTCCATTAAGCATATGGGGGGGGGGCGATACACAAAGATTGGGAAAATAATAAATGGGAGACAATTGCTGAATGCTGCTACATTGTGGATGATACGCGGAAAGTGTCTGTGTTGCGACACGCGAAGATTTTCCATTTACAGCACCAGAATGCGTATCTTTCTTCTCTTTCGGTACTAAGACTTCTTGCTGCCCTCTTAACTTGAGCTAAGTAAGCATAGAAACTTTCGAGATCATTCACCATAGCTGGAGTAGCTACCATACAACTTCACGTTATGGATGCTAAGCATCACATTTTTAATTTATAATGGTGACTCAGGTTTTTTTACTTTCTCTACACGTACTATGTACATAGTGTATAGAGAAGGTATCGCATTCCACCCAAAAATTCGATTCCGAGATTTCACCGGAAATACATATTTTGGGTCCCCCTGAAAAAAAAAAGAAGCATTTTCGGGAAAAGATTCGTGTGTATGCGTGTACGTATCTGTGTGCCTGTGTCTGTGTGAGTCTTTGGACAGACAGCATAGCTCAAAAACGAAAAGACCATTAAATACCAAACTTGGTATTTAAGATTGGTATCTTCCAAGGATGCGACACGAAGATTTTCAAGAAAATCCCTCCATCCCCAACTACCCTTTACATGGAACTTTTTTCGAAAATGTTCTTAAAAATGGCTCTAACGATTTTGATCAAAAGATCGTATATTAAAGATATTTACCTGACAAATAAAATACATATCTTGAATTTTATAGAAATAACCTCTGAAGACTACTTTATTCTGGATGAATTTTACGGAATTTTGCATAACTGCTAAACCGTAAGAAATGGACAAAAACTTACCACACAAAAAATGTAGAGCACTTTAAAACACACAATTTATGTTATATACATTTTTTCGTGGAGTTGGTCGTGTTTTAGATATTCCTTGCTTTTGCTTTCAGCTTGGAAAAATATACTTTTCTCATACAGGAATTTGTCAACTCGTTTCCATACAAACAAAGGAACTTCAGTCACATAGCAACCAGCTTTTGACTATCACTTGAACCTATGGTACTCCCTTATTTTGCTTCTACTTACAAGGAAGCAAATAATACGACTATTTCTGTTATTTTTTTCTCGATTAGCATGAAGTAAATAGAACCATAAGCTTTTTAACAATAATTTGTTACAGAGATGTAGAGAAAGTCATGTGAATGGAACACATCAGATTTCTTTTTTAAATTTTAATGTAATTAAGTAATTCATTAATTTTACTATTAAATAACATTTACAACCGCAACATTAAGGTTCTAATTAATTTATTTCAGGCTAGAGTTTGTTGGAATTTATATAATATGATAAGTTAAAAGGAGATGTTGGTTTATCTTAAATCAGCAAGAGAGATTGTGCATGTATACGAGTACATCGAGATTAAATTAAGGATCTTGGTATTCAGAAGTTGAATGAGTTCATGATTAGCTAGCTGTACTAGAGAACAAGCATGCGGAAAAGCTAGTTAAAATGAACTGATTTCAACATTTCTTTTAATATGCGTTTTAAAATTTCCCGTTTAAAGATCCGATATTTATCATGTGAGGATTATTCAGGATCCCCCAACACATTCCTTGGTAGCAGCTGCGATATCTGAGAGAAGAAGTTGCTTCGTTTTAATTAAACACAAGCATAATGATATAATACTTTTTGACCCGCCTCGGTAGTGTGGGGGTAGCATGTCTGCCTCACATTCAAGAGGCTCCGAGTGGGGATCTCACTTAGGGTGTTACCCGGATTGGTTTTTTTTCGGGGTTTTCCCTTTCCTGAAAAGACGAATGTCGAGTAAGTTTAAGTTCCATGAACCCTGAGATCATTTGAGCATCATTTCAACGATTTCATTCATCTTCCGATATAACCAACCAGGTTAAAGGACGTTAAGATATGATAAAATAAATAAATCTCGTTTAATTATAGAATATGCTTTATTTTTATTGGTGTGTGAAATCGGAGGCGATTCCGCACTGCAGCTATTAGCTTATTATACATGAGACCCAGGAGGATAGGATGAGATGAAAATATCAACGGCGGTCGAAACCGGACGGTGGGGAAAGAGGCATCGTGGAGGGTCTCTAATATATTCCAAGCAGTTCATCTCGACGCGGGGAGCACTAGGAGCTCGATTCCCAGGTCTGACCAAACCCCCTGGATCTAGAGGTGACTTTCATTCCCCGCCGAGAGCTGCATTTCCAGAGCGCAATCACCACCACGGAAGGGCGCCTCCACCGCGTCCGTGCCAATACATTCAACCGCAAAAGAAACCGGTTGGAAGAAATGGAGTGACAGGAAGTTCGGGGAAAGAAGAAACCTCCCCAGTATTTTCCTAGTGACCCAGGAAAACCCCCCGAAAAAACCCATGGGTCAGAGATGTCGGCCGTGGGAATCTATCCCACGACCTCCATGTTGATTTATTAAACTGTATGACTATTTTTCTTAAAATATCTATAGAAAGATTCTATGTCTGAAAGACAAGTTTATGTTTTAAATGCTGTTAAGTTTTTTTAAAATTACTATTTTTTTGAAATCTTTGATTTTAAGTTCTAATATTTTGGTGACAATTCCGCAATCTGATAAAAGAAAGAAGAAGTGAATAACATTCCTAATAGTTTTACATTTCGTTTGTTTATAACTTCAAAGGTTACTTGAGCCTTAAATGTTATAATGTTGACTAAGTGAAGACCATGTCTGTATCTTCTCATGCATCAGCCGTTATAAGGGTACGCCTTATTTTGTTGTGTTAGGCAACTTCTTCACCACGGCAGTGTTGCAGGATAATAGAGATGCAGGTATCTCTTTACCGTATTGCCAGAGTCTTTTGAGAAAGCAAAGAGCAATGACAAGAAAACGCTTTTTTCTAACCTAGTTGCCTCCGTGGTCGAGTGGTCAGCGGGTTCGATTCCCGACTGGGGCGGGGAATTTTAAAAAAGCCGGTCCCCATGGCCACGCTCGCTAAAGCGTCTCGCTTTGGTGCTTCGTGGGCAGGGGATCGTGGGTTCGAGTCCCGACTTGGGCATGGGTGTTATATGTTTGTGCAATGTGTATATGTTTGTAAAACAAACAGTAAAACTAGCAAACCAGTAATCAGTAAAAACCTACGGGGGGAAATGTAAACAGGGATACAGTGCCGGAGTCCTGATCAGACTCCGTTACTGTTTTAAAAAAAATAAAAAAATAAATAAATAAAAAAAAAACAAAGTTGTGTAAGCTACCGTGCAGACACGCGACTTCCTTATCTTCCACTTTCTAACACAATTCTGGCCAAACACTTGTATATTATTAACTATTTTATTATTATCAAATTATATTCGTATATTATTAATTATATTATTATAAAAGCGACATAAATCTTTTCAGAAATGGATTTATCCCATATTCCTTCGTAGTTGCAAAGGGAATAGTGGAATACAGGGGCCTTAAGCGATAGTAGGATCTTTTAAGAGCGCGTCGCTGTGTGATATATTTAAGTTGACAGTCTTATACAAGATTACTAGAGCGGAAAAAACGAATAGCGATTTCCTGTTGAGAAAAATACCCTATAATCATTTGAAATTTCAAACGAATAACAAAAAATAGTTGACACACAAATGTTATCCAACAGAAAAAATGTCTACGTCCTTTTTGTAGTTTAACGTCCATTAACCTGGTAGGCCAGATCGGACGATGAATGAAATCGATAAAATGATGCCCAAATGAGTCCGGCGTCCACGAGGCTAAGTTACTCGACATCTAATTTTTAGGATAAGGGAAAAAACCTCGGAAAATACATATCCGGTAACTAACCCGAGATTCAAACTCCGGACCTCTTGAATATGAGGCAAACACTCTACCCCAACGGGTTTACATTTTGTGAGTAATAAGTTGTTTTTCTCTTTCGGCCCACCAATAATAGAAAAGTCTTTCAGATTGAAGATTACTTCCAAAAGAGTTGGCATATACTTTTTATTTTAATCAAAGTATCTTAAATATGCGATATTTTAATAAAATTCGTAAAAGTAGTTTTTGAGAAAATACAAAAATGTACTTTTTTCTCTGTAATGATTAGTCGTTCATACTTACAGACTCTGCGAAGGATAGAGAATATTCTTGGGTAGAGAAAAAATTCCCTGCAACGGGGAATCGAATTCGGGACACCTCACACAGCAGACAGAAGCTCTATCGACTGAGCTACGGGGCCAGCCGATTTGAAGTGCTATTAGTTATTCTCTTTTTACTTTCTCTACCACGTACTATGTACATAGTGGGTGGAGAAAGTATTGTATTCCGCCCAATAATTCGATATCAAGATTTCACCGCAGATGCATATTTTGATTTCCCAATGAACAAAAAAGAAAATAAATGTTTCTAGAAAATGGTCCTTACGAGTGTAAGAACAGTATAACTGAAAACGAAAGGTCAGTTAAATACCAAACTTGGTGTTTAAGGTCAGCTTATTTCAAGGATGCAAAACGAAGATTTCAAAACAAAAAAACCCTTACCTGAAAGTATTCTTTACATTGAGCATATATCGAAAATTTCGATTTTCTCCTAAAATGACTCCAACAAATTTTATGACATTTTCAAATAAAACGTATATCTTTAATTTTATGGGAATAGCCTGTGAAACCGTCTTCATTCTGGATGATTTTTGCATAACTTGTAGGTAAACAATAGGAGGTAGACAGAAACTTACTACAAAATTGTAGTTTGTTGATAAAACTTACAATTTATGTTTGCGGAGTTAACCATGTTGATATATTCCTTGATATTGGTTTCAGTTTTGCAATACTTGTGGTTTTCTGAAATTAGAGTCGTTATTCGCTTCTTTTTTTTTTTCTCCTGGCCAAGCAAAGAGCATTTCAAAACCATTGTAAAGCTTTTAAAAATTGTAATCGCTTAGCTTATTGCATTTGCTTATTTCTCTTGTACAATGAAGTAGTATGTAATAAAATAGTTTGTGCTAATGTTCATTTTGATAAACATGAAGTAGCAGAACACGTTTTTTGAGAATAATTAGAGAAAGTATGTGAATGTAAAACTCCATAACATGATAGTCTACAAGGGACCGTGGATTTTGCATCCCCCATCTCGGCCCGAAGGCGTCACGAATGGAGTGCAGTGTTGGAAGGTTAGACTTGAGCAGCGCCTCTAGTCCCTCCCGGCCGTTTAATGCGGTCTTCTCGATCTGGAGCCGCTACTTCTCATTCAAGTAGCTCCTCAATTGACCCTCCAGAGATCTCACGAGGCGGAGTGCACCCCGGACGAGGTCTCTCAGCGGGGGAAAATTCCCCACGCCGGTACCGGGAATCGAACCCAGGTGTACCGCTTGGCAAGCAGCCGCGCTACCACCACACTAAAGAGACGACCTTTTTGAATGTAACACATTATTTTTTTTTTCTTTAGAGGTTGTGGCTAACACACGTGGCGTTACATTTTCCATAATCAACCATATCTCAGACTCATAATGTATGCATATAATGTGTATATTACTTAGACATTACTTCACTGAAAAGTATTATTGCTAGTATTTGTCTGATTAACAATTAAAATGGATGAAAAGCTTTTGTATGAATTATTTGTGAGATCGATTTGAAATGGTAATGGCTAGAGAAAGATGTATATAACTTTAAAGCTTGTAGTTTTATAATTTCTAGGAGAAAAAATGAGAAACTGAAAAATATGTATTTTACTGGTATATTGTAAAAACGCAACATAAATTTGTATTCATTTTATAACATCGAGTTAATGAATAGTTAATGAACAAGAAAGCTGCGATTTGACGGATGGTTTGGTTCTTTCATTGCCTTGTATAATCGCAGACCTCTGATCTGTTATAAATTATTCATGGAAGGGAAAGAAGAAGTTTGAGCATGCCAGGTGTTTGCTAATGAGCAGTATTTGACGTTGTGATGAATACAATTAGCAGAGCGAGAGCGCGCGCGTGTTATTTATGTCCGCCATGTTGCCGGCTGCGGTCTGGCACGCTACAGCGCAGTTAATTAGTGCTAAGAACCACAAGTTTAATTCCGTCTTGCACAGCTATACACTGCCTTGCTACAGTTTTGTTGTGCCCCACTTCCCTGCGTCTCTCACGGCTTATGAAATCTGAGAAAACTTGGCAGATTGAACTGTGAGAGTACCTATAGGAAGATTCTGTGTTCAGTTAACCCATTGCTTGCAGCGTCTTACAGTACGTGAGGTATATGGTTGAAACATGACCATTTTTACTTTCTCTACACGTACTATGTACATAGTGTATAGAGAAGGTATTGCATTCCACCCAAAAATTCTATACCGATATTTCGCCGGAAGTACACATTTTAGGAACCCCTGATTCCAAAAAAAGCATGTTTGGAAAAACGTCCGTGTATGTCTGCGTGTCTGTGATCACAATAACTCAAAAACGAGAAGTCGGTAAAATACCCAACTTGGTATTTAAGTTTAGTATATTCCAGGGATGTGACATGAAGATTTTGAAAAGAAATTTTTCCCCCCTAACTACCCTTTACATGGAAAAATTCAAAACTTTTGATTTTCTCAAAAGTGGCTCTGACTATTTTGATTAAAATACAGTATATTTAAGATATTTATATGGTAAATAAAATGTATCTTAAACTTTAAGGGAGTGCCCTCTAAAGATCTACTTATTCTGAATGCATTTTGCTGAATTTTGTGTAACTGGTAAACCGTAAGAGGTAAACAAAAACTTACTAAACAAAAAAGTAGATACGTTAAAACACACAATTTGTATCATATTCCTAAGTTTTTTTTCCGTTAAATTGAAAATTTCTGAGATATCCTTGTTATTTGTTTCAGATTTAAAATACTTATACTTTTTGTAGGTGTAAACTCCTGGTCCACAGAAACGGATATCATAAACATGCCAACCGGCTTTTAAAAGATAGGTCAATCATTTTAGCCTAGGTATTCCGTTATTTCCCTTCTACTTACAAGGAGGCAAATTATTAAGACTATTTCTGCTAATATTTATCTCGACTATCATAAAGTAGATAGAGGAATATGCTTTTTAACAATAATTTGTTACAACGATGTAGAGAAAGTCATGCGAATGAAACACATTAGATTTTTCTGCTAACTGACCGGCCTAGTAGGTGCGTTAATGACAGTCCGAGTGGTGGAAAACCCTGTCGCAGTCATCCTTCACTGCCTATTACTCTTTCAGTATCAATTTTAATTGTGTTATTACCAGTTGTACTTTTTTTTTTTTTTTTTTTTTTTTTTTGGCAGTGAAATATTGAAAATACGTTAATAACTTTCGCCATCCTTGCTTCGCTGGCTTTCATATTATTCCAAGCGGGTGTTGCGAAACCAGGAAAATCATTACAATCAGAGATTGAGATTAGGCGCTCAAGAATTGACAATTGCAGAGTTTGCCATATCTTTATAGTAACCATGTTTCAAGTTAAAGTAAATACACAGCCTTTAATGTCGCCATGGTAGCCCAGTGGTAGAGCAACCGGCTAGAGACCGGGAGATCCGTGGTTCAAATCACGGCTTAGGCATTGGATTTTTCAGTCTGACTCTACCAATCCAACTCTTGCTCTACACACGGCTTGTGTGAAAAAAACAAATGTAGTTTCTCTACTAGAATGCTGGGGCCTCACTGTTGCTCCTCTACCTTTTCAGAACCTAATGTTTTATAAAATTTTGGAGACATCAATTGGCATTTATTTAGCGAGTTCCTAGTCCCCGCGACATGTAAACGCAACTAAAGGCCGGTTCTACAAACTGCCCTTATTACTTTCTCTAGCACATACAATCTACATAGTAGCTAGAGAAGGCATTGTATTCTATCCAAAATTCGATGTCAAGATTTCACTGGAAATATATTTTATGAGGTCCTCTAAGTCCATAAAAAGCATTTTTAGAAAAAGGTTCATGTGTGTGTCTATGGACAGCATATCTCAAAAACGAAAATAGCGTTAAAACAAAAATTGATACTTATTTTTAGTATCTTTCAAGGATGCAACACGAAGATTTAAAAAAGATCCCCCGCTACAAATTACCGTACACATGGAAAAAATTTTAAAAGTTTATTTTCTGAAAAATGACTCTTAACGATTTTGATTAAAATACCATATATTAAACATATTTGCATCGCAAATTATTTTGAATTTCCTGGAAATAGCCTTTAAAGACCTGCTTATTCTGGATGAGTTTTGCAGAATTTTGCACAACGGTTAAAACGTAAGAAATAAACAAAACTTACTGTACAAAAATTTAGATCTCGTTAAAACACATAATTTATGCCATATACCTACGTTTTTATTGTAGAGTTGACCGTTTTAGAGATATTCCTTGTTATTGGTTTCAGTTTACAATGACCTAACGTTTCTCAAACAGGACCATGCAAAGTGAGCCGAACTTCAATTGTTTCAAATAAGTTTTAAAGGATTTGGCTATTGCTTTAACATAATGTATTCCCTTATTCCCCTTCTACCTACAAGAATGTAAGAAATAAAACCAACTCTTTCAGGGCTGAAATACCAGACGACGGTGCTCAGCGGATTGCGCATTCAGAAAAGGTTATCCTAGCGTCGTGGTCTGTAAAACTCAGTCGAGATCCAACTTACGGTTTCAGGGCTTCCTCCGGGAGGCTAAGGGCTCGTGTGAAGGGCCCAGGGAAGCGTGAAAGCGTTCTAACTGTAACCGATAGGGACTTCATCCATGCTTGCCCCGGTCGTCATTCGAATCTGGTGTCCTTTCCTCCCTGGGGTTATATAAGTGGCAAAGGGTCACAAGGACCTACGTTAGATGCTCAGTCCCAGAATCTTTGAAACCCCATCCGTGAATAATCTTAACTGCAGGCAAGCTTATTGGTACATTGTAAAACCGGTCCTTAACAGGAAACAGCTTCGAACTTTCGGACAGGAAGATTCTATTATTGGCATGGGATTTATACCTAAATCAAAATGAAATCTTCCTGCAATAGTACTTATTTTGACAGTGTAAGTTATTTTAAAAAGGGCTTTACAAATATAATATTAGGCAAGCATGAAGTCTGTATGATAAATATATCTTAAATATACACAGCTCTCCAAAATACTTCCCCATGTTACGATATGGAGACAAGTATCCGGTTGCTTGTCAAAAACTATCAAAATCCTTTTCAACACATCTTCTGAATGTGTGGAGACGACCACAATGGAATGGCGGATAGCAGCTATCTTCATTACCTGCTTACTACCCAACATCCGTCTACTGATGATCTGCAGATTTTTCTTAGGGTATCAAGACCAACCCATCATGTCTTGGGGTCGTCCTCCGCGTCTAGGGGTAAGATGCTAGCCTCTGTTTCCCAAGGTCGTGAATTCAAACCCGGCGGTGGCGATGCATTTTTTCGGGCTTAAAATCCTTAGCGTGGTTTCCTTCGGAAGGGAGGTAAAGCCATCGTAGATAAAGGTAAAAGGACCTAAGCATGTTAAAGAAGCTTATGAGGAAAATTAAGCGGTCTTTGATGCTCAATATACATACAATGGAACCCTCAAAACCTAAATAGTCAAAGAGCGTCCATAAATAAAACACTATTTAATATATTTTTTCTATGTATTGGGATGAATGTTGATAGTCTCCTAATTTCACTCACAAACTGTCCCTCATTTAAAAACTAAGTGATAACTAAAACATGTCTTTGGATCATATTTGAAGAGTAATTGTAGTGTAACTAATTGATTTGTATTTATTTTACCTTTCTGATTTGCATTAAGCGGTGTAACACATTATTTTACACATAAAATATATTTAAAAAATGTGCGGTACTATAAGAGATTAATTGTGTTTGCAGTGACAATAATAAACGCTTCAGGTAGTTAATACGAGGTCTTCTTATTTTCTTCTTTTACTTGATCTTTGATCTTAATGCGAGGTTTAAAAAATATATAAACGCTATGGCTGCATATATCTCAAGTGTCAGGCAAGAGGAATCATATATAGATATAAAACATCTGCCTTGCAGAACAGGTGACCATTAAGATCCAAATACATAACAGAATAACTTACAGAAACAAAGAAACTTAACTTATTACATCTAAACAGAAATTAGACATTTACATCTAAATGAAACAACAACGAGAATGGCAATAATAGACAAAATGCAATTTCAGTACAATGATTTCATATGTGCAACATTTAAAGTTTAGATTAAAATTATTTAATGTTGTTATCGAATACTTTATAATTTGTATACAAATGTCCTCAAGCTGTTTGTTGGGCCCACAAAGCAAATTTAAGTAATCATTTGTGAATTTATAACAACACTAAGAGGCCCGAAAAGAAGATCTTTCACCTCCCATCCATTGGCAGGCATACTATTTCTCTCGTCCAGCTGAGAAATCGTGGTCGGTAAATTGCTTCCTTGTCGTTGCTCACCGGTATTGCTTAATGAATGCTATTTTAAATAGGAACTGTAAGATTCAACAGCACTTCTCTTTCTGCTTTTCTATCGATAGCCACGACAGCTATATGATTGCTTCCATCCTCGAACTTATAATGGATCTACTCATAAACTACCGTTTGACCGTATGGAGGGCTGTGGATATTGAGAGTGAACCCAATGGTAATGAGTACTTTTAGCAGCTTTCCCTTTGCGCATTATCAATTTCTGTGCATCTATGATATCGACAAAGCGTTGTTCTCTGGCTAACACCAGGTACTGATCTTGATGTAGAAGACTTTGCAAGGCATCCTAATTTGTCCACTCCGAATAAGATAACGTTTCTCCTGTTGCTTACAAGGAATTACTTTTAGGGTTATCTTTGCAGACTTCCAGTATGTTCATCTGACCCCAGGAGGATAGAATGATATTAGAGTATCCGACAGATAGCTGAAACCGACCGCGGGGAAAGAGCCACCTTGGTCTAAGGAATTAATCTCAAAGAAAGTACTTCAGAAATTCAAACTTCCACCGTTGCTAATATCTGTAATCAGAACCTTCTGCAGCGAGATGACTTCAAAGAGTGCAAGTCAATGGATACTTCAGTAAGCCTATAAAGCTTACTAACTCTGTACGCCAGGGTTGTCCACTTTCGAAGATTCTCTTCTCCCTTTGTTTAGAACTCTTTCTTCGCTGTCTCCAGACTAATCTGACTGGGACTGTCACTTCAGCCCGATTATTTTGTACCACGGCCTATGCTGACGATGTCACGCTGCTCATCCATAGGCGCGAGGCTTTACCCTTGATGCATACCGCCCTAGCACTTTATGAGGCAGCTTCTAATGCCAAAATGAACACCGCAAAGTCGCAAGTGGATCGTGGCCGATGATCATACAGTTCTCGATATCCCAATACAATATAGTGTAAAGCTTTTCGACAGCACCTTCTCCAAACCGTTTACATCGATGATTACTCGCAACTGGGATCACAAAATAAATTTGATTCGGCTGAATATCACTGCACATCTTGATCGGAACCTGAACCATCTATAGAAAGTGTGGCACACCAACCTGTTTGTTTGAGCAAAATTATGGTATATGGCGCTTATGCCTGAAAAACACGTCTCCCGAGTTGAGCGTCTTGTTGGATACTATCTATGGGGAGGATAATGTGTTCGTGTTGCTAAAACCCAATTGTGGCGAAAGCTTAACGAAGGAGGCTTAGGTCTAATTGCATGGGACCTAAGAGTAAAGCGTTTCTTGTAAAATCCATTATACTTGCCACTAGGGGATGTGGCGAGGAACAAGAAATAGCCTTTTGGGAACATTTCCGGAATTCACTTGAATACAGTCCGGGCTGTTCCTACGGGTTTTAAAAGAACATTCCATGTTTTAGATGGCATTGATGTCGATGCCCTACCTCAGCAACCTAGAGGATTATCAACTGAGCTCTAAAACATTTTCCTACAGAGGCTGTTTACATCAATTCATGTGGTGACTAGGATGCTCAACAGACCCTGGTGCCAGGCATGGTCTAACATCCATTTGCGCAATATCTCTACGGATTGGAGTACGTGTGCATAAACGATTATGCCCGCACATTACTAGAACTAGAGATTCAAAGTACTATAACCCCTTTGCACAGGTGTGGCTCGCTCTAGGCTTTCAGTATTATATGCTGTCCGAAACGCATCTCAGCGTCGACGGTTTACGCTCTTAGAGCAGCAAGAGAAGATCTGCAAAAACAGTCAGAAATGGCCTTCGCTTTGCTGGTTCTATAGCGCTTACAACATACTCCCATCACAACATAGGTCATAACGATATATATATAAAATGGGTCCTGAAGTTATACAAAAAAAATTGTGAACTGATATACTCTACTTATAATATAGCTTATACTTTTTGTAATTAAAAATGAATTAAAAAAGAATACGGGGAAGGCTGGCAGGTCTGCTGAATTTCCCTAATCCTGCTGACGATACCAGTGCCATCCCGCCCCCGAGAGCCGTATTTCCAAAAGGCTTTCACTATCACAGAGATACGTCAATGCCGTAGTTTCGCCGAAAAATATACCCCTGAACGGGACCGTGTTGGAATGAAATGAAGATAAAATGAAAGTACAGGAAGTTTGGGAAATAAAGATCCCGACTGGTGATCCCAAAAAAACCTATGGGTCAGAGAGATCTACCGCGGTAGTCGAACCAACGATCTCGCGAATGCTGGTAACCAGACGAAACGCCTGACTCACCTGACTCGGTTACCTTATTAGACACTATGCACCATGCCTTATATGATCGTAAACACAGCGCTCTGATTTCAGCATGGTATCTTCATTGCAGGGAAGATTTAGATCTGAAAGTGTTCCAATCGTTTACGAAATGTAAGAGCTAAGAAGCAAAGGAAGGGTAGTCGACAACCTTCATTAAGTCCTGGAACAGTTTCTCAAGGAGTTGAAGCGACAGTGTCACGGGATTCCTATGCTACTTAGATTAATAACATACCCTGTGTAAATCTCTTAGGTATGCTTCCTAAGTAATTTCTATTTGGAGAGGCATACTGTTTATTTTTTCGCCATCTATAATATCACCTATATTATGCTTGTCATTGATAGTGAGTGGTAATTAGTGCTTACGTTTAGATTTTTGTGCAAGTACAGCTCAAAGCGATTAGGCTAATTTGTTCCACATTCCTCCAGGCCTGTCAGTATTTGTGAGACACTATAGCTTATTTAATTATTTGTTTGTTAATGCCGCTTCAATTGCCAGGTTCATACCATATCCAACGGCGTGCCGGAAATTCGGAGATCCTTTATATGCCAGCAAATCTGTTGACATGCACACTTAAAAACTATCAGTATGGGGCCGACTTGAATCTGCGAGAAGGCCAGCGTCTAACTGAGCCACCCAGACAGACGGGAGACATCAGAGGCACAGACATACAGCTTGGTCAGGAGTAGCGCATCGATAGAAAGAGATGGAGTGAAAACTGCTGCAACTCACAGGATGATCTATGGCAATGGAAATGAAATTGAGTTTTATTTATGGACGCCCTTTAACTGCTGCGGTTCTCAGCGTCCCATTCTATGTTGGGCGTGCAAAATCACTTAATTTGCTCAGAGGCTTCTTTATCAGGCTTAATGTTCTTTTACGTACCGTAAATCTACAATACAGGACCAACGGCTAGCATGGTAACTACTACACCACGAAGCGCTACAGATCTGTGGCAATGTTTGGACAGCATCAGTTATCATTGCAAAGAATCAGCTATTCCTATTAGTGATGGAAAGATGATAATTTTTTCAGTTCCGAAGGGTTGCTGTTCAAAAAATTTCAGGTTCCAAATAGCCGTTCCAAAATAACGGTCAATACGCGGCTAAAGGAAAGGACAGATTACGATTATTAAAGAAACGGGGATGGTTTTAGAGTCTGGTTGACATTCACTGCACGAGCATTGGCACCCTTTATCTTCAACTAGTTACCTCAACTCGTAAGATAGGTCAACTTCCTTCGTGGTCTAGGGGTGTTATGCTGATTTCTAGCTCCCAAGATCGCGGGTTCATACCGGCGCGGAGCGGTAGTTTTTTTCAGTTCAAAATATTTATTGCATATGTCGGTCTTCTTTTCTGTTAAAGATATTCAATGTTTTGCTGTTGTACGCAAGAAACCAGATTTGATAACAATGTCAAAGTCCTAGGTCGAAATACGTTTACACGCACACATTTTGCCTTTCTTTAGAACTTAAGTACAATGTACATAGTGGGTAAGCTAGGTATTGTATTCTACCTAAAATCGACACCAAATATCCCAGGAAATACATGTTTAAGAAACCACTGAATAAAAAATCTCATTTTCAGAAAAAGATCCGTGTGTGTATATTTGGACAGCATAACTCTAAAAAATCTGATGTGTACCATTCACATGACTTTCTCCAGATCCCTGCAACAAATAATTCTTAAAAAGCTTATACTTCTATTTACTTTATGCTAATCAGAAAAAAATAGTAGAAATAGTCTAATTACTCGCTTCCTTGTAAGTAGAAGCGAAATAAGGGACAGCCGTAGGTTAAAGTGATAGTCAAAAGCTGGTTGCTATGTCAATGAAGTTCCTTTGTCTATATGGATAGGAGTTGACAAGTTCCTGTATGAGAAAGGTACACGTTTTTCATAGCAGAAACAAAAAATAAGGAATGTCACAAAAACGACGAACTCCACGAAAAAAATGTATATAACATAAATTGTGTTTTAATGTGCTCTATATTTTTTGTGTAGTAAGTTTTTGTCCATCTCTTACGGTTTAGCAGTTATTCAAAGTTTAGTAAAATTCATCCAGAATAAACTACTCTTCAGAGGCTATTCCCAGAAAATTCAAGATATACATTTTATTTGTCGGGTAAATATCTTTAATATACGAACTTTTAATCAATATCGTTAGAGCCATTTTGAGAAGATCAAAATTTTTGAAAAAAGTTCCATGTAAAGGGTAGTTGGGGGTGAGGGGATTTTTCTCAAAATCTTCGTGTCGCATCCCTGGAAGATACTAAACTTAAATACCAAGTTTGGTATTTTACCTACTTTTCGTTTTTGAGTTATCGTGTTCACAGACACACGGACACACGGACACACACACACACGGACCTTTTTGTGGAAATGCTTTTTTTGGATATTAGGGATCCTAAAACATATATTTCCGGTGAAATCTCGGTATCGAATTTTTGGTGGAATGCAATACTTTCTCTATACACTATGTACATAATGCGTATGGAGAAAGTAAAAAGAAAAGTAGGTTAAATACCAAGCCTGGTATTTAAGTTCATGTCTTTCAAGGATGTGACACTACGATTTTCAGGAAAAACCTCTTACACCTAACTATCCTTTACAAGTTTCATTTTTCGAATTTGCTATTTTCTAAAAAATGGTTCTAACGATTTTGATTAAAATGACGCATAATAAAGATATTTACATGGCAATTAGAATGTATATAACTGCTAAACCCTAAGAGATAAACAAAAACTCACTACATAAAAATGTAGATGTCGTTAAAACATACCATTTATGTCATATACAGTTGTTGTTTTTTTTTTTTTTTTTTTTTGTTTGTAGAACTAATTCCGAGATATTACCTCATTGGTTTCAATTTTAAAATACTCAAATCAAACGGGAAGTCCTCATACGTTTCAAATCTCTTTTGTTTTACTTCTGACTGTGGGAAGAGAACAGAATTTTAAAATCAATTGCATGTTTTCAGCTTTTAAAATATTTTAGTGTATTTCCTTATTTACGGTCTCGTTGCATAGAGGCAGGTAATCAGGTCATTCTGCTAATGCTATCTCGATTCGCATGCTATAGATAAAAGAATAGTCGTTTGTAAGAATAGTTTGTTTGTGGAAGATAGATAACATAATGAATGGAACACATCAGGTTTATTATTTGATTATACATAGTATTTCTCTCCTTTCTCAGCGTTTATTGGCTGTGAGGTCAGTTTGAGGAACAACTTGATCTGTCTTTCTCCCAGAGGAATGTGTCTTGAAGCTATTCGCTTGAATCAGCAACTCGAGCGTTATCTGAGAAAATTTTACGTTTCAACTTCCGTCATATCAACAAGGCGTACTAGTTTATAGAAAACATAATCTCATATGCTAATGGTGCTGAAATGCACCAGGTGCACTTGGAATACTAACGTTGTGTGATATAAACTCCATGACACGACAGCCCATAAAGATCTTTGGTCTATCGTCCGGCCTCAAAGCGTCATGAGAGGGTGAGACTTGATCAGCGGGTCCTTCCCGACCGATTGATGCGATCTTCTCGATCTGAAGTCGATACTTCTCAATCAAGTAGCTCCTCATTTGGCCCCCCCCCCAGGGACCCCGCGAGGCTAGGTGCACCCCGACCAGTCTCACAGCGGGGGAAAATTCACCAAGCGAGTACCGGGAATCAAAACCAGGTCTCCCACTTGGCAAACAGCCGCGCTACCACCGCGCTAAGCAGACGACCGTTGTGTGTAGATTTATTTATGACAACCTGAGCTGCTATGAGCCCCCTCACCCCTCCAGAAAGCAGTGCAGTTCACACATTCCCGCCACAGCATGTCGATGATAGCCTTCAATCTGAGCTTGGGTATAAACATCAGGGCCAAACTGAAATTGCCCCATTTAAGAGTGCTATGGCATTGGCTTTTTCGTCTTGATTAAAATTTATGACTTCACACTAGAACTATTGTATTTAGAAGATATTTTGACACGTCTGTTCGTTTACCTACTATGAATAATGTACTAGTTTTTGAATATGTGTACATTATTTTTAACTCATTCATTAATTTGGTCTTCTGCGCAAACAAATCTAAGGAAGTGTTCATGAATCTGAAGCAAGCAACCATGGAAATGAACGGTAGCGAGAATGAATAGCGTGTTTGCAAACTTGGTGATGGACAAGGGGACGCCATCTACCATAATCTGACGAACTGGTTCCAACAAGGAGTGCGAGTTTACAGACTACTTTTTGTGCTAGTGGGGAATTCTACGGTCGATGCCCCCATTAACTGCTCTAGTATCTGTTTGAAGCTCCTTTTTCTCAACTCCTCTCAATAGCCGTGATCGTCTAGTGGTTAGGACATTGCGTTGTGGCCGCAATAACCCAGGTTCGAATCCTGGTCACGGCAGTGGTGATACACTGTCATGGGAGAGACTTTTTTCCAACTAAAACGGTTGTTTTTTATCGCTTGATAGACAATTTCATAATGTTTGATTTTTAAAACGCAATGTTTCTAATTTTTAAAACTCCTTAAACCTTTTTCATTATATGCTACTTGACCATCTTCCATAACAATAGTTCTGAAATGAATGTCTCGAAGTTATTGTTGTGAGTACTTGTACAATGTTTGTACTTACTTATTTGAGATTTCGCTGAATTTGCTGAAAGATAAGAGGGTAGCTTTAAAAACAAAATACGTACCACTATGTACGTCATAGTGGTAACAATATATACTATACACAAAGAGACCAACAAAATTACGCATGTGGTCATAAGACATCCTGTTATGCTGAAACATCTGTAAAATTTAGAAAATCCATAGTAAGATATATTATTGAAATTTATACCAGTTATTATACACAAAACAGTTACATATTGAACTAAAATTATATCTGGCATGGTTATTTAAATAATATTTGTCACTAAATGCTGTTTTGTAATAAAAATGAGTACATTTAAAAAAATATTCGCATTAAAATTCAAGTTTTACAGTAATTTACAAATAGATTAATTATATCATATTTTATATTAACCCTATTTTTGTAGAAAAATTAGTATTTTAATTCTCCCCAAAACTCATTATTTTTCAAAATGTATTAATTTATCTTTCAAAATTGGAGAATTATTTACATAAAGTATCTTCTTTAACCTGTATTTGTGAGACAATATAGAAATGTTAAACGAATCAATAAAATTTCATTGTATGGAGCATTTTGAGTACCTATGGAAGTGTTGGGAAAAAGATTGCGAAAAAACAAGGTTTAAAGTTGTACTTTAAAATTTTAATATCCATGTGCCTGCCCATTTATATATTCATAATTTGTAGTTGAAATGTAAAAACGATATATTTTCTTAGAGCTTAAAATTCATATTACTTTCTTATGAGTAATTTTCACACTTATTTTATCACAAATGTTGCACATTCATCACCAAAAATGAATAGAAGAAATAACCAAACGCAATAATTCCAAATGTTATTGCAGCAAGAGGCTATCCAATTTGTGTAATGGAAAACATTTCCTTAATTTATCTCCTGCTTACAAATCTTAATCAGGTCATCCAGGTATAATATTAAATAACAACGGAGTGAGGTTTATCCTTGTCTTACTCCTTGATTCACTTTTATTTATGTTGTTTTTGATGTTCTGTATTTATAATAATTGTGTTTCTACATACATTTATAATTACTTCTACTATGATGAGGGTATCCCCTTTTGTCCATTATATACCATAATCATTCTTTATTCATAAAATCAAATGCTGTTTCGAAGTCAACGAATGCTATGCGAGTTTCTATGTTGGTTTTTCGTATTTTTTCTAAAGTTATTTTTATTCTAAAAACTTTAAAACTTGTATATCATCCAATTTGAAAACCAGATTGCTCCTCTTCTAAAATCGCCTCCGTTGTCGTTTTGTTACAAATTATAAATTGAGTTCATTATGCATATGCTTCTATAGTTGTTAGGGTCATTGCTTTGCCCATTTTACTTTCTATACACGCACTATGTACGTAGTGTATAGAGACGGTATTGCATTTCACCCAAACTTTAGATACCGAGATTTTACCGGAAATACATGTTTCAGAGTACCTTGTATCCAAAAAAAGCATATTTACTTTCTGAACACTGTACTGTGTAATAGTGTATAGAGAAAGCACCTATTGTATTTTTCCCAAAGATTCGATACCGAGATTTCACCGGAAATATATGTTTTGAACCCCCCTGAATCAAAAAAAAAAAGAAATAGAAAAATGTCCGCTCGCGCGCGTGTGTTTGTTACAGCATAGCTCAAAAACGAAAAGTTTTGGTATTTAAGTTCAGTATCATCCAAGAATGCGACACGGAGATTTCCAACAAAACCCCCACGTTCAGCTACCTTTTACATGGAAACATTTTCGAACAATTTAATTTTCTCAAAAATGACTCTAACGATTTTGATTAAAATATATTAAAGGTATTTACATACTGAAAAAGAATCATATCTTGAATTTTCTATGGAAATAACATCTGAAGGCATACTTTATACTGGATGAATTATACGGAAAACCATAAGAGATAGACAAAAACTTAATTAACAAAACATGTAGAGCTCATTATAACACAATTTATGTTATATATATTTTTTTTCGTGGAGTTGGCCGTTTTTGAGACATTCCTTGTTATTGGTTTCAGTTTTTAAAATTTATATTTTTCTCATGAGGGAAGTTGTCAATTTCTGCCATGGAAAGAAACCGATTTCAATCCCACTGCAACCACTTTTTAAAACATTTGACTGTCGGTTTAGCCTAGTGCATTTCCTTATTTCTCTTTTTCCTTTAAGGACTAAGTAATAAAATCGTTTCTACTAATGTTTATTTCGATTAGCATGAAGTAGATAGAAGAATAAGCTTATTAACAATAATTGTTACAGAGATGTAGAGAAAGTCATGTGAATGGAGCACATCAGATTTTTAGAAAAAAGGTCCGTGTGTGTCCGCGTGTTCATGTGCCTTTGAACACGATAACTCAAAAACGTAAAGTCGGTAAAATACCAAACTTGAGATTTAAGTTTAGTGTCTTCCAGGGATACGAGACGAAAATTTTGAGAAAGATCTCTCCTACTCAAACTACCCTTTACTTAAAAAAAAAGTTTTTTTTTTAAAAAATGACTAACGATTTGAATTAAAATGTTGTATATTAAATATATTTATTTTGCAAATAAAATGTATATCTTGGATTTTCTGGGAATAGTCTCTGAAGACATCTTTATTCTGGATAAAGTTTGCTAAATTTTGCGTAACTGGAGGACCGTAAGAGTTATACAAACACCGCACAAAAAAATGTATATCTCGTTAAAACACACAATATATGTCATATACATTTTTTCGTGGAGTTGACCAAATTCTGAGATATTCCTTGTTATTTATTTCAGATTTAAAATACTTAAAATTTTTCTCACACAGAAATTTTAAACTCCTGGCCATATATAGAAACTGATTTCAACTATATGACAGCCAGCTTTTAAAATATTTTATTATTGTTTTAGCCTTGTGTATTCCCCCATTTACTCTCTATTCACAAGTAAATAATTAAGTAAGACAATTTATGCTAATGTTTATCTCGATCATCATAAAGTAGATCGAAGAATAAGCTATTGAACTATAATTTATTACAGTGATATAGAAAAAGTAATGTGAATGGAACACATCATATTTTTTAATATTGTTTACTTCATGAATCAAGTGTGTTGTGACTTCTCCAACATTCATTATATAAAGGCAGGAGTTTTAGGTGGCATATTATACCGGAGTGTTTCAGTAACTATACTCTTACCGTCTGAATCACACACTTTCATATTTTTCAAGGCTAATTGTAATCACCCAGTGTAATTGAATCTACTGCTGCGTTGTTTATTCTTCACCACAGAGAAAAAGTTGATAATAGTGTGTCCAGGTTTCTTTGCTTATTATATTTATTCTTACTGTATGTATCCTTTTCTGATTGATTAAGATGTCGCATCATTTTATAAGCAAAATTTTGAGCTCTGTGCAAAATATTTTATGTTAGATATAAATTGCTTCTAGGAGTTTTAGTGCGGGTTTCTTATCAGCTGCTTAGCATAGTTCCGTTTTTATTTATAGATAATCTAATTTTTTTAGTGTTCCGTAAAAAATTCATATATGCTGTTTCCTTTTTATTCACTGTTGTTTCTATCTGTTCATTCCATATTCTAAATCCTAAACGTTTTCTTAGCCTTCTTTTCTCCTATTGCTTCTTATTGTGCCTTTTTAAATACAATCTTTCAAAATTGTCCATTCCTCTGCTACACTTTCTTTAATATAACCGTTATTAGATATTATTGTAGTCTATTTTGATAGAGATTTTCACTTTCGTGTTGTAGTTAATAAACCTCAAATACCTCTTCTAACATTTCTGCTTTTATTTTTTTACTTTCTTTTCATATAGGTAATAATGAATATTTACCACAACTAGGTTATATCTGTATACAGTATTTGTATTTGATACGTTATTTTATTTGCTATTATACAATCTATTAATGATCTCGCCCCTTCTTCTCCATGTGTGCTTTTGAATGTCTTGTTTTCGTAAAAAACATTCTTTATTTTTAATTGGATATATACTGCAAATTGTCTCACATCTCACTGATATGCTGTTTTCCAAAGTGCCAACTATTGATTGGTTGGTTGCCGACTCCTGCATTTTAATCTCCGCTAGAGATGACAGCATCTGGTTTTATTTTTTTTATATCATTTCATTTATATAGCCCCTTTAACATCTAAGGGCATATCGGGGGCTTTTCACTTGAAACAACATTGGGTTTAAGTCGTATTATTTACCTCAAACACACACACACACACACTCACATACATACTTCCAGATACTGTGGGGAATAGGGAATAATTCTGGCTAAAGAAAAATTATCTACCCCAGACGGAATCGAACCCGGGACCTCCGGGTGAAAAGTCAGCTTGCTGACCACTCGACCACGGAGACAGTCAGAATGTGTTTGATTACCTTTCCTTACCACATTTAGTCATTTATCACTAACCACTTTTAGTATCTTCGTTTGTTCCCTCTTCTGGGGCATAAATACCTATCTATGCCTATCAAATGTCCTGGCGGAATTTTAAATGTTTATGTATTTATTTTATTATTTACATAGTTGTAGCAAAATATTTTGTTTTTTGTATTTCTATTTTTACTTTCCCTAGCACGCATGCACAATGTACATACAGCTGGAGCTAGAGGTGAAACTGGACTTGACAAGAAAAACTTCAGTAATAACTATTCATAAAAGAATCTTAAAACAGCGAAAAAGCGTAATGTTCCAGTAAAGGTAATTAGTTTTTAAAAACATAGGGTTGCTTGGAGACAGATTTGTTAGTTTTTCTCAAAACGAAACTTACTGAGTTGCTTAGACTAAGGACCTTTTAGCACGTGCCAATTCAAATAAGAACGTCATTGATAACGAGGACTATAAACATGATTCCTTAAGAGAGCAATTGAGCCCCTCGAAACAGATGCAGCAATTGATTTAATCTCTGTGGTGTGTAAGCCTAGCATCTTGCACGTGTTGGCGAAGAACTTAGGCACCAATTAATAGCTCGATTAGCGTAATATGATCGTTTCGTTTTGAGATTTCTCAAAACAAGCATTTCCGGGGAAATCTCGACGTCGTATTTGTCGGTATATTGCAGATCTTCCTCAATCTACAAGTGACTGGTACAGAAGTAGAGGGAGAGAACAAACAAAATCTGACGTCTTCCATTTAACATGGCCTACTCTACTTGTTCTGCCAACAAACTATTCTTACAAAAGATCAATTTTATCTGCATCATGCTAAGTGAGATAAACATTAGTAGAAATTGTCTTATTACTTGCTTCCTTGAAAGTAGAAGGGAAATAAGAAAATACACTAGGCTAAAGCGATTGTCAAAACTTTTGAAAGCTAGTCGACATGTGACCAATTGAAGTTTGGTTCGCTTTGCATTGCTAGTAAAATAAAAGAGAGATGAAACGAAAGGTGAGCTGTTTGAGAAGATACAAGGTTTAAAATTGAAACCAATAACAAGTAATATCTCGGAAACTGCATCTAAAATGTATATGCAATTAATTGTGTGATTAACAAGCTCTACAATTTTTGTATAGTAAGTTTTTGTCTATTTCTTACGGTTACCAGTTATGCAAAATTCAGCAGTATTTATCCAGAATGTACACGTCTTCAAAAGCTATTCCCAGAAAATTCAAGATAGGTATGCGTTTTATTTGTGATGTAAATATCTTTAATATCGGAGTTTAAATCAAAATCTTTAATAGTGCTTTTTGAGAAAAACATTTTCAAAAATGTTTGCATGAAAAAGGGTAGTTTGGGGTAGGGGGATTTTTTGAAAATCTTCGTGTCGCATCCTTAGAAGATGCTAAACTTAAATACCAAGTTTGGTATTTAACGGTGTTTTAGTTTTCGAGCTATGGTGTCCACACATAGGGACATTTTTCTAAAAAATTATTTTTTGGACTCAGGGGACCTCAAAACATTTGTTGGTAAAATGTTACATCAATTCTTGGGTGGAATACAATACCCTCTCTATACCTATGTACATAGTACATATGTAGAGAAAATAAAAAATAGACAGATATCAAGCGACAAACAGAAATATTTTCGTTTGGAAAAAACACCCTCTGCCTTGATACCACTTCGACACTGCCGTGACCAGGATTCGAACCTGGGTTATTGCGGCCACAACGCAATGTCCTAACCACTAGACGATCACGGCTGCTAACAGGAGATGGTAACCAGCGAAGTTACTAGAGCTTTAAAGCCGGACATCATAAATTCAATCTTGAAACATTCATGGTGTTCTCTTTATAGACTGATAAAGAGAGGGGTTCCAAATACATCCAAGCGCACCTAAACTGTGAGTTTTCAAGGTTTCAGCATCTAAATAATAGTAGACTGACAATGGGGAAAACTTACGTACCATGTGAATGAATAACATTTTTATGGTTGGCAGTAGCAGTACTGATTGCAGTCACGAAATAATTACAAGGTTCGAATACATAAACATCATAAGCGCAAGCGCACACACACACACTACACACATCTCGCGGGCGGGAACCAGTGTCTAAAAATTATGTTTTGATTTCAGATTCCTCCAGTCCAATGAAATGTCGAGGACGAATGTTTGAGTGGATTACAATTCATCTATCTACAACGTAATTTGGTAAAGTAAGAGGGAATATACAGCAACTTCAAGCACACAGGGAAGGCATTTCGTTTGGAAAAATTTCTTATTACTTGCTTCCTTGTAAGTAGAAGGAAATAAGGAATTACACTAGGATAAAGGGATAGTCAAATATTTTAAACACTGGTTGCTATGTGATTGCAATTCCTTTGTTTGTGTGGTTAGGAATTGACAAATACCCTATAAGAAAAGTACTATAAGTATTTTAAAGCTGAAACCAATAACAAGGAATATCTTAGAAACCGTCAGCTTTAACAAAAAAAAAAAAAAAAAAAAAAATTATATTACATAAATTATGCGTTTTAAAGATCTACATTGTTTGTGTAGTAGGTAAGTTTTTGTCTATCTCTTACGGTTTACCAATTATATAAAATTCAGCAAAATTCATCCAGAATAAAGAGGTACTGAGAAACTATTCCCATGAAATTCAAGATATACATTTTATTTTCCGTGAAAGTATACATACGACATTTTAATTAAAATTGTAGAATCATTTTTGAGAAAATCAATGTTTTTGAAATTTTTTTCCATGTAAAGGGTAGCTTGGGATGGGGGATTTTCATAAAAATCTTCGTATTGCATCTAAACTTAAGAACCAAGTTTGGTATTTTACGGACTTTTCGTTATAGAGCTATGCTGTCCATAGGCACAAACACACAGATACAAACACTGACTTTTTTTCTAAAAATTCTTTTTATGGATTCAGGCGGTCTCAAAACATGTACTTCCGGTGAAATCTCGGTAGGTAACGAATTTTTTGGATCAATACATAGTATGTGTAGAGAAAGTAAAAAGCATCACTGATCGTCTTTGATCACTGCTGTGACCAGGGTCGAACCTAGTTAATTGCAGCCACAACGCAACATTCAGTCTTTTTCGATACAATAAAAATAACTTGAGCAACAGCGATTTAAATGTCAGTTGCAGTCATAAGAAACAAAATATAATTTATTAGTGATGTCAAATGCACTTGTTCAAAAATAATTCATGTTTCACTTCAGTTTTTAACTTAGGTATGTACTTTCAAGGACCCCCCCCCCCCACGCCCCCGCCCAGGCTCATCAAAAAGAGGAAACGAAGCGTAAATCTAAATTCTGCTTATACTTTTATCTCTGTGACAGAGCACTTAGTTTCTTTCTAACATTACCAGTTGTATCGAGTCTTACAACAAATGTGTTCATTCAAGAGGTCGCGAGCTGGAACCTCACGTGAGGTTCGGGTGAGGTACCCAAATGTTTTCACCCGGGTGTTCTCTTATCCTGAGAAGATGCATGTCCAGAATGAGCCACAGAAGAATAAGCACTTAAAGCTTTTATATCAACTTGAGGTGGCTCCGTGGTTGAGTGGTTAGATCGCTCGCCTTCTCCCGGTTCGATTCCGAGCGCCCGCATTTAGGATTTGTGGTGGACGAAGAGGCGTCTGGGCGGGTTTTCTCCGGGCCCTCCGGTTCCCCCCGCCACTCATTCCACCAATTTCTCCATATTACCTTTCCTATCATCAATTTCGCTGACATGTCATACCATCAACTTCCTTATGTTCATGCCTGGCTACGAGCCGACCCCTCGTAACAGATTCCCCATTCTGTGGTTTCGTGCCGTTGGCTCCCCGATAGATTTCTAATTGTAAGTCCTAGGGGGAGTGTCAGCCCTACAAACAGGGGGAGGGTAAGCCGATTACGAAACGAATATCAACTTGACGTAAACATATTAATCTAACTAAAAATCCTCCGACTAATCTAATTGATGACCAAAATACTTAATTAATATAATTTAGGTTGCATGGATCCCGAGATGATTTGGGCATCATTTCACCAATTTCATTCGTCGTATCATATGACCAACCAGGTTAAAGGATGTTAAGCTACATTAAACAAATAAACTCATAAATAAATAAACAAATAAATAAATAAGTGTATGTAGTCAAGGTTTCTTAGACTTCTTTTCTGCAGCTCGAAGGTCTTATTTTCGTTGCTTTAGATATTCTTGTGCTACTTTCTGTGCTTCTTTCTGAACCAATATCTCTTTCATAGGCGAGTTTCTGAATAAGGCACTTGCACATGTTTCACATCTGGCTTGCTATGGTTTAAAATCCAAAATACTTCGGCACGATTTTGGCTTAACGGGAGAAACGCTTATTAAATGTGTAATTCTTCATTTTGTGCTGGCTTTTCCATTTCCTTCTAGAAGACTTTTCTTATTTTTCCTAGTCATATCTGCTAAAATTAATGAAATAGCTCAAAAGCCAGGAGTAAAACATTATACCTATCTGTCTATATCTTGCAGCGCATTATATAACAGTTTGAAGATCATGTAGCTCAGGAAATCCCAAAACAAAATAAAAATATCTGATGTGTTCCATTCACATGACTTTCTCTGCATTTCTGCAACAAATTATTGTTAAAAAGCTAATGCTTCTATTTACTTCATGGTAATCGAGAAAAAAATTGGCTGAAATAGCCTTATTACTTGCTTCCTTGTAGGTAGAAACGAAATAAGGTAGTACCATAGGTTAAAGTGATAGTCAAAAGCTGGTTGCTATGTGACTGAAGTTCCTTTGTTCGTATGGACAGGAGTTGACAAATTCCTGTATGAGAAAGTATGTTTTTCAAAGCTGAAACCAAAAACAAGGAAAATCTCAAATACCATCAACTCCACGAAGAATGTGTACATAACATAAATTGTGTGTTTTAATGTGCTCTACATTTTTATGTGGTAAGTTTTAGTCTATCTCTTACGGTTTAGCAGTTATACAAAATTCCGCAAATTCATCCAGAATAAAATAATCTTTAGATGCTATTCCCAGAAAATTCAAGATATACGTTTTATTTGTCAGGTAAATATCTTTAATATACGATACTTTCGCATCCTTGGAAGATACCAAACTTGAATACCAAATTTGGTATTTAACGGTCTTGTTTCAGAGCTATGCTGCCCACAGACACACACACACACACACACACACGGTCATTTTTCTAAAAATTGTTTTTTTTTAAGGAGGTCCTAAAACATGTACTTCCATTGAAATCTCGGTATCGAATTTTTAGATGCATTACAGTACCTTCTCTATACACTATGTACATAGTACGTGTAGAGAAAGTAAAAAGTGCATATAAGCGCAAAAAGAAAACGGTAAAATGCTCTCGGAGCACGATGAAGAGGTCGTTAACTTGCCCCGATTTTTTTTTTCATACCATTAGGGTACGGAGTCATGTTATTTCATATCTTTTGATGTTCTACGTCGCTGGTACGCCTTCTTGTGTTACATCTCCAACTAGGAACGTTAAAGATCCTTGATTTTTGTGGTAGGATTAACAACAATAAGATATAAATAAATAGTGATTGCAAAAAACCTATTTCTAAGGTAATCATGTATACCAAAGAATAAGTAGATATCTTACTTTTCATTCGAAGGTCTTGAAAATTATAACACGTCAGGCAAAATACATGAACATAATCTAATAAACAACGAAATGGCGGCAGTTGCTTCTCTGCATGAAGAGTGAAGAGCTAGTAGTATTCGTAATGTGGTGCTACCCAAAAATGCACTTAAACTAAGACATTACTCATATTGCCTCGCTCGTCAATATGTCCCTGCTCCCCCTATATAATACGTGTAGAGAGAGTAAAAATGCATTTAATTCCGATCACAATAAAACGTGTATTTGTAGTGAAATTTCGATGATCAATAGATAGTGGCAGTGGGAGTAAAACTATAATAATTTGTAGAGTAGTTATGAAAGGTTAAGCAGCGTGACTGTTCCCCTCTGAATGTAGGACTACCCCTTAGGTAATAAAACAAACTGGTCCTGACATAACATTCGCATTCCTGGAGGCAGAGAGTAAAGCGTGCACCTGAGACATCACGAGGGGAATCCCTGACTGCCACTTGGGCACGATCTGTAAACAATGTCCACAACACTCCGATTCCAATTCCATTAACTGCTTCTGTTTTCGATATTAATATCTTGTACCGGTTGGATAATGCATCAAAACAAAGCCTTACGATCACTAGGTAAACAGCCTTAGGCTTCGTGCTGTGTTCCCATAGAATGCTTAATGTGTGGGATTATTTACTAGAGGATTGAGAAATACATATATGTTTACTCTTATGTTGATTAAAATATGAATAGACAGCACAAGCAAGACGAGCACTTTATCTTACCGAAAATAAGGAGCATTGTTGTATCTAGCAAAACCTACTGTTTATTATTATTACTAGATATTATTATTGTTGTTATTAGCTAACTTCTATGTCCTCACAATCTTTGTAATAAGCTAATCTAATTCATTAATAATGATAAAAGTAATAATAATAACATATAAGCAGTATAATTATTTTATCTTATAGGCCTGCGCCGTAGCCGAATGGTTAGACCGCTCCCCTCCCACCTAGGAGGCCTAGTTTCGATCCCAAGCGCCTGCACGTGGGATTTGTAGTGGACCTTTCGTATTATCCATTTCGCTTGCATTTCATATCATCCACTTCCTTGCTCATGCCTGGCGACGGTTCGACCACTCATTCCAGGTCCTCCATTCTGTGGTTTCGAGTCCTTGGCTCCCCGACAGGCTTCTGGCACCTAGACATCCAGCTTAGTAAGTCCCAGAGAGTGTCAGTCCTAAATATGAGGAGGATAAGCCGACTACGAAAAAAATATCTTATACGTTTATTTACTAAATACTAACTAGGATAGGATAGGAAAGGTCAAAAGGAATTCGGCACCGAATTTGAAGTTATCGTACCTATGCTCCATAAGAGAGCGCTCCCGAGGGATGAGGTAGGATACACCGGGCGGCCGGAAACAGGGACGATGGAGCACAAGGACAGTATCCCTACAGTTTCCAGATTGAAGCACTCCGACAGTCAGACAGGCACATTGGGAATCCCATCCCATATAAGATCCAACGCCCCCGCCAGGAGCGGTCCTCATCCAGGCAACCAGCCAAAGTCGGAGGACAAAGATAGTCACTTTGAGCGCCGTTTTTCCCTGTCATGCTGCTACGAGCACCATCACTAATACTTCCAATCCTGAAAGAAAGCAATGGGCTGAAGGATGAGTGAAATTACAATGAAAACGACATATAGGGGCAGGAAAATCGGGGGATGAAATAAAACTACCAAAAATTCTAAAGAACTATGGGTCAGGACTAAATCATATCAACTTTATAGCTTGGTTTCAGCCCTGGCTTACTCTAGGTCATAAATATCTGATGATTAACGTTTAACCAGACTTGAAGTTTAACCAGAAAAGTCATATGCGTTGCATTCACATTCCCAGTTCACTCTTTCACAAATTACTTATTCAAAAACATATTCTTTTATCTATTTTTTTTAACTTATGTATTTCGTATAAGTAGGGGAAACATTGCATTCCACCCAAAAATTCCATACCGAGATTTCATCTGATATGCATGTTTGAGCATCCCTGAATCCAGAAAAAAAAAATAGAAAAAAACGTTGTGCGTGTGTGTGTGTGTGTGTGTGTGTGTGAGCAGCATATTTGATAAACAAAAAGTCGGATGTATACTAACTTGGTATTTAAGTTAAACACCTTCCAAGGTTGCGACATGAAGATTTTCAACTACTCTTACCAACTACTCTTTACTGGAGTATTTTTCGATTTCTTTTTTATTTTCTCAAAAATGGCTCAAGCGATTTTTATTAAAATACCACAAAGTAAATATATTTTCATTACAAATGAAATACATATCTTGACGTTTCTGGGAAGAGCCTCTGATGTCTCTAATTCTGAATGCCTTTTGCATAACTGACAAACTCAAGAGATAGACAAAAACTTTCTACGCAAAAATGAGATCTTGTTAAATTACACAATTTAAGTCAACTGCATTTTTTGTGGAATTAACTATTTCCGAGATTTTCCTTCTTATTAATATAAATTTTCCATCATAATAATGTTCTCAAATAGATAGTCGTTGCTCACTTTTTCATCCTGGTCATTTAATATCATCACGTGCCGACTAAACCTTATAAAACTATCGCTTCAATCTAGTTCATTCTCTTATTTCCCTTGTACTTCTTACAAGGCAAATGTAATAAAATCATTTCTGTTAAAATTTATCTCAACAAGCATAACGTAGATAGAAGAATAAGCTTTTGCAAAAACATGTTGTTGCAGAATAACTAGAAATAGCGATGTGACTGTAACGCATAAAGTATTCTTACATTTATGTACCCCTTTAAAATCTATCGTCATTTGGGCAACTTTGTCATTGTAATAAATGTTCATCAGCAATGATGTTCACTCGTCAACTTTTGTGACAATAACCCAAAGATGCATGGCTTTTTTCTAAAAATGTTTTTTTTTTATTTATTTCCAGTGAACCTTGGAGACATGACTTTCTTTAAATCCCTGTATCAAATTATTGTTTGAGAGCTTATTCTTCTATCTACTTCGAGGAAATCGAGATAAATATTAGCAGAAATTGTTCTTAGTACTTGCATCCTTGTAAGTAAAAGGGAAATAATGGAATACACAAGGCTAAAGCGATAGTCAAATCTTTTAAAAGCTGACTGTCATGTGGTTGAAATCCGTTTCTTTGCAGGGCCAAGAGTTTACAAATTTCCGTATGAGAAAAGTATAAGTATTTTAAAAATTCTAACCAATAACAAAGAATATCTCAAAATTTTCAACTCCACGAAAAATTGTATATGACATAAATTGTGTGTTTTAACGAGATCTACATTTTTTGTGCAGTAAGTTTTTGTTTGTCTCTTATGGTTTACCAGTTATGCAAAATTCAGCAGAATTCATCTAGAATAAAGAGGTCTTCAGAGGCTATTACCAGAAAAGTCAACATACACATTTTATTTGTCTTGTATATAAGTGCTTTTAATATACAGACTTTTTCTAAAATAACGTTTTTGGACACAGATGACCCTAAAACGTGTATTTCTGATGAAACCTCGGTATCGAATTTTTGGGTGAAGGGCAGCGTACATTGTACTATGTAGAGAAAGTAAACATTTTAGACAATGTTTCGTGTGCGCATGTGTATGTATGTGTCGGTTCAGTACTAAACTTGGTAGGTATTTCAGTTCAGCGTTCCAAGGATGCGATACGAAGATTTTCAAGAAAATCTCCCGACCCAAGCTAAATTTTTATGGAGACATTGTCGTCATTAGTTATTTTCTCTAAAATGCTTGCAGTGATTTTTATTAAAGTATCATGCTTTAATACATTTACTTGCCGAGTAAACTGTATAAGTATTCACGTTTTTTTGGGAATGGTCTGTGAAATGCCCTCATGAAATTATTTTGAATAGTTGGTAAACCGTATGAGATAGACAAAATCACACTACATAAAAATATAAATATCCTTAAAGCACACAATTTACATCCAAGAACTTTTATTGTGACGTTAATCATTTCCGAGATATTCTTTATGTTTTGAATTTTTATGACGTAGATTACCATTTATCGTTTTTCCAGTTAATCCAAAAGATATAGATTTTCAAAGCCTCACAAAGCGACCCGATTTTAAAAATCTGACAATGGCTTTAGCCTACCTAATGTGCCGTTCTTAGAAGTATAACAAAATCTGTAAAAGCGCTGGTCCCGTTGCTCAGTCGACAGAGCACATGCCTTCTGTGTGGGGTTCCCGGTTCGATTCTAGCTCGAGAGTAGGTATTTTTCTCTAGTTCAGGTTATTTACTATCTTCCCAGATTCAGGGAGTATGATTGCGTGGCTGTGTGATCTAATGACTGAAACCGAAGATAAAACGAAACCCAAAGACACGAGTTAACAGTATGTTCCAAAGGGAAATCCCCCCAATAGAACCATGCAATTAAAGACAGAGTATAAATTGAACAATAAAAATCTGATATGTTCCATCACATAACTTTCTCTAGCTGTTCCACATACAAACTTTCCGTATTAAAGCTTATTCTTTTGTCTACATCAGGCGAATCGAGATAAACATTAACAGAAATTGTGTTATTACTTGCTTCCTTGTAAATAGAAAGGAAATAAGGGAGTACCATAGGCTAAAGCAATAGTCAAAACTTTTAAAAGCTGGCTGCTATGTGAAACTATAGAAGTTCGGTTCGCTTTGTATGGCTTGCAGTAAAACAAGAGAGATGAAACATAAGGTGACTTCCCGTTTGAGAAAAGCTACATAGTTTAAACCAATAACAAAGAACATCTCAGAAATGGTCAACTGTACATAAAAAACGTATATGACATAAATTATGTTTTATCAAGATCAACATTTTTTGTATGGTACGTTTTTGTCTATCTCGTACGGTTTACCAGTTATGCAAAATTCAGAAATTATTCCCAGAAATATCAAAATATAGATTTTACTTGTGATGTAAATATCTTTAATATACTGTATTTTATTCAAAATCATTAAATACATTTTTGAAAAAAACAAACATTTCAAACATTTTCCCATGTAAAGGATAGTTTCGGGGGTGGATTTTCTTGAAAATCTTCGTGTCCTATCCTTGGAAGATACGATACTAAATATAAACACCAAGTTTTGAGCTATTCAGTACATACATTACATTATTTATTTTAATATTATCTTTAGGTGGATTACCACCATTTTTAGGGGTTTTCCCAAAATGAATTGCAATTCAATTTATAGCTCAAAATCTCATAATCTTTACATCTACCATCCTTATTATATCATCTTTAATCACTCTTTTCTATTACATACGAATAATATATACAACATTATTAATTACTAATACAGACATTTTCTAAGTTTTTTTTTTTTTTTGGACTCAGCGGACTTCAAAGCATACAATTCCGGTGAAATCTCAACATCGAATTTTTGGGTAGAATACAATACTACCTTCTCTAGCTACTATGTATGTATTCGTACATAGTGCTAGACAGAGTAAAAGTCTGTAAATGTGACTCAACTATAAGTAGAATGATTTTTTGTAAATTATTTATAGAGGAGTGTATAGGGAAAGTCACACGAATGCAAACATGAAGTTTTTTCTTCTAATCTAAAATCTGATTTTATACATTTATTTACAAGCTCGTTTGCAAAGTTTGCAACACTGTGTGTTAAGGACAGTCAACAAATCGTTGCATGTGATCTGTTAGTACTTCACATGTGTAATCTTGTGTTAGGCGTTGTTTGTGTAGAATTTAATGTACATTTGTCTAAGTGGAATATAAATCTGAGAGCGTTAAGATAAGTGGCTTAGAGATAAGAAATAAGAAAAGAGAGATTCATTCCTTGAGAGGTATATCTTATCAGCAGCACAGGGACCCCCGAGGTTGGAGTTATGATCTGATTGCTATCCTACACATATTTTATAAGAATCTAAATGTTTTCCTATACTGGGTCTCTGTTTTATTCAAGATTCTGAGAATTATATTCAATATTCCTTTCCTTCGGGTGACGTGTTTGATTTTTTATTATTAATTTAGATTAGATTTTATTTCACAAGCCTGAAAAGCTTAGCACAAGTAAAATTAAAATCTACTTTTGACTTTTAAATCGCCTCTATCAGCACTTTTAGAAGGATTTTTGTTTTCTTTACACTATTATGTACATAAGTAGAGAAGGTATTGTATTGTATTCTACCCAAAAAAAAAAATTGATGCCAGATTTCACCGGATCATAAAAAAAAAAAAAGAAAAGAAAAAGCATTTTTATAAAAAGGTTCGTGTGTGTGTGTGTGTGTGTGTGTGTGTGTGTGTGTGAAATCTTACCTCAAAAATTAAAGGTCGGTTAAATATCAAACTTGACATTTAAGTTCAGCATTTATCAAGGATGCAACATGAATATTTTCAAGAAAATCCCCCTCAACCTCATACTATCCTTTACATGGAAACGTTTTTGAAAACAATACTTTTTTTCAAAAATGGCTATAACGATTTTGATTAAAGCACCATACATTAGGGTATTTGCACGACAAATAAAATGTATATCTTGAATTTTCTAGGACTAGCCTCTGAAGACCTCTTCATTCTGGATGAGTTTTGTATGGTTGGTAAACCTCAAGAGATAGATACATTTTTTCTGCACAAAAAATGTAGATTTAAACACACATTTATGTTACGTACATTTATTACGAAGTTAATGTTTCCGACTTATTCTTTGTTATTGGTTTCAGTTTTAAATGACTTACATTTTTCTCAAACCGAAAGTCGACATCTTTTTTTTTTTTTTTTTAACTCCAGCCATGCAAAGAGTACAAAATTTCAAACACATGGCGGTCTGCTTTTTAAATAATTGACTAACGCTTTAGGCTAGTGTGTTCCCTTAATTCTCTTCTACTTATATCTAAGTGACTAAGTTATAAAGAACATATCTGCTAATGTTTATCTCGATTAGCTTGAAGTAGATAGAAGCATAAGTAGATAAGTAGAATAGGAAGAGAAAACCGTGTGAATGGTTCAAATCCCGGCTATGGCATTGAATTTTTCAGTCTGACTCTACCTATCCAACTCCTGACCTATACACGGCTTGTGTGAAAAAAACAATTATTCCAACACCAGAAACATTAACGTTTTAGAAACAACAAATAATATTTTATTATAATTCCATAAAAATTAAATCTGCCTCCAAAGCAAGGTCACTTAAGGAGCTTTAGGGCGGTTTTGTAGATATCTCGTCAACTTTCCAGGAGTAAACATACCGTTTTTGTCAAATAACTTGTGGCATTAGCCATTTTCGGAATGTTTTCTGCTTTTGGTTGACTTTTCAATAGTGTAATTATACATTTCTAAAGTACATCATTCTTTGGTTTCTCTTGAGGCTATCCAGAAACATGGAATTTCATAGCTTACAGACAGCAACTCCTTTCTAAATATTCGACTATCACTGCAACCTCCCTGGTACTATAACGAAATGTGTAATGAAAGTATTTCTGCAAATATATATATAGTGTTAATGAACTATGCCGAAATATTTTCACAAAATATGTAGATTACTTAAATAAGTTATTTGAGATAGGAGACTTATGGTCTGTTTATTGAAATTTCGAAGTAACAGCTATAAGTTTCTCAAGTGCCAGTATCGCGGCACTTCGTCTGGAATGAAAAAAATAATAATAAAAAAACATGTACTCTATGACAGGAATCAAACACTTGATCTTGGAGATAGCAGCTTCTTGCATTACGCATTAAGCCATCAGAGCAGTTGAAAAAACTCCTCCAGAGTATAGGTACAGAACTCAAGAACGTAGTTAATGAATGCTCAGTGTCGCACTGTCAAGTGCTTAGTTCGAGATTTTACAGATTTTTGCGACATTAAATCTTGAGAACGCTAATAACGAGTTGCTAAAAATCGTTATTTCTATACACGGGCAAGAGTTTTAATGACATTCTAAGCCATTTTTTCGACCTGCTTTGCTTTAACACCGACTTATCAGCACCTGATACCCACACGTTTAACGCTGTGTAGTTGGGTTATGTTTATCCGGAGAACATGCATCGCCGATCTCAAATTACTCATATCAGTCACGTGCACAATCTCGCAAATTATTTCGGTGTAGTTCGTTAGCATCCTGTATATCGATTAACATATTAGCTTTTTTAAAGAACATATAAAAAATTAACGATAGTGGATAGAGAAACCCATAAGAATGAAACACATCAGATTGTTTATTTAATGTTTAGGAGAGGGACATTTTATAATTATAAAAACGTATCTATACTCTTTTACTGACAAATGAAAAACAAGCAGCGTTTCAAATGAAACACGGAATAGCTGCGTCAACATTTCGTTTTTTTTGTAGATGGAATGGGTGTCAATGATGTATTAAATTCACACGACTCTTTCTACTCGTTTTTCTACAAATTATTCTTACGCAAGTTTAGTGCATATACTATATATTTGTTAATATAGAAACACTTTCATTACACAATTACTCATTTTTGTAGGTGTATGGAACATAACAATGGAAGATGGAGATACTTTGCGTCAGTCTTCAGAATAGAATCCGCAATGAAGATCTAAGAAGGATGGCAGATATCAAAGACGTAATAACATGACCACTCATACCAAACGGAGGTGGGCAGGCTACGTCATGAGAATGGACTATACCACATGGACACATAAAACAACAGCTTTGGGCCCAAGAACTAACCACAGAAAAGTTAGAATGAAAATGGACAACTATAACTCCTCTTTGGGACCAACTCGACTACAAAGGCAAATGGAAACTATTGGTAGAAGTCAACTTGCCACCCAAGAAGCCTTCAAGGATCATATGCTCTAATTCTAATCACAATTCTAATAAAAAAGAATAGGCTAAATCGATAGTCACATCCTTTAAAAGCAGATCGCTAAGTGACGGATTTGGAATAAGGTTTTCTTTGTATGACTAGGGAGGGTGGAGATTGCAATTTTCAATCAAAAAACTATAAAGCATCTGAAAATTCAAACCATATCTCGGAGATCGCCTGCGGTGCCATAAGTACGAGGGCCGTTCAGAAAGTAACCTCCGATCGGTCACAGTGCGGGTAGTGGGGGGAGTAGCGACGCCATCTGTGCATTCACGCACTCAGCAGGTCAGTCGGCATCAAGCCGTGGTCGAGTGAAAGTCGTACCTGCGCTAGTTTAGTGTTTGTGGCCGTTTGAAATGTGTACTGCAATAGAAAACCCCGCCAAATGTGAAGTGCGTGCTGTTATAAGGTTTTTTACAGCCAAAGGATATTCTGCAGCAGCTATTCATCGTGAGTTTTGTGCCGTGTACGGACCAAGAGTTATGAGTGAAGGAGTGGTCCGTGAATGGGTACGTTTATTTAAAAGTGGACGAGAAAACGTTCATGATGAAGAGAGGAGTGGTAGACCATCATTGGTCACGGACGAACTCGTTCAGACAGTTGATGCAAAAGTTCGTGAAAACCGACGTTTCACAATGTCGGAGTTGTCTACTGATTTTCCACAGATTTCTAAGACTCTCTTGTACGAGATAGTGACAGCAAGATTGGGTTACCGTAAGTTCTGTGCACGATGGGTGCCCAAAATTCTTACCGACCACTACAAAACTCAAAGAATGGCCTCTGCATTAGACTTTCTGTCACGTTATGAGGCCGAAGGTGAACCATTGTTAAACAGAATCGTGACCGGGGACGAAACCTGGATTAAGTACGTGAACCCTGAGGCAAAAGAACAATCAAAGATGTGGGCACATTCAAATTCGCCTACCAAACCAATAAAAGCCCGGCAAGATTTTTCTGCCCGAAAATTGATGGCAACGGTGTTTTGGGATGCAAAAGGGGTGTTGTTGGTTGAATTCATGGAACGTGGGACGACCATTAATCAAGACGTGTACTGTGAAACACTAAAACAATTACGACGGGCTATACAGAACAAACGCCGTGGTATGCTGACTTCCGGTATCGTTTTTTTGCACGATAACGCCCGTCCTCACTCTGCTCGCAGAACAACAGCCCTTCTTGAGTCCTTCAAGTGGGACGTTGTCAACCATCCACCTTACAGCCCAGATCTGGCGCCAAGCGATTATCACCTCTTCATGCATATGAAGAAATGGCTCGGGTCCCAGCGGTTTGATGACGACGAAGAGCTCAAAGATGCGGTCACAGGCTGGCTCCAGGCACAAGCGGGTGATTTTTATGCAGAAGGAATTTCAAAGCTTGTGAACAGATACGATAAGTGCCTCAATCGTTATGGAAACTATGTAGAAAAATAGTGCAAAGATGTAGTTGTAATATGTATATATTAAAATATTTTTATTTAACTTGGTGAATTTCTTGCAATCAACCGGAGGCTACTTTCTGAAGGGCCCTCGTAGTTAAAGCGACCGTTAAACACTATAAAAATACCTCGGAGGTGTATAATGTCACGAAATTTTATTTTATATCTATATTGTGTGCTTTAACGACATCAACAATTTTGTGTAGCATGCTTTTGTTTGTCTCTTAGGATTTATCAGCTATGCAAAAGCCATTCAGAGCAAACAGGACTTCATTAGGCTATCTCCAAGCATGTAATATTTGTGGTGGACAAAGCGGTGCAGGGACGGGATTTCTCCGGGTTGTCCGGAATCCCCCGCCATCGCATTCCACCGGTGCTCCATCTTTATTCCATGCATCATCAGTGTCATCACTTGCGGTGCCATATGTAGTAAAAGTGGGCGTTAAACTCTGCCAAAAATAGGTTATTTGCAGAAGAGTCAAGATATGTATCTTGTCATGAAAATATCTTAAATTTGTGATAGTTTAATAAAACTCGCTAGAAACATTTTTGATAAAATCAAAAACAAGGCTAGTTTTTCCATGTAAGGAATAATTTGGAGTGGACTTTTTTCTTGAAAATCTTCGTGTCTTAGAAGCTGTTGAACTTATCAAGCTTGATATGTAACTAACTGGCTTTTCGTTTATGAGTTACGATAAGCAGACAGACTCAAACCCAGACCCATACACAAAAGCACACATTCAGGGGACCTAAAACACATGTTTACCGTTGCGGTATTGAATTTTTGGGAGGAATATTCACCTTAGATAATTAGCAGAGAAAACAAAGATTGCCAACGTAACACTACAGCATACCTTATTGAGTAAAGAATATATTACTTTAAGTTAACCGGTGTTTGCTAAGATGTTCAAACCTGTCAGTGAAGTTATTGCGAGCAATCCATCATCCCGAGCAAGCAAGTGGTGAAATTTGATTTGGGTCACCCTATAGCTGTTCCCTATCTGCTACACGTCTATTAGTAACATTACAAGCGTATCAGTGTAATTGATGAGTGCAATATCTGACTGCCCTGTTCTGTCCGTGTAATTGATGAATAAGTACCGTCTTATCGCACTATTATTGGACAATATCGCTAAACTGGACTCTGGGTCCAAGGATCTTTCCTGGCAGGCCAAACGTGTGCACGATGTTTCAGCTGTAATAGGTACAGACGAACCTCACTGATACGCGAGTAAAGTTTTTCGTTTTAAACAATAAACGAAAAAGTTGTTGAATAAAAAACATGTTTGACATAATTTTGAAACTATGTAAAGGCTTGTTTTTTCGCATATTTTTTCGCATTTTTCGTATCTTCGAGAATATATTTTTAGCAAAAAATGGGAAATATTTATTTTTAATTTTTCTATACGTACCTATTATGCATTGTATTCCACCCAAAAATTCGATATCGAGATATCACCAGAAGTAAATGTTTCCCCTGAGTACAAAGAAAAGCGTTTTTGGAAAATAATGTTCGCATGTGTATGTGTCTGTAAACACATTAACTCAAATCGAAAAGTCGGTTAAATACCTAGCAAACTTGATATTTAATATTTGTTCTTGATATTTAATAATTAATATTTCTTCGATACGAAGTTTTATAGGAAAATCCCCCACTCCCAACAACCCTTTAGAAGGAACGTGAAACATTTTTTGAACATTATGATTTTCTAAAAAAATAGCAACAACGATTTATATTAAATTACCATACGTTTAAGATAATTTATGACAAATGAAATGTATATCGCTAATTTTTTGAGAATCACCTCTGAAAACCTCTGGAGGACTTTAACTATAACAGACTGGCTAAAGGTTGCTAAAAACTAAATAAAAGTTGTCATATACAAATTTTTTGTAGTGTTAACCGTTTCCGAGATATTCCTTTTATTGATTTCAACTTAAAGTATACTTAAACTCAACGGGAAGTCATCATTCGTTTCATACCTCTTTTGTTTTATTCTGGGCCTTACAAAGAGAACAACTGCAATTGTTTCACATAGCGACCAGATTTTAAAAGATTTGACTATCGCTTTAGCCTAGAGTATTCCTTTATTTCCCTTCTACCTACAAGGAAGCAAGTAGTAAGACAATTTCTGCTAATGTTTATATTGACTAGCATGATGTAGATAAAGGAATAATTTTTTAAAGATTAGTTTGGTGGCAGCAAAAGTAGAGATACTCATATAATGGAACATTTCAGTTTTTGCATAGAAAAATGTGCATTTATTTCAACAAAAATAAAAATTTAATTTAATATTTGCGTCTTCATTCCATGAAACTAGAAGTTATCAAATAATGTTTAGATCTTAAACGAAAAGAATTAACAGTCGCAATATTTACAAGATACTAAAATACTTACCAAGTTAGAAAAAGTATTGTTTCTGAAACTTGTAGGTTGGCAACAGATCTAATATTAGAATTTCAAACTAAAGAAAAACCTGTAGGACATCTAGTTTTATCCCGAATTAACTCGCTGATATGCAATGTAAAATATTAGTGAGCGGGCACTTTGAAAACAGAGTAGGTGCATTTGCAAAACGCATGGATCCTAATTTTTTAGATAAGTAGAAGACAATTTAAAATTTTGTTGCCTATATTTGAGAAAATCGAAAATTTCGAAAAAAAAAATAAGTCCATGTAGGGTATTTGGGATGGAGGGAGATTTTCCAAAAAATATTCGTGTCGCATATTGAAAAATACTAAACTTAAATATCAAGGTTGGTATTTAGCCTACCAACCTTGATATTTAAGTTTATTTAGCCTACTTTTCGTTTTTGAGTTATTCTGTCCACCGACATACATACACACATACATGCACATGATTTTTTTTCTAGAAATGATTTTTGGATCTCATAAACATACCTATCTGTCTGGTGAAGTCTTGACATCGAATATTTGGATGGAGTACAGTACCTTCTCTACCTACTATGTACTTACATAGTAGGGATTAAAAGATAAAATCAACTTTTTGAGATTTAATATTATAATTAATTATATGATCCATAAATAATGATTAAAATATTAAATAACCTTAGAGATAATAGCATAATTTCTTTTGAGAGTTGTTATCGAAAGAGAAGATTGTATACATACGTGTAGAGAAAGTAAAACAGTTTCAGTTCCATTAGAAAGTTCACTCTACGTTTTTCATTTAGAGATTGTATTTTAGCTGTCTCGTTTTGAAAACGTATAATTGAAGTTACTGTATAACTGTCCGGCTAGATGTTGCAGAATTTAGAAAAATAGATTTTTCAGTTATGTAGACAGGGCCTTAAACTCCCTTAGTGAATGAATGAATGAATAAGTGTATTTATTAACATAGCAATATCATACATAGAATTTCAACAGTCGCACGGGTCCACAGACCGTACGTGCTTTTGTAATACACATTACAAGCAATATTAAAACAACAACCACAACAAAGAATTAAAAGAGTAAACACGAAAATAAAAAGACAAAGGAAATACACAGTCAAAATCAATATTAAACAACAATAAAAATTAAGAGTGAATCCGAAAATAAAGATACAAAGATATTCAAATATAGCAATTTAAATTTACAGCACAGAGTACACCTTCATAAATGCACCCTCTTATAATAGATAATTACACTTAAAAGACATATATACACATAATATATACAACCCTAGCACAACAGTGACCTAAGTATGACATAATATATATGTATGTAGAACATTGTAGTCACTTTTGTTTAGTTGATCTTATTCCCTCCCCCCTTCTCTATTGGCAGCCTCCTCAGATCTCAGCTGTCTTGCCTTAAGTATAAATTTACCTAGCCCGTCCACGTTTTCCGTGCCTGCCAGCAGCGTCTAACATGCTTCTATCCCTACATTCGCAGTGGTAAAACATCGCGGCAAATATTTTTCCCGCCATTCCTCCGTACCCCTACATCTTGCCAAGATGTGAGTCCACGACTCTTCTTCCTCGCAAATGGGACAGATTCTCGTACCATTCTCGTCAGAAATTTTCGTGCTCCTCCATGCTCCTAGTCTAATCCACGCGAGCCCCTCTCTAATGAGTTTGGTAGCTGTTTTGATGTATTGCTCCATACCCCACTCCGATTTCAGCCCAGACTGTACTTCTAATGACACCTTCTCTGTGCATTGCGCAATTATTTGCTGTCTGTCAATATCACAGAGACGTTTCTTAATTTTTCTCCAAATACTTCGCCTGTTTTCCTGCCCCGCCATCCAAATGTCTCCCATCCCAATGGTTTCCAACCCTTTCTTTAATGTTGATGCCCACGTCAAATTACCTTCCATTCGCAACTGTTCACGGTAGCAGACTGCCCTAATTAGAGATTGGTTTCCGTGAACGATTCTCATCCAATATTTAACTACTCTGATTTTGCACTCTATCGTTTCACTATGTACCCCGAATTCCCTCATTATTCCGCAGTTTGCCGTACCCCTCCCTACACCCAGAATTCCTTTCAAAAATTGGGTCCTCACTCGATCCAGATTCCCTGTTTGTTCCCACCCCCATATTTCTCCTCCGTATGTCATCGTGGATCTAACTGTCGCTCCGTATACAGTTTCCATTAAGGTTATGGAGATATTCGGAATTCTGCAGCGTATCCGGAGAGCTTCCGCCGCTTTCACCCTTGCCTTGTGTTTCGTAATGTCAATGTGTTTTGTCCATTTTCCGTTCATTGTAAATATGAGTCCTAAGTACACAAAAGATTTAACATTGTCCAGTATCTGTCCTGCATATGTCCAAGTCTCCTCCCTGCTATAAACACAACCCTTTTTGAAAGTCATTGCCTTAGTCTTATTCACATTAACTGTAAGTAGCCATTCATCGCAATAATTCTTAAGTTTGTCCAGTCCTCGTTGCAATCCGTTTACTGTCGTAGAGCACAATACTAAATCGTCTGCGTATAAAAGTGTTGGAATCTTGAAATCCGCTACTACTGGTGCTTGAATATTCTCTGCTATCATTGTATCAGTAATATCATCCACAAAGAGATTAAATAGCAAGGGAGATAAAATACAATCCTGCCTCACTCCCCTATAGCTTCGGCAGCTCTCGGACACTCTGTTTCTGTCGTACTTCACACAGAATTCGACATTTTGATACATTGCCTGCAATGCTCTAACCATTTTACTTGATAACCCCTTTCTGCCTAGTTTGTACCATACTGCATTTCGATTGATAGAGTCAAATGCCTTCTTAAAGTCCACAAAAGCACAATGAAGCTTTCCCCGCTTAACTAACAGTTGCTTCGTCCTTAAAGTGTCTAATATAAAAGCGGCATCTATGGTACTATGTCCTTCTCTGAAACCCATTTGAAATTTTGAAAGTTTGCCAAATTTAGATTCCCAGTCCTTTATCCGGTTATATAACACTCTACAGTAAATTTTCTCCATAATTGGCAACAGAGTAACCCTCCTATAGTTATCCGGATTTCCAATAGTTCCCTTCCCTTTATAAATGGGATGAATAATGCCCTTTCCCCAACAGGTAGGGTAATTCCCCTCAATAAACGATCTGTTGCATATCTGGAGCATACTCCTACCAAACTCATTAACATTGGCTGCGGACTGTACTTCTTATACATCACTTTCTTGCCATCTGTTTTTTTTTTTGGGGGGGGGGTTGAAGGACCAGGAGACGAGTTCAGCAGGTTGCGACTTACGTGACCCTAAGGAGGGAAGGAGGGATGGGAGGAGAAATCCGAAGCGACCCTAACGGCAGCAACATGAAGCTATAAACGCGGCCAGTGAAGAATCTTTTACAGAGCGCTCGCATCCTCGCCATTTGCCCACAGGCCGAACCATCAGCAACCAAACCTGAAAGATGAAGAGAAGGAGGAGATGAAATGAGAGAAGGAAGGGAAAGGATCCATTCTACTATTTATCTTGACCGTCGCGGAGTAACACGGAAAACCCCAGGGCCAGAGCACGGTCGCCGGGGGCTGAATCCAAAACCTCCTAAATACAACTTACAGACGATAACTGCCTGAGCCACCTGGCTTGGTTCTTCTACTTAAAACGAAATATGGAATGAAACTGTTTTACAGGCGTTTATTTCAATTAACAAGAAGTTTGTAAAACTATATACAAATTCCATTCAAATGCCTTTCTCTAGTTGTTTCACCAACAAACTTCACTTACAAAAGATTATTCTTTTATCTACGCCATTCTAATCGAGATAAACATTAGTAGAAATGGCCTTATTAGGTATTTGCTTCCTTGCAAGTAGGAGGGAAATAAGGGAATACATTAGGCTAAAGCGATAGTCAAATCTTATAAAAACTGTCGCTTTGTGAAGCAATTGAAATTGGGTTCTCTGTTGCATGCCCGGGAGTAACACAAAAGAGATGAAACGAAAGCTAACTTCCCGCTTGAGAAAATTTTAAATTGTTTAAAATTGGAATCAATAACAATAAATATCTCGGAAACGGCTAACCCTCCAAAAATGAATGTGTGACACAAATTGTGTCTTTTAATGAGATCTACATTTTTACTTTCTTATACATACTGTGTACATAGTCTATAGAGAAAGTATTGTATTGCACCCAAAAATTCGATGTCGAGATTTCACCGAAAATACATGTTTTAGGACCCCCTGATTCCAAAAAAAGCATTTTCAGAAAAAGGTCTGTGTGTATGTGTGTGTGTGTGGGCAGCATAACTCAAAAACGAAAAGACCGTTAAATTCTAAACTTGGTATTTAGATTTGGTGTCTTCCAAGGATACGACACGAAGATTTTCAAGAAAATCTCCCCACCCCCAACTACCCTTTACATGGAAAAATTTTCGAAATTTTTGATTTTCTAAAAATGGCTCCAACGATTTTGATTAAAATCCCGTATATTAAAGATATTTACATACCAAATAAAATGTATATCTTGAGTTTTCTGGGAATAGCCTCTGAAGAGCTCTTTATTCTGGATGAATTTTGATAAATTTTGCTTAACTGCTAAACAGTAAGAGATAGACAAAAACTTACTCCACAGAAAATGTTGATCTGTTCAAAACACACAATTTATATCCTTTACATTTTTGTTGTGGAGGTAACCGTTTCCAAGATATTTATTGTTTTTGGTTTCAGTTGTGAGTACTTATACTTTTTTCAGACAGGAAGTGTCCGTTTTCTTTTGTTCCACTCCTGGCCAAGCAAGGAAGCGATTTGTAATGAAAATCGAATAACGACAGCTTTTAAAACATATGACTATCGGTTTAGCCTAGTGCATTCCCTCACTTTCTTTCTACTTATAAGGAACTAAGTAGTAAGAACATTCTGCTAATGTTTATCTCGATTAGTATTGTGAAGAAAGAAGAATAATCTTATGTAAGAAATTTGTAGAAGACCTAGAGAAATTCATGTGAGTGTAACACATCATATTTTCATGTAGTAAGTTTTTGTCTATCTTTTACGGTTTACGAGTCATCAAAAGTCATTCAGACGAAAGATCTTCAAGTGCTATGCCCAGAAAATTCATGATATAGATTTCGTTTATATGAAAATGGTATTTTTATCAAAATTGCTTGAATCGTTTTTGAAAACATCAAAATGTTCGAAAAATGTTCCATGTAAAGGGTAGTTGGGGTGGGGGATTTTCTTGAAAATCTTTGTATCGCATTTTTAATAGATATTGATAATATTCCAATTGTAGTATTTAACCGACTTTTTGTTTTTGAGCTATGCTGCCCATACACGCACACACACGCACGCGCGCAAACGCACAAGACACATACACATTCTTCTAAAATGTATTTTTTTATTAAGGGGATCTCAAACCATTTATTTCCGTTGAAATTATGTGTCGAATTTTTGGGTGGAATAAATACGTTCTCTATATTGTTCATGCGTGTGAGAGAAGCTAATAAACGACAGTGGCTAGGGAAAGCCATGTTAAAACGCACACACACACACACACACACACACACACATATATATATATATATTGTGTTTCAAGCCGTTGTTAGCCAGCTCAGATGAGAACAGCGAAGTGATTGTTTCACCAGTCAGCTTGGATCACTATTGCAGAAACGCAATCAGCGAGAACCAATAGAGATAAGGAAGTCAGGGATTTGTAAATTGATCAATTTACTCGATGGAGGATTATCGGCGATCTAATATACCGGTGCACCTGACAGCCAGGTAATCTGACTGTCTGACGCTACCGCTTCTTCTGGAAACTGTTTCCCACGCAACAAACGTGAAGCTCGGGGGAAAACAAAACATGGTAGTTACTGAGAGGGAGGGAGAGAGAGAGAGAGAGGGAATGTGTGTACGATGCTAACATGATAATGACACTCCTAATTTTTTATTTGCTCTATCATTTACCCTATAGGATGCATTGGAAGCATTGTATTCCACCTAAAATTTTGACATAGAAATCTCACGGAAATGATTAATGTTTTGAGGTCTCTTGAGCTCTCAGGTTTTTGCGTTTCTAAGGCTCGTGTAGGTATGTATGTTCGTGCCTATGACTACTTAACGCAAATAAAAAAAAAAATAAACGAAAATTCTATATACATATTCAACAAACTCCTAATTGTCGAGCCAGCTGGCCCCACGGTAACCTGTGACATTGGTTTTTTCCTTGTTTTGCTGATAGGAGGTGAATGCTGGAGTAACTTCTCTTCCTTCACTATTTCCGTTCCCTCATTTATCTCCCATACCTTCTTTTCTTTCAGGTGACTTCTGGGTTCCATGGTGTTAATGTATAGTTACGATTAAGAACAATAGTAATATTTAATAATAATAATAATAATAATAATAATAATAATAATAATTGATATTATGCAGTTTCAGAAGTTTACAATGAATTGTTACGTTTTTTTTTTTTATTTTGAAAATCAGATCCAAATTTACTTCCTATATTTTAAGTTAATGCTAACTGAAGTTCACGTGATTTTGATATGTTGTACATAAACTTGATTTTTAAAAATATAAATAAAGCCAATCGCTATAAACTTTATATTTTCCTAAATATGAAGGTAGAAAATGTTCAAAAAATCAAAAACAGATTTGCTTTAAACATGTAAAGGGTTTTATTGTTTTTCAAAATATTCTCCTTTAGCATCAATACATTTTTGCATTTCATGAAACCTTTTAAAGCAACGATGCCACTCTTCCTCTGGCAATTCAGAAATCAGCTTTTTATTGTGTTCCACTGGTTCACCTGGTGACGAGTATGTTGGAGAGTCCACACACTGTCCTTTAAGGCAACCAGATACACAGTTTTGCTGCATGAGAGAGTCCATATTCAAACAGAATGTTATTTTTATTTGCAAATAAATAGAAGACAATAAAATGAATGACAATCTAACATCATAAGAAACTATTTGAAAGCCAAATTTGGAACTATAAAGAACGATGCATTTCTTATAAAACGAATATCCTGATTTTTTTGTTTTTGTTTTTTATTTTATTTATTTATTTATTTATTTATAAGAATTAGAAAAAGCAAGGTTGAAGATGCAATAGCTTGAATTTGATGTATTGACATATGTAAAATTATTTTTAACTTTTTAAAAATGTTGCGGTAAACAGCCCAGTGTATAGCAGTATCTTTATCTTCTAATGCTTAGTAGCAATATTGAAAGAAAAAAAAAAAATAGCCACCATCTTCATGTCAGCCCTACGAATTTTCGGATTTTTGTAGACACGAGTTCTGCTCGACAGACTCCCTGAGCGGATTGACTTTTCTTTTCAGGATCATAACAATAACTCTAAGATTCAACACCACTTTGAGGTGCGTCTTGGATTTTCTTATATAGTTTTTCTGCATCAATCAATGCACTGTAATTTATGATTGGGAATCAATCGAGAACAAAAGTTTCTCGAGTCTAAATGTTGATGTAAAATGTTTTGAATTTGACTGATACCAATGCCTAATGTCCCCCAAATAAATTCATAAGATCTTCTATTGCTAGAGCAACAGCACTATTTGTAGATATCAATAACAGCAGTTTTTGGGCGTCCTTCTCAAATTCATACCTAGCAAAAACAGTTTTATTAATTCGCTGTACCAATTATAAATTTTTGCCTTAGATGGGGCTTTAAAATCCTAAAAAATCATATCCAAGAATTATTCTCTATTCAAATTTATTTTTTAGTATTATAAACATTTTAAATGAGGATTTTAGCAAACTATTAGAGTAAATTGAACGAAATATACACTAATCAACTTTCAAAACATCAGATAGAGCGTAGTTGTCCAATATAGGAAAGCACGTTTCATTTGTATTTAGAAGCAGAAAATTCTAAAATTTTTCAGTGTCATCCTGGTATCTGTTAGCCTCAGTAGTGGACTTAATTCTGGACATCTTTTTGTTAAATAAGTCTTCAAGTTACGATATTGCATAAAACTCTTATTCAGAATTATTCATATATGATAAATTACACCACGGAAGTATTAGCATGATTGAACCTTTTACACCAGAGGTGCTAATTTGGACCTTAATGGTCTAATTTGGCCCAACGTTTGAAAATATACTGTAACAAAATTCATGACTTTATTGACTCAAAAATAGTTTACAAATTAATTCTTATTTTCACTGCTGCAAATAATTCACTCGACGTTTCGACGCTTAGACAGCTTACGGCTGCACGCCATCCTGGCTCCCGCACCACTGAGCTCGAACATTTCAGTCTCTCACGACTTAGTACAATTCGTAACAACACTACATTGCAATTGTTCCTCCTATTATAGCTAGAAAATAAAGCCATAGAACTTCCTGGATGTTTCTGGAATGCTTGAAGAAGAATCGAGAAGAGTCTCGCGTTCTGAAGGATCCTGTTACGTTGCACCGCTCTTCCGTGTTGTTTACGCGTCCCAACTACGACGATTCAGATACCGTGGTGAACTCGAGGAACATTGCATAGAGAGCACTGCCAATACATTATTTTATAAATACATAAGGTAGGTTGGGGGTAGAGTATGATTGGGGTAAGCCGCAAGTTTTGCTCATCTGAGATTACATGACAGCCTAGCGTAGAGTGGTCTTCCGCTTTACTATTGTTTCATCCAGTGATAAATAAGAAACTATATTTGTACTTGGGAAGTATAAGTAATGTAATATTTCGTTATTCATACCTAAAATCTAACATTCGATGTAGATATATGATATTTTGCCACGTGTATCTTTGTTTGCACCAATATGGCAGGTTGCGTACAACAAAAATACCTAAACCTTATTCTCATTTGCCCCCAAGCATTAGGGGAAGATGAAAGTTCTTAAAGAACATTGATACATTATTGTTTTATTACAAACTATAAATATTTTATCTTTGCAATTTCTGATAATGTAGAAGAGACTAATGTGATCAATGAGCCTATTACGCCATCGGCAGTTCCCTGAACAAGCAATGACGGTGTTGCTACTTCGTTTTGAAGAAATTAGTCCAATACCGAACATTAAGAAAACAAGTAGAAAGAAGCAATCAGCTGAAATATTCACAACAGAAGACAAAAATCTGATGTGTTCCATCCACATGACTTACATCTCTACAACAAATTATTGCTAACAAGATAGTTCTTCTATTTACTTCATGCTAATCGAGAAAAAATTAGCAGAAATCGTCTTATTACTTGTAGGTATAAGGGAAATAAGGGAATACACTAGGCTAAAATGATGGTCAAAAGCTGCTTGCTATGGATTGAAGTTCCTTTGTTTTTATGGACAGGAGCTGACAAATTCCCGTATGACAAAAGTATAAGTATTTTATAGCTGAAAATCAACAAGGGATATCTCAAAATCGAACAACTCCAAGAATGAAAAAAAAAAAAAAAACAAAAAAAAAAAAACAAAAAAAAAACAACAACAACAACATAGGATATGACATAAATTGTGTGTTTTAACGTGATCTGCTTTTTGTGTAGTTAAATTCTGTATATCTCTTACGGTTTACCAGTTACGCAAAATTCAGTAAAATTTATTCAGAATAAAGGTCTTTGGAGGCTATTCCCAGGAAGTTGAAGATATAGATTTTATTTACCATATAAATATCTTTAATATACGATATTTAATCAAAATCGTCAGAGCCATTTTTGAAGAAATCAAAATGCTCGAAATTTTTTCCATGTAAAGGGTAGTTTGGGGTGGGGATTTTTCTCAGAATCTTCGTGTCGCATCCCTGGAAAATACTAAGGTTTTACCACGTTTGGTATTTTACCGACCTTTGAGTTATCGTGTTCACAGACACGCGGACACACACACACACATACACAGACGGATCGTTTTCCAAAAATACTTTTTTTTTGGATACAGGGGACCCAAAACGTGTATTTCCGGTGAAATCTTGGTATCGAATTTTTGGGTGGAATGCAATAGCTTCTCTATACACTATGTACATAGTACGTGTAGAGAAAATAAAAAGCTAGATATGCAAACAAAGACCAGCAGCAGCAGAAGAGACAGGCACCTCAGTTCAGAATATTGTGATGCAGCAGTGACGATAATGACACTGAAGCTAACGATGATTTTTGTGTTCAACACAATGGATACTATTTCAATAAGAAGGGACTAAAGTGTGATTGGATTCAATGCATTAAATGGATGCAGCAAGGACAATGTGTTCCATTCTCATGACTTTCTGTATCTGTTTACAAGCAAACTTTACTTACAAAACATTATCTTTTTTATCTAGGTTACCTAATCGAGATAAACATTACTAGAGTTGGTTCTTATTATTTGCTTCCTTCTAAGTAGAAGGGAAATAAGGGAGTACACTAAACTAAAGCGACAGTCAAATCTTTTAAACGCTGGCGATATTTCAACAACTGAAGCACAATTTGTTCTGTATTGCAGTAAAACAAAAGAGAGTTGAAAAGAAAGATTACCCCGTCTGAGAAAAGTTGTAGGCAGTTTAAAATTGAAACAAACAACCAGGAATATTTCAGAATCGGTCAACTCTACAGCTTATGTATGTAAAATGTACCTATGTATGAAAAAATTGTATGTGTTAACGAGATCTACATGAACCCATATTCAACAGGTCGCGAGTTCAAATCTCGTTTAGGTTGAGTTACCCCGATAAGACCTTTTCCTGGGTTTTCCCTTATCCTGAGAATTAGAGACGAATGTCCAGTAACTTTATGCTCTATTGATCCCGAGAACATTTGAACATCATTTCAACAATTTCATTCATCATCCGATATGACCAACCAAGTTAAAGGACGCTAAACTAAAAAAGAAAAAAAATTATTTTTCTGTGTAGTATCTTTTGTTAATTTCAGGTCTTCATAAGCAAATTCAAGATATATATTTATTTGTAATGTAAATATATTTAATATAAGGTATTTAAATAGAAATCGTTAGAGCCATTTTTGAGAAAATCAAAATTTTAAAAAAAAATTTTCCACGTAAAGGGTAGATTAGGGTGTGGGGATGTTCTTGAAAATCTTCATGTTGCATTCTTGGGAGATATTAAACTTAAATATCAAGTGTGGAGTTTATATTTTTGAGCTAAACTTACTGTGTACAGATATGCACACTGATTTTTTTCTAAAGACGATTTTTTTTTGGGGGGGGAGGGTACAGGGTGTCTCGGAATCGAATTTTTGGATGAAATACAATACCTTCTCTATCTACTATGTACGTTGTACATATGTGTTGAGAAAGTAAAAAAGCTGAACAAAGCCATAGGTATGACTTTCTTTTTTGTGTCATGTCTTAATGTTTACGGTTTTATAAAGTATCTAACATGTGATACGAGTACTCAATTTACTTTGTTTTAATTGTAAACTTCATGTTATCCATCTCTCCATTTTTAACTTCCATCTTCTCTTGATGATGGGGTAAGATGTCAGTTTTGGTGTAGCTATTTAATAAAATTGTACCTACCTACTTTTTATCTAGGAATTCACATTTAAGGACATTGATAGCTATTCCTCCAGATAACAATTAAATATGCAATTAATATATGCATGTACTTTTTAAAGTTTTCTGCATTCCCATTTTCATAAAAAACAGTAATATTATTAAGTATGACATCTTCCCTTGATTTACCTTATATTGACTTCCAATTAGAGAACATTCTTAGTAATGGAGATTTTAAAATCAATAACAAGTAATATCTCAGAAATGGTTACAAAAAAGAAGTAGGTAGGTATGTGACATAAATTTTGCCTACGTTTCATCGAGATGTATGCATTTTTTGTAAGTACCTATAGTTGTACATCTCTTACGGTTTACCAGTTTTATAAAAGTCATCCGGAATGAAAAGGTCTTTAAAGGCTATTCCCAGAAAATTTTAGATTACCTATACATTTTATTTATAATGTAAATATTTTTGATATAGCATTTTAATGAAAATTGTTAGTCATTTTTGAGCAAGCAAAATGCTCGAACATGTTTCCGTGAGGTATTGCAGCCTTGGAAGATACTGAACCGAAATACCAAAACCATTTTTCGTTTTTGAGATATGAAATCCACAGATTTACACGGACCTTTTTGTATTTTTTTTTTTTTTTTAAATTTTATTGACAGTCCTCAAAATATTTATTTATTTATCGTGGTTGGAGTTAAGGCCGTATATATTGCCGGTAAAATCTCAGTATCGAATTTTTGGGAGGAACTTCTTTAACTACGATGTGCAGTGTACATAAGTGCTAAATAAAATAAAAACGAGCAACAAAATAGAAACTACTGTTAGACTTTCGCACACAAAAACTTTACGTGAGGTTATGTCATTATAAAAGTTGATAGTTTTAATAGCCTAACGTGATGCAGCGAAGACAAAATGGGTGAAGATATACGGGAAGATGTAAGACTAGGAAATGGACCACATCTCGATCAGACAAGTGGCTGGCATTTGAAAACATCACATTAACGGCGTGAAGTGGAGACATCATAGGATTTTACTGGCGGTCAAGTTTAGCAGAGGAAGGGGAACATGTACATGATCGCAGTTGTTACACTTTTGCCAGCGGACCAATAGGAGTGAGGGGGCGTGGCGAACCGGAGTCTGAAGGGGCGTGTACAACCGGCAGAGCGCCCCGTTCCGCTAATTGCCCTCGGAGCGTCGACTGATAGACATCGATGTCGGGAGTGTTGTGTCCGTGTGATGGCTGCCACGACCGCGCTCGTGTGTAAAGAGGACAATACCAGTACCAACAACAATGGTACGACCGTGGCTGCCAAGAAGTCCTTCTGCATAGAGGCGCTGCTGGCACCACGCGAGGAGGACTCCCCGGGACGCGACTCCAGTACTCCACGCTCCGAGTCCATCAGTCCCCCGATATCTCCGGGCTGCGAGGTAGATCCTCCACCACCCGTTGTCGGCGATGGCGGCTTCCCCGTCCTGGGTTCAGGTCCCGGTCTGGTGCCGAGACCCGGGCTGCTGTTCCACCCGCACCTGTACGCTGCGGGCTATCCGCCGCCGCATCCTCACAACCCTCACACGCACCACCACCCTCTGCTGGCCGGCGGATCGGCCTTCCACCCTCTGGACGCCTCTGGGGGCAAGGCGCCGGCACCGGGTCCGGGCAACGGTAACCCCAGCGCTGGAGGCGGAGGTGCAGTACAGCAACAACAGATACAGCACATGCAACTGGAGTGGCTGGCCAGGACAGGCGCTGCCATGTTCTACCCCAGGCTTCCGGACCTCACAGGTACCCCTTATATATTTTTGTTATTTGTTTGTTTATTGTTGTTCAACTGCAAATGGCTCATTATATTCTTTATATATCTACATCCGTAAGGAACATTCAGACAGCAAGTCGAATTGCTGAAGTACCAGTCGGATAATACTACCTACTAATCGTTTCAATGCATACTAACAAAGGTATTAAAATAATATTTTTTTCTCGAATTTAAAATATTTAATTTAGTATTTTAGTTACTGTATCATAAATATTAAAAATATGATGTGTTACACTCACATGATTTTCTCTAGTTGTTCTGCAAACAAACTTCTTACAAAAGATTATTCTTCTTTCTCGAGATCCCTATAAGTAGAAGGGAATTAAAGGAATGCGCTATGTTAAAGTGATAATCAAATATTTTAAATGTTGTCGCTATGCGATTGTCATTGAAATTCTCTTCTTTGCTTGGCTAGGAGTAAAACAAAGTAGGCATAACGGAAAGTTGGGTCGGAACAGTTATCTCTACAACAAAAATGTATGTAAACGACATAAATTGTGTGTTTTGACAAGATTTGCATTTTTCTGTGCTGTAAGTTCTTGTTTATTTATTACGGTTTCCCAGTTATGTAAACGTCATTCAGAACGAAGAGGACTTCAGGGGTATTGCTGGGAAATTCAAGATATAGGTACATTTTATTTGTCATGTAAATATATTTAATATACGGTATTTTAATTAAAATCATTAGAGCAATTTTTGAAAAAACAAACAACTAAATTTTCGTAAATTTTATTTAGGATAGTTTGGGGTGGAAGGATTTTTCTCAAAATCTTCGTGTCGCATCCTGGAAGACACAAATATTAAATACCAAGTTAGGCATGTTACCGACTCTTTTCGTTTTTGATTGTCTACTCTGTTCACGGTCACACGGATACACACAAACACACACACACACACACACACACACACACACACACACACACACACACACAGGACTTCTTTTTCTAAAAATGTCATTTTTGGATACAGGGGGCCCTAAAATGTGTATTTCCGGTGAAATCTCGGTATCAAATTTTTGGGTGGAGTGCAATACCTTCTCCACCTATGTATCTACCAAATACTATGTAGAGAAAGTAAAAATACTGCAGTGAATAATATGGGTTTCTGGACCTAGACTATCTCCGATGCAATAATAATAATAATAATAATAATAATAATAATAATAATATAATGATGATAATACTGTAGATGTAATTAATACCTAGCTATTACTTATTACATCGTAATATTGTTAATAATATCTAATAATAATAATAATAATAATAATTTATATTTATATTCATGATTGAAAAGCACATTTACATTGCATCTACAAAGTATCACTTCGAAGTTTTTACTTTTTCTGCCACGTATCTGCATTGTAGATAGAAAAGGTACTACTCGTACATTCCATCCAAACACTTGATGCCGAAATTTCCTGAAAATGTCTGTTTTGAGGTCTCAAAATGAAAAAAAAGGAACTTTTAAACAACTTTCTATGTGTTTGTGTGTACTATATGTGTCTTGAACAGCATAACTCAAAAACAACAGGTCGTGCGAATGTCAAACTTAGTATTTATGTTTAGTAGCTTTCAAATGTGCGACAAGATGTGTGAGAAAATCTCTCCACCCCCAGGTACCTTTTACATGGAATATTTTTCGAAAAATTTAAATTGAGTTTTGCTTATGGTCGCCCTTTAACTGTTGTGTGTGTTTTTTTTTCCTCTTTCCTTCTCCCCCCCCCCTTCCACGCCACACATATTGGCCTTCAAGTGTGACCTAATTAGCCATCAGGGGGGAGGGGAAGAGAATTACTAAAATAGAGCACAAACACAGAAATACATTGCAAACACCCATGCCCAAGATGGGACTCGAACCTGCGATCCCCTGCGCCACGAAGTACCAAAGGTTATCCTCTTTTTATGTTGGGCGTGAAAGACCGCTTAATTTTTCTCAGGACTTGAGGTTCTTTCACGTGTCGTAAATCTACGACACGGGTCCACCGGCTTTACTGTCCTTCCAAATGAAACCATGCTAATGTGTATTAAATCTCTTAAATATTTTAATAAACAGGTGAGCGAAATATTGGCCTAAATCTTATTTTCAGAAAAATTGGCTTTAACAATTTTGAATAAAGTCCTCTTCACACGGAAGAAATGTATACTAATTCTGAACAACTGACAAACATTAAACGATGGACGGAAACGTTCCTACTACATAAAAATGTACACCATTTTAAAACGTACAAATAACATTTTCGGTACTAACCATTTTTGAGATATCCGTTCGAATTGTTATACTTTTAAATTGTTTTAAAGCCCTGTCGGTTTTCAGTTGTTTCTCTTGATTGCATGGAAAGAGTAAAGAATTTTAAGGTCAGCAATTAGCGTCCAGTGCTTAAACATTTTGTTATCGCTAATTCCTTTGTATCTATAACAAAGCTACAACTTTCTGTAAAGATATATTAGATGAAGTAGACGGAAAAATAACATTTCCTAAGAATAGTTTATGATTATTGCATCTCCATTTATTTAACCCTATTTTACAAAAGTACGTTAGGGTTATATTTTTATACATATGATAACATAATACCTATAACAACATAATGGATAATACTATAAAAGACCGGCTGGGTAGGTGGTGGTAGTGTGTCTGTCACATATTCAAAAGGTCGTGAGTTCGAATCTTGCTTAGGGTGAGTTACCCGGATAATTTTTTTTCCGGGGTTTTCCCTTATCCTGAGACGAATGTCAAGTAAATTTAAGCTCCTTGGACCCCGAGATCATTTGAGCATCATTTCAACAATTTCATTCATCGTCCGATATGACCAACAAGGTTAAAGGACGTTAAGCTAAAAAAAAAAAAACAAACACACACAAAAACAAACAACAAAAACAGTAAGATAACATACAAAAAAGAGAACTATCATATTTACAAGAATAAAATGATGGTCAAATGAGCCCACGGTTCATAAAGCTTAAAGTTATCTGACATTCGTCTTCTTAGGTTAAGGGGAAACCCCGAAAAAAAACCTCACTCGGGTAACTGACCTATATGAGATAAGAAATCCTAGGCAGCTACCTACCGCCTTACTATAGAGACGGGCTCGAAATTCTTGTAACGATATTTTTAGAAAGTTTAGAATGTTGGTATGCATGATATTTAGATGTCTTTTAAATCTGGTTGAATAGGTTATGATTTAAACATTTCACTGGAGAAAGTCATGATTACAATAGGTATAAGAAACTGCAATATACAATTTGTTCAAGGAGTCGATAAGTCACCCATTGTTTTAGGATTAACGCTTTATAGTAGTCTGTGAATGATTTCTAACCGTTAAGACAGAAAATTAAATTTAGGAAAGCTGTAAAAGAATAACTTCGGGTTTTGCAGGACAAATAAATATCTATCTAGGTATAATAAAGACAATAATTTGGCCTTTGAAATGGAAATCTAAAGAACATATAGTTATTGTAGTTATTTCGAATTTGTTTAGTTTTTGCGTAACATAGAAAGGAAACCATGGTTTTGCCATTTAAGGCCTCAGAATTCACATCTAAAATGTTGCATTATTTATGGAATACGTCATAATTTGATTGCCTTATAAGTTAACTGAATGTTTGGAAGAAAAATATATTTTTCCTTTAGCTAATAGGAAACAGGAGCTAATTAATTTTTTAAAATTTGCAAAACATTGTTAATAAATCGATCACGTCGTATAGTAAGGAATTTATCTATACATTTGGTGTTTGTACATACTTGACTTAAAGGGAGGTTTGACTGACAATTTTGAAAAGCGAGTTAAACTTTAAGAGAACGCATCTTTGCTTATTTCTATACAGGCAGGAAGAAAATAAGGACATACCTACATTTGATTAAAACATATTCAAATCTTTTAACAGCTGGTCGCTATGTGATGGAATTGAAACTTAGTTCTTTTTGCATGGCCAGAAGTAAACAATAAAACAAATAAGAAGAGAAAAAAGCAAGCCGTATGACAATTACCTGTTTGAGAAAACTACGAGACTTCTTGGAAAATTTAAACCTATGACAAGGAATATATCGGAAATTGTTATTTCAGAAAAAAAAAAAAAAAAAAAAAAATATGAAAACGTCATTTGAGTGTGCGGGCGTGTATGCGCATGTGAGCAGCATAGCTTAAAAAAGAAGTATTATCTAAAAAGGCGATACGTAGATTTTTAAAGAATATCCCATACCCCAATTTCGTTAACACGAAACATTTTCGAATTCTTATTTATTTTATTTTCTTAGCGCTGTCTTCAATGATTTATTAAAATACAAGACATTTATATGAAAAATAAAATGTATATTTTGAATTTTCTGGGATTAGCCTATGAAGCTTTCTTCATTCGGAAAGAATTTTGAGATTCTTGTATAACTGGTATGGGTTAAGGGATAGACGAGAACATAGACAGTAGGTACACAAAACATGCAAATATTTTTAAAACATACACATTTTTCCAAATCATATTTTTTTACATTAGGCATTTCTCAGGTATCCGTTATTAAGTGTTCGAATTGTTAAAACTTTTGCCAGTCCTTGAAAATCGTTTCGATTTTCAGTTGTTTCTCGCGATTACATGGAAAGAGTTTTAATGCTAGCATATGGATTCCAGTTCTTAAACATTTTTCTATCGCTGTTCTCTTTGTGTAATCCTGCAAATGCTTATCTCAATTAAAATGAAGTAGATAGAAAAATAAATGTTCGTAAGAATAGTTTGCATAGTCACTAATAAACGATAAAATAAAAACAGAGAAAGACATGTTAATTTAACACATCAGATTTGTTTTTAGATATTAAAAAAAAAAAAAAAAAAAAAAAAAATGATTTGTTCCATTCAGATGAATTTCTCTAGCTATTGAGCAACAAATTATCCTTGTAAAAGCTGACCTTTCTCTCTACTTCGTGCTAATCAAGATTAACAGAAGATAGCAAAAATGGTCGTATTTATACTCTTTTATAAGAGAAGGGAAATAAGAGAATACTTTAGGATAAAGCTATGTCAAATCTTTTAAAACCTGGTTGCTATACGATTGAAATTCGTTTCTTTGCATGACTAGGGGTTGACAAATTCCCGTATTTTAAGTATCTTAAAACTCAAGCCAATACCAAGGAATATCTCGGAAATCGTCAACTCCACGAAAAAAATAGATATGGCATAAATTGCGTGTTTTAACGAGATTTACATTTTTGTGTGGTATGTTTTATTCTATCCCTTACAGTTTTCCAGTTATGCAAAAAGAGGTCTTCATAGGCTATTCCCTGAAAATTTTAGACATACATTTTATTTGTCATGTAAATAAGTTTAATATACGGTATTTTAATCAAAATCGTTAAAGCTATTTTTAAAAAAATAAAAATTTTCGAAATTTTTTCCCTGTAAAGAGTAGTTTGGGGAGGCATGGGTTTCTAAATCTTCGCATCCTTGGAAGATACCAACTAAACTTAAATACCAAATTTGTTGTTTTACCGACCTTTGTTTTTGAGTTATCATGTTCACAGACACACGGACTTTTTCCAAAATTGCTTTAATTTGGAACGTGTATATCCGGGAAATCTCGATATCTAATTTTTGGCGGAGTACTACCTATGTATCATATACTACGAAGAGAAAGTAAAAATGATTATTTTGGATACAGTGACCCTAAATAGTATATTCAGTGAATTCTCGGTATCGAATTTTTAGTTGGAATGCAATATCTTCTCTACCTATGTACTACGTATTAAGTAGAGAAAATTAAAAAAAAAAATATCTGATGTGTTTCATTCACATGACTTTCTCTACATCACTATAACAAATTATTGTTGAAAAGAATATTCTTTTATGTACGGACTTCACGATAATCGATTTAATCATTAGCACAAATGGCCTTTATTAGTTGCTTCTTTGTAAGTAGGAGGGAAATAAAGAAGTACCATAGGCTACAGCTAGTCAAATCCTTTAAAAGCTGGTTGCTTGTGATTGAAATGTATTTGTATGACCAGGAATTTACAAATTCCCGTGTGAGAAAAGCTTAAATATTTCAAGGCTGAAACCGATAACAAGGAATACCTCGGAAGTGGTCAATGTCACAAAAAATGGGTATAGCATTTTATCTATCTCTTACGGTTTTCCAGTTATGCAAAATTCAACAAAATTCATCCAGAATGAAGAGGTCTTCAGAGGCCATTCGCAGAAAATTCAAAATAGCAATACACTTCATCTGTCATGTATATATCTTTAATATATTACTAATAATTCCTTAAAACCATTTTTAACAAATCAAACTTTTCAAATTATTTTCCATGTAAAAGTTAGTTTGGGGTGGGGAGATTTTCTTGAAAAACCTTCGCATTCTTGGAAGATACTAAACTTAAATACTAAATTTGGTATTTTACCAACTTTTCGTTTTTGAGCTATCGTGTTCACGGACACAGGGACACACGCGAACCTTTTTTTTTTTTTTCTTTTTTGTTTTTGTTGCAGGGTATCCCAAAACTGTATTTTCGGTGAAATTTCGATATAGAATTTTAGGTAAAGTGCAATACCTTCTCTACCTATGTAGTATGTACTAAGTAGAGAACGTAATAGGTACTATAGCTTCAGAGTTGCAGACCACTCGCCTTTCACCTAGGCGGTCCGGGTTCGATCCCAAGCGACCGCATGTGGGATTTGTGGCGAACAAAACGGATATGGGGAGGGTTTTCTCCGGCTTGCTCCGCCGTCACATTTCACCGGGGCTCCATCTTCATTCCATGTATCATCAGTGTCATCGCCTGCGTTGCCATAGTAGTAAAGCGGACGTTAAACACTATAAAAAAAAAATAGAATAACACGCCAATTTAGGCTTTAAATATGTTTTAAAACTTAAGCACTTGGGTATACCTATTCCCTTCTTTCTCTTAATTCCTGACTTCGTCTAGGTATGAAAATAGAAATATAATATATTAGCATTTCCCGTTTCTCCTATGAACACTGTAGATAACGAACTTAAATGTAACTTTTCGGCTACACAATAGATATTTATGTACAAGGTTATCTACATAGACAATTATGCCCTGAGGACGACGGGATTACAACACCAAGCGCCTCAGTCCCGAGGGGCTGTAAGTTGTCCAAGGGCATAATAACTAATAATTCTCGTGGTGCATTCCTACAATAATTTATGCAACATTGTTATTACCAAATGCACAATTAAAGAAAACAGCAAATTAAAAATCTGATGTAACTTCACTTAACTTTCTCTACTTACCTACTATCGTTAATTTTATAGGTGGGCATAGCTTCTATAAACTTATCTTTTGAAAACTTATTTTTCTATCTACTTCATTTTAATACAGCTAAAATTTTGAAGAAATAGTCACGTTACTCATTTCACTATAGATGTAAGGGGGACAGATAAAACCAAATAATAGTCATATGTTTAAAATCCGAGTCGTTGTATATAGAATATGGACAGCACTTTAAAAAAAAAAAAAAATCTGATGTGTTCCATTCATATGGCTTTCTCTAGTTGTTCCATAAACAAATGCTCTTATAAAAGATTATTCTTTTATTTAATTATACTAATCAAAATAAATATTGCTAGAACTGGTCTTATCACTTGCTTCTTTGTAACTAGAAATGAAATATAGAGCTAGACTAAAACGATAGTCAACTCTTTTAAAAGCCATCCGCTATAAGAAATAATTGAAATTTGGTTTACTTTGCCTGCTAGGAGTAAAGTTTACTGTTAGGAGAGATACTGCGGTGTACAGTAGCCAGGTCTCATTCCCGTACACAGTTTCTTCGCGCCACGCAGATGTATTAGGGTGCCTTTCAGTCTAGCTGCTTTTTCACCATTTGTATACTCAGCGAGTAGGTATATACAACAAGGCTTCGACGTCTCATCCCTTTATATTAAACCACTTTTCTCCACGACAAGTAGGTAGATGGTGTTGGGGTGCCGCCCTGTCTAGTCGCTTTTGATATTTGTGGATAGTAATACTATTTTTTTTAGACTGAGTGCTCCGATTTTTGCCTTGGCGACGAAAAAAAAAAAAATTCAGACAGATTGGTCGGCCATGGGGTTTGAACCCAAATCTCTATAACGCGGGACAAAACTTCACTCTATGAATCATTCCGCTCAGTAAATATCATTGTTGTGTAGTGAAGAACTGAGTTTTCTAACAATAGGAGATAAATAAATAAACAGTAGGTAATTTACAGTTGATTAAAAATACCCAGTTATGTTTCCCTATAAAATTGAAGTTTTTATTTATAGACGATCTTTAGCTGCTGCGCTCCTGAGCGTCCTATTCTGTATTGTTCGTGAAAGACCGCTTAATTTTGCTCAGAGGCCTCTTTATCAGGTTTGAGGTACTTTTATGTGCCGTAAATCTACGGCACGGGAACAACGGCTTTGCTTCATTTCTGAAGGAAGTCAGGCTAAGAATTTTTACATCCGAAAAAAATCCATCACTCTTCCGCGAACTTGGGAACCAGAGGCTACCATGTTGCCTCTAGACCACGGAGGACATATCGCTATGGCTACAGGGAGAGTCTGAGAGTGGATTTTTCGTGAAGTACAAGGAAAGTTGTTATAATGCACAAACTATTAGAAAGAAGTATTTCGGGAAAATTCTAAATGTAGTAGCAAAGTATCTCTTTGTTAATGCAAACAAATACACAGACCACTGCTTATGATGAACTTCAGTAACTCTGTTAGAGGATGCAGGAATAAGCATGACACTTTTAAAGCGTCGTAAAAAATGAATGAGCATTGTTGTTGAAGATTATTTAGGAGACAGTATTTCCAAAATGTTTGCCTAAACTTCTTCCATTAATTATAATATACAGCGATCCCATGTGTAAATGAAGAATATGAATAAGACTTTACTAATGCATCATCGCTATCACAAGTTTTTTAATTCCTGCAAAACTCTATCTCAGCGTAATTGATTAATGAGGTGCCAAGGAGTTATTAATGGAGATGTTTACACTGAGGGCAATATGCTAATTAATGTTTGAGAGTATCAGGTTTTTGTGAAATTCCATATACTGAATACATCAAAGATAATTGCTTTTGTTATTTGCTGTGATTATACCATTCATATGCCGCGTATTTGAGATTGCACAATAACGTTTATGCCTCGCATGTGGATCAATCACGGCAGTTTATCTTTTTTTCAAGAAAGCGATTTTATCGGGAAACTGAGCCTTAATATTATCAGTATGCTGTGATTAATGGAGTACTTCATAGCAATATCAGTGTCCAGATTTGAACACAGGAGCAAGAATAATTAATAAAAGTAGCAGGTCGCTCCAATGCGTCTTCACTAAAGCCATATCTGCAGATAAATCAACAGCACCTTTCATAGCTTGTGGATACATTATAGAATCCATATCTTAATATCAGTCTCAGTTTACATTCCGAAAAACAGCAGAATCCTTCAACTCTCAACTTTTAAAATAGTGTTTTTAATCAATGCACATCCAAATAGTGCCAGGTTCCAAATAAGCTATGTTCTTGAAAAATATTGTAAATTTATTGTGTTCTTATTTTAGCTTATTTTGAGGTTAACTATTCTCTATTGCCGTTGTTGATATCACTGGTTAATATTAGGAAACGTATTATGTTTTTCATTCATTTAGCATAAATGTTGTGACTTGATAGCTGACACAACAGTGATTTATTTTAAACAAAAGAGCAAGAAAACAACTATTATTTATATAATCTGTTTTACATTTTATTCATGAAATTCTCTTAATAAACCCCTCTCGACATGCTAACATATTTACCTTCCCAATAGTGGGCCTTTCTGTCTATCGTAGCTAATTAATTGTTCATTGAAGGGCTGCCAACATTTGAGCAAACAATAACGCGAGATAGGAAAACCGATATGGTTGGCCAAGCTAGTTTTATTTTACTTTTATCATTATACTACCTAATTATCAGTTCATACATGAAGCAGAAATCATAATTTTAAAAAACAACCACATTATTTAAATACTTATACAGAAAAATGGCGTTTAGTTTTCACTCTTCTGGTTGTTTCAGAAAAATTTAAATTTTTAAATGTAATTTTTATAGCAATTTGTACTCACTCGAAAAAACTAGTTCTTACTTTTTGTGTAGTTTTAAAGTATGACAAATACCATTTACAGTTTTTGTTTTAAGTTTATTATATCTTACTCTCTGCTGAACATGGACAAAACTGTTACAAACTACATACTATGGAACAGTTTTAATATACAAAAGCATTTGAAAAATAAAGGGTGAGTAAAAGGTATAAGAATTAAATATAAGGATTCAGGTTACGTGCTCTTGGGAATTTATAGGATGTCACGTCTTGAAAAATTACAGGACTAAGACAGCTAAAGCTACTCAGGCTGTTAGCGGTATATGTTAACTGAGAACAGCGTAATGAACATTACATCTACATACATTTGCTTCATTGGAGGACTTATAATTTTAATTACTAAGAGAATTAAGTTTTCAATTTGGTTAGTACCTACCTCTAAGTGGATGTGCTACAGACAATAGATACATGTTTATTTTCCCTGAAATAGCGCGTCGGAAGGCGCAATCTTCTGTGGGTAGGCCTCCTTATGACGAATGCTGTACCGAAGCTGAGTTTGAATGCTTTCTGCAAGGACAATGACCCCACCTACCTAGATTAGTAAGTCACCAATTGAGGTGTGAAAACTCGGAAACAAAACCAATAGTCTATATTGGCAGGCATTGTTCATTTCGCGGCACAATTAAGACCATGGAAAAAACATCAGGTAGTAAATTATGGAAATTTTACAGGAAAAGATGAAGAGCAAAAATCTGATGTGTTCTATTCTCATTACTTGTGAATTGTTAAATTATTGTTAAAAAGCTTATTCTTCTATCTACTTCATGCTAATCGAGGTAAAATTAGCAAAATTTGTCTTATTACTTGCTTTCTTGTGAGAAGAAGAGAAATAAGAGTCTACTAGACTAAAGTATTAGTCAAATCTTTTAAAAGTGAGTTGCTATGTGATTGAAATGCCTTTCTGTGGCCAGGAGTTGACAATTCCCGTATGAGAAAAGTAGGTAAGCTTTTTAAAGCTGAGACCAATAAGAAGGAATAATTCAGAAACTGCCAGATCTAAAAAAGGAAGTGGGAGGGGGGGGGGAAGAAACCTATGACATAAATTATGTGTTTTAACAAGATCTATACTTTTTGTGTAGCAATTTTTTGCCTATCTCTTACGGTTAACCAGCTATGCAACCTTCATCCAAAATATCTACATTTATATTTAGAGACTATTTCCAGAAAATTCAAGATATACATTTTATTTGTCAGTAAATATATAGGTAATATCTACCTATTCGATATTTTAATCAAAATCGTTAGAGCCATTTTTGAGAAAATCAGAAGGTAGTAAAGGATACTTTAGGGTGGGGGGGGGAAACTTTATTGAAAATCTTCTTGTCGCATCCTTGTTTGGTATTTAACGGATTTTTCGCTTTAAGCTTTGCTGTCCACAGACACATACTCATCTTTTTCTTAATTTTTTTTATTCAGGTGGGTCTCAAAACATGTATTTCCCGTGAAATCTCAGTATCGAATGTTTGGGCGGAATACAATGCTTTCTCTATAACTATGTACATAGTACGTGTAGAGAAAGTAAACACAACTAACAGTATTTATCAAAATTCTGTGTCTATTCCTACCCCTAACACTGTGCGCTCCTCCCTAAATGAGAAACACACTTGAAGTAAACAAAGGCGAGAAGGAGTCTCCAGCGCGTGGCCGCATTGAATGCTCTCGTTGGTCTCTAACCGCAAATACCTAGTATAAGTGTAGAAAATATATCCCATCTTTGCTCTAGGGTATTACCTTTAAAATATGTTATTTGCTACTTTGATTTTATTTAAATGTGTTACACTTCACTATTATTATAAATAAAAGCTTTCTAGTTTCCTGAAATCAAACAGTTGAATGCATATGTTATGTAGGTACGTGTTACGTGGAGTATTACAAAAGTGTGTTTCTTGGACTGGATCAGTACAGTCTAAATGTTCAAAGTATTTTTAGGAAATAAAACTAATTTTTAAATTGTTAGTGAACTTTTCAACTATGACGAACATTCTATGCATTTTGGTTAACTGGTTTTACCAAAGATCAAAAGGTAAGTATGGGAGTTTTATCACATAAGTTCGTAATTTCTCTCTTTGGATCAGCTATGAAAAATCTATTATCTTTTTGGACTAAAAGATCCTGAAGATCCGGAAGAAATAAGCAATTTTGTAACCTTTTTTGTATCTAAGCAATAAATGTTCAATAATAAACCTTTGCGCCATAAAATGTGTACCTACTACACAAACGAAACAGAGCGCACGTGCATGTGAGTGAAATTGAGCTCTATAGACAAAACTAAACCTAGCATTGAAGCCACTAGATATCAGTACATCATATCTTGGGGAGATGCATCAGTCACATTTAAAAAAAATGTGAAAAATTAAAGAAAAAACCTTTTTATAATAATAATAATAATAATAATAATAATAATAATAATAATAATAATAATAATATCAATTCCAAACTTTGATGAAATATATGTGTTTTCCACTTGGCGCACTTTAAATACAAATTAACAGAAACTATTAGAGGATAGGGGCATACTTAGGTATTAATAGGCACTCTAGCTTAAAACCTAATTTTTTCGCTAACATTTTTCCAACAGTTTTCCATCCTCAAAATGCTCCACATGACGCAATTCTTTATAGATATGATTAAAAATGTTATAGTACCTCTCAAAAGTACCAAAAAATATTCATTTTACTTTTTGAAATAAAACTGCAATTTTGATAAATAAATTACTAAATTTTGAAAAATAAGAGGTTTGTAGAGTATGAAATGTAATACATTTTCCACTATAATCAGGATTAACATACATTTTTTTATAAGATTCATCCATTTATAAACACATTTACTGTAAATTTTTAATGTGGATATTGTTAAAAATGCATTACATGGTTCATTTTTATTACAGAAATGAATTTAGAAAGTAAAATATTATTATTTTAGTAACCATTCAAGTTAGAATTTGATACTTGCCAAAAATATCACAATTATTCTGTATAATAACTGGTATAAACTTCAATAATGTATCTTACATTTTGTGGATTTTATAAATTTCACAGGTGTATTACCTTAATGCTGTCGTATTGCTGTGCTTCCGAAATTGCGCGAAACATATTGAATAAAGACTAGCACCCAAGAAAAAGTGCGCGCATAGTACCTACCTACATGTTTTTTGGTCGAGGGTACACTGTTTATGGGTGAGGTAAGATCAATGCACGCGTAATGTTGGTAAACACAATTTGTCTTTGATTTTAACTAATGGTCAATTACATCAGTTCTGCAACATGCACTGTTTACCTTGGCAGGAGCCCAAACACTACCAGTAATTAGTAACGAAGTGCTAAAGTCTATTTCCTCAAGTATAGCAGTCGACGTGGTTAGTGACTTTTCAAGTTCCTTTTAGTGCCAGCATGTACTGCAACATATACCCCCGCCATGAATCCTTGCACTTGACAGTTAGGAGTGAAGTGAAGTTGGTACACCCACAGAAATCAGATGAAAAGCTTTACCCGTTTGACTTTCTGAACCAATCACAAAGCAGCATTCCGGTCGGTCGGTCGGTCGGTCAGACAACGGAAACTGATCTAGATGCAGCACCGTTGCAGTATCTGGCTATTTCCAACTGCGTGCTCAGTTTTTGAACTCTTATATGCGTTGGGCTGTTCTATACAAGCTACGTATTACTCGTTGTTATTTATATTTATTGTTATTATTGATAATGTTGGTGTTTGTAGGGAACATATGACTTTCACAATTTGCGGGGAGGTGTGGCGAGGATGGACGCGGCTTCTGGAAGAAGAAAGAGAATCATGTGCACAAAATAACATGAAAAGCACAGGAATTAGACGGAATCATCAGTGAATGTGAACCACTAATGATATGTCTCGGTGTTGATGATGACAATGACGATGATACTTCCGAGAATGATGACGACGAGACTTGGATGGAATTGAAAAATTCTAAACCGGCGAAAATCACTTTGTTATACCTTTCTCTCATTGTAACAAGCTATTTTGCATTTTTGTTCAACATTGTCGTAAATATGTATGTATGCTACATGCGTTATACTATCACTGTTATTTTCAGTTAACATCAATAATAAAGAATTAGTTTCGTTATTCATCGGCATTTATTTGCTATGCACATTGTTTATATTCGTCTGTACACACAATAGAGACATTTGTAATCAGCTGTTGTTTACCGGTTACTCTAGCAACGCCGCAAAGGCAACATAGCCAACCTTACGCGAAACCACCCGAACTGTCAAGTGCAAGGATTTAGCGGCGGGAGTATAGCTCGTTATTATAGTGTGAAGAACCGGGAGGATGATGCCCGGGAAACGAGTCGAAGTCCCGGGTTTGATTACTGGCGAGCGCCTACTATGACCCATAGGGTTTTTCAGGGGAATTTCTCGGGTCGCAGGTGAATTCTGTATTTCTTTCATCCCTCATATTTCCTGTCCCTCAATGTTGTTCTATTCATTAGAACTCATTTTCATTCATCCTTCATCCCGTTGGTCTTTTTCAGGTTGAAAGTGTCGGGTATGGTACTTCAGTACGGCGTGGCAGGGAAAAAGGATGCCCTCTGAAACTCTCACCGTCCTGCGACCCTCGTTTGGTATCTTAGTTATAAGTACCGTCCCTCGGGGTGTTGGACTCTATGCGGTTCGGAGTCCTCAGTTTACCTACGACTGTCAAGAGTCTCAATCTGGAAACTGTAGGGGCCTGTCATTGCTGTGCCATTGCTCCTGGCCCAGGCTGCCCAATGATAATGAGGATTGGGGTTTAAGGACGCTCAACTGCTAGGTTATCAGCGCCCTTAATATAAACATTAGAGTTAAAAGACAAGAGATAAAAGCATGCTTAAATAATCGTAAGCAAAACTCCTAAAACAAGAGATAAAATTCAGTATAAAACGAAAACTAAAACGAGCAATGGAACGAGAATGGTGTCCGGCGAACTAAAACAAAAGCGGTAGAGCCAAAATCACCTGGGATAAAAAGTTTAAAAAACCGTAACTATCGTTCCATTTATAAGTCTCAGAATAAAGACAACACATAAAATAAAAGTATATCCTGAGTGGTACAGGAAGCGAGGATACAAATTTAAAAACTTTAGACATAGCACCAGTATCATCCGCAAAAACATCAGAGAGATTACCCGGCAGTGGTAGGTGTGCCGGAAGAGCGCACTCTATCAACACAAGGCTGCCCAGTGTCTACGCTCACCTCATCCCTCCCTCCCGGGGTGCCCCTAGTAGGGCATAGGTACAATGACCTCACTGGTTCAGTGCCGAGTATCTTCCATCCTATCTATCTTCTACAGCGTTAGTTCCGAATTCCCATTGACCGCTCACTCTGACCTTTGGTCAGTAGCGCATACTCAGGTGGTTTCTCACCGACGACGATCCCTTTTCAGAATTCCCCTTTCATTTCGCTTCTTTCTCAAGAAGCTTAGGTGGTTTCGTCTGAAACTGGCATTCGGGAGGTCAGGTTCACTCCCCGTTAACCGCGCACACTGACCCTGACTTTTTCCGTGGTTTTGCTGGGGCCGTTTAGGCGAATGCCGGGGTGGTGTACATCTACCACAGTTGCCTACATTCCTTCATTTCATTTCCCGTTTTCATCTTTCAGATTTGCGGTAGGTGTTGCTCGGTGCTTTGCAGGCAGATGGCACGGTCGCTTGCTGCGAATAAAACTCTCTTCCCCCTGATTACGCTGGTTGAGGCTGGGTGCCGTTGTAGTGGCATTGTTCCGTAGGCCTCCTGGCGCACCAGGGCTACCGTCTAGTAACATTGTTAGGGACTTCCGTGCGCCTCTGCGCTTGGTTCCGTCATTTCCTGTGTGGTTTCCTGACCCGTGGTTTCCCCTCCTCTCATCCCTTTCTCCGGGGAAGGAGTGGCAAGACACAATAGATTAATACTTGGTCGCAGTTGCTGAGGGGTCCCCGCCGCTAAACATACTCATGCCTCATATCTCATAAAGAAAAGCGTAGTCCCTACGGACACTGTGGGCTGTTTGTCGTCAGCACGTTCCTCTCCTGGATAGCTCCAACAGTTGGACGGGCCTTCGAGTCTGCAACCATTAAGAATTTCAATCGCCTGCGGTGCAGTAAGTAGTTAAAGCGGGCGTTAAACACCACAAAAATCAGGGATTCCGTGCGTCTCTATGCCTGTTTGCCTGCGGTCTGTAGCCTCCTGTGTTTCTTCACTTTACACCTTCCTTATATATGGTCATTAACCACAATAGTATTATGTAGGTTTCAGTGCGCATGTTGTTCCCCTCCGTTGTCTATCCTAACCTAAAGCTTTCGTCGCGGTGTAGAATACAATGTAATTGTTGAACATCTTGGGCATATCTAAGAATTTGGGATAAAATTAATAATAATTTCCAGTATTGTTTCTTTCTCTACCAATACAATTGTACTTAGAGGTAGAAAAGGTATCGCAACTAAAAATTCGATACAAAGTAGTCACCGGAAAAACATGTTTTGAGGATCCCTGAATCTAATTAGTTCAACTTTAGAGAGAGGTTTCTGTGTGTGTCTGTATGTCAGTGTAAATGTGTGTGTCTGTGTCAAAAACAAACAAAGAAACAAAACTCAATTAAACACCAAACAGGCATTTAAGTTCAGTAAATACCAAGGCCGCGACACGAAGACTTGCAGGAAAATCCCTCACCCCAAACTACGCTTTACACGGACAATTTTTTGAAAATTTTGATTTTCTAAAAAATAGCTCCAACGAATCTGATTAAAATGTCATATCTTAAGGATATTTACATAAAAATAAAATGTGTCTTGAATTTCCTTGGGGTAACTTCTGAAGCCCTCTTCATGGAGGATGCTTTTGCGTAACTGTTAAACAGTAAGAGATAGAAAAATTCTTACCAGATAAAAATTTAGATCTTGTTAAGCACACAATTTATGTGAAATAATTTTTAGGAGAGTTAATCATTTCCGAAATATTACTTGTTTTTTTTTTTTTTTTGTTTGTTTAAATTTTCCAATAGATATGTTTTTTTCTCGAATGAGAAATAGTAATTCGTTTTTAAGTTTGTTTCTTTTTTTCCTAGTCATGCAAATAGAACAGAATTTCGAGACCATCTCATGGCGACCAGCTCTTTCAAGTTTTGACTTTCACTTTAGTCCAGTATGTTCCCTTATTCCCCTTCAACCTATAAGAAAATGAGTAATAAATTAATTTCTGCTAATGTTTATCTTGATTAGCATGAAACAGATAGTAGTATAAGATAAGCTTTTGTAAGAATAATTTTTATGGAATATTTAGAGAAAGCATGTAAATGTAACTATTATATTTTTAAACGTTTAGTTTTACTTTCACTAGCATTTTTATATGTTAGGTAATGCACCCAAAATGTAGGTATCAAGATTTCACCGGAATACGTTTTGATGTCCACTGAAGCAAAAAAAGTTACATTATTTACTACGTGTGCGGTTTGTATAGTTCCGTATATCTTAAACTATGGCATTTTAATCAAAATAATTAACCATGTTTGATAAAATCAAAAACATGGACATTTTTTCCTAGTAAAGGGAGTTTGGGTTGGATTTATTTTCTTCGTATTACATCCTGAACATAAGTGCCATGCTTGGTATTCAGCTGATTTTTCATTTTTCGTTATGCTGTTCACAGACACTCAGACACACACACACACACACACACTCACACACATACACACAAACACGCCCTTACACCTATGGATATTTTTTAAAATTATTTTTTTGGTTTCAGGGGGTCTCAAAACGTGTGTTTACGGTGAAATATTGGTATCGACTTTTGGGTGAAAGCCATCCCGCACAGAAATGTATCGTACTGATGATTCGATTACTTACCTACAACTGTTATTGCAGTGAAATTGACATTTCCTATTGCTATCTAATCGATATTATATCTGTTATCAAGAATTGGAGTGACAGCGTTTGTATTAACAGTTAATTACAACAAAGTAATTGACCTGACATTTGCAGCAAATCCAGACCATCTGCGAGTTACGTCACAACCAGTTTTATAAACGTTCAGCTTGAGCTGATGTAAAGCTCAGAGATACTTCCTAACATTCTGATTAGTGTTTTAGTTTATGAATTTTACCAGTCGTAGAGAACGAACTTTCCTCAAAGTCAAAATTGTAGTAAAAATTTGTTTCAAACGATCCTACATACAGACGAATGGCCAAGAAGGTGATTTAAGAAATTATGAATCAAGTACATATTGTTAAAATATAAAATAAGTCACATTAATTTCACACTTAACTTGAAATTGATAGCAATTTTTAAACTTTCGCTAACAGTTCCGCAATTAAAATTTCCTTGCATTTTATCTACATCATGAAAGTCGAGATAAACATTATCACAAATTCTCTTATTACTTGCTTCCTTGTAAGTAAAAGGGAAATCAGGGGATACACTAGGTTAGGCGGCTCAGGTGTCTGGTCGCTATATGGCGGCCCGAGTTTGAACCTAGACGACCGCATGTGGAATTAGCAGTGGACAGTTTTATGAAACTTAATTGTTAATAAACTCCATGGAAAATTTAAACTTTTGATTGCAAAAAAAAATTAAAAAGATCTACATCCATCTTCATTTCTATTTTCTCTATTATTCCATACAACAATTTTATAGGTTTATTTTCAAATCGGCGCAGGGGAGCGTTTTCTCCGGATTCTCCGATTTCCCCTAACATCGCATTCCACCGGTGCTCCAACTTCATTCCATGTATCATCAGTGCCAACGCCGACGGGGCCATAAATAGTAAAAGCGGTCCTCTTCTTTTCATTCTTTGGTCCACGTCATGTCTGTTTTCATTTTAGGCATGACGTGACTTACGAAATTTTTTCTTTTCCTGGTCTCAAACCAGACCCCTTTTGTTTTCTTATTTAAAAAGTAGCCAAAGATTCGAGTGGACAATATTTCTGGCCATTTTGCGGTTGTTATTCAAATACCTAGTTACTTTAATTGTTTCTTTTATCGCAACTACATCTATTTTTCAAAACTGAACTTGATAACTGATTTAAAAAATCTGATGTGATCCATTCACATGACTTTCTCTATACCTATCTCTGTAACAAATTGTTGTTAAAATGCTTATGCTTCTATTTACTTCATGCTAATCGAGAAAAAAATATCAGAAATAGTCTTATTTATTGCTTCTTTGTAAGTAGAAGGGAAATAAGGGAGTACCGTAGGTTAAAGTGATAGCTAAAAAGTGATTCTATGTGACTGAAGTACCTTTGTTTGTATGGACAGGAGTTGAATATTTTCTTGTATGAAAAAGCAAAAGTATTTTAAAGCTGAAACAAATAACAAGGAATATTTAAAAACGATCAATTCCACGAAAAAATGTATATAAAATAAATTGTGTGCTTTAATGAGCTCTACATTTTCTGTTAAGTTAGCTTTTGTCTACCTCTTACGGTCTACCAGTTATGCAAAATTCCGTAAAATTCATCCAGAATAAAATAGTCTTCAGAGCTATTCCCATAAAATTCAAGATATACGTTTTATTTTCCAGGTAAATATATTTAATATTCGATATTTTAATCAAAATCGTTAGAGCTATTTTTGAGAAAATCAAAATGTTCGAAAAATGTTCCATGTAAAGGGTAGTTGGGGGGTGAGGGGATTTTTCTTGAAAATTTTCGTGTCGCATCCTTGGAAGATGCCAAAACTAAATACCAAGTTTGGTATTTAACGGTCTTTTCGTTTTTGAGCTATGCTGTCCACAGACACACACACACACGGACATTTTTCTCAATTTTTTTTTTTTTATTCAGGAAGACCCAAAACATATATTCCGGTAAAATCTCGGTGTCGAAATTTGGGTGCATTACAATAAATTCTCTATATACTATGTACATAATTAGTATGCGTGAAGAGAAAGTGAAAATTAAGAGTTTGGTCTGTTGTTTGTTTGCATTTCTATCTTAATAAAACTGTTTAATTTTGCACATTGGAAGCATTAGTTGTTTATCAATTATCACAGCTCCTAACTATACACAAGGATGGTAGCCATTGGGCTGCTGTGTCCTTTAAGATCTAGCTTTGCCAGTAAACCATTCCTGCCGTTGCCATGGATGTTTTCCACATCAGTGGAGGCGCCAGAACTTCCGAGTTGAGGAGGGGTTGTTCTGGAATGGACACTGGGAATGAAAAGGAAAGTAGCATTGCGCAGAGTTGGACATCATCTGTAGTAGTTTTCGCACAAATACACGCAATTCCCGGGACTTAAAGTATTTAGGACATTAACCATCTTTCCAACTCCTGCCCTACACGCAAATAGTGTGCAAGAAACAATTAATACCGATAATTAACCTAATGGTTAGTTTAAACTATGAAACCCGGGACTTGAAGTGCTTAGGACCTAATAGGCATCATTGGAGGATGTCATCTCAAAATAATTTGAGATTTCTTGTAGTTTTTCAGGAAAATCTCATGTCTGTCAGGGAACTTAATATCGTTTCGGCATATTGCCATGATAACTCAGTGGTTATAGACCGGCAGATCCATGGTTAAAATCCCAGCTTTTTACTTTCTCTAGCCCGTATGTACAATGCATATAGAGATAGAGAAGGTATTGTATTCTACCCAAAAATTCGATACCGAGATTTCACCGGAAATACATGTTTTGGGTTCCCCTAAATCCAAAAAAAGAATTTTTAGGAAAATTGTGTGTGTGCGTGTGTGAACAGCAGATCAAAAACGAAAAGACCGTTAAATACCAAACTTGGTATTTAAGTTCTTGCAAGAATGCGACACGAAGATTTGCAAGAAAATACCCCCACTCCCAACTACCCTTTACATGGAACTTTTTTCAAACATTTTGATTTTCTCAAAAATGACTCTTAACGATTTTGATTAAAATATCATATATTACAAATATTTACCTAACAAATAAAATGTACATTTTGAATTTTCTGGAAATAGCCTCTGAAGACTACTTTATTCCAGATGAATTTTACAGAATTTTGCATAACTAATAAACTGTAAGAGATGGACAAAAACTTACCACTCAAAAATATAGATAACATTAAAACAGACAATTTATGTTATATACATGTTTTTCTCGGAGTTTATCGTTTTTGAGATATTCCTTATTATTGGTTTCAGCTTTGAGAAACTTTTACTTTTTTTATAAGGAATTTTAGGCAACTCCTATTCATACAAAGGAACTTCAGTCACATACAACCAGCTTTTGACTATCACTTTAACCTATGGTACTCCCTTATTTCACTTCTACTTACAAGGAAGCAAGTAATAAGACTATTTCTGCAAATTTTTTATCGATTAGCATGAAGTAATAGAAGAATAAGCTTATTGACAATAATTTGTTCCACGGATATAGAGAAAGTCATGTGATTGGAACACATCAGACTTTTTCATTCTCATTCTACCGTTCCAACTTGTATCTACACTTCCCAAACATTTGGTTCACTATAAAAATGTACATTATGTATTATTTAAATAAATACCTAGTTATATCTGTAGGTCGATTCAATTTAATGATTGCCACAGCAATTCTGTTTGCAACTTTAAACATCCTATTAATTAGTTCCAACGCAGAGATCAAATCATTTTATTCCACCTCCCTCTTTGACTTTATCTTCTCATTATTATCTGTCCTGTGAGCCCCACCTATATCGCTCTCCGTGGTGTAGTGGTTACCGTGCTAGTTCAATATATTTCGCGGGTTCAAACCCGGCGGAGGGCGATGGATTTTTTCGGGCATGGCTTCCTTTGGAAGGGAAGTAAAGCCGTTGGTCTAGTGTCAGAGATTTGTGGGAACGTAAAAGAACCTCAAGACTGATAAAGAGGTCTTTCACGCCCAATATAGAATGAGACACTGAGAACCACAGTGGTTAAAGAGCGTCCATTTTCAGCCTTGCAATAAAGGGTTCGCCGTTAACCATGAAATCAGCAACTGCCACCTCCTATGTAACGTTTCAACATCCATTTCACAGGCCTGGAAAAGAAGGATCCTTAGACGTTGCATCGTGCCAAAGTGTTTTTGTATCACCTGCAGCTTAGATTAAATTCACGTGCATTGTTTATTTATGTGTTTCGCATTGAACATGTATTTCAAATTAGATTTTATGAATGCCATCACGTCATGCTGGCGTATTTTGAGACACCTAGTGGTGTTTTCTTGGACCGGGCACTGAGATCTGGCAATTCCGGCAATATGAGAATATGGTGACCCACAGAACGAGATCACGACTTCACGGACGTGAAAATGGTGGACCTTCGTTTTTAAGGCATGGGATTCTTTTATATGCAAATAAATATTATATGGAACCAACGGTTTTACTTCCCAGCCTAAAAAATCCAGCGAACTCCATCAGGATTGAACCCGCAACTTGGTAATAGAGATTAGCATAGTAACCACAACACCACGGAGAACTGTTGTAAAATTGTAATTACCTGGTTAATTACTAGCAAAGTGCTGTCCTATCAAGTTAACATTTTGCATTTAAAGAGTTTTCTGAGTGAAATTTGATCTGCCGATAGCTTTAGGAAGTAAAAGGTTAAGAAATGGAGGACGGAAGGCCCCCGCATCCCGGGCAGAGCACCGCACGTAGCTTCCTATCCTTCCTGCGATCTCTGGGAGCGAGGGATAAAGAGGGAGACCCTAAGAGCGGCCATATCCAGATAAAAAATCTGATGTGTTCCATTCACATGACTTTCTCTACATCTCTGCAACAAATTATCGTTAAATAGATTATGCTTCTATTTACTTCATGCTAATTGAGAAAAAATTAGCAGAAATGGTCTTATTACTTGCTCCCTTGTAAGTAGAAGCGAAACAATGGAATACCGTAGGTTAAACTGATAGTCAAAAGCTCGTTGCTATGTGAATGAAGTTCCTTTGTTTGTATGGACAGGAATTGACAAATTCCTGTATGAGAAAAGTTAAGTTTTTCAAAGCTGAAACCAAAAACAAGGAATATCTCAAAAACGATCAACTCCACGAAAAAAATGTAAATAAATAAATAAATAAATTGTGTTTTTAATGTACTCTACATTTTTTTTGTGTAGTACGTTTTTATCCATTTCCTATGGTTTAGCAGTTATGCAAAATTCCGCAAAATTCACTCAGAATAAAGTAGTCTTCAGAGGCTATTCCCAGAAAATTCAAAATATACATTTTATTTGTCAGGTAAATATCTTTAATATACGACTTTTTAATCAAAACCGTTAGTCATTTTTTAGAAAATCAAAATTTTCGAAAAAATTTCTATGTAAAGGGTAGTTTGGGGTGGGGGATTTTTCTCAAAATCTTCGTGTCGCATCCCCGGAAGATACTAAACTTAAGTACCAAGTTTGGTATTTTAGCGACTTTTCGTTTTTGAGTTATCGTGTTCACAGACTCATGGACACACACACGGACCTATTTCTGAAAATACTTTTTTTGGATACAGCTTACCCTAAAACATATTTCTGGTGAAATCTCGGTATCAATTTTTTTGGTGGAGTGCAATACCTTCTCTATACACTATGTACATAGTACGTATAGAGAAAGTAATTAACCAGATTGAACACATCCGACGAAGCCCGAGCCTATAATCAAGCCCCGAGTCAACGGGACTATCCCGAGGGGACGCCGCCCGTGAGCATCTGTAAGAGGGAGTGGACGAAATTGTCCCACAACACCAGGAAAGAAACTTCTGCAAAGGGCACATCCACCGCCCAACCGTAATCCGCCGAACATCTGCGACTGGTCTTACATCCCGGAACAGATGACGGAGGGATGGGTATACAGGAAATGGTGGACTGAAAAGCTGAGGTAGAATATGAAACATCCCAGCATTTGGTTGTCGACCCGGGGAAAGCACGAAATATTCATACACCTAGTGGGATATCCGTGGATGGAACTTGGGGTCTCCCGAAAGCGAGTCGCACATACCGCGGCTGCAGGAGGAGTCGAAGTGTCAACTATAGCTTGGGCACGCGTAGTTTTAACTGCTGGCCTCTCTTGCAGCCACAATAAGATCGCCGAGATGACCATCACAGACTTTAGGTTAGTAAACTTACCTCACACTTGCTGTTACTATTGCCGTCGTTTTGAATAATAATTGTTTTTTAAATGTTAAACCAAATTCTTCAAGAAACTAAT